>JAEIFJ010001414.1:5037500-5772499 GCA_018903435.1 Leucophenga varia
ATATTTAATTTTAGCAATACTTATGCCTTAGCACAATCAACAGTAGAGAAAAATGCGCTCTTTTCTTCTTTAACAATTTCACACTTTCAAAAAAAAAAAAAAAAAAAAAACAAATTTACATACAAATGTACATATGTATGTATGTATGAATGTATGTATATCTAAATATATGTATATGTATATTGTATTTATACAGAAATACTTTTATTGTTTCGCAAACATTTCTTTTACTGCTGCACATTGTTGTTGTTTTTGTTTAGTTTACATTTGAAAGCACTTGGAAACGGATGTTGCGGTCGACCTCAACCTTAGTTTACCTTTCGGCCTACGTTACACATACAGCACAATAAAAATGAAATACTGTTTCATCATAGCTCAGTCAAGTCAGTCAAAGAAAAATTACTTACAACAGCTCAAAAAAAAAAAAAAAAAAAAAAAAGAAAACAGCACAAAAATGTGGCAAACAAGAACAAATGCAGCAATGAAACTAAGCTCAAAAGATAAAGAAAACAAAAACCAATACAACTGAATATACTATATGTATATAGTATGTACTGAATACCCTTCTGAATGTTTCTAAAAATTAAAATTATGGAGCAACTAGATTTTAAAATACGTAAATATGTCTTGAACGCAGTTATCCAGCATATAATTCATAAAGTTCTCTTAAACAAGAAATAACGATGAAGTCAAATATGCTTGACTGCAAGATTCCATGTACAAAATGTTTATGTTCCTTAAGTTAAGTCTCATCTTAGCACTATACTTTAATGTTCTGAATTTTCATACAAAAACTAAAAAAATAGCTAAATTTTTTTATCCTACCCATATTGGAATATTTTATAAGGACATAGGCATAATCTATACTAAATTAAGAGGTCCTACAATAAGAATTAAAAGATTTGTTATTTAAAAGCGCAAAAATATGGGGTAGATTTGTATGGGGCTACCTTTAAAATGGGACTAACAACCGTTTGTAAGTGACCACAGAAGAGTCTAAGCTTCAAATATCTCTATTTCGATAGACAGCAGGACTGCAGACGAATTGACAATTATAGCTATATCAACTCTCCTTGCAATGCTGATAAAAACTTAATATACCCTTTTACCCCTTGGGTACAGGGTATAAAAACACATTATTATTATTCGAATTGTCCTTCTCATTGTTCCATTGTTTTTAAGTGAAGAAGTAGTCTTAAAAACGCGATGAAAATACCTCGATTTTTTGAATTCTTCTTTTCATTGTTTTAAAGTGGAGAAGTAGCCTTCAAGAAAACGATTCCAATAGCTCGAGTTATCGAAAAGTTCTTGCCATTGTACTAAAGTGTAGAGAAAAAAGAACGTTCTATTTCGCCATGAACCAGTGGCGCCAGGTGATCGACACTAGTAAAGGTAAAATATGCCACTATTCAGTGTCGCACCCAGTACTCTTCTTTGCATCGAAAATTCGGAGTTTAAACTTTTTGTCAACAAATAAACAATTTAAAAAAGTAACTTCATTTTTAAAAGTGTAGCGTATAAAGAAACAATGCAAATAATACGTAAGCAAAATACAAAAATGTGAGGGACAGGAAAAAGAAAAAAAAAAAGCGCAAACCAAGACAACAACAACGACTTGAATGATGAATGAAACAGCTCAAGAATGAATGAAGAAAGCTAAAAATGTGTACCACCACGAGGGGAACGAAGAGAATTTCAATTCTTTTAGAATGAATTGTACGTTTCAGCAGGCTGTGTGGCAAGCAACAGCAGCAACAGCACAAGTTGTAGCATGCCGCGGGATTTTCCCTCATTTGCTGTCATTCACAAACATTGTCTGTTTTTTGTTGCTGCTGCTGCTGAGACAGACGCGGCGTTGTTGCACATTCACCTAGTTTTGTTTTTTTTGTTTTGTAAAAGTAAATTGTTATAAATTTCTGCGAAAAAATTTAACTTTTAAGCTGTAGCAGAACATTAAATGACAGCAACACCATTTTGGGATTTCCAGGCGCCCAGAGAGCTAATGGCTAATTCTCACTAATTGCCGGATCGCATAATTTATATGCTGTTCAAGTACTCACTGGCTGCCAGTAAGTGCCTTTCTAGTAAATTTTTATAAATTTTTTTTTTTTTTTCGGTTAAAAATGTTTTTTAATTTTTTTATTTTAGCATTTTCAGAAAAACAGAATGCTTCACTTGAAAACATGCAAATGAGTCATATAGATATGATGTGCGTCGTGTGTGCCTCTTTTTTCGATCTTGTCTGATTGTTAAATAATTCCATAAATTATTTAAGCAGTTAATATATACAAATGTACCTAGAAATCTTCATAAGATTTTATGTATTCAATTGTAATTCTTTCCAAGAATTTTTCGCTTGACGCGCGTCAGCGTTTTTGGGTGCAATTTCTTGGTATATTTCTGATGAGATACTTTCTTTATAATAACAAAAAGAAGATACATATGGGGCGTGCTATTTTTTTAGGGACTGATTTAAAAGTTTTTGTGCAAATTCAAATTTTGGAAACACTTTGATAAAAAAAAATCATTTGAAATAATTATTTTTTTTTTCAAAATCTAACCTTGCATTTATGCAACATGTGTGTTTGTTATAGAAATCATGCCAAAAAAAAACTCAAAATTCTCGCTGCGCTCAAGTGCAATCTATGCATTCAAGGCGCTTGGATGCAATCTGACAACCTGATAGACATTGAGTTAAGTCATTGTGCCACTAAAAAAAGATCCGTCATATGTCAAAATTGTACGAAAATAGCTGCACGTGTTGCTATAATTTACCATAATTAGGCAATCAGAAAATATCAAACAAATAAAAATCAGAGCAAATTGTAAATCCAATTGTAAACGCTTTTGGCTGCGTCAAGTTGAAGTTGAAGTGAAGGCCGGCCGGTATGGCCCGATTTGCGCAAATATTTCAAATATTTCATTATTTTTTTGTGTATTAATTCCATAAAAAAAAAAAAAACTAATTGCATTGCTCAGCATTTTATTTCGCTGAAGACAAAGTACAATCGCGTAATAATCAAATTTATTGCTCTAAAAACACAAATGAAATATATAATATTCCAAGGAACATTTTCATGGCATCCAGGTGAGTATCTTTCAACATTAATGTTTAGGATTTTTCTTATTTTTATTCTGATATTTTGTTTATACCAGAAAGCTATTATTAATTGCTATTCATTTATTTGTTGTTGCTTGTGCTGGTTGCTGGTTTTAGCGCGTTTTCATTATATTTTCTAAAAAGATTTATTCAAAGATTTTTCGCGATACAAAAATCGTTCGATCCATGAAGAATATTTGTTTACTTTAGTGCGCATTCGAATAAAAATCTGGAAAAATACAAAAACAATTACGATGTTCATGTGTGTTGTTGTTGATAATAATAACAATAATAATAATAATAATGATGATGATGATGACGACGATGAGGTAAGCAAACATTTGCACGTACAGACGCCGAGGCTCATACTCAAAGCCAATTTTTGCACCGTTTCTGCATGAAAAACTGTTTTTCCGTTTGCAAACAACAAATCTAAATGAAAACAGAAGAAAAAAATGAAAAACAAGTATAAACAATTCGTTTAAAATTAGCCATTTTTACAATTGCAAGACGCAAAAATAGCCAAACGCTATAAAATATTTGCGAAATTGAAGCATGCTCATGGATATGGATCAATGTAAATGTCAAGGACCCAGTTCATGCAGAAAATGAAAACATGAATGAATAATATGATTGATACAATTTATTAAGATTACAAGAGAAAATTCGTTTTCATTTCGTATTTAAATAAAGGGTATGAGGGAAGTGCCCCAGCGATATTTAATATTTTTAAATGGGGTTCGATAGCTCTTGAACTAAGAAATTAATAGTTGATAGAAAATTTTCAAAACAATTTATATTTTTTTTTACTAAATAAAATGTACACAGCGGTTAAAAAAAAATCTATCAGATATTGGAAAGGGTGTTGTAGTTTACACATAAATTTCTCAGGTCAAGGTCTATTCGGTCTCATTTGAAGATATTAAATATCGCTGGAACCAGTTCGCTCATGCTTACACGACTGTGTACATTTTTTGGAACATAGACACATGTTTGGTTTTCAATCTTGCGGATGACTTTCAAGATCTGGTCCTCTAAACGCAGCGGCGGACGGCCTCTCTGCCATGTACCCTCCGATTTGGTTTACGTCTTGCGCATAAACTTTTCTTGCCGGAGCCTCTGTATCCATCCGACACAGGTGACAAGCCCTGGACAGCCTTTTGTATTGGATGTTCCTGACTATGTCGATTGCATTATATAGCTCGCTTATTGCCCTTCAGGTCAACGTCTGAGCATTGTTGCAGTATGTATCGAAAAAGTCGCATGACAATGCATTAACCTCTTTGAAGCCTCTCTTGGTATAAAAGAGGTCGGAGAGATTTTAACCGACACTGACCACGCTTTGGGTTTTTGTGACACTATAGTCATAACTTTTTCGGCTTAATTGCTTCGATAAGTTACTAAAAAATTCGCGCAAAAGTATCTGAACAAAATTTTAATTGGTAAAACAAATAAAAGCTATTAATAAATCTTTATGATTGGATTCAATCATGTATGCTGTGCACGTTGCTAACAAAAAAATAGATGTTCTTATCAACTTCCAAAACATTTTTCTTAGACACATGTTCAGCATTAGAACTATTCAATTATGGTGCAATACAAATAAAGTAGATATATTAAATTTTTTTTGTATAGAACCTACTGCATTTCGTTTAATAAAACCATAACTTTTCTTCAAATTCAATTAGACGCCAATTAATATATTTTAAAATTGACGCCATAGGTTTTTCAAGTGAATTACTCATACATCACGTTTACTTTTGTTTTTATTTTATGTATAAATTTCTATCTATACATGTACATGAGACCAAAGAGTCCATTAAATTGATAAAACGCGACAGCAGACTTTGATAGCAATTGAGACTTTCTCACACGATACGTTGTCAGCTTGCATAAAATCAGAGGGACGTTGTTTTGATCTATAAATATTATTTGCCGCCTCTTGGGTGTCTGAGTTGTTGTTGTGTTTTTGTGGTTGTTTGTCGTCAGTAGGTACGTACCTACTTGTACATATTTGTGAATTAATTGAAGTCGTCTTGTTGTCGTAGTTAAAATTGATGCAATGCTGATGTTGGCGTTGCCTGTTGATTATGTATTACATATTTATGTACAACATACAAGCTGAGGTGCCACGCCATGCCATGCCATGTTGTAAATGCGTTTGCACACGTGAGTCTCAGCGAATGCGACAGGTGATTTATATGACACGCGCCGCGACGCCTTAGACGCGTACTTTAGGCGTCTTCTTTTTAAATTTTACCTATTAAATTACACAGTTTTTTCAACAACTTAAAGCAAAAATATTATTTCATATATAAAATTTATAGCTTCGAGACTGTAAATAATTTAACAAAGTCATCATCTATCTCAAGGTTCAAGTTATGTCTTTATATACAGCAACTTTCTACACGCTTCACGTTCAATTACACTAAACATTTTTTATTATCTTCCTTATGACAAATTAATTATTAAATTTTATTTTGCCACATTACTCTTCTTTTTTTTTCTAATTACAAAAAAAAAATTGTTCATAATTTACACGGCGCACAAGTTCAGCAAAACTTGGCATTAAACATTTAAAAAAAAAAAAAAACAAAAACAAAAAAAGAAAAGAAAAGTTTGTAAAAACCGCGCAATGTGGAAGACTGTCATGACGACCAGTTTTTTAACCCGCATTAAAAAATTTACTCGCAATCTGTGTATACCCTTTAAAAAAAGCGAAAAGGTATACAAATTTTTAAGAGTTTAAAAAGTTATGAATTAAAAAACTTGAACTGAAGCATCCCAACACTTTAAAGAAGTTTTATGTGAATCAAATATATGGAATAATCTTGTGTTATTTACGTTATATTCGTTCGGGTACTTTTTAAAAAATTAATAAAAAAATTTTTAACAAAAAGTTCGATAAAACTATTTGAAAGTGCTCTTCTAAACCTACATAAAGTATATGGTTTATGATTTTTTATACAACGATTTAATTAGATATAAAGCGCCGGTCCAGTGTGGACGAAAAACATAAGTCGAGGTCGATGTACGTTTTTGTAAATTTCATTTAGTTTGTAAACGTTTAAACAAACAGAAAAAATTACAATGACATAAAAGAAAGATAAATATTTGACAATTCCAAAATGGGTTACCCGAATCCCAAAGAAATGTTTCGTAAACTTGCTATTTTTAAACGTTGCGGACGTTACACTTTTTACATGATTACAAAGGTTTACTTTGATAATCTGATGCATAACATGGTCCAAAGTTCCGATAGTCTTGGTGGACCAATTCTAATTCAACCAACTATAAATACCAAGTGCAATGCAGGAATTTTTATATCCTAGTTCGTCTGGAACGGTCGCTACCTAATGAAGCCTTCGGTACTATCACCTGTTGTTGTTTATCATTCAAAATTTATATGGATTGTTAGACAATACCATCTGTTAACCCATGATATCTAGCCAGGATTAGCTAAAATATGAATTTAATAGAGAAATGGGGCAAAACAACGTCTGGAAGCCCATAAAAATTGGTGGAATCAATGCCAATTGTTGCAAAATCTGTTATAAACAAAATGTGAGCCACTGTCTATGCATTTCGCAGAGTATACAAAAACAACTTCAATTTAACTCAACAAAATAATTTGATAGATTTTTGTTTTATTGGTTTTACGTTTTTTTTTTGTGATACCAAACAAAAAATTTTAAAATGAATTTCTTGTAATTTACAACTTAAAAAAAAAAAAAAAAAAAAACAAAAAATAAGCAGAAGCCACGGAGCCAAGCAAAGAAAGTAAAAGTTGTTGTACGCTAAACGAAACGAGACAAAAAAAAATAAAATAAAATAAAAATAAAAAAAAACTTTACTTTCTACCGAAAATATATTTGAAACGCGCTAATTTGTATTCAGTTAATTTTTTAGTGTGAAGTGGCATATATCACAGCAACAGCACAGAAACAATAATAAAATTTAAAAGACAACAACAACATAAATAAAAATTTTACTTTAATTGAAGCGGGTCCAGCAGCAGCAGCAGCAGACATGCTATAAAAGCTGTGAAAAAATTTCTAACCAAAAACCAAAAAGATTAAATGAGATAAAAAAAGGGCCAAAAACTTATAATGAAAATCTTTATAAAACTTACATCAAAGGTTTCAATTTCATTTTTATTGGTTGCCAACAGAAGAACAAGTTTTACAAAATAAAAACAATTTACAAAACCAAATTTTTTGCAATAAAAAAAAAACTTTTGAGGCGCTGTAATGTGAAGAGAAGTCCATGATTGTACTAAGATTGTTGAAATTATTATAAGCTTATGTTAATTTCTATTTGGGAGAGAAAAACGATGATACGAAACGAAAACGAATAAAAAATAAAACCAAAGAAAACAATGTGACATTGACCCAAATATTATTGATTCCGATACAGCTAAAGTACAACATTTGTTTGGTTGGTTGATCGGATGGTCGGATGGATGATGATGATGGCAGTGGTAGCATCTTTTCGTCAGCAACTTCATTGGCCGTGTGAAACTGCGCAGACCGGAAAAGGTGAAGCATTTTGTTGAAGCAGGTTTTTTTTTATTATGATTATGATTATTATTATTTTTATGAACAACGCACAAAAATAGAAAGTTTGGCTTGATTTTTGATGCTGCGAAAACTTGATGAAATAATAAAAGCAGTTTAAAGCGATTTAAATGCGTAGATGGATGAATGAAACACGTGCAATATTCACAAAAAAAAAAAAAAAATTGCTTTAATGTTAGTCATTGAGTAGCAACACAGATTGTCAATGAGGCACATAGATATGAAATACATACTTATGTATTGATATAAATTATGATTTTTATAACCTTCACATAGTTCAGTATTGTGTTATTGATAATTCATTGCATAGTCATGTGATTTTTTCTTTTTAGATTTAATTGATTTAGCCAATAATGTATCTTAAAAATCTCTCTTTGCTATATCAAAGCATAAGTTTGTCATAGGACTGATAACACATTTGTAATTGTTATTTTATTTGATGGTAACTGGACCTCTAATGCGGGGTTTCGAAGAGAAAAAAAAACACATACATGGGCATGGGGGTGTCACACAAAATTTCTATTGGTTGGTTTAAAATTTCTTCTAAAATTCATCACAACAGTTAATATAATTCACAATGAGTTCAAAATTTATTTAAAAAATAAATAAAATATACACCGTATTTTAAACTATATTATTTTATTGAATTTTAGAAGAGATTTCAATCCAACCAAAAGGGATTTTGTGTGCCACCCATGGTAGTAAGTTCTGCAAATATATTTAATTTTTATTTTTTAAAGATGCCCCATTAGGAAAACCCTAAGTTTGTTAACTCTTTGTTTCCGCAGTGAACTGTCTATGTTGTTTTACTTGTCAAACTGAACTGCATAATTATGGTTTTTACAAACGCCTAAAACTTATTAACAAAATGCGTTTCAGTAGCTTAAAAATTTGGTGAAGAAGCTCATTTTTAACTAAATAGTTTCGTCAACAAGTTAAGTTAACACTATTTTTAGCACTTCAGCTGAATTCTTTAATTTATTAAATTTTACAAAGTATTTCTCATATAAATAAAAAAGAAACGAGTAAGCTGAACTGCGAATTACCCTGTACCAAATTTTTATGTACCTTAAGTTATGTCCTATTCTAGTACCATGTTAGTGTTTCTAGCTTCATTTTTCATTTTATCTTACCCAATTTTTGTTCGACAATCATAAACCAAATTTAGAGTTTCTAGATTTTTGGATATGTTTAAAGACTACCACATAAATTGGGTATAAAAATTTGGTTACAAGATTAAGTTTGACAACTCTGAAAAATTTAAGTTTCAAGTTTAATAAAAGTATCTTTTAAAGTCTCCAAAAGAATCTGTTTCATGCGACCGACGGATTAAGCTATGGGGTCTCCGAAGCCTCAATCTATGTACTTGTTGAAATATTTGTGCAAACTTTCAAACTTTGGGTACAGAGTATAATAAGAATTGGTATGGAATATTTTTATAATAAGTAGAAGAAAAAAAATTTTTGGTTTATATAAAAAAAAAAAAAAAAAAAATTATTTATTTAAAAAAAAAAAACCCTATTGAATTAGTTGCTCTTGCAAGGCGTCAATAAATAGCATAAAAATTAAGGTTTTACCGAGGTTATTTGACTTGTTTTTTTTTTCTTCTTTTAAATGAAGTATTTTAATAAAATTGTTTTTTTTTTTTTTTTTTTTTGTTAATGAAATGCAGCTCTAATTGATTACATGGCCTAGTCGCACACACAGCAACCGCGTTAATTGGCCATTAGTCAAGTGGTTCGAATGCATTGCATCGCTGCTTGGCTTGCTTGGATTATTCATTCATTCATTAATTTATCTATGTTGCTCCATGTCTGTCTGTCTGTCTGTCTGTCTGTCTGTTCATCCATGCATCCGTCTAAGTATTCGTTAGGCATTTCGTTAACAAATTAAGCAATCAAAGCCATAATTAAATAAACTATTTAACAATAAACACTAATAAACATAAATTCAGCCAAAACGCCCAAGGTTTATATTGTTTGTCAGCGTACGTGTGCGACGAAGCGTTAAATGACCAACGCGCGTCATTATAATCATCGTCGTCTTCATTGCCTAAATCATTGTTACAGGTGATTTTCCTTGGTTCAAGCTTACAGATTTTTTTTAAATTGACGAAAACTTTGGCATTATTTTTAAAATATAAAAAAAACTATTATAGCAAATTCAGCTCTTAGAATTGTATCTAATAAGATGCTAACAAGCTAAAATAGCAAATGTAGCTACAAAAAATTTTTGACTTTAAATCTAAACAGAATGATAGTTTGTAGAATAATAAACATAATCATGCTAAGTAATACTGCCTTCATGCATGGCTAAGCATTTTTCCAAACGAGCACATCAGCAAGCAGTTACATATATGATTTTGGTATTAACAAGAATATAATCAGTGGCATGATTATCAAAAGGCAACAATCATTGTAATAATTGTGCGTTTTAATATAAAAAAAAAATTAAAGCTAAACCAAAAATATAAAACGCTTTCAGTTGCAAAATGTCAAGCAATTCTAAATGAAAAAAATGAAACCAGTCAGCCAGTCTGCAAATTTTTATTGACAACTAATCGGAACGTATGTATTCGTCATGTACTCATTCACTCATTCATACCACTCATTTATTTAATTCTTTGCATTTTAAGCATTCAAGTTAAGCACGCTCGTACTCAGTGTACAATCATATACAAATGCCGCACAAGAAGAACGTAACATATCTTTGGCTTGTATAAATTGTTTACAATAATTGCTTTCTGCTTGAGTGATTTGATTTTTTTTATATTTTTATTATTATTATTTTATTATATTGTATTATCAGGTTAACATTTTGCATTTAGTATCGAAGTTATTGCTACGATTTGGCATTAGAAGACACAACAACAGGAAGGAAGAATGGTTTGCAGGTTGCTTAGTAGACAGGAAGGAAGCCGTATCCGTACATCCAAAGCTACATACTTGAATACAAGACAATAGGCAATTAATTATTTTTTATGCGAGAATTTGAACGCATTCTTATTGAACATATTTTGTTGTCTTAATATATGCGGAAAATTTCATGTTTCTTTTTTTGTTCTTTCTTGAAGTCATGTTTTTGACTTTGAGTATAATTGAAGTGTATGCAGCGACAGGCAACAAGGCTGCTGTCATGGGCAGCTGTGAAGTGAGTATTTGAAACAAAGGAATCAATGGAAATCAATTTGTTGTAGTTTTTATTAAATTTTCGTAGCAAGTTGTTTTTTTTTTTTGAGTGTGTAATGTGAAAATCGAAATTTTCAGCAACTATGGAGAATTTATAAGTAGTAGAGTAACCACACAGTTTTTTCAGTAAGATTTTTATTTAGGTATAAAATTCAATTGATATAGTCATGTTTATCTGCTTGTCGTATAAGTGGCATAAATTCCCGAATAAAAATATAGCTCTAACTCTATCTAGGGTGTCAGGGAAATCTCTAACAACCGAATTCCAACCAGAAGATATTTTAAGATGTTGAAGAAATCTGTTAGTTGAAATATTTTTTTATGACATGGTCACTTGTTACTGATTGTTAACGTCTCGTCGATAGCGTTACCATTGGCGAGTTTATAGTACACAATATGTTTATGCAATTAATTCATTATCAATTGAAGAATAATTGAAAATTCCCCATTCATTTATTTTTAATTTTTTATAAGTTAAAACATATTTCTTTTATTACTATAAATTATTAAATTACATAAACCATTTGTGTGCAAAATTATCCGATTATCTATAGAGAACTCCATTACAACCCTGTATATAGTAAGAATCGTGCCTAAATCAACATGGTGAAAACTAATCAAGTGTTTTTTAAATTTACAAATTATCTATTTATGAAATATACAGGTTGCCATTTGATATAATCTTACCGAAAGCATTTTATGAGTCATAGAAAATAATCGTACTAATTGTTAGATTAGATTTTAGATTACCATTAAACCCGGAACTATTGCTAAGAATCATATGGTCACTCTAAATATATGCACATACACATATGTTACACGTGTCTATATCGAAATAATCGAGCAGCAAAGGAATTCTATGCAATATTTGCTTAGACAACATCAACCATACATATAAATACATATATGTATATAGTATGTAAAATTGATAAACATATTTACAATGCACTCGAAGTCTCAAAGCGTTTACTCCACACGCACCACAATATAGATACGTACTATACGTACTGTATACTTTGCATATGACTGGCGGCAAGCCCAAAATGCTATTAGAATGCTATTATGCTGTCTTAAAGGCAGCCAGAGTCAAATGTGATGCCACTTCTATGCATATTCGTTTGTTTCAACTATTTGTCGGAACAAACAAATAAAAAAATGAAAAATAAAAAAAAAACCTCTCGAAAAAAGGGTGAAATGCATGCATAGAAATTGTACATGTATGAGATACTATATTATTAAAATATGAGAAAATCTTTAAGCAGCTTCTGCATAAAGTAAATATTTGCTCATGGGTATTGCATCAATGGTGCCTAGAGTCGTTATTATGGCAGTCCCACAAGCAGTAGTTGGTAGGTAGTATTAGTAGTCTTTAAATTGTTTTTTAGTTTTTTTTTTTTTTTTTATTTGGCCAACGCAAACAATAATAAAACATGCTGGCTGCCATGTGATATAGGTATGCATTGCAATGCAATGCAATATAACGCACCCATAGGCGGACATGGTTATAAAGATGTCACCAAGTGAGCGTGCGCACGAGCAAAAACCCACACAGCGTGCAAAGCTGGAACGGAACACCAGCAGCTGAAGCAGCACCACCACCAGCACGGATGCACATACATATTTTAGATAGTTTGGTTGGCTGGTTAGCTGGTTAGTTAGTTAGCCAAGTTACATCGTTTGGTAGTTTGTCTTGGGCGCGCTCGCTTGTTACCAAATTTACGACAAACTGCGTTGCCTGACAGTGACGTTGACAACAGCGATTGCTCTTTGCGTCTGCGCAGTGTCAACGTGCCAAAAGTTTGTACATTTATTGAACAGTCTGCCTGCCTGCCTGTCCGTTTGCCTGTCTGTCTGTCCATACGTCCATCACTGGCGCTGCAGCTAATCCAACTAAGTGGGTTTAACTTGATTATGCCATTTTACGCATTTTTACAACGTTTTTTTATGTGCCTTTTTATGCACACTTACGAGTATATGCTGCACTCAGTCTTGGCAATTCGATTTAGTTTTCGATATGTTTCGCTACTATCGTATATGTGTGTGTGTAGCTCATTACGATATCTATGCAGCCTGTGCTGTAGGCAATTTAGGTGTGGATTGTTACGTCGTCGTCGTCGTCATCGTCGCTGTTTTTGCCGTTAAAAGCGCCATGGATGACGTTCAATGTTGCACGTCTGCGCAGCAATTCAAACCAATCCAGTCCAATGTGGTGTAAATCAGGTTGTATTAAGTAGTAAAAACTACATACTTACAAACGAGGGCGGTTTAATGAATTTTAAAATGCTACATTATAAAAAAAATATTAATTTATAACACAGGCCCCTGCAAATGTAAACTTTTTTTCGGGCGAATTAATGCGGTATACAGTTTCCGAAGGTAAATTTCGCGCTGAACATGATTCCGAAGCACAGTATTTGAAAAATTGTATTTCTTAAATCTGACGTAACTCAAACTTTGTTATTATCAGAAATTAGCGGCTGAAACAGTACCTTTCAAATGATCCCTTAACCAAATTGACGTCATGATTTGTTTTAGTGTTAATAAATAAATTTCAATAAACTACAAACTTATTAAACTACACTCTTCGTTGTTAAAGTAAAATGAAAAGAAAAATATTAACAAATTAAAGACTTAAAAAAAAAAAACGGACGAACGTTTTTGGCCATTAAAAAGTCATCAGCATTCAAGGCGGTCAACTACAATTTTAACGATATTCCCAACAATTTTTCCCTTACCTCTCAAAATATACAACTTAAAAGTTTAAATGTGTTTGTGTCATTGTCAATCAGAGACTGCCAATTTTTTCCTACTTCACTCTGTGTATTATGTACGGATTATGTGAGCAGTAGAAGCTACCATCCATTTCCCCCTATATTGTACACATACGAGGAGTACGATGTGAATGAAACTAAATCCAGTCTCTTGTCTATCGCAGATGATCGCAACGACCTCTTTTTTTTTCTTTTCTTTTCGTTTTTGTTTTCTTTTTTTTTTTTTTTATTGTATTATGCCATTGTCTATTTATTGAGTGGCTTTGACAGTTTATGAGCGATTTAAGCATTAGATTTGCATAAACAAATAAAGTGATGCGACCAAATACAATACTCAAGACGCCTGCTGGTCTAACGTGAGCGAGAGCAAAGCGATTGTTAAAAGCTGCGGGCTAAAATTGATGATCATAAGATTTCAGTAAGAATTGACTTCGACTTTTCAAACATAAATTTAAATTTTCAAGTTTTTATTGAAACTCGCTTTTTTGCATTTTGGCTCAGTTTCAGGAAATCTGGCCAAAATAATTTAATAGGAAAAAAAAAACCACTCTTACGCAGGCGTAAAAACTGTTTAGTGCATGTTTGGCATGAGCAAAGCAAATCGCGTAATCTGTATTAAAATACTTTTCTCCATTGCGCGTTTCTGTTCGTCGTTGTTTGTTTATTTATGAAGCATTTAAAGTCATTCCGCGAATATCAATTTCATGACAAATAATTTTGTGCGCAGCAAAGAAAAATTACAAATAAAAAAAATTAAAAAAAAAAAAAACATCTGTAATAATTTAAAACGCTCACGAAATATTGTAGCAACAAATAGATGACAACTTTGTTGTATTTAGTTTTTTTTTTTTTTTGCTGATAGCTGCGCTGCGCATGCGTATATAAAATGAAGCGTCCAATTCGAATTCGAATTCGCGTTGGCTTTAAGACTTTAATTCCGTTGCGGTGACGTCTACGTTCGCATACAGGTGGAGAAAGTTACCAAAAGCCACAGCGCGGCCAATTTTTGTTTTATTATTTTTGTTTTTTTTATTTTTTTTTTGGTTAATGCTTTAAAATTGTTGTTGTTGTTTTTGTATTTTATGCTGTTATTCAAGCAAAAAAAAAAAGTTTATAGGTATATAAAAAAACATAGCAACAACAGCCTTAAAAAAAAAAAAAAAAAAAAATATAAAAACGAGAGCGTTGACGAACTAAACGATAAGAAATTAAAATAAATGAGCAACGCTTATAACAACAGTAAAAACCAATAATAAAGACTACAAGATTTATGTGAAAGTTATTTTTTTGTCTAAGGTTCTATTCACTTCAATGCTCTTTCATAACAGTCTTGAATATGGATTTGATTTATTTACACATTTAGGATCATCTCAGTAGTGTTGATCTAAAACACTAGTTTACAAATTTTGACTTTGTCAAAAATGTTCTGGGTTCTCATGGATTTTGGGCCGTAGATTCCAAAAATACCGTAATACCAAAAGTATTCAATTGATATACACAAGTAGCATATCGTCATATAGAAGAACTTACTACCTTTCAAATGATGTACAGGTCAGCTGTTTCGAATTATCCATTCTCTAGATAAATAGTAATAATGGAAAAAATAGTCCTAAAAAACAACGTTTTTGAGGACTATTAGCTCAAGAACGATTTCCCAGGGTAGAAAATATAGTTGGATCATTGATATTGCTTGATCTAGAGCCTTTAAATGTTAAATTTTTTGGAATGGTGGATCAAATTTTCAAATTTTTATCAGTAAATCTACCAAACAAATTATTAAAATATATTTTTTTTGCTTTGGGTTTGTAATAACTTTAACACGTATTCTAAAAATTTAATAAAAATTAAAAAAAAAAAAAATAAATAAATATAAAAAAAAAAAATTAAATTTGATATAGCTTGAAAATTAAATTTATATAAATATAGTATATATTGCGAAAGAGGTTAACGAATGGATTTCCTAATGTACATACTTCTTGGTGTAATAAACTGTAATCTAATATTTGTTTGTGTAGATTAAATTTTTTTTTATTAATGAATCGAAAGCATTTAAAAATATTTGCGAAAAAAATTGAGGTTTATATGCAAAAATAGCTTTTATACAAAAGGAAAAGGCGTAATTCCACGTAAAGTCGCTTAAGGCTCCGAATTTTTATGTTTGATAGAGGCGAAGACTTATCTTTGAATAAGAACTTTTTTTATTTCAATTTACGAAAAGAAAGATCTACAAGGTACTTCCCCATTTTTTTTTTTTTTTTGACGGGCTTGTTAAAATATTATTTATAGTGCAGTGGCGTCTTTTTAGCTTCGATTTTATTTCAAGGTTTTGCTTATAAACTTTAAACTTACTGAAGTAATATTAAAAAAAAAAATTTTTTTAGCTTTTGCTATTTTGTTTTACAGGTAATAACATACAGGAAAGTTAAAAAAAAAAATAAACATAATAATAAAACGCATTGTTGTAACTTGTTTCCATATCAATAAATATAAAGTTTTATTTTAAAAAATAAAATTAATAGGTTTTGCCGCCTTGTCGCTATAAACTATTTACACTACACAATAAGAAAGACTAAAAAATTGGCAGCTGTCGTTCGTATGGCGTTGTTCGGAACATCGTCAAGCGCCACAATCAAGATCGACAACGTGCAGAAACTTGCGTAGAAAGCCATCGGCCAAGTCAAGACTGAATGAAACGATGAGGAAATACAAAGCAATAATAAAAAAAAAAAAAAAAAAATGAAAAAAAGAAAAGATCCGTTGTATCAAAATAAAATTTTGTCCAATACAGTTTTGTAGAGGGAAGCGGTGTTCAAGGTGTGTGTCTCGAAGCATTTATTGTGTTTATATACACATATTATAGACAAGTAAATATTGACCGTTAATATTATGAAATCGCAGCAGCATAAATGGAATTCGATTTCAATTGGACAAAAAAAAAAAAAAAAAGTCAAAACGAAATATGAATGCGAGCGAGAGCGTTTTTAATTCGATACGGAACGACGATATTGAAAACGACAACAACAACAGCAACAACAAAATCAAATCGAATAAATAAAAAAAGAAGAAAAGTAACTCTTTCGCAATTTATCAGCAGCAGCAAAACAGCGTCATTGAAAGCGACTCCAGCGACTCCAGCGGCTGCAGCTGTGGTCGCGTCCGCGTCGCTACTCGGGCGGCGGCCGGCAAACAAAAAAACGCTTGCTACAACTGGATTACAAGTACCACTTGCCATTACCGTCATCATCGCCAACAACACCAGCAACATCACCACCACCATCACCGTCGCCGCCGGAGTTGCTGTATCGTTTGCTCTTTACTTGGTCGCACTAACTTAAAATTAAATAATATTTCATTTCTTTTTTTATCTTTTTTTTTTGCTCAATGGGCGTGAGACAGCCAGTCTGTCTATAGTGAGTGTATACGAATATATATGTGCATGCCAAGCAGCAGACCTGACTACTGAGACAGCGCGGCTCGCACGAAGTAGGAAGTGGAAGAAGCTCTTGACAGCGTTCCGGAGTTGTCGCTAGTGTAGCATGGAGTTGTTGCTTGCCATGAATGAGTGAATGTCGTCGATGTTGTGTGTTGTGTGTTGTGTTTTTCACTGTCTTGGTATTTTCCACTTTTGCTTGTTTTTCATATTGTTATTATTTTTATTTTTATTTATTTTTTTTTTTTTTCATTAATGGCTGCCATCAAACGAACTCAAAGCAATACAAGTTTCGTTTAACGTATCTTGGTTTTTATATCTATACATGTATATACCCTGCATTAAAATATGAATAAAGAGTATATTTTATGTGTAAAATGTTTAAGTTTTGAAGCTTCTAAAGGAATTCTTCAAGAAACCAACACCCCCAAATTTCGAACGGCGCCTGGTACCAAGTTCATTTGGGGTTTCATATTAAAGTGCTAGGATCAGCCTTCTATTTCTGTTACTAGCGAAGTTTGTAATACGTCAGGGTTAAATTCGACAACTTTTAAAACCACGATTTCAGTGAATTCAACAACTGTTTTCTCGAAAACGTAACATGTTGGTAGCTTTTCGAGAACAGATTTGTGTTCAGCACATAAATGCACTTCGGAAACACCAGGTCTCTTACTTGCCACAAAACAACTATTTGTTTAAATATCTAAATTAATCATTCCGTTTTATTTCTAATTTTTTTTATCGGGTTTTTTCATAAAGTTTAAAAATAACATACATTTGTATTGTAATTATAGTACCTATTTGGGAAAATAAATTTAATTTTTAAATGTTTATGATTTTTTTTTTTTTTAATTTTCCTCATTTGTAATAAGTATTTTAACAGCTTAAGACTTTTAAGCTAATTGGAAATTTGAGTCCATATTAAAAAAAAAATAATAATAAATAAAAATCATATTGCGGACCCTTTACAATAAGAGTTGATTTAGTAACGAACGGTCTGATTGGAGACCCGAGCAGCTAATGAAATATTGTTTATTTTTTTTTAATGAAAAGTCAAATTTGTCAAAGGCATACAAGCCTTAAAGAAAATAGTTTGAAACAAAATATTTTGAAACTAAAATTTTATATCTTGAAAAATTTAATGAAATATTTCTTGAAAATCTGCCATTACTTTAAAGTAAAAAATTTTAAAAATTTCACAAGTCTTAAAACAAAATATTTTAAAATTGAAATTAAAGAACATTTTGGTAAGTCTAATCAAAAACTTAAAAAATCAAATGAAACGTATTTAAACTTTGTTACTATTACAAAAAAAAATTTCACTTGTTTTGAGTTTACTTAAAATTTTTGAAATAGTTTTTAAATCTGTAAGATTATTAAATGAGTTTGTGCGTGTGTGCCAGATGTCGCACATTCAATTCGGAAACAGGCACCAGGAAATCGACTCATGACTTGACTGACTTTTTTTTTTTTTTTTTTTTCTTAAGTGGATTGAGATGTGGAGTACATAAAACGAAATGAAAACAAAAAAAATTATGAAAAAATAATGAACAACGCGTTGAGCACTTAAGTGAAACGTCAGTTGTTGTACAGGCAGGCAACAGGATGCATATAAACAGGATATTTGATTTATAATCAAAAACTAATGAAAAATGTTATTCGATTATTTTTTTTTTTTAAATAAAATCGTTCGCATTTCGTTAATGAAACTTTGTCCGCAGCGATAAGAGTGATTTGGTTGGTTGCTAAGGCTATTGATAAAATAAAAAAAAAAAAGATATAACAACAATTTTAAAATGTGTGACGCTAAAAGAAAATTGCATAATTGACAAATTAAAGAAAAACCAAACAAAAACAAGAATAAGAACAACAACAATGGCTATGCTAAGCGAAAAAATCAACAATTCATTTGAAAAATTCGAGGCACGAGATCAACACATATGTACGTATGTACCTATTTATATGCCAAAGTACTAATATATAAAATTTGTTTTTATAGATCAGTTCGCATCAGTAACTTTTTATGAATGTAGCGGTTTTTCACAGAATTGCGATTTCGCAGAAAGACAATTTGGAGGAAACATTGGCATCATTTGTTATCTTTTTATTTTTTATTATTAAATATTTGTTATACTAATTTAAAACTTGTTGTACGTTTTTTATTTTTTATTCAATATTATTTTTTTTTATATCTTTAAAAACACGCTATGTTTTCGGATACTGTAAGAGATAAACCTACTGATGAAATTTCTCTAAAAAGTTGTAAAAAAAAAAAGTTTATAATACTTTTTTCTTCTAATCCCATTTCAAGAAATTGTTCCAACTTTTTATTTCCAAATCAAATAATGTTATTTAGTTTTAAATTGTTTATCTTAATTTTTTTAATGATAATTTCTTTATAGCTGCTGCGCAATGGCGGGTATTACTGAACGATAATAATTGTTTAAAAATAAATAAGAAATAAATATACTAACCTGCTTATCTTCTGCTCTTATTCACGCCGTAATGAGATTTGTGATGCAAGCGCGTGGTCAACACTTTTCATTTACAGCAAAAATTAAGAGAGCTGTTCTTGCTGAAAGCGTTTGATTATGCCAAAAAAAAAAAAAAAAAAATTTTTTTTTACACAATTAAATTTTTTTTTTTTATTATGATTTTCTTTAAAGGAAATTCATAAAATTTTCTTCTTGTTGGAAATTTTTATTAATTTTTGTCGTTGTTTTTGTTGTTGTTGTGACTTCGTTTATGTTTACGTTTTTCTTTAAAGTTTTCCTTTGATTTTCTTGCACTTGCGAGCAATTCAACATAATTGAATAATGCCGAAATTTATTGAAAAAAAATATTTCCAATTTTTATTATATAATTTTGTTTGGTTGTTAATTGTTATCACAATTATTTTTAATTATTTTAAAGATGATTGCACTGCGTTAAATTAATGTGAAATTGTGTAGAACTTTCTTTTATCTTTTTTTTTATTTTTATTTTTGGTTATATTCTGCAGCTGTTGTTGTTGTTGTTGCAATTTTCACTTTGAGTTTTCTTGTTAAATTTTTATGAATGCGCGTCGCGTATTGTATTGTCGTTTTGTTAACACTTATTTATATACACTAAAGTGTGGAAGTTGTTGTTGCTCGATCCGCGGATTAGTTGCAAATCAATTAAGAAATGATTTTTACTTTACTTTTATCACAAAGCGCGCACCGTGTCAGTCTAAATTTTTTTTTCTCATCTGCTGCGCACACACAACCACTTCAACAGCTGTTTCTTATCGAATTGACATGTACAGCTGTTGCAGCTGGCAGCAGTGTTTCCGCTGTTGAAAATTTAAAAATGCATTAAATTAGTAAATATACAATAAAATACCAGCGAAATGCAATAACTCACTTTATAATGAAACGGCCACGCTTATCACATGATGAAAATTACAAAATATTTAGATAAATTGAAACAAATTTTTAATTGTAAATTAATTATACATGAACAAACTGTCAACGGCGGATATGTTTCATTTTTTTTGTATATAATATTATATTTATAACTTCAACTGAATTAAGTCTATTTGTAGATCTCGTTGTCTACGGTTTATATTTCTTCTATCTCACTCGCACATCATTTAACTATAACGTCGCACACACAAAACAAAAATCCTGAGTTCAATTCCCCATCCAACCACAAAAAATGTTTAAATTATATTTTAAATGAAAATATGCCTAAAAATAGATTTTATACAATTTATTGAAAACAAGACACGTATTTTAAATTTCTATCAAAAAAAAAAAAAAAAAAATCATTCCATTTGAAAAAAAAAAACAAAAAAGTCCGTTCATAAGCCTCACTTTTAGGTTTCCGGTAGTTTTCTAAACTTAAATCTTTCGAAACCAAAAATGGTTGGTGAGGTGTAATGAAATAAAAGCAATTTTTAGTAGTAAACCTCATTATATAATAATTTAAGGGATTGTCTGAATATGCTTTTGAAATTTAAAAATGAAGCTTTAAAATATGTGTCTAGAACCGAGAAATATTCAAAAACAATTGAATTTTTTAAATATTTTTGAATAAAAATATTTTGCAGCTCTGACTTTTTATAATTTTCACAGCACTACCGCTCAAAAATTTGTGATGCACTGAAATATTTTTCAATTCATTCACACACGCTATTTACATTCAGTCTGTACAGTATTCACTGTGCTGCCATATTTAAACTCACCACGATTTTTTGTTTCATATTGTTTGTCGGCGTCCTTTACAAATTCAGAGACACTGAAACTAATTTTACAAGTCATCGGCGGCATAGCAAGATTTTTTGTTCAACTAAGTCGTAAATATTAATATATTTGATTAAATTTATACAAGTGCGCAGCAAAAATAATGTCCACAACACCAATAAATGTTACCGCCTACTTGGCAAAACAGAAAAAAGGTGCCAACAAAGAACTGGCCGCTGAGTGGACACTCATCGAAGAATTGTACAATGAAAAGTGAGTACCAACGAAATAAAAAACAAATAATTGCAAAAATCTTATTTAATTATTAAACTCATGCGCAGATTATGGAATGAATTAACAATTAAACTGATTAACATTTGTGCGCCACGAAACGCTACAGGATGAGTCGACCTTGCTGGATTTGTATCAAAATTTTCTGGCTTCCTTTGAAACCAAGTAAGTTGCTACGTTTTATTGTTTTTGCAATACAAGCATACTATTAAATGCTTTTATACATTACTTTTTAGAATTAATCCGTACGGACTGATACAAATACTCGAAGTTGTTGTCGATAATATTTCGGAAAAGAAGGAAGCCATTGATTTCCTTGAAAAGCTAAAAGATAAAGTGAAAATCTGTGATGAAGCTGTTTGGTATATACAAGTGCTGCAGGGTAATCTATATCTATCAAATCTAAACGACTTAAATGCCACCAAGAAAATCATTGAGGAACTGCGCGATGTGCTCGAAGAGGCTGGCAATGTTACGCCGGTGCATGGCAAGTACTATTTGCTGGCATCACAGTACTATCGTCGTGTGGGCAAGCACAGTGATTACTATCGTTGTGGTCTACAGTTTTTGGGTTGCTCGCTGGAAGATTTTCCCAAAGAACAATGGGCACAGCAGGCATTCTTCTTGGGCTTAGCTGCGCTGTTAGGTGATGGCGTTTATAATATTGGTGAACTGGTAGGCTATATAAATAATTGTAGTCTATTTCTTTTTTTTAAATTTTTTATTTATTTTTAAAATAGCTTGCACATCCCATATTGGATTCACTGAAAGGCACCGATAACGAGTGGCTTGTGGAGCTGTTAAAGGCATTTAATACTGGCGACATAAACAAGTAAGGCTTTTATATTGCCTATATGCTTTCATTTATAATTTATTGCTCTCCATTTTTAACTTTGCAGATTTAATGACATGAAAAAAATCTGGTCAAAGATACCCGATCTAGCTGCGCAAGAGGTCAAACTACGCAAAAAGATTTCACTGCTGTGTCTCATGGAGATGACATTTAAACGTTCAGCTACAGAGCGCGCTATTGCATTTGAGGATATTGCAAGTGAAACTAAACTGCCACTTAAGGATGTTGAATTGCTCATAATGAAAGCATTGGCACAGGATTTGGTACGCGGTGAAATCGATCAAGTAGCGGGTGTTGTTAACATGTCCTGGGTGCAGCCACGTGTACTGAATCGCGGACAGATTGCTAATATGGCGTCAACGCTTGACACCTGGATGGGCGCCATTACATCAATGGAAAAACTTATGGAATCCCGCGCTGCCGAGATACTCACAAATTAATTTTAGGTTTTCAGATTGAAATAAGTTTTGCCCGCGCTGATTTTGTACATTAATTCTTAATTCATTTGTTGATTGAATACAAAAGAAATAAAATATTTTTAGCATTATTTTTTGGTTTATTCCTTTTTTTTTTTTTTTTTTTAGTATATATAAAATTTTTGTGTGCATTGCAGCATCTTTTCTAAAAAATAGTTCTTAACTCTAAATGAGACTTATTGGTGAAAAATTTAGTTGTAGAGTAGTAGTAATTACATTAAATTTATATAAATATTTACAATTTTTAAATACATTTTCTTGTAGAACTGTTCGTATACATAAGCAGTTCAAACTTACTATTTAAGTCGAATAACTTTTGTGGTTTGTTTGTATCTAAATTTATAATCCTCTTTTTGAATTTTAGAATAGCAAGCTAACAGATATCGTATGGATAGTGTGCTCGTTTGTGTATATGTATATGTACGTGTGTGTGTTAAAACTAAAAGCTTATAAGCTAAAACACAAGCTATGTTATAGTTTAGATCAGTTGAGAAGCACGCCTATACATACGTGCGTATGTATATTTCCAATTCTGTTCCAGCAGCAACGGTCATCAAATGTTTAAGCAACGCAACTTCGGTTCCTGTATGCGCGATGTAAACTCGAAGGACGAAGGTCTACGTATATCCTCGTGTGAATCACGTCGTATACGATCGGGATTGCGACCCATTACCGCGGATAATGGTATATTACGTTTAAACAATTCCTCAAGCACCAGACGTTCTAATTCGAATAAATGCTCATCTTGTACACCCGGTATCTCTTCGTGCATAAATAATGCTAAACGTAGCAGATATTCGGCATTATGTCCGCTTGGTCCTCGGCAACTTGCAATTTGTGCAGCTATTCGCTCTGGCGCATCGTTACCCAACCAATGAGGATTCTCCGGTGTGGCTATATAGACAAGTACTTCGACTGCTTCACCGCTGAAAGGTGTATCGAGCGATGCAACGCGTGGAAAAAATTTTGTATCGAGTGTTGCGTAGCCACCTGCGATTATAATGAAAATAATTTGTTAAAAAATTATAATTTTAATAATTTTTAATTTCAAAATACACACCTAAAGTACATTCGCGTTGTTTTAGATACTGTAGCGCAGTATCTCCATTTATTCTATACGCGCAGCCCCAAGTTATGCCCTGAAAAAATAAGAAACAAAATAAGTGTGGTGAGTTTGTGTTTAGCGTTTAACTTTAAGATTTATTTTTATAATACACGAATGCTATTTCAGCATGTGTTGCTTATAAATAAAAAATTTGGCTGCGTTTACGTTGCGCTAGTTTGAGTTTTTCGCACTTGTCTCTCGGGGTCACAAACGAGCTCCTGGTAGCTCAATATCAAATAAACACCCTGGGTAAAGTCCCCGGGCCTAGGATAGAAAGTATCAAGGCGTAAAAAGTGAGATAATCTTCTCTCATTCGCCTATATTTCGCGGAAATTCGCTGTGTTTATAAATGAAGAGAGAGAGTTATCTTTCGAATTATGCGCAGTGTCTGCGGAAATGTGCCAGAGTTGTTGAGATATGGACGAGTTTGATTTCGACACTCGCGTTTGTCGTGTGTGGTTCGAGTCCTACACGGAATGGGGCTTATGCTGTGAAATTTGAATATGCGCGCTAAATTTTTTTCCGCTTATTATATTTTTTTTTTTATATGATTGTTGTACTTTACTCACCTCTTTGTCTTCTATGAGCGTCGCTACTCGTCCCGGCTGCAAAAAAGACAGAAAAAATGTAAATGCAATTAATAAAGTTTTTTTTTTTTTTTTTTTTTTTTTTAAGTCGCAAACAAAGGGCTTTATTGAAAATGTCTATATAAATCTTCACGTCTATATGTAATTTGCATGTAAATATATTTTTGTTTGCATTTAAATGTTTTCTTTTGTTTTGAGTTCATTCGTTGCTTTTTATATTTTTATTTTACAATTGCATTCACTCATCACGCCGCGGCCTTGACTCAATTTTTTTCATAGAATGAGGAAAAACTGAAACCAATAAAGTCTTTGATTATTTTTGGCGCTTGTTTAATCAATTTTTATATTTAACTTAATTAAATGGAGGCATTAAAAATTGTTGAAAAGTTTGGCTCGTTAAAACCACGTGGAATCAACTGGAACATGTGATAGTCGGAAAGACTATTGCGGAATCGGAATGAATTTATATTTGACCGTTTTTGTATTGGATTTCACCGAATTAGCAAGAAACCGCAAAAATTTTTGTGGAAAGTTAAAAATGTTAATCTGATTTATAATTGTTTAATTAAAAATATGTTCTTAGTTCTTTTCCACAGCACGTGCTTTCGCGACCGCTTCTTTACCATAGTTATTGTTATCTCTTGTTTTTATTATTTAGTTAAAAGAAACTACAAAAAAATAGGCGATAATTCAGACATAATCTTGATAAGTTCGGCGAAACATGTTTTTTAATATACATTTAAAAAAAATTATAATTGTTTAAGTAATATTCGGTTTGTTTTAGAGTTTGAAACGCTATTTGAATGTCATCTTTGACCTTTTAAAATAAAAGAATCAGCTCGACGAGACGAATCGATCTAGCCATGTCTTTTGTCTGTCCGTCCTTATGAGCATTTTTCGCAGTTAATTCGGTCAGTTTAGAACATCTTAGCTGATATTGACTTAAGCTTTTCTCTCTTACGGCTAAATCTAAGTATGAAAATGAAATTGCCACGCCCATTTTTAGGTATCGAGATCACATAACAGAATTTACCTTGTTTTTTACGTTTTTTCTATATGATTTAGTTTTTATTCATGAATGTATTCACTCCAAATTGTATTTAATATTACTTGTTATTGTTTTTTTTTTGCTTTATGGTCTGTCTTTTCGATGGTCAGTGGTGTCCTAATTTTTGTATGAAAATAGTTACTATATTATGACTGTATTTTAATATTCCGATGAAGAGGAAAAAACATTTTACGATGTCATTCATTGTCAAATGTAAGGTGCCACGCCCATTTTTAGTCACCAACCATTTTCAGTATTTTTTTCAAGAAAATATTAAGCTTTGTAACTAATTTAAGATGAAAATTAAAATTTTTTCGAAAATTTTTTTTTTATTTCAATTATTTTATCTTATTTTTAAATTGTGTTTACTAAATATAAGTGAATTTATTTAGTTGGATTTAACTGGAAATCTCATGTAAAATGGTAAGAGATTTCCTAGACATCTTAGAATGTCTTTTTGGTTGACAATTCGATTGAATGAAATTTCCCTGACAACCCAGAATATGATTTTATAATTTCGTTATCAATTCGGCTGTCGATGTTTTTTTTTTTTTTTTTTTTTTCAAAAGGTGTGTAATAAAACTCTAGGGAAAACTTTGCTTATTTGGCATAAAATGTTGTTTTTCTTATTCATGGGAAAATAAAATATTGAAAATTAAAAAAAAATATTATTTCGAATTTGATTTTTCTTTTTAATTTAAATTTAAAACCAAAATTTTATAACTCGATTTGTTTGTAAATAAAAGCTAAAAAATTCCACTCCATTAAAATGGCACACTTATTCAAAAATTTTATTTTATTATTATTTTTTTGTTTTTAATATAAGCCAAGCCGGTTGCTATTTTTATTGACACCTTCGTCTAATATTTTAATAATTAATATACATGCATATTTATTAAAAAAAAAAATAAACCAGTTTTAATATATATTATTAACTTATAGTATCGATGTTTTGTTTTTATTTTTTATTTATTTTTTTTTCTAATAGAAAACGAACTCACAATCAGTCCACATATTTGCATGCTAATTAATTTTATATGTTTTTACTATCGACCGATTCAGCAGCAGCAGCAATCGTGTCTAGACTTTTAGACCAAAATTTGAAAAATTTATGCAAATTTCAGTTAGCCATAATTGAATAAACAAATATTATACATATGCGTTTAGATGATAGAAATCCATTAATAATAAAAACCTCACAGATAAACACGAGAGGCGATTTAATTCAGATGCGATTATTTGCAAATAACAAACAAGCTGCTGCTGCCGTGATAAAGGCAAAGTGTTGTGTTATCGCAAAACAATACAGACAGACTAACGGACAGACTGACAGACAGGTCTAATGTTTTAATCGCTACGATGAGTGCCTGCTAATTGCCGTTTAAATAGCGCACTTATTTAAGTACTATTATTACTTGTATTTATATAGACATTATTCACAATAGTAATCTCGTCACTTACCTGCTCAGCTGTACCACGATGTGTTACATTTCCCTGCCAGAAGCGACGTGCATAGCCACGTATATAACCCGTTATGCATTTACTGTATGTAAAGCCCGGATACCAACATAATGAACCGTAGCCAAAAAATCCAGCAAGCTGGATCAGCATTTGCATTAGCATTTGCATTGGCATTTTCATTATTTTCCAGATCGCTATCCATGTCATTCGCCTCATCATCATCGATTTCGAAATTGCCATTTCGAAAGAGATTTTCAAAATCTGCTGGTGCCTCTGGTACGGCATTTCCATTCAGTCTATATGCCATTTTGAGTGTGTAGAGGTGTTGGTGACGGTGTTGCGGATGATGTTGTTCTTGTTTCTGTTCCTGTTAGCTTGCCTTGTGCTTTTGTTTCCTGAGTATTTGTATTTTACTGTAGTGTTCCTGATTTTGTACTCCTTCTTCAACTATTTTCAATTTGGCCAATTTATTTTGTTTGTACAAGAAATTTAAAATATTTTGCGGTCTATCCAATTTGTAGCACATCGAAAATTTTAAGTTTTTATTTGGTTGAAAGATCCTTGAAAAGGTTTAATGCTGAGGATTTTTTTTTTTTTTTTAAGTCTGTTTGGTGTAGCGCGTATTCAACGCATTTTGCTAATTGTTATTAAACGCGTCTAAGATGCATCTTTATACTTGTTTTGTTTTTGTTTTTTTTTTTTGTTTTGTATTTACCCGATTTTTAGTTTTAATTTATCCGAATGTATACATTTTAAAATTTTTAATTTATTTATTTATTTTTTTTTTTAAACTTTTTAACTGACATTTTTATTTGTGTTGTTTAAACAAAAACATTTTAAAATTTAGTTCATTTATTGACAGTTTAGTGCTTGCCTGTAGTTGTTTTTATTGTATTTAATAAATAATATAAGTATATATGTAGTTGTAGCTTAAATATTTTTATTTATTGTAATTCAATTGAATTTTATTTTGCGTATTTTCTTGTTTTAGTTCCGCAACCGGCGTCGTGTCGCGAGTAACTGCGACCAACAGCTGGCAAATCCGAATCCCAAAGCGACGAATTCAAATTCAAAAAGCACAAACTGAAATTTAGAAAAGAAAAAAAAAATAAATAAAAATATAAAGAAATTGCGAATGTATATAAAAAAATATTATACAATATTTATGACGCTTTTTTTTTTTGCACAGTGCTTTGACACTGAGCAAAATTGTGAATAATAATAAAAAAAAAGAAAGAACATTGCTGTCGAGTAGGCTTCAGGGCTATCAGGGCTATCAGGGGTGTCACCGAAAACACTTCCACTAGAGTTTTGAGTTTTAAGATTATATTTATTTCGGTTCTAAATTTAAAACTCAACACAAAACATAAAAGAGACTCCATAAAATTTAGCACTTTTCGCACCACTAAAATTTAATTTTTTATGATTAAAATTGTTGTGGGAGAAAAGAAAATAAAAAAATAATAACAAATAATAATAAATAATAATAAAACAATAAAAAAAAATATTAAAAATAAGAAAAAAAAGCCTGCAAGAAAAGCTTTAACTTTTTTAGAGCCCAAGCTCAAATACACGACACATAGCTGACGTATGATCATCAAAGGGTGGTTGTGTATCGTTGGGCTGGTATAGCCCAAATTTAGAAACTATGTTGAGGCATTGGGGTATCGTATGAAAACTAAACCAACAAACAACAAATTCGGTATGGAATACACCAATGATCATTTAAAGAAAGTATTCCATACTGGTTCATATAGGACCAGGTGGGCCAAATGTTGAGTTGAGATGCAAAAAGTTTTTTTTTTGTTTTAATTTTCGTGAATTTCTCGTTTCGCCCACAAATTCTTGAAGTTCTTTTCTGATTCCCGCCCAGCCTGTCATTTTTCACGAATGTTCACCGAGTACCGTAAGTCTGGTGTTCCATCATCATCTCTCATCTATATGAGGGCTGTACCACAAAGAAGGCGTGGCACTTCGGTATTCATATTTGGTGTAGACGTTAATAACAGAACAATTCTTTTTTTTTGAGGCTTGCAATTGGTGCTTGTGATATTTTTATGGGTGAAATCATCAAACAACCCCAATTTCCAGAAGATCAACAAAAGATACAAACGTTTTGGTGATCTTCTGGAATTATTATGAATATCATTTTTAATATTTGTGAGCTTTAGTAGTAGCACTGTACACAGCGTGTCTAGTGGTTTTATACTTTTATAGAAAACGCTCGCCAAGCGACGACCCACCGACAATCATCCATAAGCTTAATGCCGGCGGTTCGTGAAACTTATCTCTGAATACATTTAATTTTTTTTTACTATATACCTATATATGTTATAAATTTTTTTTAAACATTCACACACTCTTACTTTTGCTCTTTATTCTAGTAGTCCCTATATACACTTGTATTTTACTATATACCAAAATAAACAAGTACATATGTGTGTGTGTGTGTGTGTGTCTGTATGTATTCTGTTTACAAATCGCAAAATATACGCACAGCATTTGTAGATAGCGAAACTGAATAAATTCTTGCTTTGTTTGTTACTTTAAAAATGTCTGGGCAATCTTATTGTACACTTATAAAACTATAAATTTTAAATTGGATTAAAAAAAAAAGTATATATTTTAAGCTTGGGAAAAACAAATGCATTTATTTTGATTTAACTATTCAGTTATTGTATTGTAAATTGAAATGGCTATATAAAAATAAAGAAATAGTAATACAGCATGATCATGCTTAACACCCATTTAAATGAATTAATTCAAGTGTTTTTAAGCCCAAAAAAATATATAGTAGTAGTATTTCCATGGTTGTGGTTCTCTTCATCACTTAACAATTAAAGATATATCAGACAAATTAGGAAGGTACTTAAGTATGAAATTGAAAATAATTCGCGAAAACAAATCGTATTATCTTTTGACATACAATAAAACTTATCAATAAAAAAAAAAATTGTACATACAAATTTATAAGAAACTGATTTTTTTGTTTTGCAATTGTGTTTAAAGGTTAAAAAAAAATTGAGAAAAAACATGTTCGAAACATGGAGCTTATCTAAGAACGTGTCTTCTCATTAAATTAATATTTTGGAGAAATGATTACGTGAAAGATTTCAATTTTACTAACAGATTAAAAATCGAAATATGCTTTTATATATTTACGAGGGCTGGTAGTCATGTTTGGTAATTTTCATTTTCAATATATTTTATAATATATTTGACATACTCCAAAATTTACGGCAATTTTGTAAAGAGACTAGAGATGGGTGTAGGACTAAATATTTTATACTGATGCAGCCCATCCCGATGCACAATTTGTTTGTCTAATTATGTTGTAGACTAGAAATTAGATTATTTAGAGCCCTTTGGAGGTCACTTATAGCATCACTTTTGTCCATTCACATTTTATGTTGTAGCCTTACAAAATTACCATTTATTTTCAGGAATTCGGTATGGATCATAATTTGACAATTTTTTTTTTCCAATCCTTCAATCCTAATCCAAGTTTTTTTAAGTTTTTATAGAAAGCATAATTTTATGACTTATCCCAACACTATTCATAACTGGGCCACAGGTCGTATGGGTGCCGGTGTACCGCACCCATCTCTAGAGGGGACTACTCCTTAAAATTATTGTGTAAACAGAATCTTTCAGTCTCCAATAAACTAAAAAATGAATCCGTCGTTTCGACGGCATACTTAAGGCCGGAGAGAAGAGAGAATAGACAACAGAACCTTTCTATATACGTACCTACATATACCGTCTAGGGTTTTAATGCCATATTTTTTTTACAATCGCCTAAACTTAATTTTTATGAATGGAAGGTAATGCAAAAATTGTTGCATTTTAGAAATATTCTCAGTGTATTTTCTACATATACATATATATTCATTTATGTGTTTATATAGTACATATATATACAAGCGCACTATAAAACTATCTTTATATACATGTACATATACATATATACAAGTACATATTTGCATAGTATAACAAAAACATTGGCTGTGTCTGTTTATTTCATTTTGGCGGCACGTGTAGTTGTTTTTATTTTATTTTTTTTTTTGCAAGTTATTTAAAAACTTTTGTTAGGTACAAGAAATAGAAGAAGAGACAAGACATAAAAAAAAAAACAAAACAAAAAAAGCAACAAAAAAAAAAAAATGATAAATAAACGAAAATAAAAATATAAATATGTATGATTTTGTAAGTGTAAATGTATGTGTACAGGTGTATATATGTAGATAATTTATTTCTTATTTTATTTTATTTTAATACACCCCTTCATATGTACATAATTTATGACAGTAATAAATGATCCTCGGATACCCTATCAATAATTATCCTGGCCCGTAGCAATGACAAAAATGAAATTATATGGAAATATATATTTTCTGAGAGATACTAGCCATCAGATAAGCGAAAATCTTTGGTAGCAAAGACCAACTGCCGGATTTTTTCGGTCCATGGATCAGTTTCACAAATTTGTTAACAATATTCTGAAAATTTTTGATATTAAATTAAACGACGGGGCACTAAACTACAGCACTCTACCATGGTTAAATTTAGGTCTCTTAGAGATCTGCAGATAATTTAGATATAGGACCTATAAAGGCGCTTCGTTTCTTACAGCTGCTTCTTATCTAGAGCTAAGAAGTAAAGCTACCAAAGTGATACTCAAAGATCTTAACAAAACTATGGTTATTTGACTGAGCTAGGAAAAATATATACACGAACACCTTTGTAAACTTCTAATATTTGCTTGAAATTTATTACTCGGGGGTTTTCGGGGTCACTGGTTCCAAAATTCATGCCAGAATATTTTATTTCAAATGGCATATGCAATATGGCGCCAAGAAATTTAAGTGGATCTCTTTTTTCATATGCTTTTCCTTCACAGGAAAAAAGGTTCAGAAAAATGTATTTGTTTCATTTTGGGCGATTTGTTTATCGAGCTCAAGACTAAAGTGTATAAATAATTTGGTTTTATCAAACAAAAAGCTTTTCGAATTTTTACTTCTTCTTCTTTGCTGCTTTGCATTTGTTTTGAAGTATTTTTTTTTTTCGATTTGGTTTTTCTAATTGGCAATTTTGTTTTTATGCGCGAATTCGTAATAGAGAAATTTTATATTTGTATCTATTTTTGATACTTACACAAGATACAGATACAAATGTACATGTGTATATATACGATAAATTCAAACTTAAATATACAATATAATGGCGCAGTATAAAAAGATGACCCATTTTGATTTCTGAGATAAATAAAAATCATTAACGCAAAATATTTTTAAAATATTTTTAAATAAACCCTAAAAGAAAAAGTGCTTTAAGAAAATTCCTACCCAATCTTCAGTTGAGTTGATGTATTGTATAGTTTGTAGTTATGTTCATATGTATGTACATGCATACATACATACATATTGTATGTATATGTACATATGTGTACATATGTATGTATGCATGTTTGTAGGCATTTACGCGCGGAAAGTTTTTTAAAAATAAAAAGCAATTTGGCCAGAACAATGCGACGCGTTGCTATCGTTTCTGAATCCTTGATACTGAACTTTTTCGCTGTGAAAGTTTTTGCAATCGGTTCAAGGTTTCTCGAATTTCCTTCGCTTTTTCGCGCTTTTCACAAAGGCAGACGTCAATGTATTCGTTTTATTTATAAAATATTTTTTTTTTATTTGTATAATTTATTTTAATGTCTTCTTTGGCTTGTGTTGTAGTTTACTGTATGCGCAAAATTGAATAAATAGTTTATGTATAAAAATTTTTTTTCTGAAAGTAGTTTTCTTGTTAGCATTTTTTTTGTTTGCTTTCGTTTATGATGTTCATTTGTATCTTGTATCTACAATATTTATGTATCTGTTTGTTATTGTTCAGTATTTACGCTTAATCTAACCTAATTTGGATATTAAAGAAGACAGTAAAACCCTTAATAATAACAATCTGTTCTCATTTTCACTTTAGTGATCACCATCACATAGGGGTATGCTTGGTCAATGGAAGAATGCAATTTTTCTGCATCACGCTCTTCTTGTTATTGGTCATGTTCAGTAATAATTTAGTGTTGGAAAAAAGAGTGATTTTGAGTCACAGTTTGATTAGCGACTACGACTTGAATATTGCAGTGACTGCAAATAGTGATAAAATCGCAGTTCGCGAATAACAATTAGCGATTACGGAACAGATTCACTGCTCGCGAAGAGTGATACGTTTTTTACTTTTTTGTATAAAAAATCCCACATTTCATTTCGGTTTCTATTCATATTTTTGTTGCTTTTGCGCTTTCACCATTCATTAGACTACGCTTTCAGTGAATTGCACGTTTTGATGAATCAAGTGACTGTCTAATGTATTAACGAATTTGTACAGCGAATATGAACGATTCGAACGATTTCACTGTTCGCGAAGAGCGATACTCAAAATCGCTAATAACTGAACATGTTTACTGAGGAACAAGAAAATCGCAAATCACTACATTCTGTCAAAGTGCGACATTGCGATTTTTAAATCACTGTGAAAAAAATCACCGTAAGTAACTTTCTTTTTTTGCCAACACTAATTGTAAACATCTTAGCAAGTTTTTAGAGTATATTAATCTATTCTTTAAGGATATAACGTACTGCAAAATTGCATTGCAAATTATTGGAATAAAAAAAAACGGTTTTAGGCCGAAAGATGGAAGATTTCTTAAAGTAATATTTTGGTAATGATTTGTATTATTTTGTTTAAAATTAATTTGAAAAAAAAAATAATATAAAAATAAAAATAATATTGGGTTTTGCTAGTTACAACTCTTTTCTAGACCACAAACCTTGAAAAAGCTACAAAAAACGAGTGCATTATTCGTTATATTTTTTTTTTTTTGCCGCAGGTGTTTGTAGTCTTTTTTTTATATTTTTCTTGGCTTTCTAGAGTCATTTGGTCATAAATCTTTGGTTGATAGATATAATTATCTATATAGAAGAATAATTATCTATAAAAAGACAGTTGACAGTTTGGATTTGGAAAATAAATAAAGAAATTAGTACGTGTCGCTAATTACTTTGTTCTTTTCGCCAATAAAAATTATAATTAAGTAGGTTCACTCTGCGTAGGTTTTATACGTTGTTGATTTTAGACTTTCGGGGTTTCACCGTAGTAAATAAGAATACATTTTACTACATTTAATCATTAAATTCATAAGAGTTTATTGCGCAGTCCTTTTGAATTTTGCACACTATAAGTAGTTTGTGTTGGTTCAATTAGCGTAAATTTCAGACGTGTCATTCATAATGAACCAAAGTTATTAAGATTGATGTCTAAAATACAACTAAAGTAAATTGCTAATGTACTCAATGCCACTTAACATTTACGTTATATCAGACGTTGTCTGTCTGTCTGTCTGTCAGTCCGGCTTTGTTGAAGAAGCATTAAAAATAAATTTTTATTGTTAATTATATTTGAAATAGAAAGTTGACATATTAAAAAGCTATCCTAACATGCAATGTTGTTATTTTTTAAAGAAGAATTCTATTGAAAAAAAAACATGAGCGATAATTTCAAAAGCAAAAATTTCTAAGCGTGCCATTTGGCATTAAAATGTAAACAATTTCAATTTGCGTAATTAAAAAATTGATCGAAAAAAACACGTCTCACACAAAATAATAATAATAATAATTGTAAAAAAAAAAAAAAAAAAAAAAAAATATTTTAAATTGAGGACACTTATATGCGTATGTGTACGATAACTTTTTTTAGATAACAAAACTAATTCATTGATAAAAGTGTTTTTATTTTTAATTTATTATCGACTTTTTGCTCGGCAGTCCCAGACTTGTTTGTTTGCAGTATTTTTTTTTTATTATTTACTTTCAAGCAGGTTTGTATATGTATGTGTGTGTTTATGTATATTGTGTATAATGGCTATGATTGTTTAATACTACACTTGAAATTATTAAATTATATGACCAAAGTTTATGATAAGACGACTCTTGGAAGGCAATAGAGCGTCTTGGAGCTTGAACGTCTCGTAGGTTTTTTTGTTTTTTTTTTTTTTTTTTTTTAAGAGTTTTGCACAAATAATAAACATTTTGTAAAGAAAAACAAAATTGATAAGAAAAAGAAAATGTTTTGAAATTTTCTTAATAAATTTCAAGTTGCTAGGTCAATTTGTCTGATAAGCATTTACAATGAAAGAGCTTTTAAAAAAATAGATGTGCCTCACAGATATCGAGAAATGTTATTGAACTTTTTAACAACAAACGGAAATTGTTAAGATTTTTCTTTTTAATTAATTATTGTTATTACTTTAATTACAAAGGGTTATGTTTTTGTGTTATGACTATGTTACACCCTGCAAACGAAGTGTAAAAGGGTATATTAAATTTGTGCAAATATTTGTAAAAGGCCAAAGCATGCAGCATTGAAAGGAGACTCGATGTCTAGCTACGTGCGATGTATGTCTGTCCGTCGGACAGCCGTTTGTCTCGGAAACTATGAGAGATGGAACATCCATATTTAAAACCTAGAACCCTTAAGTGTTGTTTTAAATTCGTCCCAAAATTTTTATTATGTAATAAAGTTAAAATTTTGAAAGTATTACGTCGACAAATCCATGTCCACCTTTCTGTCCGATCGTCTGTCTGCCCATCTGTCAGTATGTCCGAGGTCATTCAATCACTTAGTTTTAAAGATATTGACCTGAAATTCGAAAATTAAGCTTTTCTTGTTCCTAGGTAGTTTGTATTTATCCTGCCTGCAAAATCCAATTTGTCTTCACTTTTTCGAGTTTTTTTATAAAATACTTATTATTTCTGCTTCTTTTGATCCTAAGTAGTTTGTATGTCAAAACTAAAGTGCCACGCCCATTTTTATGTATAGCCCCATACAATTTTACAACCATTTATTTATTTTTTTGTTTAAAAATATGTCTTATTTATGATTACATTCCACCTAAATTGCAAAAACACTTTTAATGTCATCGAATGTCAGAGCCAAGATGTAACTCACATTTTTGGGCATGGCCCCCATACAAACCTACCACCCACTTTCGATATTTTGTATATGTATACCGTTATTATATAAATGAATGTATTTATTCCAAATTGAATAAAACACATCTAATGTCAATACATATCTATAGAAAAGATTTGTTAAGGATTGGATTACTACAGAATATATGTAGCCCTTATACAAACACAAAGCTTATTTTCGAGTTCAGGTATATAAAAAAAATTGTTATGTTATTCCATGTGTACCGAATAGATTTGACAAGGATCAGGTAACTATATACAAATATTGAAAAAAGATATAGTCCCTATACAAAGTCATCTCGAGTTTTTGCCACGAAAATTTCGTGTGACGGTTATTAAAACTTCGGTTCTATCGAAGTTAACGTTTTTCCTTGTTTTTAGTTTAGATTTGCCTATTGCGACATTTTTTAACTAAAAATTTTATATTTTTCTTTTTTTTTAATTTAAGCAATTTTTATATTCACGTCTTCGACACGTGTTATAACAAATGCAATATTCTTATAGTACGAGTATATTCTGTAGAATATTCATTATCGAATTAAAAATAAAATACAATTTTTAATTGTTGTTTTTGTTATTCTTGTTTACCAATAAGCGCCTGCATTAATTTTGTGTCGTTGTTTGAGATATTTGCAACTTTGTTGATGTTTTCTTATTATACCCTACATATGCTTTAAGTTGAAAGAAATACGAAGGTGTTACAGATCAGATAAGATACATATATGTATGTACTATATGTGCACTAGGGTGGTCTAAAAAAATATTTATGCGCTCACCCCCTAAGATTCTTCTATATCGAAAATAAGAATACCCGCATTTTTTTTATTTTTTTTTTAATCGGATAATATTTAATGGTGCCACAAAATCCTTGAAGTTTCCCATTTCTCATTACTCTTCTAAGCCTTGAGCTCTGTAAAAGTCAACGACAGGAAGAAGTTTGTAGGCGTCAAGTTCAACGTCTGCGGTGTGCAGTAAAAATGTCATTTTTCGAAATAAGGCTCCGGAAAGCAAAAACCGCAAAGTGTGTGCTGTGGCGCCGGTATACTGGAAGCAAAAGTTTCCGTGCCATTATCAGTCGCAATTATCATCATTATATATATTCGTATAAACGATATAAATGGAGCATGGTCGAATTGAAAATTTAATTTAAAAATTTTTTTTCACATATTTTAGTATTAAAACAAAAACAGTAGTGAAGTGCGTATAAAAGTACTTGAATATAAAATAATTTAATTTCTTAATTTATTTTAAAAAATGTATTTAATTTTTGTTAAGCATTTAAATTATGAGCACTCAACACATTTCTTTCTTTTTTTTTTTAATGAAATTTATCGTTTATGCACACCTTGAAACGTTAAAAATTGTATTTTTTTTTTTTTTGGGAAATCAGGTTACAGTCATAAATTTAGGCTTATTGACGGATTTTGCTGTCAATCGGATTTGTTACGGCGTGTGCGAAAAAAATCCAACTAAGAGAAATCACGGAAACTTGTATAATTTAACGAAAAACTATTTAATTGAAACAATTAAAAATGCTTTTAACGTTTTCAATTTCCGAGACTGTGTGAGAAATATTTATTGATAAGAGAAACCTTAGTGTGACTTGAATCAATTTCCAGATTGATTGTTACCATCATTGAACGATGTTGACACGTGACCTTGAAAAATGACACCTCTCAAGGAGGGCGAGAAACGAATAAAACTTGTGCAAACGGACCGACCAAAGTGAAAAAAAAAAAACAACAAAAACTCTTGAACCAATAAAAATGTAAAAAAAAAAACAATAAAAATATAAATAAATAAGTAAAAACATACAAAATGCAAAAACAATTAAATCAAGTTTATTTTGTTGTCAACAATAACAAAACAAAAATACATGCGAGAGCATAAAACAACAACATGTGTTGTGAGAGTAAGCGATGCAGAAAGAGTGAGCGTAAAATGTTTTTGTAAGAGAATGATAAGCGCTGTTTGTGATAACAAAGTTCAAAATGGGCTGCTGTTAACATTCACACAAGGTTTGATTTAACAGTTTACAAATATTTTGCATTATGTTTTAAAAAGCAAAATTTTAATGCAAATAATGATTTCGTTCATTTTATTTGAAGAAGTGAACCATTTTTTTGCAAAAAATAAATTTAAAAAAATCTTTCAATACAACTTTAGATAAATATTTTGGTTGTACTTCCGAAAAATATTTTGGAAAATGTATATGTATTTCACTTATCTTCAGAATAAGTGGTTTTGACAATATTTGATAAATTTGAAGAAGACCTTCTAATGTTACGTTGCACTTTTTTAGTAATTTTGGCTTTTGTCTAAACTTGTGTATCAGATCTTGTACATTAACTTCACACAGAGAGAAAATTTGATGCGTTAAAAAAAGAGAGATGTATATATTTTGATTAAGATGAAGCAGAGCATAAGAATGTGAAAAAAAACCTGATGACATAGTAATTTACTTTTACTCAGTACATGTATACGTCATGTATGAGCAATATATACATATGCGACAACAACAACAACAGCAACAACTACAACAAAAACAATTTGCACATTTATAAAATAAAATTTTTTTGTACATCTCACAACATTGCCACCCTTAAATAACTGTAAAGTAAATGTTTGTCGTTGTTGTTGTTGTTACTTACGTTTTTGCGCGTAAACAAACTTTTTATCCAATTGTCAAACTTTTTTTATTTTTATTTTTGCAGCTGTATTACACAGCTTCCACAGGTATTTTATTTATTTTTCTTTTCGTATTATCATTTGACATAAATTTAAATTAAAAAAGACACGCACACACACATAAATATAAACACATTTATTTATTTGTTTTATTTATTGTTTATTATTATTTCTTATCAATTGCCATTGTCTTTTGTGTTGAGCAATTTTTAGTTCGTATTTATTTATTGACATCTTTAAGGTTGCTTATTTTTTTTCTTTTCACTTGAGAAATTTATAATTTCACTTTTTTTTTTTTGTTTGAATAAACTATTTTATTTTATTACACAAACATATAAATAACGGCAAGGAGGGCAGCATTTTTAAATATATAAATTTTTTTAAAACAATGCACAAGGTTTAAATAATTTATTTTATTTTATTATTATAAAACGTACACACACACCTCTCCTTGTGCCCACCTTCGATGACGACGTTTTCAATGTAAATGAATTTTCACTCGAAAGTTGAGTGAAGAAAACGGAGAAGCGAAGCTGCACAATTTGAAAAAAGAGAGCTCATTTGAGTCTCTTTTTATACCCTTCACACAAAGTTTGAAACGGGTATTATAAGTTATTAAAGGAGTTAGACCATTAGATTGTTTGCTGCTATCTATTTGCTTACACAAAAAAAAAAAAAATTATCATTTGCTTAACTCTTTATTTCCATATTTACGCAAAAAAAAAAAAAAGTCACAACAAACACACTGCAGATTTCAATGAAAAATAATAACTGTAATTAAAACAAACAAGCTCGAGTCATAAAACAACAACCATATTGCAGGCATAGGCAGTGTCATAAAACAACAAACACATTGCATTTTATTTTTGTTTCTACATTGAATAACGGTGCGGATAATGAGGGCAAAAAACTAGCTGTAGCTACCCATCGTTGGTTTAAAAGATATTGTGCTACATAATACAATAAGACGCGTATTAAAGCTTCGTTTTAACCGAAGTTCAAATACTTTTGTTTACTCTTCACTTTAAGGTGTGCATCTTTTTTTCTCTTTGCTTTGTTTTGGCTGACGTAATTTTCAAACGCTCTTGCCGCATCTGGTGGCAATTTCTTTTATGAATGAAATGCACGCAAAGCATTCATACAAACATACATATATATGGTATGTATTGTATTGTAGTGTTTGTTTACTACAAATATGCTAGTGTGTACACTCATATGTGCACTCATAAAAAAGTAACTAAGCCATCGCTTTTCCAAGGTTCATTTTTATCAATTTATTTATCCAGGTTTGAAAAACGACCGGTAAATAAAAATTTTTTTTTTGGCGTATGGCGGATGCTTTGAAGGCATCGTTATTTGTATATACAGCATCGATAATTGTTTATATAGTATCGATATACATATAAAGTATCGATTGTTTACTTGCTTATTTCGCGACAATGTATCGATGCTTTGAGTATGAGTACTTATAATCTAAAGAATATTTAATTTAATTTAAATTATTCAAAAAAAAAAAAAATAATGAACTCAAATTTAACTCAACTGTTAATGAGTTTGAGTGAAAGCTCAAAATCAAAAGCTCCGTATATCCGTAGCAGTGAGCTTCCAAAGCATATGTTAGTTAGCAGTAAAGTGAAAAGCTCACTGTCATTAACATCGAAATGCACGATTGATTCTGGGTTTTACCGACACTAAACTTGTATCGGAAAGTTCAAGCTTGAATTAAAGCCCAATTCGGCTGCTTCCAGAATTACGTGTATAGCTTAAAAACTAAAAGAAATGGAGCGTTGCGGTCTTCAGAAGAATTGTACCCAAAGGTCTGGGCTACAATATTTTATATGTATTTTGGGTCACTGAATCTAAATCTGAAGTCAAAATGTCAAAGTTATTTAGCGTTTTCATTCTAACCTTTAAAATGTATTTTTTTGGTTCACACCCAATCAAATAAAATCATGACTTGTACAGTTGACCAGGTTAGTATTTTGGGTCGCTGAATCCGAATCTGAATCAGAATTCAAATGTTGGCTCACGTTTTTCTTCTTATCTCAAATAACTGACAAATGTTTGTAAAATTTTCCTCAAAAATGATCTACCGGGATCTAAAAAGGTCAAGTCTTTGAGGTTATAGTGAAAAACGGAAACAAAATATAAAAATTTAAAATAAAATTTAGAAAAAAAAAAAAAAAAAAATTTAGTGTGTTTTTGTTGGTGTATAGTTTGATTACCTTAATTACCTTTGCGATATCGATCTCAGTGAATTATTTGAAATCTAATAAATTAATTCCTCAGTAATTAGAGCCAATAACATGAGGGACAATAAATATTTTCGCCAAGTATCGAAGGACATGCAGTTATAATTTTTTTTTGTGAATGTTGTAAATAATAAAAAATATTTAATAACTTTCCGCTTATCATATTAAAATAAATAAAATTATGTTAATTAAAAAAAACAATGTTATTGTTTTTGTTTTTATGGCCATTTTTAATTTTTATTATATTCATACATATATGTTTTTTCTTTTTTGTATCATTTATTTTTAAGAAATCTCTGGAACTATTTAATCTAATAAAATATGTAGATCGACATTGATTTTTATATTTATTTATGAATTATTTTTCTTTTACTAATTACTATTTAATTAAAATATTTTTTGAAAAGTAAATTTTATTAGTTTTTTATTTTTTTTATATTTACAAAAATTGTGCATTAAAGCAAAATAGAATTTGCAAGTTGTAAAAAAAAAATATTAAAAAAAAATAAAAACTTTCTCTGTGCTAAAATTCTTTGTTTTTTCAATAATTTTTTCATTGCAACATACATTAAGCTTTTTTTTTAAGGACACTCGTTTGCATTTATTTATTAAGGCTTGCCTGTAAAATTCTACTGGAACTACAATTAACAGTGTGCTTTTCAAGTACATGGAAAGTACTAATCTAATCTCTGAATATAAATAATTTTTAGTGCAATGTTTTTAAAATTTAATTTTTTTTTATATGATCTTTTTTATTTTGTTGTTGTTGCAGTTAATTTTTTTATTTGGTTTTTCTTAAATTTAAACTTATTTTTTTTTAGTAGTTGAAACATGTAATTACAACAATTTTGGACATATGAGTTTATAATATTTTAAATAGAAAATTTTCATAAAAAGCTGCAAAGTTAAAAAAATACCAAAAAAAAATAATAATAAAAATAATAATAAATATTTTGAATTTCTATGAATTGCATAGGAACGTTTTTTTTTTTTAAAGAAATTGTTTAAAATAATAAATTAAATTTTTGAATTATAAAACTATTTTTTTATATTTTTATTTTGAATTATAAAACTATTTTTTTTAAATATTAATTTTTTTATAAATTATTGAAAATTTAAAAAAGGGCGTCACCGAAAATCTATTTTCGTTGATTTAAAATCTCATCTTAAATTCAATGAAATAATGCATATAATTCACAAACAGTTTAAACTATTTATTTTTAAATAATCTTATGAACTTATTGTGAATTATATTCATTATTTCATTGAATTAGAAGAGATTTGAAGGGTTGAACCTATAAATGAAAATTTTTAAAAATAGACAGGCCTACAAGTTTTTAACCCAGAGACAAGACCATTGAATCCGAATCCGTGCTGGATGCTCCTTATTTTTGAGAAAAAGTGCAAATTTTGAGGTTTGGAGACGGAAAAATTATTATCAAAAAACGTTTTATGGCATTGAAAGTACCACCTTCCCTTTTAAACCTTTTTGGATTTTTCAAATATCTTTTTTCACCGAAAATCTCTATTTGAAATTTTACAATTAAGCGTAAAAGCGTTAAAGGGTTAATACGCTTAATTGTAAAATTTCAAATAGAGATTTTTCGGTGAACAAAAAGATATTTGAAAAAATCCAAAAAGGTTTAAAAGGGGAAGGGTGGTACTTTCAATTGCCATAAAACGTTTTTTTGATAATAATTTTTTCCGTCTGTCGCGTAACCTCAAAAACGCAAAACGCGTTTTTGGCACTTTTGGGTTAGGATATCTCAAAAACAGACGTATAGGGCAATTCCGAGCACGATCGGATTCGCGCATCAAATCCTTCGGTGTGTTAGGTCCGGTCTCTGGGTCTAGACTGTTAATTGTCGGCCTGTGTAGTTTAAAAACTAAATCTTACACAGCGTTTGTTGCTATTCTCTGCCTTCTAACTAACTGACTATCGAATAGATTTCTCTTTCTTTACACTTAATAGCAACTTATATAAATATATCACTTATCTTTCTTTTCTTTTTTTGCAAATTATTTATAAAAGAGAACAAAATATTTAAGTTATTTAAAAAAATATATAAATTAAATATTATTATTTTTCTGCGTAAACACAAATTTGAGGCATTTTTTAGAATTTTTTTATAAAAATAAATAATAATAATTTGCGTACATTTGGTTGTAAAATAGTTGTTATCGTAACTTTAGATACTTTTCTAACTTCTGCTAACTTAGAATATAACAATTCTAAACTCGCTAACAATGGCCTCGAGGTAACCCTTTAGTTTGTAATACGAACGATTACGCCAATAAATATTATTATCAACACGTTGCATGCCAAGTTCGATGGCATTTTCGACGGATTTAAGACCCAAAGTGCGTGCACGTTCGGCAAATTGTTTCAGTTGTTGTTTGTGATAATCTTTGTTCATGTAAACCGTAATGGATTTGACCATTTGTGAAAGCGTTAGAAAGCCATCGCCATAGCTAAAAAGCAGAAAGAATAATTGATGATGATAATGATCTATGCAATTTCAAGAACTACAATACTTACTATTCGGCAATCTCTTTTATATTTGTTTGTAGAAAATCGAAAGCAAGCTCAAAACCAATTGGATTCATGGCCACCGCTGAGAATGCTAAGCCACCATCTTGCTTAAGTATACCCGAAGTCGGATTGATTGTCATATTGAGGTATCTATAAAAAATTATTCAAGTTCAGTTTTAATATTTTCCCAAAAAAAAAAAATATATTTATTTAACTCACTTAGACAGCAACCATGGTTTTGTGGTGCAACCAAGTGCAGCAAGTATTTGTTCCTTTTCTGCAGCACTCGTTGTGTGCTTGTACTGTTTATAGGCAAAGTACCATTCCTGGAAGGAGCCTTCAGCTAAGGCGGTGCAGTAAACGACAGGCTTTAGATTTGGCTTTATGCTGTTGTAAAAATTTTTTTGTGAGAGAGATTTTTAAAAAAATATTATGTTGTGCTTACGGATTCTTTTTAGGATCTTGCATCCAATCACGATATTGCATTTGTGCTGTTTGTGTACAACGATCATAGCTAAAGCGGCATGCAAGACGTGCAACTAAGGCGCGATGTTGCAGCTGTAGATGAGATTCATTATCGGGTTCATTGAGGCCTGTATGATGATATCTATCGAATGCCGGACGTACTATGAACTTCATGAAGGCCTGTAATACAGAAGAATTGTAGAAGAAGTTAAACATTTAAATTGTATAAAGCAACAAATTTGTACTTACACGGAAAGTTTCATAAGCTGGCTCACGTTGTAGCCCATAAATCAAAAATTGTATGCCCGGTTGCGCTGCCTTCCACAAGAGCTCGTCGTCGACATTGCTGAATAGTTCCAAAAGGAATGTTAACGGTATATCATAATTCAAGTACTCTGCTTGCGCCAAATGCAGCGAATCGTCCAAGAGTTGTGCGCGTATTATGCGTGGCAGTGTTGCAAATTTCTTTTGCAATGCCAACCATGAAGCTTCATCATAATTAACGCGATAATAGCCCTGACGATTCAGATTTAGATAAACCACATTTTCGCTATTATTTAACGTTGTAAAGACATCGGGTATAACCAGTTCCTGATCGGTTTGCATCATCCAATGCGTTGGTATATTATCGCCCTTATGCAGCTCATCCGTTTCGAAGGTTAACGGTATAACCCAACGACTTTTATCGGCAACATCGCGTGTTGGCAACAAATAACGCTCTTGACTAACAATTAAATCGGAATTACGACGTTGCGCCGTTATGACTGGATAACCCGGTTGTGTTATCCATGAATCCATAATCGATTTTATTTCAAGCGTCTGTGGCAGTGTACCCTTTGCATATGCATGCTGTGTCATCAATTCCCAGAGATCATCACGTTCTGCATTTTGATATGCGAATTTTTGCAATAATTCTTGTGTTGCACTACGGAACGCTTCCGTGCCTACAATCGAGCTAAGCATACGCAAGAGTATGGTACCCTTTGAATAGGTTATCGGATCGAATATACGATGTATATCATTGGAAGTTTTTACATCGAATGAAACTGCATGCGATGTATTATCCGCATCTTGTTGCATGGCCAATTTAAATTCCAAAACAGTAAATGTATCCATAACCTGATATTCGGGATGTGCTGCATTCAGCGCAATATAACTCATATAGCATGCGAAACCTTCTTTAAGCCAGAGATCATCCCACCATTTGGGCGTTACAAGATTACCGAACCATTGATGCGCCAGTTCATGTGCTACAATCTGTGCAACACGTTCCATATGTTCCGATGAAGAAGCCAGTTCAAGATCTTCGGGCACTAGAAGCGCAGAGTCTCTGCAAAGTGATTTTAAGTGGTTCATTAAAAAGTCATAAAAAAAAAACACATTAAAAATAGATAAAATTTCCACCACCAAAACAAGCGGTTTAACTCTTTTATGCGTTTTTAATTATGTTTTGAAAAAAAAAATAAATTTGATTTTAATTTCACACGCTTGCCACATCACACCCGCACCCGCATAACTTACCTAAATGTAATTAAACCCCAATTTTCCATTGCACCAAAACCAAAATCTGGCACTGAAACTAGATCAAGTTTTGGCATTTTATTTTTAATGCCAAAATATTCTTCGTAGTACGGCATAAACTTGCGCACCATGGAATAAGCATAATTTGTCATATCGGTAAATTCGGGACGTGTCCAGATCTCAACGCGTGGTGTTAGATTGGCATCCAAATCAGAATAATGTGATTTAACCATATTCGAGACGACAAAAGCAACCACATAGGTGGGCATCTTTGGTGTTGTCATGAAATCGTCGCGCGTATAGCCACGGCGATAAGTGCTAAAGAAGAGAGAGAGAGAGATTGGGAGGAAAGAAATAAAATCAAAAGTGAGTTAAAAAGTTAAAATAGATGCCTCAGACTATATGTATATGTACCTGCTACGTTCTAGTGGCATATTCGATAGTGCCATAGCTTTTTTAGTCTCACGTATAATACTGATCGTAAAATTGGCTTTCATATCGGGACGATCAAAACATGGAAAAGCGCTACGTGCATCAATTGGCGAAAATTGTGTGCTGATCATCCATCTGAAAAAATAATGTAATAAAATAATTTTTTTCTAGAAGTGTCATAGTATAAAAAAACTTACTCCTGCTTATTTGTTATTGTATTCAAGTAGCTCGTCTTATAGACACCTTGCAGCGTATCTGTTATTTGACTAACAAAATCCATGGTCAACAATATGCGTAGCTCACGTTCCTCGGATAGCGCTTTCGATAGATTTACTATAAATGTTGCATTATCCTCGCCATATTCACTATCAAAATCCAATTCAATTTCTTCATTGGAAGTATTTGTTGCAACTGCATTGGCTGTTGTTGTTGTTTCGCTTTCGTTTTCGAGTCGCAGTACACGCACATTCGAAATACTCACATTATTCACATCGAGTACAATTGGCTCCAGGCTATTCAACTTAGTATCGCGTTTGATTTGAATGGAAATGCTGCCATTGCTATATGACTCGTCAATATTTGGTTCAATAATAATGCTGTAAAATGAATATAAATTTATTATAATAGAGTTTATTATTTATCATATCAATTATTTTAAAATGCCAAACATGCAAAACCAACGCTTTTGTATTTTTTATTTTTTGCTAAAAATTCTAATTTTAGTATTCGTGTAATTTGCAATTTGTCTAAATGAATGCTTTAAATTGCGCTATTCAAACAATTTGTTTGCTTGTTAGAATTCTTTTTGACATGCCAAGTCACCTTTACATTATCTAAACAAACAAAAAAACAGGATATATTGCATTAGCGTTTGATGATGATTTGTAAATGTTTTTAATCTGTTGCCAAAAACCAAAAAAATACCAGAAATATAGTCGTCCACTATGCAAGCAGTCAATCACTCAAAAGTGTCTGACAATCTGTCTATACATATATCTATCAACACCAGCAGTCACATGAACACAAGCGGAAGATCGATTGATCTTTCTCAAAGACTTTTAAATATCGTAGTCAAAGTTCAGGGTTTCTTGACCTTTAATTTTCAAAAAGTTTCAAAAAATCTTCTAATATATGCTCTGGTGTCTCCTCCTTTCAATCGTAGAAACTGCAATCGGAGTCTGTAAACAGTGACAAATGCCTATGTAGTCTCGTTAGTGATCTGTGAAGTTACCTTTAAGTATTCTCAGCTCCATTAGGTGTTTTGCTCTACCTGGTTTATACCACTCTATCAAATTTCTGGCTCAGATTCCAATTCCATTGTGTTCTTTAAAGAACTTTTTCCGATAGTGCTATGTGGCTCAGGACCGACCATAGGTACTTTGGCACGTTTCCTAGCCAGAAAGTCAGCCTGATCGCTGTCGAGAATGATGGAATGCCTGGCCCTCAAAATTGTACTTCATTGTTAACCCTTAGTATTATTTGGGGTGTCTAAGGCATCCTAGCTTCGATTCAACTAGTTTCGTGTACAACTTTTTAAAACAGTTTGACAGTTTAATATTGACACAGTTGTGATATTTTCTATTAATCGTAAGCTGTGAACATCTGATTATTGCACATATTTCTGTGTATTTACCCATTGACTACCAGTGTCAGCTCCTAGAACCTACTACTCCGAGATCGGCAACTTCTTCGGTAGGTATTGTCGAATGCAAATTTAAAAATCAAACTAGGCCTTACTTATAGATTTTAAATTAGTGAACATGAATCTGGTCTTATTATATTCCCGATTGATTTCGGGTTTTCTCGACCCTGCTCTGGTAACTGAAGGTTCAAGCTTCAATTTTATCCTGGTTCGGGGTTTCTATCATCTCAGGTTCATCTGCTAAAACTAAAATCGTGATCAGCGATGAAAAATCTATAAGATGGGCCTTGTCCGATGCTTGGATCACTTTCTGTGTCGACCTGTGTAATCGAATGTTTGTACTCTTTTCTTTAAGTGTGACAACTTGAGTAAATGGGGTCAGGTCAGTTCAATTTCAAACAAAACTTCTAAGAATATCAAATTCAAGCTAAACTCAAGCGACACAAGAACACCAGTGAAACAATCATTTGAGAGGTCTAATTGCTTTCGATAATAATGCTACCAGAAGTGCCAAAAGATTCCCAATACACGGAAATTATTCGTTCGCTGATCGGCATCGCGTGTAGGCATCGAGTTAAGCAGAAGCCCCATTGACAGCGTAAATTTTGCCACTAAGAAGAATCGCGTTTCTCGCTGTTCAAATAGAATGTAGCGTGACGTGACTCTGGTAGATGAAACTTAGTTGAATTATGATACGATGGGTTGTTCGGTGTTATTTGTAGTTCTTCAAAAGATCACATTCATTTTGAACAGAAATCGCAAATCGATTAAAGCTTTGCGTTTGGTTGCACTCAACCATTGATTGCTTTCGCATACCAATCAGCGCACCCGAAGAATCAGCGATCATGTTGCAGAAACCAAATAGAATCTCTGGTTTTTTTGTTCTTTTGCTGGTGTTGCAATGCAATTTTAATTGCTGCACAACAAGAAGATCAACAAGGAAGAAGAAGAGAACCAGGAAACACATTGCAGCTTGTTGCAATGCTGCGGCGTCGGCATCATCTAAATGAAACGAGTAAACGAGTGTGTTGGGCTGTATGAATGGATTGTATAGTATCTCTATGATGTGCCACATACATTTTCAATGCGTTGAGTGATGTGGCGCTTGGCTTGTCTATCTTCCATTTGGACACTGTTGCTGATGTTGCACAGCGGGATGCACGCTGCCTGTCCATTTGGCGATATAATGGCGATACGTTGTCTTGCCGCTGTTGCTCCATTCGTGAGGAGCATGTTCGACGCTTATTAATACAGCGATTACGCTGCTATTTCTGTGTCAATTACATTAATGCATGCGGCACAAGTGTATTGAAGCTATTACGCTACTGTTCGTCGCATCGTAGCACTTCAGATGTGCTTCTCTTTTAATTCTCAGCACTCTTACCATTGAAGTGGAGTACAGCGCCAACTGTTGACGCTTTTAAAGTTTGTTGTGTTTTTTTTTTTTTTTTTTTTTTTTTTTGGTGCGTGCTTTAAGCGGATATTTACTTTGATCTGGCCGGGATGTCGGCTTTGTGGTGACATTTGTTATTTCCTTAATGGGTGAAGTGTAACTGAATTCTATCGTTTGATGTGACACTTGTTCGCTGTTTTATTGTTCGATATTCGTTGTTAGACGTACTCTTTCAGTAATTCAGTAATTAAGATGTCAATAAAAGCTATCAAATATAAAAAAAACAAATTTACTCCAAGGTGCTAGGCACACGATTCTCTGGTTTTAGCAGCAATAACTCTTGTAAACGTAAGTATATCGCTTATGGGTGTGAATTCATTCATTCGACAGAAAATTTAAAAAAAATTATTGAACTAACTACGAATAGTCGAGTGACTTAATGAGAAGAAACAAGATATTACGAGTAAAAGTTTAGTAAGTGTTAGGCTCCCATTTTCGAAATTAGTGATTTACTTTTTAAATAAATTCTTATCCAGGGGTGAAACTCGAAAACACTTCCACTAGAGTTTTGAGTTTAACATTTTAAATAGACTTGTAAGGTTTAATTCCATTTTTGGGGGTCAGAAATTTAAATTTTTTTATAAAATTTAAAAAAAGAATTGGCTTCCCTATGGAATCAATGGAAAACACTGGAAGTATCGGTATAATGGTATACATTTTCAAGTCCAAAACTCTAAGATTTTCGTCTCACCCCTGATAATCTTATAATTTTCAAACAGTTTAAGCATATCTTCATAAATAGGATGTAGGATCAAGGAACATAAAAATATCCAAAATAACTGGAATACCCACGACTAGTTGTTGCCTTTCAGCATATGCATGACAAAAATATCCCATAATTATGTGCTTAAACTTTTGGAGAATTTTTATTTTAATTAAGTTGTAGTGATAAACAAATCTATCATTTATCTACGGAAGTACTTGATTTATTTTGCTTAATTAGACTGATCCGATTTAGGTTGCATACGCTACTTTTTGTTTTTGCATCTGAAGGATTCAAAGCACTCCGTCAATATTTTTAGAATAACTGGAACAGTTAATTTTTACAACTTCATAGGTAGATGGAGTGCAAAAGAATCTTCCAACCAAGCTCCCGAAGTTTCTGTCAAGTTACTGCCATTGTGTGTGGCTGTGGCCTGGTCTTGACCAAATGGTACAAAATTTCTTTTTTCTGAGTGTTTGGTTCTTTCAGATGAGCCAATTATTTACAGTTCAGTCAGTATAGTTAAAAGTTTTGCCGAAGTGGAGTAACTCTTAGTACCAAATATACAGCACTTTTGGAGTGACATTGTCATTCACCATCCGCTTTAAAAATGGTTGGATTTTGTTGCGATTCATGAGCATTTCGCAGGTAGAAATTCGGTTCACGAGGTTTTTGGCATCGAGTTTTAGTATAATATGTAAAGTTGGATCATAGAAACAGTGCTTATATGATATGTTGTTTGGACTCAAAGATTTCCATGAGCAACTTTTAGAGCGTAGTGTGTCTTTGACATTGAAATTCCGTAGTTCCAGGTAAGTCTTAGGTTAGCAGCTACAGAAATCTATTGGCAAAATAATATTTTTTCTTCTTCTTCTTATACTCGAATGCAATATTCTTCCATTGTCAAAAGCAATAAGCCACTAAACTGAACTGACCTAACGTAAAAATGTTCTTGACCTACATACTACATACGAATGTACTAGTGCCTCAATAAGTTGTAAAATTTGGTCTCTTTTTAAGAACGCAGCATGACGTCAACTTTAAACAAAATAAAAATTGTAAAATTAAGCTTGACACAATTCGATGGAAACGCACATGTGTAGCAAGTTCATGCTAGGCACTTGGCAATCTGATTTTGATTTGATTAGAGCAGTTGTATAAAAAAAAAAAGAACTAAAAGAGAATATAAATCACTCTGCATGTCATGCATAAAGATTAAAAAGATTATAACGACTCATATGCCACGGCAAAGGTCACGACTTAAGCGAAATGTTTGCAGGCAATTTAATTAAATTTTATTCTAAGTAAAATGAAGACATAGAATTTTTACTCACTTGTAGTGCTCTGGCAGCCAACCCTCAAACAATTGCAGCTTACGATCGACCGACGCTTTTGTATTGTCTTGATTTATGATTTGATATTCACTTTGAATATCTCCAATTGGTGAAAGTACCGTCGCCATCGTGGATAGCTGTCTTGGTTGAGCCAATGGCAAAGGCGGAGATGATGTTGGAGCTGGGGATTGGGGTAACATGCCCAACATGCTGGCAGTTGCAACGGGTTGTGTTGCATTTGCTCCATGTGAAACTCCATTGAGGCTATGTGTAGAGAGAGAGAGAGAATAAATATTAAACGCTAAATAAATAATTTTGAATATTTATAACATTAAACACAGAAAAAAAGTTGAAATAAAAATGACCACGCCCGACATTTTATTGACCCTTTTTTGCAAATGTAAACAAAAACAAAAACACACCCGTAAAGTTGTAGCGAAAAGCATATCACTTTTCTTTCCGTTTTGTATTTTATTGTTTTTTTTTCGCATTCATTTTGACACACAAATAGGGTCAATTTGCTTGCGAATTATTGTATCTCATAAATTTTTGTATATTTTGGCAGCAAATTGACTTTGACTTTAAATAAGCACTCCCAAATTTTCCACTTCGAATAATATTAAAACTTACCTTATTGGCGTTGTTGGCTCCAGCGTTTTTGCTGTTAGGAAGTACGTAATCAGCACACAGAAGATCAGTGCCAATAACATTATAATTGCTGTCAGCACCATGCATATCTTTGAAACGTAGACACCCGAAGGTGGTCCATTGAAGACATACTTCTGTCCATTCTTTGTTTTCAATTGGCCACCTGCAATGAAAAATTAAAGTGACAAAAACGCGGAAGTTTTTAATAATTTGTCTGAGTTTGAATCAAAGCGAATCAATAAAGTTGCATCAATTTCAATTGAAAATTCGCAGTTTAGTACAATACATAGCTTTTTTTTTCACTCTAAACATTTATTAATTGAAAATGACAGCATCTATAATTGCAAATTATGGCAATTGCATTTTATAAATGAAATTGATGATATTGATTGACACTGCTCGGTATGCCAAGTATTTATTTTTGTAATTTGTATGAATTTTTATGAATAGTTTTATTACGAAATTTTATTCGTAGCTGCATATTTATGAGTTACAAAGTTAAATAAATTCTTTATTTTATTTTCGTGTTAAATTTTATGCACGTAAAAAACAAAGTAATTACATGGATAACTTAAGAATATATGCTGCAGTGCGTGTTAGGTTGTCCCAAAATAAAAATTTAATCAGATAAAAAGTTTACAATTACATTATTAAAGAGGAGAGACATTAAATTAAAATGACAATTTTGACCTCAAAGACACCATTCAAGCACGTTAAAATTTTTGGAATGGAAGGACCATCACTAAAACTTTCATGGATTTCCTTAAAAAAAAAAAACAGTTAATAATTTATTGTATAATCTCCCAGGGCACTTTTGTCAATTTTACTTCAATGACAACAGGATCATGAAAAAAAAGAGATAAAGGAAATATCTCCATCCCAAGCAGGCAATGCTCTGTGTTTATTGCGAGTGTCAAGGTTCAGTTAATTTGGATAAGTTCAATTCGACCAGTTCGCTTATTGTCCAGCAAAACCTCGAAAACTAGGCTCTTCGTCAGAAGCCTTATGATTTTTTGGGGAACTGGTAAGTATATGTATGTATGTTTAGCTTTCAATTTGACATGAGTAGTTTCCGGGGCTTGTTATCATAATTAGCAGTCTTAACGGTAGTTGTGGTCTTCAGAATCCATGCCCCTTACGCGGGATTCACCACGGGATGATTTTCACTTCTGGGGTTGAGGGGCCCCAGACCCCTGCGAAACCAACCTCATCTCTTTACACGCCTATTTTTGACCGCCCGCAACCCACTCGGGTATGTATACTTCTTTTGTGGGTCCTAATATTGTGCCTAAACATCATTTTGTATTGGAACATTGACCCATACTTTCTTTGAATTTCATTATTATATAAGAACTACTGAAAATTTCTTGTACTTGGGTTTCGGTTACTATGTTTTTATATTATTATTTGTTTTTTTTTATTGAATTTTTTAAAAATAATTTCCAATATTTCATTTTCTATAGCTAGTATATTTACCGTTGTTTTATTAACTATCAAATATTAAGCACTTCAGGGACACCCTAAAAATTTAACGAAACATAAATATCTCCATTTGTCATCGTTAAAATGTTAAACGCCATGATTTATGCAGTCATTTTCATAAAATATAATGTACGAAATTAAATTTTAACAACCAATTTATGAAAGGTGTTGAAAGCAACAAAATGCAGTGTACCAATCAATTTTCTCAACTAGCCAACTCTATTTGATCTCTCGCTCCATTCTCTCGCTCTCTCTCTCTCTCACTCTATCGAGACTGCATTACGCCACAAATAATATTTGCTATAAAAGCATTAAAACCCGCAGAGATCATTAAACTTTTAAACGCACACACACTCGCGCACACACTCGCATTGATTTTATGGCGAAATGTAGAATTTAATGAGCACTTCATTGGTCGAACAAGACAAGCATGTGTAATACAAAATAAAAAAGATACACGGAACAGATACATTTGTATTTAAAAATGCTTGTGTCGCTTACTCACGCACGCTTTCTTGTGTGCACGTGCTGCGCATTTTTAATTACAAAAATTTACATTTTCCACAGTTAGAAAATCAATCTGCAGCTTTTGCATAAGCCAAACAAAAAAGTGTATGAAAAATCTTTTATGCCGCTGAGATAAAAATAAACTCGTTTGATATCAAAATAAAACTATTTAGAAGAAACGCGTCAGTTTGTCTAAAATTCGAGCTAGTTGCTAATAAATGGGTTAATTACATGGCAACGACTTTCTAAATATCTTTTAACATTTAACTCTTACACCTGTGCGTAGTCATAGTTTCAGATAGTTTATCTATTCGTCGACATCTGTCGATCTTACGCTTTGATCTTCGACCACGAAACAACATTTTAATGAAATTCCTAAAACAATCAAAATTCTTAAATGAAATTTTTGCCACAGGTCGTTCATAATTTTTTTGTGGGCTGATCTCTGAACTTGCGCGTATTTTCCTAGGAAAAAAAACAAAATTTTTTATTATTTGCTACTGCGGCTGCGGTTTGTAAATTGAATTTCTTTTTTGTTGATTTTAACGATGGCGGCGGCGTTGCGTCTTCATGTTGCATATTTATCAGTCATGTTAAATGCTGTCGAACATTTCGATAAATCAAAAATATCTCAAAGATGCAGCATAATAGTTGTAGGCGTTGTTGTTGCTGTAGTAGCTAAACTGACAGGCTACAAGTTCATTTTTTTTTTTTTCTGTTGAAAGCTAAACAATTTTTTTAATTTTATTTATTGATTGTTTATTTTTTTAGTTATGCAAGGTGAGAAATATTTGAAAAGTTTTTTTTTTTTTAGTTTTTAGCTGCACATATGCCTGGTTTTCATATACAAAGAAATACTTTTGTGTGGTTGTGTATTTGACGTTGGGTGTACCTATTACAAAGAAAAAAAACCATAATATTAACAAAGAAAACTAGCCGCCCACATCTTTTGTGGTTTCAGAAGCAGAAGTAATTGGCTGTCAAAGCGTTTAAATATGCATGAAATAAAATTTATGCACTTTCAATCAGCATAAAATTCAAAATAAGCTGTTTCAAAACACTTCAAAAACGTTTTCAAAAGTCTTTAAATTTTAGTTTGCTGTAGTTGATGGCGCAGAAACGATTTAAATTGCAATAAAATTTGATTTTAATCTTTTCCCCAAAAAAAAACACAAAGTAATCATTAAAGCAGATTTTATATGTTTATTTAGATAAAATCATTCAATAAAATAGTTGGCAAGTTTCTTCTCTGAAAATACTGCATCTTGACTTTGTATACGTATCTTCTATAAATACAAAACTTATATGTATATTAGGGTGGTCCAAAAATGTATGGAAAATATTTTTTTTAATGCGCTCACCCCTAGGATTGTTTTATAATCGGATAATATTTAATAGTGCCGCATAGTCCTTGAAGTTTTCATTACATATGGCAAAATATCACTTTTTCATAGATTTAATGAAGAACTCTGGAAAATTAATATTTCTTAAAAGGATAGGGATGATTCTCTTCATAAATGGTCATGGAATAAATAAAAAATCATAGGCATAATTTATACTAAGTTTGTAGTTCCTAGAAAAAGAAACAAATAAGCTTTTACGCAAAAACCCAAAATGATGGGGCAGATTTGTATAGGGGGGTACCGTTTAAAATAGGGCTAGAGAACCACCGTTTGTAAGATATCACTTGACTTGATTTAGGAGAATCTAAGTTTCAAATATTGTGGGTCTATCTCTTATAGTCTCGGAGATAATTTCTCTCATACGACAGAAAGCAGACAGACGGACAGATGTCGAACTGATGTCGGACAGACTGACAGACAGACAGATACACAGATACACAGACATACAGTCAAAGCTAGATCGACTATACAATCAATGTTTATCAAGAATAAATATAAATACTTTGTAGGGTCTATCATGTTAACTTCTGACTTTTACATACATTTGCACAAACTTAATATACCCGCTTACCCTTTGGGTAAAATACTATTTCGGTTCTAACCATGGGAAAACTGTTTAATTGAACCTTTAATTTTTTTTGTCTGGTTTGTTGGTTTTCCGTTGAAACTGAATATAAAAGCAGATGAATATATAGACCCAGTTTGTGAGATATAGCAAAATTTTAATCAGTCTGTACGTCTGTCCGAAGAAAGCAATTTTTCTTCTGAGCTGAAGATCTTTCCATATTCAAATATATACAAACCATTTATTTTTCAATTATTATATGAAAAATATTTTTAATTTAATACAACCTCTTCTTTTATAAATCATACAAAAAAAACATACCCAAAAATTTATCCTTTGTATAAAATTCAAAATGAAAATATTTGCGTAAATTTCGCGTATCTTCAAATTTAAAATTTTGTAATTTTGTAACAAATTCATGAAATATGCCCGAATCGTTATTAATATGATCTCTCGTTTCCATTGTAGGTGATTCAGATGTGGATGATATGTTTGTTGTTGTTGTTGTTGCATAAGGTGATGTTGTTGCGGTTGTGGCGTTTGTTGTTGTTGTTCTTTGAAATGATTTAAGCGATGAATTTGATGGTTTTGCTTAGGATTAGAAAAGGTGTTGGATATGATAGCTAAAATTGCATGAAAAGAAAGAAGAAGTAGAAAAAGCAGAATTTTGAAAATGTGTTAAATTTTGTAATTTAAATTGTGCGTTTTTTTTTCAAAAAAGCCAAAAATAAAAGTGTTAGTATTGCATAAAATTGGGGAGTGTTAGTATAAATAATTAATCCAATTAGAATTTAAACAATTGCAGCAAACGCTTCAATGCAATTTCACAAATGCTGAGGTTTTATAGAAAACTAAAAGTGTAGATAGATTTAATTAAAATGCTTAATCAAATTGACGCTAGACAGATTTTGGGAGAGGCATGTAGGCAGTCAGCGGCATGAGTGATGCGGCATTCTTTAAAAAGAGAAGGCACGTGCCCCCTGTCAGTTGCGTCTATTTAGTGAGGCAGCCTATAACGCTCAATTGCAATCAAATCAAACCAAAACTAATGGCATGCAACGCTAATGCAATTATCTAACAAGCTTAATAGTACATCGACCGGATTTAATTGAAATCGAATGTTTATCTTTGAGATACATTTTTTTTTTGCAGGCGCCAATTGGCAACAAGTGCGTTTGTCTAAAAATAGCAAAAGAACACGTTTTAATTATATCCGACGACGTCGTCGTCATCGTGTGAACAAATGTTATTCAACTTTCGTGCTTAATTAATATAAACAACAAAAAAAAAAAAATAAATAAAATTTATTTCGAAAATCAATGCGTGAACATTTTTTTTTTCGTTTTCAAAATAAAAATGCGAAAAAATTTGGAAATTCTTTTAAATTTGCGCAGGATTATAATGTGTAAATTGAGCTATAAAATTTATTTGAAGCGATTTGTTTTTCACTAAAAATAAACTAAAAAGTATCTTTTTTTAAATTGATTTTAAGATACATACGCGTAGCTTAAGTTTTATAGCTAAACCTTTTTAAAATATTTTTCTATACAAAAATGCGTCATGGTTTCTGCCATAATTAAAAAAAAATTTATAATAACTATGCAAATGTTGCACATAAAGTGGCACAAATGAGCTCATATTTGCGGCTGCGACGTTTGCTGCAAAAATGTTCATTTGAAATTTAAAGCTACTCGTATGCGATATGCTAATGTAATGCAAAATGCTGACTCCACACAAGTTTAGTTCTCGATAAAAGTATCTAAGCGAGCGTCTTATGTCATTTTTAGCAAAGTAAAGCAAAGATCAAATTACCTCTTAAAGAGCAAAAACTTTGACTGACCGCATTGGTTAAACAAGACATTTAATTAATGTTTGCTGGTAATCGAACGCTTTATGCTATTAAAAAATATCATGTATATAGGAAACCGTTCTATAGAAACCGCAAAAAAAAAGTACTATCATGAATCACTGCGAGAGCAATGATTTCGCAATTGAATTGTTTTGTTTATACAAACTGAAAAATAGCAAAATCAGAATGAATACTCAAACACTTTTGTGTTTTATAAACAAAAAAAAAAAAAAAATAAATGAAAAGCAAAATAATAATTATTATTTTGTTTATAATAAAGCTTAAATTTTAACGAATCCAAAAAAAAAAAAAAAAATACTGCCAAACTATTTGCCGCAGCAAATTTGTAAGTGATTCATTTGACTTAGACTTTAAACGTTTTTAAAAACAATAATTAAAAAAAAGAGCTGCAGTAATAAAAAATAATTTGAAATTTAATTGGCTGTATCGATAACTTTAAATAAGATACTTTGTATCAAATTTTGTATCTTTTACTTTGTAGATACATAAAAAATATTGACAAAGCCAAAAATGGGCGTGTGCAAAAGCAGCCACAATGCGCAATACTTTAACTTTGAACTTGAGTTTCATTTCAACTTTTTAATAAGTGTTCACTGAAGTGTAAAATAACTTCCTCAAAAAGTACTTAACCAAAATATAATTAGTACAAATTAGCGCATGTTGAGTACATATTTCAGCGTTCAAATAATTTTTTACAATTTTACATAATTAAATTTATTTGATTATCTTATCAATTAACGTTTTTTTTTCATGCTACGTATACGTAATCGATATGTAATATCTTACAACGTAACACACACAACGTAACGTTATGCTATAAAGTGCATAAAATTGTCAAGTCATGCTAAAACAATCTCAATTTTAAGCATTTTAAGATAATGAAGCATAACAAATACCACACACACACACACACACACACAGATGCAATATGAATGAAAGGTGTAAAGTAGCAACAAATAATAATAAAAAAAAAAATCTTATACAGTGCTACTTGAAATCGTAATGCAGTAGAAATATTTTTTCCGATAAGATTCGATTGAAATCGATTTGTGCCTTTCTACTGAATGCACACTTTCACAACTGTTTTCCGCTCTAATTTCACAAAACCTACTAAGTGCTCTTTTGTTTCCACTTAAATGGTGAAATGGTGTGCAACATACAATGCATTGCGTAAGGCTTTCTTTTTACACATTTAAACTGTGTCGTAAAAGTATTGTATAACTTTCGAAAATTTACATAATCGTATTCGATTCTCTTAACAGTTTTTCATGTTTCCATCCCCATTATAATGGAAAAATATGGAGAAATTTAAAACGATGCAACCAAATATCTTGAAGAGATAAAAAGTTATAGTCTCTCTGCAGTTTAGTATTTTAGTTACAATTTCCGGGAACAACGCAAATTTCCAACTTTTCTTGATTTTGAGTTGTGATGGAACTCACTTTTTTTTTTTTTTTTTTCAAATGGGTTTCCTGGAATTTGTTGGGGGGTCAATGGTCTGATACAACTCCAGTTAAAACACAATATTAGTATCAAATTTTAAGCTAAAAATACTTTAAAATGTCAGACAATGAGAGATAAGTTTGTATAGGGCTATACGTTGTAATGGCCCTATCAGTACCATATCGGTAGTATGTTCATTGGATGGTATTAAATGTGTTTTTACCCAATTTGAATTGAATACATTCATAAATACTAACTATTTTTATACAAAAATTCGAAAATGGGCGGTAAGTTTGAATGGGGGCTATAGGTATACCTCAGAGTGGACGAGATAATCTGAATTTAACATAAAAACTACCTAGGCCTGAGAAAAGCTTAAGTTTCGAGTTTAGCTTAATATCTTTAAAACAGAGCGAATGAATCCCTCGCAACAGACAGACAGACAGACGAACATGGCTAGATCGTCTCGTCTCATCAAGCTGATCAAGAATATATATGCTTTATTGGCTCTACGGCGTATCCTTTAATGTGTTACAAACTTTTCGACACAAAACGACCAGTAACGGTTATAAAAATGAAAAATGGAAAAGGCAGCGTGGACAGCGCTGTTTCATTGTCCTCCACTGCAACTCATTGCTATAATTTGTATTCGGAAAACTAACTCATGAATTACAATGCATGACTTATAAATATTACAAATTATTTCCATATCTTTATGTAATGCATAGTTGTTGTTGGTTTTTTTGAAGACATACGGTATCATGTGTTTAATAATTGAACAATTTTTATTATTAAATTAATTAATTAGTACTTCTAGATTTTGAGATTGATGTTTTTCTGCCTAAACTTTTGAAATTGATACAAAAAATTTAAAAATCGATCTGTACATTTTCTGAGACCTATAAATTTCGAGATTTATTTTTTTTTTACTACGCCTTCTTGTTGGGATTACGAAATTTCGCAAAATATGAGTTTTTTCTTTTAACTTTAATTTACAATAATTTGGTGTAATTATTTTTTCGAACGCACTTTAATTGATTACATATAAATAAGACATAGTAACAAATATGAAAGCCAAAATGTTCATCATAATTACAGTGAAATTGTTGCATTTAAAAGCTTTTTTTTTCGTATTGTATTGATATCTTATCTTACACCATCGACAATCACAACAAGACAATCACTTTGTTTAATTGTTTACTTTGGCTTGACTTGACTACTTTTTTTTTCTTTTTCGAAAAGTATTTCAAGTTATTTTTTTTTTATTTCATTAAATTGATTTGTGTTTGTTGTCACCTTTCGCTGTGTCAACATGTATGATAACCTATTTTTTTTTTTTTTTTTACTATTGGAACACACTTTTGTAATTGGGTTAAATCAATACAATATTTTATCAGATTCTTGAAAAAGGCAAAAATGGTATTTGAGGCAAGCAACATGTGTTTCACTTAATTAAGGCGGCATTTGCACTTGAATGATTTTTTTTTTTTTTGTAAATATTTGAAGGCGTTCATTAGAATGCTCTGCCCTTATGTGTGTCACATGGTGTGATCATTGCCAGTCATTCATTCATTCGCCTCTCTCATGCATCTTAATTGCGATTTTTGCAGACTTTTATATTTTTTGCAGACAAGATTGACCCAATTTTCAACTTTAAGTGACAATTTTACTTTAGGTTTTCAATAAGAAAGCTGCCAGACGACTTAAGAACTTTTGCATTATTTATGCGCAGCGCATTCGAAATGTATTAAATTTCTGTGAATAAAAAAATAATAAGATTGAAATTACGCAAAGTCTGGAATTATAATTGCTGCATGAAAACGTATGTCTGCAACATATTTTGTTGAAGCAGGGCTGGCGTGTTTAATTCGAGCTCACGTGCAGTCGCGCAATTTTGCAAAAATGTACAAAACGTTTAAAAAATAGAAAATCTGCCTTTTTTATATTTCAATAGAAAATGAATTTTTTTTAAACACTTAATTTGTTTGGAACATAGACTAAATTCCTCAACAAAACGAAAGAGCAATGCAATCGAGTCGTTTAAAACTGACTACGAGATACCCTAAGAGAGAACTCTAAAAAAAGAACCTTAACCGAGAACTTAAAAACTAAATTTTCAAAAGAATATATTAGTTTTATTTTTTGTGGATTGTAACATCTTAAAAATGTATTTTTTAATTTGGATCGTAAAAATAGTTTATAAGTCGAAAATATTATGTTGTTTTTTTATTGGTATTATTTGCATGGGACTTACTTATTTATTTGTATTATTATTTTTTTTCAAAATGTTTCTTATTACATTTCAGACAAAATAATCAACAACAATCAACACAATCCACATTTATTTACGATATGGCAATGCTATGTTGATGATCTTTTTTACAATGTTACAAACGATTCATTTAAATTAATATACCACACGAAGAATGAATGTACGAATAGTACAAAAAGTTTTTTTTTTTATTATATTTTAAACAATTCGTTTATTTAACTTTTGTATTTTAATTGGCTACAATTAGATTGTTTCAGAGTTTTTTAAAAAAAACTGTCTGGATTTTTTATTAAAAAAAATTAAAAATTATTGTTTGGCAAAAAAAATCATAGAGGGTCGACAATTTAAAGCACGAACGTAGATTTCTATGAATAGTTTTATGAAAAGCATTGTTTAATTGGATTGTTTCAACTACAAAACAAATGCAAAGCATGATTTTAAATGTAAAGCAAAGTTTATGAGTTATGTTTACTAAAACTTATTTTAAAGGGAAATGGAGTTTTTAATAAATGTCATCTAAATGATATTCAAATTAAATACCAGACTTGCAACTTTTTAAAAGTATGTTTTTTTTTACCTGCAATGATAGAAAGAGAAAAAAAATTAATTAGTATACACAAATTTTTTAATATTTGTAAGAAATTATAAAATATTCAATTGAACCTTTCGAATGTAGTTTGTTCTTAAACTGATCTTTGGTACACATATGAACGTTATATCTACAAGACTAAATATTTAACTTGTTAAACTTAAAACCCGAAGTGCCTAAAATTATATGGTCACCTTTAATTTTTTACGCTACATTCACTGACTTGCATTTAATTTTTAAATCTTTTGCTAACAATTTCATTTAAGCAAATCACGCTTGTTTGAGACGCTGCAGCTTCCACGCTTTTCAGCACAACACGGTGAAGTGCTTGTAGTGATTTTCAAAAAGAATGACTTCTCTTTGCTACTCTATTCCAGAAATATTTGCTTTATGCTGCTGCTGGAATTACCTTTTTCATTCTCACATAAATATTGTACGATTTGTTGTTGTTTGTGTTTTTTTTTTTTTATTTCGTAATTATATTTTGTATGTATAAACATTAGTGGATACCCTTCTTTCAAATTTTATAGTTTATGAATCATAAAAAGTACAAAGTAGACTTAAATAATTATTAACCTCTTAAAAAAAGTCGAAGGTTTAATAGTCAGAGGGTCATAAACATGTCTACTAATGTAGGGTGAAATGAGCCATTGAAAAGTTCAAAGCTAGCTTAAAATATAGAAGAGGTACAAAGTTCCTTTCTTCACAAAACGAATATTCTAAAGTTTAGTATGTCTATATTTCCTTTGAGCTATAATTACTTTTCTCAAATGTACCAAGTGGCTCACTCCAACCCACCCTAATCTACCAAAATTACATTCTATTTATATAAGTTAACGTGTCTATTTATTGGTACATATATGTATGTATGTATATTCCTTATAGGTATCTAACCTATTGGATTGATCTTTATGAAATTTTTACAGTGGGCTCTATTTAGTTCGAAAGCGACGTTTTGGACCCACGGTCTTGGCTTCCAATTAATCAATACAGAAATTCGTAATATTTTGGATAGTAATAATTGAAGTGTGTGGTAAACTTTATATTCGGTTTGCATGATAATAGGACCGGGAAAAGTTTATTTCGTTTGGAAAAGTAAGACGCTCACATATAGGGGATAAAAATATAATTAGTCATTTTTTCATCAAAAAAACGAAGTTAAGTAAACATATTGCTAGGACCGGGAAAAGTCTGATCCTTAAAATTACGCGGTGGGTGTGGTTACTTTTTTTTTTACAAGTATTTGAGCTACAGGAATAAAACTCACTTAATAGAAACTAAAGAAGTATGATACGTTGGAAAGGATGATTGAAGGTCTTAGAGCTATTTCAGCACAAAAAAACTTGTTATTTAGGGTATGAAGCGAATTAAAGCTTTTTTTTGGAAGATGAACATAAATCTTTTTCAGTTCATCTTAATTCAGATTTTCTATTTGTTTTACTTCAATGCAAATAATTACATTGCAACAACTTTTTTTATTGTTGCTCTCGTTGTGGTTTTTACCTTATGGATTTGTTGTTGTTGTTGCTGTTGTTGACACCGGAAATATTGTCGCCCCTTTTTTTTCCTAAAGCAAACTTGCTGCAAACAGAGACACAGTTTGTCTTACGCGTCTCGCAAACCTACAACACTCGGTTTATCGTAGATACATTATAATTCTTCACATGACTAAAAAGATACAACGCGTTGATAGTGTAGCGACACAGGTAAATGTGCTATCATTATCATTATGTATCGTAGGTGTGTTATACATACATACTTATATACTATATACGTAGTGCGTTAATAAACTTTATTGTCTCAAAATATGCTGTTGATTGTAGTTGTAATGACTTAATGAAGACATAATGAAGCGCACAGCCATATAATTTATTTCATAACATATAATTTTAACCAAAAAAAAAAAAATATTTTGTACGAATTATGCAAAATATTATTTTGAATATGCATAATTATTGAGTAAGTTTTGTTTTATCGTTAAAGTTTATCTGCATATAAATTTTTGTGAATCGCAGTTAATCTAATTAGCAAGTTTCTAAAATATTATCTTAGTAAAAACTTGCTAAGCATTTTAGAGTAAGTTAGATTGTAGAAAGACAAATAAAAAAGAATCGCAAAACAAAGAAACACCACAAGAAAAAAAGGAAAATATGTAACTTCGGGAGAACCGAAGCTTAAATACCTGCCATACAAATCATTAAATAGTTTAAGTGTGATCACAAAAGGCTTGAATAAACTTTCCAGGTAGAATGGGAAGGAGTCAATGGTGTCATACTATGTTACCTCTGTTTAGGCACAGATTTCTTCTGGAAAAAATCAGAAAATGGGAGGTCAGTTTGGATGGGGCTATATTTTAAAGTGGTATGATCCATATCACATGGGTAATGTATAAATAGGCTGACGCTAGAATCTGTTTCTACCCAATTTTCATAAATTACAAGTTTTTCATACGAAAATTCGAAAGCGTGCAGTGGATTTGTATGGGACCTATACTTAATTTAGTTGTTGGAGAGAAAAGCTTAAGTTCCAAATATCAGCCTAATATCTTCTAAATTGACCGAATGAACTGCAAAGAAACAAAGCTGGACATTTCTGGATCGATTCGTCTCGTCGAGCTGATCAAGAATATATATACTTTATGGTAACTCCAATGCCTCCTTCATTGCGTTACCAATGTTCAGACAAATTGAAAACACCCGTTCACACTATATGGGAGGGGTATAAAAAACTTACTACAATTTTTTCTCCATTTGTGTTGTTCTTTGTCATATCAAAGTGAAACATTATTCAGCTGACTTGGCTGCTTGTTCCATAAACAAAATCCATTTTATTTTTTCGAGTAAATCAGAAAAATCATAAATTTTAAATGCTCCATGTTTATGTTGGGTGTGTGTGTGTTGTACTAATTAAAAGTTTCTGATGAAAAATAATGCTTGAAATGTTTATTTATGAAACTAGAAGAAGTCACTTTATTGAATGGAATCAATGTTTTTTTAGAATTTCCATTTGAATATTTCAGTGTTAATGTGTTTTCTTGGTGTACTATAATGTTTGGTTTGCTTTTATTGGGTTGCCTTTGTTGTATAAACAAATAAAATTTGTTTGTAATTGAAAATCTGATGGCGGAGCACATTTTTTTTTGTAGAAGACGAAAACTTTTCCATAGCATACAGGAATATTGCTTCATATATTCCAAAACATTTCACGAATTTTATTGTGTAATCCAAGCTTATTAATTAAGATTTATAAAAATTAAAATACAAATTATATATAGAGCATATGGTCACCTTATGCATACATGCATAAGTCATTTAGTGTGACTTGCAAAGACATACTCATGAGTTATTTTAAAGGATGTGGGCGCGTATGTTGCTATTACAACTAAAAAACTGACAGACGGACAGACACATTGACTAGTAACATATTTGCATTTATTTTCGACTTTAGTGCTGAACTGAAAGCAGTTAGCAAATCGTGCGAATACGGACAGCTGTTCCACTTCACATGGATTGCGTACTACCTTATTAAGCATTCATCCTCATGGAATTGTTTGGAGCACATAAAGCAAATATTTCTTTGTGGGCGTTGCCATTGCCGTTGCCGTTGAGTAAAGTCCTTGAAGTTTTTATTTATGTTCCTGTATATATACTGTACGTAACTACAACATTAAATTATGTTACAAGACTCATCATTTTATATTCTACAGCCGGTTTAAAGACACTTTTGGTATGTCGCAGTGTCAGTAAATATTTCCATTTGCTTTCAAAATAAAATAAAAATTAATTCATTGTATTTGTGACATTAAAAATAGTAAACGAACAATTTATGTTAGGTCTTTTGGCTGAATTTTGAATGACATAAATTTGACAACTTATTTGACGTAATTTTTTTTTTTGTTGCTTTATTCACTTTTAAGTCGCAAATTAAATTAACACAAAGCGCAAAAATATGACGCCACCATTCACACGATTCCAATTAAGTTTGTGTAAATAAAAAAACAAAATTAAGTTCTAGCCATGCATTTATATGTTTTTTTACTTTATTACAAGTCATTTAGTAAATGTCAGAAAACAGCAATAAAATCGTTACTTTGGTTGATTCAACGCTTTGTAGCGCTGTAAACTATACAGTTCAGTCGTGGTAAAGCCGAGGTGGACCTGAAATATTTGCCCAAAATTTGCTGATAAAGGGCAGCAGAATAGAATAGAGTAGCTGAAGTACTGGAATCATTACGGCCGAGGGAAAACCCCAAAGGAAATAACATTGTTGTGATCGCTGGTTATGGCAGGACTCCAGACCGGCTCATATGGCATGGAGAACTCAGTGTTGGCTACCTAATAAACATACCCCATTGATTGCAATTCTCTAGCAACAAGGTCCCATAATACTGAGGACTTTGCAATTATTCTGAAATCAATTTCCAAAATGAATAGAGAAAACATTGCTCGAGCAAATGGGCGTTTTAGTTCCCGGTTGGAGCAAGTTAGTTGAGGTGAAGCCATTTACTCGTATTTGTGTACTTTTTTTGTTACGTAACGTTTAAATTTCCAGATTTAACTTTAAGGTCAAATTTATGGTCAAACTGACAAAGCTGCATAGTATTAGGCTATCCTAAGAATTTTATGGGTGTACATAAAAAATGTAGGCTCAATTTAGGATTTGAGCAGTTAAAACGTTTAACTATCCTAGATAGTTTCCATACCAATTTTAACAAGAGCATCGCAGAAAAGGGGCATTACCCTATTAAAATACTTACACTTTATGGGATTTGAATATTAATAGTGTTCCAAATTTAATGTCGAAAAATATAATCTTTACTATATGAAACAAGAAAGAACGCTTAAGTCGAGTATGATCGTCAGCAAGATACCCTGTACCCAATCTTTATGTACCTTAAGTTAAAAAATGGGGTATTATGGGGTATTGGGATGTTATTTTGGGACTATCATAGACATAGTTTACAAAATTTACCGTTTTTATGCAATAATCCAAAATGTTAGGGTAACTTTGTATGGGAGTTACCCCTTAAATGGGTCCAGAGAAAAACCGGAGATCCTAAGTTTCGAAAATGTTGGTCCTATCTCTTATAGTCTCCGAGATAATCCTTTTCATGCGGCAGACAGTAGGACAGGCAGACAGACGAGCAGAGGGGCGGACGGACAGGCAGACATACTTAGTTCGATTCCCCTTCCAATGCTAATCAAGAATATAAATACTTTATAGGGTCTATCTAGCGTCCTTCTGTGTGTTTCATACATTCGCACAAACTTATTATACCCTATTACCCTTTGCATATTCGCAGTAAAAATAACCTTTAAATTTAATAAAATTAAAATATTGAAATGACAAAACAATTGAAATTAGAATGAGCGATAAAGTGGCTCATTCTAATTTCAATTGTTTTTTTTTTTTTTTTTTTTTTTTTTTGCGAACACCAAGTGACGAGAAAAAAAAAACAACAAAAAGATAAATGTAGTTAGATAGTGTGGTGTGGGGTAAATAAACTCATGAATGCGTTTAATACACGAAATGTAGTACTATAAAATATGCGACGTGAGCTGGGCGCAAAATGACGTAACTGAACTAAATTGAGCTGCGCTGGAGACTGCCTAAGCGACTTAATGACTAAACGGCGCTTGACATGGGCGGCTGCTGTGTATTTAGCAACGGGGCGTATAAGTAACAATTATGTATTAGATTGAGCGATTGAATAAATAAAAATGAATAAATAAATGAATGAATGACGAATCTATTAAAGGAAAAAAACAACAACAATTTGTGAACATATGTTTGATTGTGTGCACATTTGTTATAAAAGTATTTTTTTGTTTTATTTATCATTTGAATTTGCTGTTGATCTCGTGACTGTATCAAATTACGCACGCTTTTTTACACTACGAGTATGATTATTTATATAATTTTTAATGAGTGTATATCGAGTTAGATTAAAGTTGAGTTTCATTAAAATATTTTCAATAAAAAAAGGCCAATATCTTGGCTCAAAGCTAAAAACATTAAATCTAAAAAAAAAAATATTGCCAAAGTGCTTTTTAATAAGTCAAGATGTACGAAGAACATGGCTAAAAAGTTCCAGTTTTTGATATATAGTGTCTCCAATACCACACTCTGGCTGTTCACTTTTAACCAAAAAGAATATACCCCACAGAATAATGTATAAAATAACTTTTTATACATGTATATAAACGGCATAGGGCACACTTAAGGGTCCGGGAGTGAGAATGTCCGTTCCGTGTCAACCTCGAAATTGGAAACGTTTAAAATTTTAAAACATTTTAATCTATTGCAGGGTAACACATCGCAGTCTCTTAATGTAGCTAAATATTGTCAATGACATTCAGTCGCGTATTAATTACTAAATATATTTGTGTACGTATGTATTTCTGTAATAGGATATATGACACGATTTTACAGTACGATATGGCTAATGTTTATGTAATTTGAACTGGCGCTTAGCTAATTAGTGTAGCTCGTTGTTTCGTATGCGCTTGAAATTCGTATTATTTTCTCTTTTTTTATACACGTTACAAATAGTGTAGAATGGGTAAAATCAATTTTTCTGAAAGTTTGTAATTAATAAATATTTAATAATAATTCATGCCTAACTCATCCTCTATTAATGTTTCTAATACATTATAATCTATTAAAAAGTATAAACCCTCGGGTCTTCTGACAAGTCTACTCGGGCCGGTCAATGACTAGTCAGGGCTGTTGTAGAGTTGACCCAATACCAAGTGACCCTTTTTTGAAAAACATAACATCATATATAAATCTATAAAATATGTTTAACAAAGTGTTTTTTTTTTATCGATAGCTTTTATAGATCTCAAACTATCGTCTTTCAAAATTTTATTTTGTGACAGACCAAAACAAGCTGGAACAATAATAGCTTTTATAAAAAGGTTCAGGTATTGAAGCTTCGGTTCTACCAAAGTCAAAGTTTTTTATGTAATTTTATAATAAAGTGCTTTGCAAGCGAAACGCTTTTAAAAATGCTTAATATTTTTTACCCCTTTTTTAATATATTTTTTCATCAGCGCAATAATTCCGGCACACGTTTTCACTACCTTTCATTCATACATTCTCCATTTACCGAGCAAAGGTAGGTAGCAACAAATTCTGTCTAATTAGCATTTTTCATAAAGCGTTGTAGTGCATTAATTATGGCATTATCACGGATTTTTTTTTGTAGCTTGCCCCCTTTTATATGAATCAACAAAAAGTGATGTTGTTGCACTTAATTTATTGTTAAATTAGCTGTTTTGACTATTCTTGTGTATCTTGTGCAATTTGCAATGCAAATACAAATGATATTTCCGCCTTTTATTAAACATTCGATTGGATGACACCAATATATAAATCAACGCCCTCAATTATTAAAATACATATTGTATTATTATTTAATTGATTTTATGAATTGTCATAATGTGTATCTTTTGTATAAAAATGTGTAATGGGAATAGATACTTTAATATATAAAAAATATATTTATAAACAGCAGCATTCTATGTGTTTTGTTGAAATCAAAAAACCCATTAAATATAAAATCACTGCATGGATACGAAATACATTTTAAAATTTTCAAAAATCATAAAACTGCGAAACGTACATGTATGAGAGACTATTAAAATTTATGTACCTATAAACTATAATTTAATATACTTTTAAAATACATATATCAGCTGTTGTTGTTTTTTTTTTAAATGGAAGAGCTTCTTCATAGCAATAGCCGCGTATTTAGCTGTCCAGTATAGATAAAACTGTCGCTTTGGTCATAACTACAATAATTTTTGCATTACTAGGCGTTTCTGTTCTCGTTTCACTTCGAAGTGTTCAGCTATGCGGAATTGGCTATAAAAAAAAAAAAAAAAACGATTGCAAATAAAAATAAAAATAAAAAAAGTGAAAATGAGATTTACACCCACAAACTAGCCACTGCGTCAAGTATCTAAAAGTCTGTCTAAAGACTTTTTCTTCATATTCGCAGATACAATTTGAACTTGACGCTTTCTTTTCATTTGGCTGTCTTTTCGCATTTTAATCGCTTCTAAATGCTGAATGCTGGCTAAAAGCCAAATTATTTTGCTCTCGTTTTCATTCTGATTTTCTTTTAACTGTGACATTGCCACAAAATACGCGAATATAAAATGTTTGCTTGTTTGTAAAATTCTTGTTTATAATTTATTTTTAAAGCAACCAAAAATATTTTCATCAATGTTTCAATATTGAAGGTCAGTCAGTCAGTTAAAGCACATTGTTCGCATACAAAATGTGACATAATTCTAATTTTTTTTTTTATTTTTTTTTTTTTTTAAATATTTCTCATATTACGGAAATTACAACGAAAATGGGACAGCAACTAATTTAGCACACAAACAAACAAACAAAAAATGTATCTACAAAGTATCTTAAGTATATTATAAATCATTCTTGGCTACAGATCTGTCTGGTATTATTTTAAACTTGATCAAATTAAAGAGAAATACATTTAAATAGCTTGAAGGAATGCGACAGTTTGCTGTGCATTATTGAAGCATGATTTATTTTTTGAAATTAATGAATTTTTTAAATATTTTTGAAAAATAAAATTTTAAAAGAATAGATACTTTTGATACATTTAAAACAAATATAATTGTTTGCTCATTTTATATGAATCATACATTAAAAAAAAAAAACTTTTTAAGACCTTTAAAACCATTAGGCTTAGACTAGAGAATGCTCTGCTTATGATACCATATTACATATTCAATTAAGACCCATTACATAAGCCCAATTGTTGCTTTTAAAAATTCCTTGAATGATCTGATAGATTATCTAAAATTTCCTTTCCTTTTGTCAAAAATGATCCAGGACTACCAAGACTACCAAAATTTTTCAAAAATGTTGTTGGGTCAAAATATATTTGGAGCTGTATACTTCATTGGGTTTGGTTTTGAGGTTCTCCATGACTTGATAGTCTTAAGAAAAGTCTGCGTTCAGCTCTTATACGGGTAGATTTTTAAGTGGGCCCTACCTAAAAATAATTCAATCTAAACCAAAATGGAGTATTTTATTAAGGCTATCATATAGACACTTTCTATATCGAATTCGGTATTTCTGGGTCAAGTAATAAAGCAATTATTATACAAAAACTTACAAATTTTCGGGCAGGTTTGTTTGGGGGCTTCACCTCAAAACGAGTTATAGGAAAAACTCTATTTCCATGGTAAAATAGTTCATCGTAGGATGGGATGGAACGGACGGATATAGCTAGATCCAATTAACTTTTGATACTGATCAATAATATATTTTGTGTGTGGCATGTCATGGTTTCTTCTGTTTGCAACTAGTCGTGATTTGATCTGCAGTACTGATGGGTACCCTGTAAGATTCGGATACAGTGTATATTATGTATCCGCAATGTATCCTTTTTTGGGCGGTATTGGTTGTCGTTGTCGGAACGTTTCAAAATTTTGTCAAAATTTTTTGCATGTGCTACAATAATCAATTGTACCAAGTTTTAGTTCTGTTGATAAATATTTTCACTTTTAGCCAAATATTCGGGTCATCCCATTGTCATGAAAAGTCTCAGAGAAAATGTTCGATAGTTCCATTTCTACACTTCCACAGCTTCTACAAACTTCATGGGAGTTTATCGCTCGTCTAGTGGCTCTGATAAATTAATCTTCATGTGTGTTACCTGTTCAAAATACCAGGACAGATAATCTTCGATTCGCCGAACTACATTTTTAACAGTTCTATTTAATTTTTTATTATTAAAAATTGCAAATCAAATAATAAAATTAGTGAAACCAAAATTACAGCCATACCGTGATGTAGTGTAACCTTGGCAATAATAAAAGCAGTTTTTGTTTTTGTTAAAGTTTATTCCAAGTACTAAATAAATTTTTAACCCTAAATATAAAATATATATAACATTCATTTATCTTTCGTTGTAGTTAATATTTTTATACCTGTTACACTAGTGTAAACAGGTATATTCAGTTTGTCGGAAAGTTTGTAACGCATTAAAGGAGGCATCGTAGACCCTATAAAGTATATATATTCTTGATCACCTCGACGAGACGAATCGATTTAGCCATGTCCGTCTGTCCGTCCGTCCGTCTGTCCGTCTGTCTGTCTGTGTGTTGCTGCTCGATTTATTCGCTCAGTTTTAAAGATATTGGGCTGAAATTTTAAACTTAAGCTTTTCTAGGTCCTGTGTAGTTTCTATGTTAAAATCAATGTGCCACGCCCACTTTTAGGTATAGCTCCCATACAAAAAGTACAACATTTTTTCAAGTTCTTATATGAAAAAAATTTATTTATAAAGCGAATGGCTTCAAATATGGTTAAAATGTTGCTTATACCATGCCATATCTTCAGTTTAAAATTGGTCCAAATCGGACCGCGAATTTCTAAATTTTTATGAATATATTTAATTTGTTTAGAATTTTAAAATAAAATTTAATACAAATGCTGCACACGAAGGTCTATCAACGTCAAATGATGTGTAACAGGTATGTAGTATAAACTTCGGTCAACCGAAGTTAACTTTTTTTCTTGTTTTTTTTCAAATAGTTAATTTAAATTTAATGAATTTTCTGATTCGTTTGTATTCAGTTAGATTTATTTTTATAGCTTTATCCACACCTGACTGATTAAGAGAACATTATAGCTTGGGGCATGTCGCCCAGTTTGGTTTCATTCTGAGGTTGTTACTACTGTGGCTGCCCACACACGAACAATTATTTGTTGTTGTTTTTTGTTATTATTTTTGTAGTTTTTTTTTTATAGTTTTTATTCATTTGTTGTTGTAGCTGCCATTTGGTAAAGTGATTAATTACTTTGACGACTCGCGTTTCCGTTTGCAATTTTTGTTTTATTTTTTTTTTTTTTTTTTTTGCTTTGAAGTTACGCACAACTCGCGCTTGACAATTTTTTTTTTGTATCTTTTTTTTTTTTGACAATAATTTATCCAAGGGCAACAATTAAAAATAAATTGAAGTTTTGAAGCATTTATTTTTTTTAAATAATTTGGTAAATTGGCAGCACATTGCGAATAATTAAACGTGGGAAGTTATGTTATAATTTTTATTATGGTTTTTTTTTTCGGGAGCATTTAATTTATTAATTTTTGAAAAGCGAATTTTAAAGATACATTTTCATGACAAATGTTCTAAATTCGTAAGACGTTTGCAATAAATAAAATCAGTTTAAAAAACAAAAATCTTTATAAAATTGCTAAAAAACCAAAAACTGCAAGACGCTACAATTAATGAGAATAATTTCTGCGCCATAAGCTGTCATATATCATTCAAGGCATAATAATAATAATAATAATAAATCGCAGCATAAAGCACGCTTTTGTATCTGACTGACTGATCTAACTTTGTATTCATGCTTTATGCAGCTCAGGTTGCGTTTATCTAAAATCTATGCTATACGCTGAGGCAATGAAGATCGACAGATACTTTGGCGTGCGATAAAATCGTGCATCGCTCTAAGTCAGCATTATTTTGTTTGATAAATGTTTTTGTGCTATTTTTGTTTTTTCAAATTTCAAATGTAATTTACTACTGTGCTGCGGGTTGCACATTTTTTTTTTAAATTTTAAATTTACCATAAAATTTGTATCTAATTTGTTGCTATGCAAAAAAAAAAAAATTGTGCTAAATTTGGCATGAGTTGCTCTAAGCTGTGCCTTTCGGCTACTCTAAAGTCTAAAAATATATATTTTTGGCATTTTAAGCATGGCGGGTGTACAACAAAAATCACTTAACCTCAATTAAGCTATTTAAATGAATTATTTAAAATGCGCTTCAATTATAAGAAGCGTATAGCGTGTGAGTATCTTATGCAAATGTATCTACAGCTTTGCAGTTGTTTTTTTCGCATTTATTACTATTTTTTTTGTATTTATTTATTTTTTAGTAAATCACATGGCGCCTAAAACAAATATTTATACTGCAATTTGCTGCAAATAAAAATGCAAATAAAAATCTTAAAGCATTTTTTTTTTTGAGAAGGCTATGGCTGTCCAGTTTTACTATTCAAAAGTGTCAACAGCAATTTGCTGTTAGCAACATAAATTGCTATTAATTGTACAAATAGAACAACAACTGAACGATCAACTATATATATATATATGTGTATGCATGTTGTTGTTGTTGATAGATGAAAATCATCGTTTTTTAATGTTGACGTCAGACAAAAAGTTGCTACTGCTTCTGTTCATGTAGTGCATTCTTAAGCGAAAAATCATAGACATGGCATACTGAATCCAATCGTTTTATAAATGCAGCAAAAAAAAAAAGATAAAAAAAAAATCCAAATTGTACAAGAATTCATGCAAATTCAGTCTATTCTGTTTGATTTTATTTCTTTATATTTGCTTGTTTATTTTTTTATTTGTTTGCACACAAAATCCATTCAAATGCAAATTATGCGCTTTGACTTTGCCCCTCCTCTTGACGCTGGATTTATTTAGTTTTGCCGGTGTTTGACCTTCAGCAGAGCTTAACCTGAGCGAAGCGTAGCTAAACTTGAACTTTGTGAATGTTTTTTTTATTTGTAGTAAAGCATTTTGCAATTAAAATTCGTGCACGCCTAAGTAGCTAAGTAGAAATAGGGTTGGAGTGCAGCACACAAAATATATTTTAAAATACTAAAAAAAGCCTTTCTCGAAACAGTCAACACGAAATAAAAAAAACTTTAAATTTTTAATTTGTTCGTCTGTCCGTCATAGAGTCTTGACTTGGTCACAAATGACTGATTAGTGACATGTCGTCGATTGTGTTATCATTGTCGGGTTTGTATACACAAAATTATGCAACGGTTTGATAAAAAAAAGTAAAATAAGACACACACATGACAAACATACAAGACGTCTTGCAAGACATGTCATTTTCGACAACTAGTCGTTTGTATGGGGCTGTCGTCGGTATGACATCGAGAAAGAGATTAATCATCAACGCAGCATTGATCCCGCTGGGAAGAGTTAGATATAATAGATTACACAGATCCGCAAAATTAACTGTTTTATATATGGTACTGATTTCTGATATACTTTTGTATGCTGGACACAATCCTGGTGCCCAAAAGTGCCCATCAGTGCCCGTCATGATTTTTGAGAACAGAGGGTGACACTCAAAAGTATGATTTTTGAGATCTTTGTCGAATTTTCTAAAGAACCTGACGTGATGGGCACATTTGGGCACGAGAATCATGTTACCCTGTGTTATTTATTTCACGGAAACCATTTAAAAAGGCTTAGACCACGCCTACCCATACATCTCATATAAGGCTACGTTGCGTATACGTAATATACACAATAACCGAAGCTGAAAGGGTGCTCAGCAGTACTGCAGACCAAATCATAGCTACATGCAAAAAGAAGAAGGGCTGATATGTTCCATAAAGGCTATATTCTCGATCAGCATCGAAAGCAGAGTGTATCTAGTTATACCCGTCCGTCTGTCCTGCTGGCTGCTGTATATGAAAAATGATCTGAAAGACTACAAGAGCCCAGAGTGCCTGCTTCTGAAAATTAATATGCATATTTTCTCATTATCGTTAAAAGTTATAAGGAAGCAAAAAATGCTGTCATTTTGTTTGCTTTTTTAATATTATTATTAATTATAAACAAATAATTACTCATCATTATTTTTTCTCAAAAGTTTGCACTGTATAGTAATTCATTCATGTATTTCTCCTATTCACTTATTATAGCTCTCCATCCCTATCTAAACAGCTAATAAATGCTTATGCAAATAAAAGATAAACTCATCAGAATAGTAAACCAAATATTTTTCTGTTGATTACAAAACTATTTTTACGGTAAATTTTCCATATTGCAAAGCCGCAAGAGCAATGCTGACGTCATTTGGTAAATTTGCTGAAGACGAAAAGATCTTAAGTGTACAGATTAATTAAATGAAAAACAACAACAAAGAAAACCAGCACATAAATGTAAACACACGTGTATAAGTACCTAAAGGTAAATTTATTTCAATTATGCGAATTTTATTTAATGGTTGCGGCGCTCTAAAAAAATATAGAAAAAAGATAGATACATAACGTGAACGTACAGATACAATACACGTTTTATGTTATTTTACTTTATTTACTTTTAAAAAAAATTTAGATATTAATATCCAAGTCATTGTTTAAAGAAAAGTGAAGTGTTTATTGTTGGCAGCTAAAGTAGCTGCAAATATTGTAATTAATTTCGTTTAGTACAAAAAAATATGTATCTTAAAGATACATTTTTAAATTTTTTTTTTTTTTTACAGTTGAATGGATTATGTTAAACGAATTCAAAATATATTACATTGACCCTGGCCTCGACGCTGTAATGTCGCAGTTACTGTTTGGGAGTGCTTTGAACCAAAAATATAGACAATGGTCACACTGCATGTTTCAAATCATGACGTCAGCATTTTATTAAAATTGTTGTAAAATAAAAAACGTAATTATTTATATTACGTAATTTTTTTTTAATAATGCGTAAATTTTAATGAATTTTTACGTATGTAGTTAAGTGCAGCTGTTATGTTTAAATGTGACTAGCAACATGTTGCAGCAACATGTTTCGTTACAAACTTGAATAGAAGTCAAATTCTTTAAGCGCAAAATTGCAAATATTTGCAACTTGTTTTCGTCATTTCCAACTGCATAATTTGCATTTTAAAAGACAAATCTAAAAAAATAAAAAACTCAAAGCTGCCACCCAGCAACATTTTAACTTGGCCAAAAGCCAATAATGTGTTAAATGCAACGATTATTATCCAAGCAAACATTTAAGCTTGATTTTGATGTGCTTAAGCTGTAAGCGTTTTTTTTTTACTTGTTTTTCATTTTTATTCCGCGTTGCACACTTTCGAAATGAAGCTGTCAATTAGCTGACAAATTCAGTTGTTCGTAAGTATCGAATGTCAGACGGTTTTTATACATTTCTGATTTAATTACAATAACACTTAAGTATCTCTAGCTTCTTTGCTTTGCCATAGCTTTTTCCATTTAGTTACTTAAAATGTCAAATTGCATTAGCTGCTGTGCGCATTTTTACTTAAGTTTGACAGTTGTTTAAGGTACTCAAATATCTTTGAAATAGTGCACAGCTCTGCGCTCATATTACTTGTGCAGTAGCTACCGCAGGCTTAGATGCTGCACAATATTGAGTTTTGGGTTTGGATTTATAGCTGCGCAGACATAACAAAAATTCATGCAGCTATAAATATTTATTAAGCTTCATTTGTGCTTTTAGTTCCGGGAATACTAAGCGATTTTTTTTTTCTTTGGTTTTTTTTTTTTTGGCATAAGCACATAAAAAGGAGTATTTTGTTGTTGTTGGTGTTTTTTTTTTTAAGTCTGCGCATAAGATACAATATCTTATCTTTTTTTTATTCAATGTCTGCGCATGCGCTCTAGCATCAAAGTGAAACGTGCGCTCGATACATAAAAAATCTTTAAATATTTAGAGTAAAATATTTATACCCTCTAAAGCTAACATAATATGGGGTAAATAAAATAATTTATTGAACTGGAAAAATTGTATTAAGTCTTCTTGTTGATAAACACTTTAATATTTAAAAATAGTTTTAAACGAAATAATCTTTTAAAAATAATGTATCTTGAAGATATAAATATTCCTCATGGTACAAAATCCAACGTCATAAAATTTAGTCAACATAAAAGTGCTTATTTCAAACTCTTGATGCACATTTTTACCAGGCATGGGAACACTACATTTAAACAACATGGTTTTTTTCAAGTTTTTTGGTTATAATAACTCGAAATCCATGAGAGATGGAACAATTCTGAACACGAATTCGGAATCGACTGCACTAAGCTCGTTGACTCGTTCTGAACAGTTTTTGGTTCTGAACAGACTCTACTTCTGAACAGTCTCTGGTTCTGAACAGCTCTGGTTCTGTACAGTCTCTGGTTCTGTACAGTCTCTGGTTCTGTACAGTCTTCTGTACAGCCTCTGGCTCTGATAATTAGCAGTCTGTGTAATTTTTGTGGTGTTAAAATTTGTCCAAATTTTGTCTTGCTCTTCGAGATGCCCACACGCAAAGCTTTTTAACAAACTGATAGACCTATTTAAATAAATTTATGTGTAGTGTATCAAGCAAGCAAGCTCAAAAATTCAAGTCCTTGAAACCTTATTGCAAATGACAATGACTTCCAAAGCAATCAGTAAACATTCAAAGGCAGTGAAGCAATGATGTCATCTCTTTTCACTAAAAATCAAACAAAATTCGTGCTGCTCCAGTTTTTATTATTTCGCGATTCCAAAGAAAACATTTAAATATTTGCAATTTTGACAAAATAGTTCGAAGCAAGCAAAATACTATTTTAAATTCCAAGAAATTGAGTTGATGCAATTTGATTGCATTTGCTGCTTGAAGGCTGACAAATGGCGCCAATGGAAAAAAATAAATAAAATTAATTCAAATTGAATTTTTGCATTAAAAGTGTGCAACTAACTCCAATATCAGTCACTGAGGCAGTCAGTCAGTCATTCAGGCAATTTGTCAATTGTACAACAGCCTTGGCTAGTTTACAAATGGACATTCTGTCTGTCTGACTGTCCGTCTGTCTATCTATTTGACAATCTATCCATCAATTGTCGCATGTTTGTCAAATTTATGACAATTTTTGATTTAACTAGAATTTATTTAACATTTGAAGGCGCGCTCTTTGCAAATTATGCATATTAAATAGTTTCTAAGTCAAATACAGCATAACAGCTTCAGTTCTATATAAGCTATAGGTTTTTTTTATAAATAGACATAAAAATCATGATAAAAAAAAAATATTGTAATAAATTTATCATTTTTTTTTTATTGTTTGTAATATGAAGCATGTAGGCGATAAATGTTAATCAACTTGGTTGTCGTCACACGGCGCATCTCAACGCAATCAAACCGGCTTCGATACTCAAGTGCGCAGAAAACTGGAAATTCAGAACTTATTTGGGCAGTCGTCGAGTCGTCTTGAATCGAGCGCTAGGCACTCTGTCTAAAGCATCGTCTTGAGACATAAAAAGGCGCAAATTGATTGTATTTAGTTGTCTTTTGTTTGTTGAAATATGTTAACTTGTTATTCAGCTCGTTCTATAAAAGCCACAGGCCTTAGGCCAGATATCGTCAAAATGCTGTGCTGTGACAAGCGAACACTTCAATGTAGAGCAGCGACTCATTCGCTTTCATGTGACTATTTTTTATTTTTTTTTTATGTGAAATAAATAAATTGGAATATTCGATATGAAAATTAATAAAATTGTCATTTTATGTAGACATAGATACATACATGGTGAGACCATGGTGGTTTCCTTAGATTAATGTTACTTTTTAATGCAACTCGAATATTATTATTTTGGTACAAACTTTTATGATCTTATATTCTTCAGCGTCAACAGCCTTTGCATTAATATTGGCGAAACCATGCGAACAGACGGAAAAATTTGAAAGAAATATCTTTCAAACGATGCACTGCTCTTTGTTAAAAATGTAGCCATTCTAAAGATTTCTAATATTAACGGAAGAAAATCCAAAAAAAATGTTTCCTAATAAAATTTTGTTATCCATTTACGGACTGTACGGCAAAAAAAAAATATATAAGAAATATGTTATTTTTCTTTGGTGTAAACTAGTGCTATGGTAGGATAACATGGTTGTCTTACACTCTAGCCATCTATAGACGATCATCATTACAGAAATATTCCATAAATGGCAGCACCTACTGTACAGGCACACAATTGATTCTAATTTGAACAAATCTTTTTGAGAAGTAGCCACAAATCTATTCCCATGCATTTGGCCGTAGATTCCAAAAATGGCCACGAAAAAATTTTGTTAAGAATCGTTCTAAATATATTCTCAAAACCCTACTTTTTTAGAACTTTTCTCCGTTATTACTATATATCTAGCAAACAGCTGACCTGGGCATCATATGGCATTTTTTATGCATTTTTGAAAATTGTTAAATTTCAATTCCATTTTTTTTAAAAAATATTAAAATAAATTATTTTTAAAATTTCTAAATTAAGGTTATTTCATTACAAAAACATTAAGCCTAAAATGGTCTAAATCGGACGAAAAGTGTGGAAGTTATATAATAATAAGTAAAATCAGACATTAATCAAAATCATCGGATCTTCACGAAAATATGTATGATTCGATTCTAACAAAAACTGTGTCATTTTCTTAAAAAATATATATAATGTATATTTTTTTGCAACTCGAATCGAAGTTTTTCTGAATAAAAGTACATCATATTTTTTTCAACACCCAATAAAACTGCGGATGATATTAATTCTTAATTTCTTCTTAAAAAATAATAGAATAAAAATTTTGTGCATATTTTATTTTTTTTTTTTTTTTTTTTTTTGTATAAAATTTACCTGGACTCTCCACACCCATTATTGCATCTGAATCCTCTAAATGAATGAATGAAAGCATTTAAAGAGAAAGAGAGAGAGAGAGAGACAAAACACAAAGAAAAGAGATACAGACAATGACATGATGCATTTCACAAGACAATTAATAAAATTTTTAAAATTATATTTTTTACTGCAGCAAATTTGTAAGACAAAATAAGACAATTGAATAAGAAAGTATTGCGTCAATAACGTAATTTTCTATTTTTAATAATTTCGAATGCAATTTTAAAATTCAATTAGAAAGAATGTAAATGAATTTGCATGCAAAATAAATTAAAAAAAAAATATAAAAATGCACAGCACACATCATTTCGCTGACTAATGACGAATTTTGTGTCATTTGTCTTATGCATGCAGTGGGCGTGGCATTTTAAAAGTGTTAATAAATTTATTAAAAAATAAAAGAAAGAAAAAAATTTCAGAAACAAATATGCGAAAAATTGAATTTCAAAGTCGAAACAAATGCAGCACAAAAATTTAAAAAAAAAATGTATTTAATTAAAAATACACAAAACACGCAATGCCAACTAAAATAAAATAAAATACAAATGCGAGAGTATATGGAAGGAGAGGTGCTTGGTAGGTGTAGCGAAACTTAAAGACATCTGTTTTGAATGATTTTATTTAAGGTGTGAGAAATTTATGAAAAAAAAAGAAACATATTTTTTTTATTTCTAAATAATAAAAAAAAATGTAATTGGCAAAAAAAACGCTGCAGTAGCTACTTACACTCTAACGAAAATATTTTTAATTAAAAATTTCATGAAATAATCAAAAAAAAAATGTACTCACCTTCATTCACATAACCGCCCTCCATGGTGCCAAAGGTATACAACTCGTTGCTTTGTTTATACACTTTTAAAATTTAGTTAGACACAACTTATTCAAAAAAAGTTCAAGATTTAGAATCAAATACACAGCGGATTAATGCGCTTTCTTAAAAAACTAATGCCACTTGAGATCGATTGTCGTATTTATTTAAGATATTTTTTTTTTTTTTGTATATTTTTCTTTTCTATTGTGTGGACTTTTATAGCTATGGATTTACTCGTATGTATTTATGTTTAATGGCAGCTTGTTTCAACAGTGCTGAGTGCAGCAAGAACAACAACAACAACAACAAAATAAGATGCGGAAATGTATGTGCACTGCTTATCTGCACAGTTGTATCTTTGTATCTTTTAGCTGGCAAATGTATCTTCTGCCTGACAGACGTTTTGCTATGCGTTCTGTTTATTTGCGCTGTGCCTGCTCATTCAACTTACTCCCAGATTGTTATGGTAAAATATTTTTATTTTTATTTATTTATTTTTTTTTTTTCTTGATATGAAAATCTTGTTGCTGCGCCTTCTCAGTGAACTTTTGCGCTAAGTTGTATAATATTTGCAGCACTTTTTTTTTTTTGGTTTTTCACAGTAAATTGTTGCTGCTGCTGCTGTTGCTTCGGTTGGTTTCCTTTGGCGTTGCTAATACTTGTCGTTTCCTGGCTGTTATTCTTGCTGTAAGTGAAGAGAAAAACAAATTATTGTTATGCATATTGATTTTTTTTCATAAAAGTATCTATAACATTTCATCACACTGACCTAACCCAAAACTTAAATGCAATTCAAATATTAAATCAAACCTTAATACTGTAGCATTCATCTTAACTAAAGTTGCACATGCACAATCAGTAATTGCTTTGAACAGTTACAACATGCCTGCAGCAAAACATTTCTTTGCAAACAGATACAAGATACAAGCTGCACGAATCACATGTTTGTTTCTATACTAAAAAGTAAAATAAGAAAAAAATCAAAACGTTTCTCTTTTTTCGCTAAATTTAGCTGCTACAAAATATATTTTTGTTTAAATTTTATTTGCTGTGCCTGAGAAACGAAAAAAAAAAACAAATAGAAAAGTATCTAGCAAAAAAATGAGTTCGAAAATATGTAATACGCCTTGACATTTACTTGTGCCCTGAAAATAGAAATATGCACAAGTATAAATAAATACTTTATGCTAATGAAATACATAGCAAAATAGCTTTAGATACAAATGTATCTTATAAAAACAGAATGTACTGAAGCGCGTTAAGAAAAAGTATCTTTATACAGACACTCTGAACTCTGAAAATGATTTATGTGCATATAACTCTATAAAAGCCAAAATAAAGCGAAAAATCATTTTGTCAAAATCGGCAAAGCATTCTAGATACATGCTAACGACTTCCGTTTGAAAGTGTTAGCTTCTTCTCAAAATTTATTAGCAATTTTTTCGTGCTAATTTTTGATACATTTATGCAACATTGACTTTTAGGAATTTTATTTTTTATTTTTTTTTTTTTTTGTTTACTTGCAAAAACAAATTAGCTACATAAATATTTTATATTTCTTTTTTATTTGTTGAAAAAAAATTTTAAATTTAATTCGTGCATAAAAATGCTTTAAATTGTTTAAATAAGAAATTTATGCGCTAAATTCAATGTCAAATTTTTTTTATAAGGCATGGAATTTTAAAATAAAAAAAATTGGCTAAAGAACTTTTAAATTTAGATTTTATTCTTTTTCGTTAAATTGACTTAAGTCGCCTAAAATAATTTGCTGTAAAATAGCGCATGCGCAGCCTACACATTATTTTTTTTTTTTTTTTTTTGGCTATCAATATGCAAAAATCGGCAGAAAATTAAAAATTAAAAAAAAAGTTACTATTTAATTCCGTATAAATATGTTACGTGTGGGCGCCAAACGTAATTAACATTAACGTAAGATAACATGCTCAAACGTAAGTTCACGTAAGCGTATTAATTTCATTAAAAAAACGTTTGTTTCTACAGAAAAGCTTTAGATTAAAAGATACAAAAGATACATATTCGCGTACAATGTACAAATTTGCCTTTTGCGACTTCAACTCGTATATTCGATGAATGAATTTAAACTTGACTTTCGATTAAAAAAAAGCAAAACAAAACAACATAACAACGCGTCTGTCACACTTAGTACGTCATCAGTCAGTCAGTTACAAAAAGAAATTAACGCCAATAAGCAAAATAAAAAAGACAACTCGTTAACTGGCAATTTATTATTTGATCGACTTAAACAGAAGCTAAGAAATATGACAGCTAAACTAATTTCTAATTGAAAACACAGACAACCAATTGTAATATGTACGAGCAAGTGCCTATCTATCTTGAATGAAAGTCATAGATACATTTTTTTTTTTTTGGGTGACAAATGAAACCGCACTAATCGAGCATGCATGCCGGTATGTAATTTATGCCCGAAATTAAAACGAATTTGATTAATAATTCATTTCAGCTGTGTAGAGGCCTCAATAAACTAAACGACGACCCTTCAATTACTGCAAACACATTAACCTTGTACATTAATTGTACACAAAATATTACAAAAAAAAAAAGTCTAGACCTTCGAAATTCAAAGTTCTTTTTAAATACTACAAAGTATCCGAATACATTACTTAGTACTTCTTGTAAATGGCATTCGATTTATATGCATTTAATTGGATTTGATTGAGTCAAAATCTGTTGATGTTTAAATTTGACATTGACTGTTTCTATGTTTTGTTGTTCCAAGCCTTTGAAGGGTAAGTTACTTAAGACTAATTGCTTTTTGTTTGACAAACAATAAAAAACCAATAGAATCAATTTATACTTTTTTGTTTGTTTTTTATTATTTATTAATGTAAATATTAAAAGAAGAAAAAGTTTTCTAATGGCATTGTGCTTTCATTAAAAGAAAAGAAAATTTTAATTAAAAAAGCGTAAGTATCTCCACAAAAAAAAAAAGAAAATAAAAAAGTTTAATAAATATTCAGCACATCATAATATGTTAGCTAATTTTGACAGTTGCCAGCCAATTTGTTGCACCCACAAGTTATGTTAGAAACAACAAAAGATATATAGATATATTTGTATCTAGATACATTAGTTTTTTTAGGTTCTTTGACATCAACTATGACGTCACAGTTGTCAATGTGTCATTAACAATGTGACTGGCAGCTACTTTGTTTTGTTGTTGTTTTGTTTTGATACTATTTAAACAAAACAATAATATAGTATAAAATAAATAAATAAATAAAAATATATTTCAAGAGTAAATAGGTATTGAAACTGAATATATATGTATTGTATATAAAAACTAGGTCAGGCGCAAATATATTTATTTATTTATAACAATTTCTATGAATACAAAGTTTTCGATAGCGCAATGTCCGAAGCGTTCTATTAAATATAAAAAAAAATCATCTATAGATCAATCATAATTAACAAAAAAAAAAAAAATGCGAAGAGGCTAAAAAAATTTTTATAGAAAGAAAAAATTACTTTTGCTAAGTTCAAAGTAAAAAAATTTAGGCATAACTAAAAAACAAAATAAATTCAAACTTTGCAATTCTAAATAACAATTATTTTACTTTTCAAGTCAAAACAGTTAATGAGAAACACTTAAGTTAATATTTTAGTAGCAAATATTTGCTTTAGCACAAAAATAAGCAACAATTTTGCAGGTTTTTTATTGGCGAAATATTTTAACTTTTTTTATTTTTGCGTATAACCAGTGGCGTGTTACAAAGTTTTATGTAAAAGTGGTGAGATGAAAAAACTGGTTTTGGTAACTAAATAATCGATACTGTAAAATTTGATATAAGTTATAAGATCGATATACTGTCAATTCGATACTTTTTAACTAGTATCGATATCGATATTCTTCAAATTTAAAAATATTGCTGTCTTAAATATATTTGAATTTTTTGAATTTTCACAATAACGAGAAAGAACGCTGAAGTTGAGTATGCTAGACTGCAAGATGCCCTGTACCCAATCTTTATGTACCTTAATTTAAGTCGTATCTTAGTACAATATATTATTGTATTGGATTTCCATACAAAAACTTAAAAAATGGAGAATATTTGTATTGGGGCAATACCTAAAATTTTTTTGATCCTACCCATATTGGGATATTTCACTGGGACTATCATAGGAATAATTTAAACTAAATTTTGTCTTCCCAGAATAAGAAAATATGACATTTTTATGCAAAAACCAGAATTTTTGAGGTAGATTTGTATGTGGGGTACCCCTTATAATGGGTCTAGAGAACAACCGTTAAAAGTGCATACTTGACGACTCAGGAGAGTCGTAGTTTCAAATATGGTGATTATAGTCTCCGAGACAATCTCAAACAGACATTACTAGTTCGACTCCCCTTCCCAATGCTGATCAAGAATATATATAATTTATAGCGTCTATCTAGCCTCCTTCTATCAGTTACATACATTCGAACAAACTTAATATACCCTTTTACCCATTGTGTACAGAGTATAAAAATGCTTACATCGGCGCCTTTATTTGAATTTGATAAATCAAACCCTTTTTTGATTTTCCCTCGTAGTAACTTTAAATGTAACACTGCTCCTGTCAACGAACACCTACTATAAAAGTGTTGGGCAATTTCATCATTACATTTTGATTCAAAGGGCGAATGTATTACTGAACTTTTAAGGCCTTTAAAAGAATGGAATAATTGAAAATTAGAAAAACACTTAACTAAATGTCCTAGGTCTCTCTCGAGACTACTTGCTACATATCAACAATTTATCTCAACATCTGACATTTATTGGCGTGTTTTTTTTTTTTTATTTGATTTTCTGAGAATTTAATTTCTGCTTAAATAATATTTCAACAGCTTTGATCTTTAAATTTATCGAATCTCTAAAAAAAAAAGCAATTCATAATTGCCTCAAAAATTTTTATTCCTAATAAATAAACTATTCAATAAAAATTTCCAATGAATTTCAATATCAAACTTAAACGCGGCGCCAAAAACTAATTGAAATATTTTGGCATACTATGAAATGAGTTTATTAAAAATGCTTGGGCTGGGCTTAAAAGTTCAGAACGCCCATTTTTAATTGTTCGCTCAACGCTTCGTATGCTTAATTTTTATTATGCAACATAAAAATGTCATAAAAACAAAAAAACACTTTGAGGCTATGCGTCATTGTAGAACATTTTGCAGAATTTCTTTTTATTATTTTTTATATTTATTTATTTTTTTCTTTAAATCATTTAGCTAACCTTAACAAGTTGAGAGTTCCGGTAGTGGCAAGCGACAAAGTGTTGCCGCCATAAGCATAAGTTACTGTTCTTAGGCATAGAAATATTTCTCTATGCTGATCTATTGCTTCTTGTAGATATTGAAGTATCTAATCAACTAAAACGTGACTGAAATTTTCAAGCGTAAACTGATCTTTTTTGAATATGAAAAATGTTGCTTCAACGCATGTCAATCTTGCTGTTCGCACTTTTTTTTCTTTTTATTATAAAAAAAAAATTCTAGCAGCCGGTAGTATCTGCAAAAGCAAAAGCAAATATGAGTTTTGTATATTAAAATTGCCAATATTAAATTTGTTTATTTTAACACCTCCGCTGCTGTTCATTGCTGCTACTGTTCTGTAGCTGCTTGTGGCGCTGACATCATTCTGTCAAAAAAACGAAAAAAAACGAAATTCGTCATCAAGACCGCAAAATACAATGACAAAATGTGTTGCAGATACATATTTTGAGATATTAGAGTGCGCCAAAAGAAGGTAGTCTTTCAAGGTCAGTTCGCGTATAAAGTGCGAAAACTTACTCATCGGCTATTTTAGACAAAATAAAACTAAACAAACTATTTTTTTTACACCGCAGTATTTATTTTGCTTAAAATTAATGCACACATAAACATGCTTAAAAGTTTAATAAGATTTTTCCGGCACTCCGGCGCTCATTTAAAGAATCTTAGAAAATTCTACACAAAACAAAAAACCAAAAAAAATGCTTTTGTAGTCTAGGTAAAAAAAAATAAATAAAACGAAAATAGTTTCAAATAAATTTTATCTTAACGCGAAAAAAAGAAAAGAATTAAATAAATTTATTTTATTATAGTCACACGCTTTACTTAAAAAAATGTGTTTTTATGTTTATATAGCTGATCTGTTATGCTCAGATATTATGTTTAGAATATACAAAATACATATTAGGGTGGTCCAAAAATGCATGGGAAAACATTTTTAACAATTTTTTTCTGTTCCAACTCCAGGATCGTTCTATATCAAAAACAAGAAAGAACGCTGAAGTCGAGTATGCTCGACTGCAAGATACCCTGTACCCAATCTTTATGTACCTTAAATTAAGTCCTATCTTTGTATATACCTTATTGTATTGAATTTTCAAACAAAAACTTGAAAAATTGGGTAAATTTATATGGGGGCTATACCTAAAATTTTATTGGTCCTACCCATATTGGGATTTTTTATTGGGACTATCATAGACATAATTAATACAAAGTTTAAACTTCCTAGAATGAAAAACAATGCAGATTTTAAGCAAAAACATAAAATTTTGGGGTATATTTGTATGGGGCTATACCTAAAATTTTATTGGTCCTACCCATATTGGGATATTTTATTGGGACTATCTTAGACATAGTTTATACTAAGTTTGAACTTCCTAGAATAAAAAACAATGTCGTTTTTATGGAAAACCCCAAAATTTTGGGGTAGATTTGTATGGGGGTACCCCTTAAAATGGGTCTAGAGAAAAACCGTTTGCAAGTGAACACTTGACGGTTCTGGAGAGTCTAAGTTTCAAATATGGTGGTCCTATCTCTTATAGTCTCCGAGATAATCTCTCTCATACGGCAGACAGCAGGACAGACAGACGGACAGACGGACGGACGGACAGACAGACATAGCTAGTTCGACTCCCCTTCCAATGCTGATCAAGAATATATATACTTTATATGGTCTATCTTGGCTCCTTCGGCCTGTTACATACATTCGCACAAACTTAATATACCCTTTTACCCTTTGGGTACAGGGTATAATAAGAAGACCTGTATTTTTTATACTCTGTACCCAGAGGGTAAAAAGTTATATAAGTTATATAACGTATTGGAACTAGCTATGTCTACCTGTCCGTCCGTTCATCTGTCCCTCTGTCTGCCGTATGGAAACGATTATCTCGGATACTAAAAAGATATGGAACCATATTTGAAATTTAAACTCTCCTAAGCCGTCAAGTGTGCACTTGCAAACGGCTTTTCTCTAACACCATTTTAAGAGGTACCCCAAAATTTTGGATTTTTTCCATAAAAACTTAATTTTTTTCTCATTCTAAGTTGTCTAAATTTAGTATAAATTATGCCTATGATAGTCCCAATGAAATGGACCAATATGGGTAGGACCAAAACAAATTTTAGGCATAGCCCTTATACAAATATACTCCATTTTTGAGTTTTTGTACGAAAATCTAATACAATGAGGAATGGCAATAAGATAGGACTTAACTTAAGGCACATAAAGATTGGGTATAGGGTATCTAGCAGTCGACTTCAACGCTCTTGTTTTTTTTTCGATCGGATGCCGCAAAGCTCCTGAAGTTTTCATATATTTTAAATGGAAAAAAACAACACTTTTTTCGCAGAATTAATATAGAAACCTGGAAAATAAATATTTTTTAAACGTACTATAATGTTTTCCATCTTAAATGGTCAAATAACATTCAATCATTTATTATTTATTTTTAAATATTAAAAATTTTTATAGAAACTCAAACAACTTTTTTTTTTTTTTTTTTTTACGTTTTGGCTTTTTTTTAAATATTATTTTTGATATAGTCCTAGTTGGTAGAGCATATATTTTTTTTTGGACCACCCTAATACATACACATATAATTTAAATTTATTATTTAATAAATAAGCAGCAGTTCAGCAGTTCGTTTAGTTCTTTGATAAAGAAAATCTCTTTTTGACGCCTTAATTCCAACAATATGTCGCAATCGATTTTGTATCTATAATTTTGAAAGCAACGAAATTGTTATCAATTCAAGGTTAAATCGATGCACTATAAATACTCTAGCAATATTATTTATTATTTGTTATGAAATATATTTCCATATGTGCGTATGTTTAGATACATTCTATGCGGCGCTTTTTTTTTTTTTAATTATTTTGGGTGTCACATTTCGTTGTCTATTTTTTTTTTATCTATTAGATCTAGCTTGCTTTTGATGACATTGCGTGACTTAATTTTATTTTTAGTTAATTCTTTTTTTTTTTTTTTAGATTAATTTAACATGCATAAAAAATTTAACGCTACGTTTGTCATTTTTTATGTTTAGCGCTCCCAGTTCTATCGCTACACGCTGCACTGCCTGCAAATGTCATTATGACAATTATAATTGTCAAAACGAAAATTTACTTTTTATGCATTTCTGTATAAATTACTAAAAAAAAAAAAAAGAGGGGCAAGTGTGTTGTTATAGAATACGTCACGCATGCGTAAACCAAACAGGTTGTACTCTTCTTTTTTTCAGAATTTCGAACAAATGAATCTGTCAAAATTGACAGTTTTTACACTTGCCGCTGACAGTTTGATACAAATTAATAAAATTGCGTCATTATTTTAAATATTTTTGGTTGTTTTTTTTTCATTCATTCATTGTTTCGTTTATTTATTTATCATTTCACTTATTTTCATTCATTTGAATGCCAATTTTCTTTCGCTATCATTTATTTTCATTCATCTTCATCACTTTTAATTATTTCGCGTTTTGTCGACGCGCTGCAGTTATGTCATCTGTCATCTACATAATTTATAATGGAAATATTTGTAATGCTTGTTAAATCATTTATCATCAGATGAGTAGCTACATATATGCATGCATATTCTATTTTATACTTAAATCGTCATTGTCTGTGTTTATTTGTTAATCTCAACGCTTATCATCTACAATATTTGTAAAATGCACAAAAGTCAAGTTTTGCAGTTTAACAATTAAAAGCTACTCAAAAAACAAATTAAAGTGCAATAAAATCGCCAGAAATAGACATTTTATTATACTCAAAAGTCGTAAATATTAAAAAAAAAAAACACCTCTATCTACAATACATATCTCTGCGTGTCACATTCAATATGAAATGATTATTAAGGCCTCGAAAATCAACTATCGGCGTTGGTATATCTGCTAGGCAGGACACTTCGAGAGACATCCTTTCGGTTATAGAGTTTGTGCGAATACGGTTAGCTTCTTGAAACTTGTGGCACCTTTTGAAAGTGTGATATGGTTTCGACCTAAGAGAACCAGGGACGTTACAAAAAAATGACTACAGCTCTTTGTCTCATAAATAGATACTTTGGGCAACTTGGGGTAACTTCACTTGATGTCTGCAAAAGCTGCGAATATAATGACAAAGAGGAGAGTGTCGAAGAACTGCTTTGTATTTGTTTTACGCTTTATAGGAGCAGGTTCAAGCACTTAGTTAAATACTTCTAAGGAAACCTTTCTGAAAAACCGTATCGAACGTGCTTTAAATGGTCGCTTTTGGCAAATGGTATTTTGGTAATGTAAATTGAATGAAGAATTAGAGGCATTCCTCGATAAAGACCCACGTCAAACGCATCAAGAAGGTTCCGATTCATTGGAAATTAATCAAGCAATTATTTCCAGGCGTTTTAAAGCCTTTAGAATGTTCCAAAAACAGAAAATTGGTTGCCGTACGAATTGAAGCCAAGTGAATTTGGGAGCGATTTTCAGCGTTAAATTGCTACCGGAAAGACAGAGAAGAAAGCGTGTTTTTGCATTATTACTGGCGATGAAAAGTGGGTCCATTACGATAGCCGCAAGCGTAAAAAGTCATGGGTTTTGCCGGAACAGCCACCAACTTCTTTCGCAAAGCCGAATATTCAACGCATGAAGCTTATGCTCTGTATTTGATGGCATCAGCGTGGCGTGATCTATTACGAGTTTCTCAAACCAAATAAAACGATTACAGAGGAACTCTAAGCCGCGCACTGAAGCAAAAAGCAGAAAGATACGACAAAGTGATTTTGCAGCATGACAAAGCTCGACCCCATATTGCAAAGCTGGTCAATACCCAATTGGAAACGCTGCAATGGGAAGTCCTACCCCACCCGCTGTATTTTCCAGAATAGTACATTCTTCCGATTAACACCTCTTCCATTCGATGAGTCATGGCCTAGCCGAGCGGCAGTCCACTTATTATGAAGATAGCCAAAATTTTCTTGCACGTTCCTTTGAATAAATTTGTAAAATTTATTAAAAATTAATTCAAGGTCTTGCACAATACATTCTTACATAATTGTAAAAATTAATTCAGGGACCAATACATTTAGTTTTCCTATGGGAAGTTAAGAATAGATAGTCATGCAGCTACTTAGAGATTTATTTTAAGGTTAAGATTCAAATTTAAGCCATAAGCAGATATTTTTTGGAACAAAATTATTATAATACAATTTAAAAAGCAAACCCCTTAACTCTATAAAAAGTTTATTTTTTTCGATCATTTCCACTGAAAATTTTTGTCATCGCAAACAAGTTACGTCTTTCAATGAAATTTTTATTTTTATTTTCTTAACTAATGTTTTGCTGCAATTATTAGATTAAAAGTCTTGTAAAGACAGTTATTTATATGGCTTGATTAATCTTTAATTATTTTTTTATGTCTCAATAGTATCTGGTACTGCTGCTCACTAAGGTAATTTACTTTGAAATAATTATAGCAACATAAACGTAAATGAAATCTAAACAAGTATTTTTTTACAAAGCGTTCTATAAAAGTTTTCTTATCACATGAGTCATAATATATAGCAAAATATTTATATTTGTTTATTATTTTTGTTTTTAATTCAGCAGAGATTAAAATTGTTAAAGCGCTTAATCTGACTGACTGACGGACTGTCCAAATGAATTATTGTCTATTTGAATAATTGCAAGAATGAATGATTTGATGACTGCATTATTTTTTTTTTTTTTTTTTTGTTTATTTTTATAACTGGCTGTATCTGTATCTATAGCTATAGGTACTATATATATAGATTGTATTCATATGCTAAGTTTAAGGTCTCTCGTCATCTGTGAACTGGTTCTGCAGTAGAATATGCAAATTTTTTCATAATCATTTTTTTTTAGCGTAATTGCGTTGGAAACTAATAAAAATTCTTACGTGGGTGTCTTACATACAGCAAAATGCGTATAGATTGTTTAAAAAAAAAAACTAAAAGAAGCAAGTGAAATGCATAAGATACATTTTTCTATTAAAGGATTTTTATGGCATTTCAAAAAAAAATGCTTATCTAAGTAATCAGTTTCATGTTCGCTTCGTGCCGCAGGCGTTAAAAGGCTAATTTGAAACGTTTTTGTCTTTTTTGATTTTATGTTATTCGAGCTGCACTAGAAATCGCAGCACATTTTTATGGCCTCATAACCCAAAGCATAGACTTTTTTCACCCTTCGGCGTTCTCATAGAAATGTCAAACGTTATACAAAATATACAAAAGGATAACAGCAAAGGTGCAAACAAAACCTAGAAACCACAAAAATATTATAATGAAAAGAAAAGGAAAAAAAGTTAGTAGTAACACAAAGAAACTAGAAACCACAGAGAAAAGTTATGGGTTAAACTAACACTAAATAACTTGAATGGGGAAAAACTTTAAAAATTGTAAGAAAATACTTGGCAAGGCGTGCCATGAATGTGACACAAACCGACAAAGTGCCACTGTTAAATAAACTACAGTGAAACATCGTTAAGAGAGAAAAGAAAAAAGAAGTTTAAAGCACATAGAAATACTTTATATATGATAGATACACATGATTATCTACACAAGACAAGTCGATTTAGTTATGTTCGTCTGTCCTTATATCCGCTATAGACTTTCAAGCCATCCAACCGATGAGCCCCAAACCAGTTTCATTTGAAAGGCAAATATGCAAGACAAATTATAGACCATTCAAAAAACGCATTAGGCACTTTTGGTTCATTCATGAAGTCTTTTTTCCCCTTTTTCCATACAAAAATGGTTTGCTTTTTTGTATGTTTTAAAAATTTTCAAGATTTTGATATTAAATATTTTTTAATTTGGTAGTAAAATTATAGAAGGTATACTGTATCGTCACAGATATGGCAAATAGATAAATAAAACAAAAAAAAAATTATATTTATAAATAAAAACAAATAAATTAAAAGAAGGTGTAACTATCAGAAACATAAAACAAAAGCACAACTCAACATAAATAAGGATTCACAGAAAAGTAGATATAACACATAAAAGATATAGGACTAAAAATATACCTACACGTGTATATATATATACAAATCAATAATAAATGTCATTGACAGTAATCAAACTAAAATAAATTCGAACACGCGCCACACTGTGTATTCTGCAATTAATGGGAAATCGATACAATTCTAGAATAATATAAAATAAAAATAAAAATGAGGGTAGTAAGGCACACAAAAGAAAAACTATCTTAGTTGAAAAAGTATCTAAAACACACAAAAGAAAGGATACCAACAGCTGGTTTCAATTTCGAATGCACTGAAAATGAATAAATGCAGCTAAATGAAATTTTGTAACGAATCAAGATACGATTTGATTGTTCAAATAGCGGAAATTATTTGCCGCCAGCCGCAGCGCTAATCAAAGAGCAAAGCAAAAGATACGCGCTTATCTGCACAATTTTATCAAATTACAAAATGCGACACAACCTTGCGATAATACACAAAATTACATTAAAATGCTAACAGCGTTCTGAGTTTACTAGTTAGATACTTTTTTTTTTGTTGTTATTTTTTCCTATGCTTTGCAAAATCTGATAAGAACAACAAAATCGTTCTAGTGTTAAATTATAAAAATAATTTTTATAATGTGCCGACGTTGAATTCCATTTTAAGAATAGTAGTAATACTTAGCTACTTATGTTATATAAATAGACAGCTTGCGTTATAAGCGATTTCGATTTTATAGTTAACAAATAGGGTGCGTGATTCACGAGACAAAGAGATGGAGCGTGAGTAACACTGAAAGTTCTTTTTTTGTGATATTTGATAATAATGTATCTTTTTTTTTGGCTTTAGATACATTTTCACTCGATTCCAAAAAACTTTCAGTGTTACTCTTCTAAAAAAAAATTACACAAATATCATAAAAACGCATTAAAATGCATTTCCGCTGCTGTTGCTGCTTGTAACTGTTGCAAATAGTCACGTTAAAGTCGTTGCCTACTTTATGGCGTTTCAAAGGATTTGAAGTTTAATGCGCTACGCTAATGGAAAACGACTGCATTGCATAGTTTAGCCAGTTGAGGGTGTGTGTTAGTTTTCTAATTTTTTTTTCTATATTTCAGTTTTGTGGTTAAGTGCAATTTCATGCTTTGTCAAGCACGCGCTACATGCTGCAGTGTCAAAGCAAATGAAACGAAACAAAGTCGAAGCGAAGTGAATAGCAAAGAAAACTTTTTGCAATTATTGAAACAAAGTGTTCACTGTTGCGCTATAATTAAAAAGGGAAAAACGACGACTAAACGACTAAACCAAAAGATAAAGATAAACTGCATAAGCTGCATACACTTGTCGATAGATGTACTGAATCGCTTTAATTGCAACTTTATAAACTTCAATAAAGATTAAGGACGCACACCATAGGCAGCATAAACTTTGTATGCTGAATTTAGGTCACTTTTTGTAGCACATTAGCTATGCAGTCGAGCACCTACAATAAAAAATATTGTATCTGTATGATGAAAATTATGAGCAAATTGCAATTGAATAATTTGAAGCAGCAGAAAAGAAAACAAAAACATTGAAATTATAACAACAAAAACAAATACAAAAAAAAAAAAATAATAAAAAACTATGTTAGCCAGACTAAACACCTACACAGACGCATGGGCAACAGCAGTAAACTGTGTGAGATACTTTTACAAATACATAGATACAATTTTTTGTTTGTAGACATCGTTTAAGCACGCAGCACAGTAGGGTGCCAGCTACAAGAATGCAATTGATAAATTAACCACAACCAAGTGTGCCAAGAGTTAACAACAACAAATATACGCAAAGTGGGTGCACAAGTCGAAGAAGGCAACATAGATACGAGTGTATAAGCGTATTGTAGAAGTAGGTGGTAGGCAGATTAAGCAACAAATTTCAAAAAAAAAAACAAAAAAAAAAACAAAGCAGACACTTGTTTACGCCTTTGCAGCAAAGTGTATCTGCAAGCAATATTGTAAATGTTGCCACAAAATGTTGCACTTCATTATGTGGACAGACAAAAATGAGCGCAGTTTTTATGTACATAAAATTTATAAGGTCTTCAACTTTTTTTTTAGCAGGTCTTAAATCTGAACGAATTGTTCTAGTAGATACAAATATATCTCAACTTCAAAAATCAAACACTGCTAAAATATCTTATGTCTAAAAAAACGATCCATATGTCAAGATAGTTTTAAAGATATTAAGATGAAATTCAAATCTTAAGCTTTCAGTTTTAAGCAGTTAAAGTGTTGAAACCAAAAACCACCCATTTTTAGGCAAAGCCCCCAAACAAACTTTGGAATTTTTTATCAAAAATAGTTCATTTATGTAGTGATTTGTGTCAAATATGGTAAAACCCTTCTAAAAGCAACCCATGTTTATAGAAGAACCGATGTTTGAGGTGGGTCTATAGGGTCACTATAGCATATAGCCCCCACACAAAACTACTGCCAATTTTTGAGATTTGTATTCAAATACGGTAATAAAAAAAAAACTTTAAATATCAACCCAAGTTTAGAAAAGGACCCTTGTTTGAGGTGCTCCCCGAATCCAGAAATTGTAATATTTAAATATAAAAAAAATGGACCCGGAACCTGACAGATCTAAGTTCTTTGAAAGCAACAAAAAATATATTACATAGCACACACAACATAAGACGGAAATGAAACTAAAAATTCGAGTAGGTTCTTTCTTCTAATTGAAATAATAAAATTTATCTTATCCTAAAATTTATATATTTTGCATAAAATCTACAAAAAATATTATATTTTGTTCATACAAACTGGGTCTCACTGTATATTCTTAAAGCATATAAATTACATATTTACATACATATACATACATTTATGTACTCGTAAAACAGCTGATTGAAACAGGTGACTGTGCAAAGGAAATATGAAAATGAATTACAACAACAACAACACGGAAGGATATATCATATGTTCATGTCCTTGCTATGCAATAATGCTGTTGAGCGATTGCAACTAGCAACAGGAAAAAGCCGAGTGGCAATAGTAACAACTAGAGTAGTTGTAGAGAGGTGAGGCTAATAAGGCAAACTCGTTGCAGCGAGCACAGCTTTCGAAGGACATTCATTTATATATGTATGTGTGTGTGTGTAAATGTCCGTCTGTCTGTAAATGTATGCGCATAAGGAAATCGATTATTTTGGAAGTGTTGCGGCATTTCGGTAAACGGCTTTTGATTTTCCACATGATTTTTCTCTCACTCATTCCACTTTTTTTTTTTTTTTTTTTTTTTTTACTTAAATATTAAAATAAAAATTAAAAATCACTCATACGCCTTACGAAACTTACCTTTAAAAAATTGTTGAAAAATACCACTTGAAATATTTGTTTTTTTTAATTTTTTTTTTCTTCTGTTATTTTAGTTTATAAAACTACAAAAACAAAAACAAAAAAACATTCAACAACTCGAAGCACTTTAAAATAATTTCCAAACAGAAATTATACACATTCACTCGAAAATAGACATTGAATAAAAATTCACATGCAAATCGATTTTATCAGCGATCTGCCCTCGAATATATTTATTATTTTTATTTATATTTTTTTTCCTCTTTTTTGTTTTTATTTTTATGTTTGTTGCACAAATTGCTTTTATTTTATAAATTATTATTTTTTATTGAATATTTTATAATAATTTTGTTGTTGTTGTTTTGGTTTGTTTTGGTTCTATCTGTTTTGCATTGAATTCACGCACGCATTCAACTTGTTTCGCTCAACAACAACAACGACAACAGTCGAAAAAAAAATTAGAAAATATCAAACAAAATTTAATTCTAGCACACACGCTTTTGAGCCAAATTAACTAATAACAAAACACAAAATTGCGTTTGTGTTGCGATACGCCCACACGCCTCATTAACTGTATCTAGATACAAATGTATCTCATAGATATGCCGCCAAATAGTGCAACATATGACAATTTTTTTTTTTTTGCTGTTTTATTAAATTCTGCTCTATTTTCTTTTTTTTTTCAATGAAATTTTTGTTTAAATATTTATATTTATTTTACGTTGCACAAACAAAATTTTATTATTTCGAATTTACAAAATACCGCATTGCATTTGATGTGCCGAATGCGTACGTACAAAACGCGCAGAATAAAACACAACCGACGCGTTTCAGCTTCGCTATCAGACTGACTAACGGTTCGACAGCGTTCGCGTTGTTGAAATTGTGCTGTGCTGTTGGAAAGACAACAACAACAACAAAACGACTTCGTCGCCGGCATTTAGTTAGCAACGAAGACAACAAATTGTTTGCTTGCAGATACAAGATACAATTGGTTGTTTAAGATACAAAATTATGTTCGATTGTGTTCGATTCATACCAGTATGAAGGCTTAAACCAATTGGAACATTAAATTGCATTGCTCATATCTATGACTACAATTGTTTAAAATATTCTTAAATGTCATTTAGATTAATCCAGGTGGTTTTTAAAATCGTAGGCATACTTCTTAAAAACTTTGAAATGCTTTTCCCAATTTTATACCAATCACACATCGATGTGTGAACGGGTATTATCAGTTTTTCCAAAAGTTTGTAACGAATTTAAGGATGCTTCGTAGTACCCACAAAGAATATATATTTTTTTTTTTTTTTACCTGATACTCAAAACTTAAAATTTTCTCAAATCTAGGCAGTTAACATGTTATAACAAAGCCCATTTTGTGGTACAAAGCCCCATAGAAGCTTAGCTTCCTTTTTCGAGTTTTTGTGTGCAAAATAACTTTTTTTTATTTATGGTAAAAATAAGTATTATTTCCTGCCCAGTTTCAATATTTAAAAAGCCTGAGAAATTTTAGAAATTTTATACATAAATTCTGTAAAATATGGTGTGGTTCACTCTGAGTTTCTCCCGAATGGTCAGAAAGGTTAATAAAGCAATACTTATTTATACGTTTTGAGACGCCTACTCCCCGTATTTCCTGTAACTTTTTCCTGATCCCAAAACTAAAATTGCCTCTTCGGTGAAGGCGTTTTGAGTCGATCAATGCCATTAAACAAAGGAGCTGAAGGCCATGCCTCCGGTGGACTATGAGCGAACCATGGAAGATAAGCTAACATCGTTGTATCGGTTTAAATGGAGCCTATTTTAAAAGCGACACAATAAATTTCGATGATTTAATTGGAAAAAATTCTTTTTTTTTTTTTAGTGATCCTACTTATTTTACAGAAATAAGTCTTTGGAAGCTAAATTAAAGTTATCAGGGATGACGCATAAAAAATCTTTTGGTTGGTTTTAAATCAAATTTTAAATTAAATTATGTATATAATTTTATAATAATAAATATGACAGTAATGTGACTTCTTTGTTTTAGTCATTCTCTCTTGTACAATAGAATTTATGATAAAAAATATTTCAACTTCGCTGGAAGTGCTTTTTCGCTTCTTCGAATGACTAAATTTGATAAACTCACCCATCCGATGATTCATTAAAATATACTTTTTTTGCATACAAATTAAACCACAAAGATGACATTATTATTTTTTAAGAAATAAAAAAAAAAATTGCTCATGATTTGACTATTTCAGGCGATGAATGTTTTCGAAAAGTAATAAATCGTTTTTTTTTTTTTTTAAAACTACTCAATTATTTTAATTCCGAAAGCATAAAAATTCAAGCAATTATTTTATTCACAATAGTAAAAATTGGAGCTCAATTAATTGAGCTGTTAGAGTAAAAAAAGGATAGCATAAAAATTTGAATTAAGGCTCATAAAAACTGTTAGCAAAATGGTCTGCAAGGACGAACAAAAAATAAAATAAAATAAAAATTGAGGAGAAAAGTTCGTTTGCCAAACTTGTAAATTGGTATTAAGGTGGTGGCTCAAAGCGAGCATAATTTATGTTTTTGACCCAGAAACACAATAAACATAGACAAACAGAAATGAGAAATATGGAGGGAGTATACAGGTATGTGTATCGCGAAATGCTAAATTTAATTAATTAATGAAATATTTGAGTTTTGTCGAAAATTATGAGTTGCGGAAATAGAATGAATATTCCTTTGGTTGAGATTGATTTATTGGCGATTCAAACGCTTAGGATATATATATATTTTTTTTTTGATTTGCAAGATTAAGTTCTTATACAGTGCACTTCGTGTATGTAGGGTGTACGAAGAGTTTTAGTTTAGTAGTTTAAATATTTGTCAATATTTTTCAAAGAACCCGCGTCGACGTGTTAACACTCTTTGAGTCAGAGCGCCTAGAAGTATATTACGACAATAAAAAATATCATATCCTGTCGTTGTGCATGCATTTAGCTTTCAAGTGTTCTACTTTTTCGACTACTCAAAACGCGAAATGTTCTATTTAATTTTTTTTTTTTTGTTTTCTTATACTCGTACATTTGCCATAATTCGCGTCTGCGTGGGCGTACCTCGACGAGCCCTATTGATTTAATTCCCCAACAATGAAAACTTTGTTCAACTATTTTGCCAGTGACGCCATTCAGTTGCGACTACTACAAAGTTGAAGGCTGCGAGGGCATTAATCCTTGCTCGCTCCTTGTTTGAGTGTTGTTTTCCTCGTTGTTGTAGGTTTTTCTTGTTATTTTATTGCTTTTTTTGCTTTTTTTTGCTTGTATTTCGTGGCGCCACTCTGACTCCGCATAATATTTTCATATTATTTGTTTTTTTTTTATCTTTCTGTATTTTCTCTTTTAGCTATTTGCAGTTACCAAATATTTTAGTTTCTTTTCCTTTTTGGCCTTTTCGATTCATTCATGTACATTTTTTTTATAATTTTTTTTTTCAGAAAATTTTACAACGTATCTTTTTTTTTTTTTTTTTGATTCTCATTTTCATTTGTAACATTTCAGGTGTTTTTTTTTTTTTTTTTTGTAAATATGTTACCCTAAAAACCATTGACAAGAATTATGACCTACTCAACAGGCTCTTAATATTTTTCGGTTAGTTTTTGTTTGAATATCAATTTCAAGATCTTTATCAATTTTGAAGCCAACTGTTGTCGTTTGATGTATGGCCGCCACCGCTCTAAATTTAAGCTATTTATTTCGTCATTCGGGGATGAAGCGTGAATTGGGTATCTAGTTTCATTGTGCAAAACGTTTCTGACTCACTTTTAATTTGTTTATTTTTGACTAACATTAAGAGTCAACGTTTTCGTAGAAACAAAATTTTTGCACAAAAAAAAAAAAAAAAAAAAAAAAATATAAATAAAAAATCAGCTAATATATTCAAGCTTATTCAAGTAAATGGTACATAAATCAAATGGAGCGATACAATATTTGGTAGCAAAGCGCTTCAGAAAGTAGATAAACATTTTTTATATCATATACAATCTGAATTACCCCAGGCCTTGCTCGGGTCTTGTTAATATACAAAATTTAGTTTCCAAAAATATGACGAATTTATTTTTGGTTCGTTTATATGCTGCCACGCCCACCTCCCATTGTTTCAATGGATTATACTTTTCTCGGTGTACATACATGTTACCGAATTCTATTTCTCTTGTTCAATTATTGGCAAAAATTTATTTCGGATCCCACACATCCCGATGTAAAAACAAGAAAGATCTCTGAAGTCGAGTATGCTCGACTGCAAGGTACTTTGTACCCAATCTTTATGTACCTTAAGTTAAGTCCTATGATTGTAATATACCTTATTGTATTGGATTTTCAAACAAAAGCTTGAAAAATGGGGTAACTTCTTCGTATGGGGGCTATACCTAAAATTTTTTTAGTCCTACCCATATTGGGCTATTTCATTGGGACGGTTATAGGCATTATTTATACTAAGTTAAGACTTCCTAGAAAAAAAAAAAAAATTAAAATTTTTTTGTATGGGGGCTACCCCTTAAATTTTTTGGTACGGCCTTTAGGAAAGTTTAGGGAGTTTCAATTTCAAATATAGTCTCCGAGATAAAAAAATTTTAAAATCGTTTTCATACGGCAGACAGCAGGACAGACGGAAGGACGGACGGCCGGAGAGACGGACAGACAGATATAGCTAGTTCGACTCCCCTTTCAATGCTGATCAAGAATATATATACTTTATATGGTCTATCTAGCCTCCTTCTGTGTGTTACATACATTCGCATAAACTTAATATACCCTTTTATCCTTTGGTAAAGGGTATAAAAACGTGAATAAAATCTAGAAATCTTCTGCTTAACTCCACAAAGCTCAATGACATAGCTCCAGACTGGATTCAAAGTGATCTTATAAAGTAAATCTTGCTATGCAACTTAAGTGAGTGACGTCCCAGAAGACAATGCATTCGTCTCAATTTACATTGACAGGACTAGAATAGGGAATAAGGTAAGGGTTATGTGTGACGACTTTTACATTTAGGTTATATTTTCAATTTTTTAATGAAAATATTTAACATTTTTTTAGACATTTTTCGGGACGTTTAAATTCACAAATCCACACTAGCGACGAATATGTTTAAGGTTCCATCGATCAAGTCCGTGGCTAGACAAATTTGAAATGCGCTTCATAAATTTGGTCAACAAGAAATGAAAATAAACAAAAGGCTTTAACAAATGCAAAGAATGACCAAGAATGCACGAGTCATCTATAACACTAATATTTAAACACATTAATCTTGCCGCTCTGCACTCCGACCATAAAATTTTATCTTTTTTTTTTCGCTACATACTCGCGTACACATCAAGTTGAGTCAACAATGAGGTAATTGAATATTTACATAGCAAATTGTAGCGCAGCAGAGCAAGCAGCATGAACAGTCAGTGAGTGAGTGTGCTAAACAAACTTTATTGTCTCATTGGTTTATTCTGAAGAAGAAGATGTGTATGAAGTCATTTGGAGTAAGTTAAAAGAAAAAAAGTATCTATTAGGCAGTTAAATCATTTGTCTTCGAATTGAAGTGCAACGCTTTGTTTGCATTCGCTTTGAGTTTGTTTGTCTTTATGCCGCCGCGTCGACGTCATCAACAACGGTCGACGACGTTTTGTCTTGTGTCTTTGCTGCCTGTTGCATTTCCTGATAACAATCGTACGGCTTTGTCTTTGCCCTCGACTTCTGTGCTCTACTGACACACTGAACTGCAAACAGCTAGACTGATTGGAACTATAAAAAAAAAATTATCAGCTTACCACTTGAGGCACTCATAGATAAAGGTACTTCCTCATTGTTATGCAAACAAAGTTGGCAATTGTGTAAATTGTAAATACTTGAAAATTGTTGCAAAACCAATAAGTTTTTTTTAGCATTTTTTATTTGTATCTCAAAATGTTGAAATATTTAAAAGATTAACGGTCGTTTGGCGTTTGGTGCGCCATCTATTGCATGTTAGCTGCACACGGTTAGCTTATGAATGTATACAGAAATTGTATTCAACTCCTGCTACGCGAGATATACATATGTATGTAATAGGCAGAAGGATGCTTTGAAAGACCCAAAAAAAATTACACAGTCAGCGTCGTTGTTATATTCGTCCGTTCTGCTGCATGTATTGTAAATATGTTCCAATGAATTTGACGTGGAAGCTATGAGTTTTAGCAAATATTGAAATAAAATAACAGGTACGATACAATGTAAAGCTGGAAAAAGCATTTTTACTTACAATTCTTTGCAAAATATTCATAGCTAGCTAATTGGTTGATTTAAGAGAGGTCACTAAGTGAAACTCAAAAGTACCAATTTACTGTTTTAAATGTTTAAAATTCGCGCTCAAGTTCTTCTGCGCAACAAAAAACTGTGTACAGCTGGGAAAATCCATGTGTGCAAAGAGTTAAACTAGCTGAAAATTTCCATTTAGAGTACTGGCGCCATCTACATCTTAGTGTTGTATTTCGTTTTTATCCGCTTGGTGTAGTATTTTCATTAGTCTTTTAGATTAATTATTAATTAAATGCATTATAATATTTATAAATTAATTGATTTATAAAACTTGCAAAAGTCAAAAACAAAATATTTGTTTTCTAAATTGTAGCTTAACCCTATTGAATGACAAGTTTCGGGTGTTTTTTGTCAGTTAGAATTGTTCCTATGTATATAGTATGCTGTGCAATTATCGTAACAGAAATTCAGAACATTTAACAAAATTTTCAATAAAAAAAACCCCATAACCAAAAAAAAAAAAAAAATAAGGGAATAACTCCTGCCTACGGCAAGAGCAGCCGTAGTTGCGCAGTGACGTGGTAGCGTGAGCGGTTCAGTTCGATTGATGTAGTGTTTGCGTCGTGCGTGATTTTATTAATGTGAGTAGCGCATAAACGCAGAAATTGCAAGTGAGTGTGCAGTGCATAAATGTGTGTATAAGGGTGAAAAAGCTAAACAAAAAAATAAAAAAAACATTTTAAAAACACTAAAAACGCATACACAAACACACAGCGATACGTTGCTGCACACCCCCAAAACAACGAAGAGATTGCATGAACTGTAGCTGTCTCCTTTTTGTCTGCATTCTGTTATATAGCTGCGCTGCTCATTAACGCCGACACTGACGAAGTGCAACACCGCAAGTGCTGCTATAGCTATTACGCTTATTGTGACTGCACAGTGTGTTAATAAGAAAATAAATTTCATTAAGTGGTTGGTTAAAAAGAAAACAAAATAAATATTAATTTAGTTTGTTGTTGTCGTTGTGGCCTAATGTGTGCTTTACGCGTTTTTTAATGCTATTCCAATAGTACTGCGAGTCGCCGAAAGTATAACTTTTTCAATTTCCGGTGCGCTATTAATTGCTTTGTCAGTGTTGTATGTAAAAATTTTTTGCCTCATATATCGCGACATCTCGTTTGCTCTTATGCCTATTTGAAGTGTATTGTATTGCATTATTATATTGCAATTTACTACACTGTATGCATTTGCTAAATATTTTACAACACTATTGTCGCCGCCATCGCAACTTTTGGTCATCGTCGTTTGTTCGTTTTCGTCGTCGTGTCGAGTGCGGATTTTTTGAGTTGCTGAGCTGCGTCGCTACAAAGAATTGATTGAAAATTCTACAACGTCGCCGTTGTAGTGTGTCGTCGTCGTCGTTGCCTACGTCGCCGTGGTAGTTGTGTCGGATATTTAAAGAAAAACAAGAATAAAAAGCGTACAAGTACTGAAAGGCAACAACAACAGCAATAAAATAGCAAGAACATAATAAGAAAATTGTCTCATTCAATTCTTTCAGTTGATTTCTGCAAATTTCGTTTTGTGCACTTTAAACACATACACACACTCATACATATAGACAGTGAAACACACACACAAAAACAGACACCACACACACATACACACAGAAGAAATCAAATTTCAATCATAGCAAAATGGCGTTAAAAAGAATCAATAAGGTATGTGCAAAAAAAAAAATTATATATTATTTTCAACAATTTTTCGTATGCATTTCAAGGCTGTGTAATAAAAGCATAAAAATTGTGCGGCAAAGCCGAAAATTAAAAAAAATGATCGTGCAAATGTATAAAAAAAATAGTTTGAAAAAAAAAAGGTTTTATGCAAGAAAAGTGAAACGAATGAGTGTGCTCAAGCAAAATAATAAGAAGCAGCAGCAACCAAAATTAGTAGGCAACACAATGATTATAGAAAAAAAATTTAACTACAAGGAAAAAAATCAAATAGGAAATTTAACGCCTAAAAAAATAAGTATGAGGGGGAGCTAAATCTAATGCTGAAGCAAAACACATGCGGGCGGCCCTCTCATTTTTTCACTCTCTTTCGCTGCCAGCTAATATGTCGCATTTGTTGTTGTTGCAAATTAAGCAGCGAAATGCATCGCAACGTGTGTTGTGTGATCCTTCTTTGGTCCGGCGGCGACACAACCACTACAACAGCTCATTTATCTGAAGAAAAACCCTTTTAAAATTCATTTAAATTGAATCATTCAGCCTTGTTATCCAATCCAGTGACTTATATGTATAACCGCTGTTGCCGCTAGCGTCGCTGCTACTGTCGCGGTTTACGCTGCGCCACAGAAAGATCCAGCAAAAAAAAAAAAAGCAAAACCTAACCCTACTTTTTGCACTTTGCTGATAAAAAAAATTGTTGTCGCTCTCTTCGCTGCTACTAATTTTGTACGTCACACTAAATTCATATTAAATTTAATTTGTTTTTAAAATTTTTTTTTGAATCGTGCAAAAAAAAAAAACAAAGAAAATAATAAGTTCAGAACAACTTAATTTAGTGTTGTAGCTGCGGCGCGACAGCAAAACAAGAGAGAGAAAGTGAGAGAGCACCTTTAGCAGTAGACATAAGTTGCCGCTCACTTCATTAGGAATTTATTTTATTTTTCTCCAATGAAAGTTTAATTTTTTTTTCTTAATTTACATTTTAGCCTGTTGTGTCGAAGGGGGGAATACTTAGACTAAACGCGTTGAGATTCCAAGGCCTTAATTTTGAGATTTCTTTTTAAATCTATGCCCGTTTTTTTTTTTTTTTTTTTTTATCAAAGTTAAACAAATATTTACTGGGATTTCGATATCTTGTTTGAGGGGTTACAAACTTTTACACAAACTGATAAAACCCTTCCAAACAGTTTGAATTGATTACTATAGCACCTTATTTGTACAAATACTTTGTATGTTGATAATATCTGCCTTAATGGAGACTCTACGACCTTTTTTATTTGCATTTTATTAGAGAAAACGGTATTCCAATTAAAATATTAATCCTTATTTAGAAGATTTATAATAGTATACAGTAAACCTTTCCTATTTGTATTTTTCTAATAAGAAAACTTTATTTATCTGAGCAAAACTGTTCGTGGGAATAAGTAGGAAGTGGCACAATCTACGTCGCTGTCGACGTCAACTTGTGTCTGCGTCATCATCAGCAGCTGCCGGCAAAAAAAAGTACAAAAATCTTGAATAATTTTTTGTTAAATGTGCATTATAAAATGTAGGCTTAAATTCGATTAAATCGTATTTTATAAATTATTAAATTCAAATTCTATTTTTCATTTATTACAATTGTTCGTTTATTCTCTTATGCCGCCGCTTTATTACTTTGTGCAGCTATATTTTGTCTTTGGTTCTGCGCTCTGTTAACAGCGCAAATTACGCTCGTGCAATAGTATTGCCATCTCGCTTGCACATGTGAAGTGCTCATAGGGGCACATCAGCTGTTTACTCTGTCGCACAATGTTGAGGCGTTTTGAGTTTTGTGTTGAATTGTAGCCAAAAAAAAAAAAAAAAAATTTTTTCTTTAAAATTTTAAAGAAAATACTAATACAATGTTGCAACTTAGCAGAGCTATAGAGTAAACAAATTGTGTGTTGCATTTTTATAAATGCTTATAAATATATTGTTCGTAATTAAACCACCCACCACCACCAACAGTAGCTTGATTAAACGCTTTTCTCTCTTGATTAAATGCTGTTGCGCCGCATGCGTTGGCTGCGCTGCTTCTACGACGCGTCATGGCCATTGAATTTTTATAAATGAAAAGTAAAAAAAAAAAAAAAACAAATACAGCACGAAAACGAAATCATAATAAATGAAAATGAAACGGTGAAAATCAGGAAGCCACCACCTAGTAGCGCTCCGTCGTAATTTTATTAACATGCAAATAACTTGCAAGTAATTTTTATGTAATATACTAAATTAATTAGCATAATTTTAACAAATCAGCGTCATTCAATGAACGGCGACGTCAATATACGGTAGAAGCGCAGACGTCAAACATATTTGTCATAATATAAGAAAATTGCTTGGCATTGTTTTTTCTTTAAATTTTTGTATTTTTTTTTAAAGCTGATTTTACCATTTTTACTCTTTATTATAGTAACAAAGCTTTTAATTCGTCGTGGCCTCAATTGCCAAAAAAAAAAAAATAACTATGTACAACAAAATGAAACGACAAAGTTATTGGTCAAACAAAGCCAACGCAAAAAAAACTGCATTAAGCCGCTCTCAGAACTTTGCGTGAGCGTTCTCTCACTCTCTTTTATTTGTTTTTTTTTTCTTCAACAAATCTCGCTGGCTTTGTCCGTTAGTTTGTTTTTATTTGAATTACTAAAAATACACTTTGTTTTTATTATTAACTTATTTTAATATGACTCATAACAGTTAATAAGAAAATGAGAAGGTAGTGACCTAACAACGAAGGGGAGCCAAAGTGAACAATTTGTAAATGTATTATTTTCTTTTTATATTTTCTTTTCTCTTTAGCCTGAAGTAACTTCATTCATTTCTATGCTCAACAGGTACAACCAAAAAAAATAAATAAAAGCGTAAAAAAAAAGAAATTCAGCGCCCTCACACAATATTTCATTTAAGTTTTTGGCTTTTTTAGACAGCCACAATTGCTCGTTTACTCACTCACATTTTTCTGTTTTTGCTGTTGTTCCATAATTCTTTTGCGCTATTTTTGAAAATTTAAAAAAAAAAAAATGCAGCCAGCCAACTAAAAAGCGCGCACAGCAAATAGTAATTTTTTTCTTTTGCTTTCTTGAAGTTTTTCTATTCTGTCCATGCGGCCAAAAGATTGCTACTGTAGATCAGATCATTTTGTTTTTGGGGCTTGTAGCCAAAAAAAAAAAAAAGTTTTTATTTTGCCTTGGCTGCTGCTGTCGTCATAAATTCAAGGAAAAAAACCAAAACACAATTTATTTTTATTTGTACCCTACATGTTGTACGTTATTGGAATATTTCTCTTAATATATATATATTTTTTTCATCTAAACTATTTGGTAGCCACAAGCAACAACAGACCCCATAATATGAATATTATAAATTAAATAAAATAATAATATTACAGTTAAATTTGGCAATGCCACTACAAGATGAAAACCTCCTAGAAACCTGCAGGGTATAAAATAGTCAAATTAGTCGATTTACTATTATTAATCTTTTCTTTAGCAACAAAATAAGAAAACATTTATAAATAAGACGAATGAAGAAAAACGTTGCGGAATTTAGTATACAAGTTCCATATTGTTGTTGTTGCTTTGCGAATAGAGAGAGCACCGCATAAGAATATGTTTTTGGTTGCTTTGAATTTGTCATGTTTTGTTCGTATTGGTGCTGCGTGCTCGTCTTTTTCTTATTTTATTCTTTTTATGCCGGTTTTTACTTTGTCGCAACTTTCTTACGCAGTCAATTTATAGACAGACAAAAAATAGACAGCCAAAAAAAAAAATAAAGAAATAAAAAAAAGAGCGAGATTGAGAAACGCGAAGCAAGCATTTGCTCCTCGCTCAGCTGTGCTGCTGCTGTTGCTTCGCAGACGTCAACGTCCACGAATATAATACTTTATAATTTTGTTTCGGGCCAACGAACTTTACACAATTTAATATTAATATGTATATTGCTTTATATATAATGTCTAATTATATTAATATTACATATTAACATCTTGAAATGCATATTGAAAATTTGTTGTTACCTTACTATTATGAAATTATTTAATTTTTGTATTCTCTTAATCCTTTTTAAAGGAACTGCAAGATCTGGGCAGAGATCCACCTGCACAATGTTCAGCTGGACCAGTTGGAGATGATTGTAAGTATTTGGAGAAAGATTGCAAAAAAAAAAGTAACTAGAGAGCACAACACGTGGTATAACATACTTGATTTTCTTTTCTTCAATCTATGTAATGCATACTTCAAGAATTTAGATCATATATCATTCTTATAGGTGACTTCTATTACATGTGCTAGACTGTTTATTTGAAACTTTATAAACATTAATTTTAATAAGAAAAGAAGAACAGACTAGACACTCGCTGCTGTTTTGTTTTTTCTGTATAAATGAAATACATATTCTTAGCAATGACCACCACGACTTAGTCAGCTTATCTGGATCTGTCAACATACACGTCATAGCTTTATGTATAATTTGCTAGAACAAAATTAATACGTAGCTGTTCAAGGCCAGATTTGAAGGAAAAAAATGAATCAACAGCTGATTTTTTATATAAGCACTTATGACACAATATACCGATTACATTGCTTATGAACTTTAATAGTTGGAAATTTAGATTTAGAGTAAATGCATATAATATATTTTTAATTTTTTAGCTGAGTCTGTATTAAATTAACATTGATATATTTTTAAATGCATCAAAATAGCACTCATACAGGGCTATAACATTGGTCTGATGAATGCGTTGAAAATAAAAAATATTTGAATTCTCTTCCTGAATTTTTTTTTTTTTTGTTATAAAATCTAACTAGCGCTTCACACTTTCTGTTTTTCTGATTTAACAATTTGAAAACTTTCGTAGAAATCATCTAGGAATATATTTTTACTTTTTTTTTTCCACTTTTATGTCTAGAGCTGAATCAAGCAGGGCAATTATCATTTATACCTTAAAATTGAACGAGCAGATTATTTTATAATTATCGCTTCACAGCCGTGTTATATAATTTCAGATCATTAGTCACAATTTATTAATAAGCGCGACATTATTTTCGTAGATCAGACTTTTCAATACTCTCTTTCTGTAAAGAGAAATGTTAAGTCCTTTGGAAACATTGTTAGGAGATGGTATTCAATAATTCATTTGGTAAGAAATAACAATTTGTATGTAAAGTGTATAGATGATTTGATATGACTTTTGTGGTTACATTTTAAGTTCTTTTCTTGATAACCAAATTACGTTTTTTTTTTCTAAATTATTGTGGTGTACATTTGTTTTCACAAAAAATCAGATTACAAAGATTTTTCAAAATTCACTCATTTGTTTGAAGAGTAACTAGACATTCTCTGGTGCCATAGTTAGTTGGTATCAAATTAAAAAAAAAATACTTTCCAGAAATTTTATCAAATGAACTTTTACATTATAACTTTGGATTCTTATCAGTATGTAACAAAGAAATGCTTACTCACTCTCGACATACGCCTTTTGCTTTATTTTTTCTCTCTTGGTTAGCTTATCAGCAATTGCAAATATAAAAACGGAAACAATTTAAGTAAAGAGATTATGAAGCATTTTTTATGTAATTATAAAATTTTGCAGATGTGAATATAGTAAATGATAGACAGTTTCATTGGTTATTTGTCATCTATATACTTTTTTTATTCTATTTTAAATTTGTTCCATCAAAGTGCAAAATGTATTGATTAATGCTTAACAACGTTTGTCTGGCGTTTTGAAAGTCGCAGTTACCATTTCCCAGCAAATTGTTGAAATACCAAATAGAAAAAAAATGTGACCAGCTGACAAAGCACGCGGCAACGTTTTAGTAATGAGTTGAACATGGAAAATTAAAATTTTGTTGCGTGTCGCAACGTGTGCATTACAACCACCTTTTACTCTTTCTTTCTTTCTTTTTTATTGAAAATGTCCGTTTACTCATTTTTTTGGCGTGTTCAGCAAGGCGTATGCGTTATTCTGAATGTACGTTTGCATTTTCAATTAGAATAGAATTTCCAAATACAATATGTATCTTTTTTTTTTTTTTTTTTTTTTTTTTAATTTTCCGGGGCTATGTTACTTTGATGTAGATAACCCGTTCTTCTGCTTTTGTCTAGCTGTACTAGATGCAACCTCCCTTCTCATTTAAGACTTTTTACATTTCTTCCCTTACAAAAATGACGGTTACTTTGCTGTCAAAAGTCAACTTTAGTTTCATTTTATTTTTTATACATGCATATGTCATAAAAGGTAGTTACAATTTGCATTCGTGGTCAAAGTAAAGATCTGGAGATTTTTAATTGGTTTTTATATTTGTAGAAACAGTACGATTCTACTTAAACTCTGCTAATCATATGTGATCTCTCAACCTAAATAATACCAATATTTATTCTTGCAATCAAAGTATTATCAATTTTTCGGAAAGTTTGTAACGCATTAAAGGGGGGAATTTAAACCTAAAAAATATATAAATGGATATAACAACCTCCTTTTTTTTTTTTTCCCTTTTTTTTTTTTTTTTTTGAAAAGATATTGAGTTGTAATTTGGAACTTAAACTTATCTCGGCCATGACTCTTTGTATATAAAAAACCAAGTTGTCTCGTCCATTCTTAGGTATAGCCCATACAAACCTAACGGTAAATAAGTTGTTATTTATGAATGTATTTACTACAAATTAGATAAAAACACTTCAAATGTTAACAATACGGTATGCTTTTAATAAGAATCAATATAGCGTCTAAACTTAGTTGTATCAGAGCATTGAACACCAACCGCCCCTTCGAAAAATGTAATCTATGCCACTGATGATCATTCGAAGTTATTTGAAGTTGCTTGTGATGGGTATTTGAGCTTTGGTTTTACCGAGATTATAATTTTTTTTTTTTTTTTTTTTTTTTTGTAATTTGAGTCGAGGCCCAGTTCTCATATACTCCGAATGATTAAAGTTTACACTTTTGGCTTCATTGGTGTCATTGGCAGTGCAATTTGTTGTTGTTGTTGTTTTTGTTTGGGGTTCTTCTTAGCCGTATTATTGTTTTTGTTGTAATTATAATTGTGCAGCTGTTGTTGTCACTTTTGTGGTTATTTAGTAAACCAGCCAGAGCCAACAATTCGATGAGAGTACAAGAGAGTACGTTTTGTCTGTCCACCGCTCTCATTTACAGCTATTTACATGCACACATATAAACATTCAAACACGTGCACACTTTCTTACACACACACAAACACACAAGTACTACAATGTGCACAGTTTGTGCCAAGGTTTTTCTTTGTTTTTGCTTTTTTGGCCGTCGTCGCTACTACTGTTACTTTGGCTTTGACAAATGCATTCTTATTGGCAAGCAACAACAATGCCAACAGCAGCAGCAGCAGAATAGCAGCAGCCGATTGCATTGGAAATTTTGCATCTGTTGTGTTAGTTCTGGGAAAAAAAACTATAGAGAGAGAAAAAAAAGATAGAAAATGAGAGTAATAACAAGTGCAGTCATTGAGAGAATTTTAATATTGTTAATGGAAAAAAGGGTTAAGTGCAGGTATTACTAGAAACTATTAGTTTACTTTAATTTCATATTTAGAATTTTATTACTTATTTCATTGTTGTTGTTGATGTTTTTATCGGAATTTTACTTAATACTAACAATGGATGCCCGCGCGGGAAGTAGTAGTAATGGTCGCCATATTCGAAGGCGTTGCCGCCTGCCTGCCATCGTTTTTATACCGAAAATTATTAAATTCCACTCTTTGCATCGGTTTGCTGTTGTGTATATATTAACTGCTGCTGTTATTCCATTGTGTTGTCTCTTAATTACTTATTATCATTTTCTTTATTATCTCTTTTTGTATGTAAATAAATACTAATTATTTTTTTCTCCACTCTCATTTTACAGTATTTCACTGGCAAGCAACAATAATGGGACCGGTAAGAAACGAGATACAACAACGACGAAATCGACGAATAATATATATTATAAATAATTATTTATAATACTATTTTGCACTTCTAATTGTGAACTACTTTGCCTTCCTTCCTGTTTATAATGTAGATTAGATTTGTAGAATTATGAAATTAGAAAGAGAGTTAATCTTAGATTTCGGGTTATTTAACCCAAAGACATAACCATTTCTGGAAAAGTAACAATATGCCAGACTTTCTTTAAGTTATGCAGAGAAGCAGTTTTTATAAATGAATTAAACCCAAAATTCGTGTTATTCAATTTTAATTAAATTGGTTGAATTATGTTCGCTGTTCATCAATGTATTCGACTAAATGAAATGACTATCTTGGCTTTAAAATATTCCAAAAATAAATATTTCCTCCATAATAACCTATAATTCATACGTCTTTTTTTACGAAGTACCTTACTAATTTTTCCTTTTTTTTTTTTTTTTTTTACATAATTTTCTGGCCTTATGTAAAGTACGCCCTTCTCAAATAATTTGTGGTCATATGATTCAAAATCAATGAAGTTTTAACCAATTTTTTTTTCCTTTTTAAGTTTTGCGATCAATATTTTAATAAGTTTATTCGCTGTCATGCAAATGTTATATATGTATGTACATTTTTTAAATTCAAGGTCAAAGCACTAAGTTATTCGTAGATAATTACATGAAACTATTAAGTTATTCACAAGGTCTTGGAATATTGTAATAACTTCGGACAAGAGTCATTGTGAGCACACTATATTTATTTGTTTAACATTCACAATAAGCTATTCGCCACTTAGGTTTATTTGTCTCCGTCAAAAAAATAAGTCTATTATTTATTTGTCTCCGTCAAATAGATAATCACCTTCCCTTTCTTCTTATAATCTTTTTTTTTTTTTTTAACGCCAGAGGACAACTGAGCATTAGAAACGGTTTTTTATTTTTCCTTGAGATGGATTCCTCTTTTGTGGTTTATAGTTATTGGGTTGTCTCGTAGTCGAGTTTATCCTGGGCTCTCTTTTTTTTTTTTTTTCCACAAGAAAATTTTTTGGGGTGGTCGTGTTTTTTAAAAAAAAAAATAAAAAAGAGGGGGAAAAATTTTTTCTCTCTCTTTTTTTTTCCCAGGAAAAATATTTTTTTTTTTGGAGGGTTTTGTTCAAAAAAATATAAAAGAAAGGGATACTCTTGTTCGTGTATCTTTAAATGTTTATACATAATTTTATAAATGATTTTATTTCTTTACAGCCGGACAGCCCGTATCAAGGAGGTGTATTCTTCTTAACAATTCATTTTCCAACAGATTATCCTTTTCAAACCACCCAAAAAAGTGGCTTTTACAACACGTATATACCATCCAAACATTAACAGCAATGGATCGATTTGTCTCGATATATTAAGATCTCAGTGGTCGCCAGCATTAACTATTTCAAAAGGTAAATTATTACATTTTTTTAATACTCTCTCTCAAAGAAATATAAGATTTATGCTTAATTTTTATTTTCTTTCTAATTACAGTCTTATTATCAATTTGCTCTCTACTCTGTGATCCAAATCCAGATGATCCGCTTGTTCCAGAGATTGCCAGAATATATAAATGACTGATCGGGAAAAATATAATGAACTGGCACGAGAGTGGACTAGAAAATATGCTATGTGATGCGTTCCAGTTAACAAGATCAATCCGTCAGTTAGTAACAACATCAACAAGAAGAAGAGCAAGAACAACAACAACAATAATAGTTATATCAGCATCAATGCACGCATAATGATGCACTGTTTTGAGCAGAAGAAGAATAAGAAAAACTTGTTGATGATGCAAACAATTAAGAAGGATTGTCAACTTGAATGCAAATTTAACAACAACAACAACTATAACAAGAAGAAGGATAGAAACATCATTCAATGTTCTGCAAAAGCAGCCGCAAATAAAACAACAACAACAACATCAACATTAGCAGCAGCAGCAACAAAACAACAACAAAACAACCAACCATAGCAACAGAAAATTGAGAGTAAAACATAAAACAGTAACAGCAGCAAAGAAAAGAGATAAAAAAAAATAATAATATTGATAATATGATTTATTTAAATTACAAAAATAAGAATGAAATTATAAGAAAACCATTTCAAAAACCATAAAAACAACAATAAGTTTAAACAAAATCACTAAAAAAAAACAAATCTGCTGGATGTTTAATTATTATACAACAAAAACAAATATATATTTAAACAGAAAAACAAACCAATCAGACCCAGATTAAATTCTTCAAAACAAAATTTATTCGATATAATTAAGTAAAACAAAAAGCCCCCAAAAAAAAAAAACAAAAAACAAAAACATAAAAAAACAAAGGAAAAACATATAAAGCAAACTTACTTATTATTATTACATTTATAATTAATTAATTATTATAAATATATTCTTCAGAAGAAAATTAAGAGAAAAAAAAAAAAAAAAAAAAGAACGCTAAGAGTAATCAGTGAGATAAAGATCTTGATGATGATGATAAACCAATAAAAGTAAAATTTAAACAAATTAATTTATAATATAAATGAGAAAAGGCATACCAGCAGCAGCGTTCGACGATTTCATAGAATATTCTTTTGAAATATCGAAAGAGAGTGTAGGTAAAAATAAACAGAGTGGCGGTTCAAAAATGAAATAGTCTGGAGTACTCAAAATAAGGAACACTACAAACATTTTTTATTTAAATTTTAAAATTCAAAAAAATTTTTTTTTTTTCTTTGTAATTTAGTCTTCTAAACAACTTAAAAAGCAAACTCTTGGGAAAAAAATTCAAAGAAGTAGCGTTTTTAAATATCGAAGCCTGGGAAAACTAGTTTTTTTCTAATAGTAATTCTAAATATTTTAATTTTTATGAAGAATTTTTAGTTATATTTAGTGCAAAATGTGGTATTTAAAAATAATTAACTTTTCAATTTAATTGATGTAGTTATGCATTTAATATAATCAGTGTTCAGAATTTTCTATAAATACATTCAACAGATAAAACTGTTGTCATGTCGGGGTTACCAATAATTAATCACTACTTGTAATTTATCTTAATAGCGAACGTTACGTTTTGAGATGAACAGTTAATATTGTTCACACCCAAATAAAACGTTCTAGTTTGCACTTTGGTGACCCCGACGTGATTATAAATTTATTGCTTTGTATGTAAAATATTTTAGTTTTCTTTTTTCTCGACAATTGCGATTTAGAAAGCACTAAAATTCTTTTCATTTTATAACTTTTTGTTTAGGCATCCTTTTTTTTTATATTCAAAATATCGTTGCAGTAATAAATTTTTTAATATGAATGGTGGTATATTGTGTAATAAGTGCTTTTGATTTCCATAAAGAGGAATAACTTTAGAAATTTTGTTGTTAATTACGCTGTTTAAGTCATTAGACAAAAGTGTAAATGACAATTTAAGCGTTGCGCTGCATATATGAATAACATTTGTATGAAAGCGCAACAAACGATGATGATGATGATTAGCCTTTGATATTTAGTTGTAATTAATTTTTATTTGTACAACATCTAAAACAGACATTTTGTTTTATAAATTTTGTATTTTTTTTTTTTAGTATTGAACAAAGAACTCGGTCAATGTGAAGGGCAAAATTTTTTTTTTTTTTTTTTTTTTTGTCATAAATATTTTGCCTCGTGACAAGCAGATTTGTAATTGAAAAAAGAATATGCAATAACTATAGAAAGAAAGGAGCAGTGAAGATAAAAACAGTACTAAAGCATAAAAGATAAATTAATATTGAACAATTTGTGATTTAATTAACAGCGGCGGTTTGTTCTTGCGTTCTCTTTGAATTGATCTTTTGGTTGGGGAGCGCTGTTAGTTAACATTTGTGTAATAACAGCATTTGAGAGGCAACAGCAACGTGTACCATTAAGTTAAATAAGTACAGTAGACACTACATATGGTGCGATAAATTGTTCATATATACAAAATGTTTTTCGGTTGGGAAGTGGAAAATACACGTAAGTATATTTAGTTATAAGAAAAATAATGTGAAAAAAATTAGCAGCCTGAAAGACTACTTTGCTATAGCCTAATCTAAAGATCTTTAAATATGGGTTACCAATTTTTCTAATACGGTCTTTAATCTAATGATGTCTTGAAAATAATCTAAGTTAAGCGTCTAAAGATGTTTATTTGCTTGTGTTGTTAGCTGTAGCTCATATTGAATATGTGTAAAATTCGCAGAAATGCTTTGCCACGTTTGACCGAAAGAAACGTCGATAAGTCAATCCAATTTTCTAGAAATTAAGATAAAGTAGCAGCAAAGCATATCTTTAATAAATCGAAGAAAGCTAGGATATGATTTAATAAAACATGATAAATAAGCATAAAAAAATGGCCGGAGATTATTCAAAACTGATTCAACGTAGATTGAAGAACCAAAAACATATCTACTAATTTGATATAATTTTCGAATTTAATTAGCCAGTATACATAGATGTAGTGGCATTAAATGTACATAATTTTTTATAAGTGAATGTACTAGTGTAGGTCAATGTTCCTTAGATGTATAAACATTATCGAACGTTTACTGTATTTAACATGTTTCGAAAAACTCTCTCCATTTTCTATTTAACATTAAATATATAACAGCTGCAATAACAGAAAGAGAGCTTTTTTTAATTTTATATAATTTTTTTTTTTTAATAAAAATATGCTCATTACATTGACTGCAATATTGAAAAAATAATAACAGTGATTTTCTTTAACTCTTTAGTGCATTTTTTGTTATTGTATAGTGAGTTGAAATATAATTTGGTAGAACCAAAAAAGAAAAAAAATTTAAAAAAAAAAAAATTATCGGAAAGAATAGAACTCGCATGTAAATCATTTTAGTGTAGTCAATCAGTCAGTTGCTTGCTCGCGGCGCTCTTGTGCGGTAATAATTTCAATTAATAGAAAAAAAGAAAAACGATATTGTTAGAAGAATTTGCTGTCGGTTTGGTGCTTTTCAATAATTAAAATCAATCAAATGCAAATAAAGTGATTTAAATGAAAAAAAGAAATTAAATATTTTTTTTATATAAGCTCTTTTTTTTTTACCCGTAAAAAAAAAATTTTTTTCGTAGCATAAATAAAAAATAAGCATAATTTTAAAATGAACTCTAATTCTATTGCACACATGCTTAGCGTTGTCAACCGCATGCTGCCCCTCTGACACCGTTCTTAATCATCACTAACAATTTGTATTTATATACAGACAAGTCCATATACATATATATATATATATATATATATATATATATATATATATATATATTTTTTTTTTTGTTTCTATATTTTAATCATTGCCATTTGATGTTGCCGTTGACGTCTTCGCTTTTGCTGAATTTTTTTCTTGTTCTTCTGTTTTTGCTTTTTCATAGTTTCTTGGCAGCGCAACAAAAACATTTTGTGATCCCGAAAGTTACAACAAAATAAAAAATACTGAATGCAATTGTTAATTAAAATTTGAGAAATGTTAGCAGGTCAGAACAGGTTAGAAGTGTGCAGCTAAATTGATAATAAACCAAATAATATAGGTATGCTTACATTTGACAGACCCTTTTGTGAAAAGATGAGTACGAGAGAGTAACGAAATCACTCTCTTCATCGCTGCATTTGTTTTTCCGTTTTTTTTTTTTTTAAATATTTTTTCTTGTGCAGTAAAACATAAAACAATTTTCTTACAGATAAATTTGTTAAAATTTCAATAATCCGGAACTAAATTGAAATTAATAAATTAAAAAATAAATGAAGTTATATTTCTGATTGTTCAGGTTAGATGCAAAACAAATTTCAAAAAAAAAATCAATCACACTGCACACATACAACCATTCGACACGTCAATCATATGGAAGGAGGAGTTCAAAATTCATTGAGTTTCAAATAAGCGCACCACGTTTATTATTACACCATAAAACAAATGAAAAAAATGTTGTGGACTCATAAAAATATCTTTTACATAAAAACTTGTAAGAATGTTCATCCGAAAGTAGTTCATAGATTAGTGGTATAATTTTTTACATCTAAATAGTAAATTTAGTAGCTTTATCTCTTAATGTAATTTGGGAATATTCATTCGGCCTTAAAAAATATAGCTTTGTTCATTTTTTTACTATCCTCTCATATATCTAGATTTGGAAATAGAAAATACTTTGAGGTCGCTATAAATTTGGGGAATAGCGAAAATAAATGAGCAGTAACACGCTCTGAATTCGCTGGATGCTGAGAATTTTGATCACTGTGGTTTTGTCTCGGATTTATAGCTTTAACCAAAACAAGCTTAGAATCTTATTTCTTCTATTTAGACGCGGTCAATAATTAATCTTGTAGTTTCTCTGTCACAAATTGCTTTTGCAGCTTTGTTTTTCTACGAATTAAAACAATTGACATGTTCGGTAATTCTGTTGAATTCTTAAGAATCTAAAGACTATAAAAATAACAAATTCTTAACAATCGAAATTAGCGCCCTGTAATTGTTGTCCTCGAATTCATCGCATACATTGACTACGAATTTAATTAAAGAATCGTTAAAGTTTGCTGCTACACAATTAGTTATATAAAAATGAGCATGGGGCTAACAAAAGTTCGATAAATTGGGTTTATTTTATCGAAATGTTCTTTTATATCTACAACGCGTATATCTTCTACTTTTTATCAAATCTCTAGCTAAAACATAAGAGATCTCAAACCAAACAAATTAAATTTTAAATATTATAAAAATAAACTTTTGTTATCACTCTCGCATATAGATTCACTATTATAAATATTTCACATATGTTTATTAATATAATTTATGTACCCATTTTTTTCTTCTCTGCTTTCATTTAACGACTATTGAACACCACCTGACAATGGCTTTCTTGATTCCAGATATAGTTCATATGTATGTACATAACTAACGACGACTCAAATTCTAATTCTGTTAATTTTTTAGTTAGCACGATCCGATTCAGTTTCGCGTTGCCACGTAAATTGAGCACGTTGCGCGTGAAATTGAATTGGATGCCAGTAAATGTGTTCCCATTGTTTGGCTTATTTTAAATTCGAATACATAGTTCTATTTCTAAGTACTTCTCGGGTATGTCTAATAAAGAATAGCGCCGCCATTTAGCAAGTAACGTGAGCATCTGAAAGTGTTTTCGCGTTATTTAAAAAAAAATATAAAAAAAGTGTTAAATTATTTATCGAGTTTCGATTCTGTAAATTATCAACAATTATTGATTTAAATGAATCAATACGAAAGTTTAATTGGTGCACAATTGCTGCCTGATTGTCACAGTGGACAAGGATTGAGCACGTGCTATCGACGCACTAAAACAGGACAGCAACAGGAATCTACCGAAAGTTGGGTGAGTATCATATATCCTTAATTTTTTTTTTTTTAACTTTTTAGAAGAGTTGTGTTGCAGCTTTTGAGACGTATGGTACTGTATTTATTATATTTATTTTGACTGTATTTAAAAATTTAATATGAATATATTTTTATCTGATTGCTAACATGGTAAATGAAATTAATAATTGTTTAAATAAAGTCAGCTCAAAGGCCAAATTCCATGCGCACGTGTAATTTGCAACAAAATAAACTTCAACGGATTTAAATTCAAAACTGTACAAACGTAACAAAACCAAAGTCAATATTATACCAAAATTAACAAAACATATCTATAAATAAACTAACAAAATCCAAAAATTGCAACACAGTCAAATAGTTTATATACTTTTTACACATATTTTAAATAGAAGGTATATTATTTTTGGCAAAGATTTTGTAACATCCAGGATGAGCATAAAAGAAAAGAATTATTTGTATAAAAAAATTCAAAATATCATTCAATACATCATTTTTCAAAGAACTCTTCTAGAAGAATTCTTGCTTCACTTTATTGAAGTCTTGTTTCTTATTCACAAAGCAATAATTGGCTTTCATTTTGAAGAGACATTCGAAGTCATCATGCTTGGTCTTAGTTGTCTTGTCTAGTTGGTTTCGCAGCAAGTTTAATCTAGTGCTAGTTGCTACCGTTTGCAGATTTCAATATTAAGGATTTTATTCAGGATCTGGTCCTCCCAACGCAGCGGACACCTCCAATTAGTTTTATATGTAACAGAAAGGAGACTTTTCACGGGAGTTTGCGCAGACTGCGGGGTCTACTTTCTTCTTAAAAACTGGACACAAAATAACAAGGTTCTAATCGTAGGGAATGCAGCAATTTCTCTCAATTCTTCACCGCTGTTCTTAAAAAACTCAGCGGGTAGTATATCCGCGCATCTACAACCCAAATCAAAATTTACACTTGTAAAGGGCATAATCGTTTCGGTTTCTAATTTTTTACTATATTTTGTTATTGCAATTTTATTGATGAAAGTGACAAGGTCAAGCGCAGAGCGAGCATTTTGGTACATAACACGCATAAAGTTTAAACAATTTTGTTTTTGTTAACAAATGAGGTGAAACTCGTGAATGAGCAAAGGCAACAAAAAAACCAAAATAAGAAAAAAAATCCAAAAAAATTGTAAAACGCACATTTTTTTTTTTTGGGAAATACTGCCCGAAATATTTATTTCAATGTATTTCAATAAAACTGGTTTGGCGGTAAAATGCGTACAACACATTTAACACATCCCATCCGATGATCATCCGCTTTTGAATGAGACAATATTGTTATGCAATTATTATTTGGGAAACGTGTGCGAATACGCAGATACTTGAACTTTAGTTACAAACGCAGTTGACAACTTCTCGACGAGACAAGTCAAAAAACCATTTTTTTTTAAATACCTACGTCAAATATAATGTTTAAACAATTATATCATAAAACTTAGTTAAAAGAAAAAAAGCTCTCCTCCAGCCTCTTTACACCTGTTGCTGCATGTGGCAATATTTTGGGTTTGTATCTGGAAAAAGCTTTTCACGCTCAACATTTTGCAATCGCTGCAACGAATTTGATTAAACTGTAAACAATTTTAGTATTTTGTACTCTCACTTGAGTATACGAGGTGGCTGACAAAAGTTTACAAATTATAATATTGTATTTCTAAATGTCAGATAGATTAATAAACCTTGAATAAGTTTGAAATGTTATTTGTTATGAATCCATTTGGAAGAAATACGAGCATATTTCCTTTTCACGGCAAAAAGATAGAAGATCTTAGGATGAGGTTAGTTGCGCAAGGGTATTGGTCACCTCAACCGGATAAAATGGCTAAAAAAACAAAAGTACTCCAGGCGGCAGACCCGCGTGGTGAATCCCGTGGCAGGGTCATGGCTTCTGGAGGTCCCAACTACTGTTAAATCGGCTCAAAGACTCAAAAAAATAAGATGTATTTGACTTAAAACATGATACAATAAAACAAACCATTCGTCGATTTTTTTCAATTTTTTTAAAGTTACAATATCTCGAAAACCCTGGGCGTAAAAAATTTCAGAGTATGAATTCGGCAGCAGAGCGGCCAAAAATATGTTTTTTAACTCAAATTAACGAACTTTTCTTAGCCTCCATCGTTGTATCTGAGCCATTTGGCACTATTTTCATGCATGCGCGCTCAGCTTTTTTACGCTCAGGTTCGTTCGATTGCTCACACGCTTGTTAAACAAACGAATAGTTTATTAAAAATTTATATTTTTCATCTAAACGATTTCTCATTGCTGCGGATCGCCATCGTTTAGTTTTAAATAAGTTTGCATATGAAACGGTCGCAAAGACGCTTAAAAGCGCGATAAAGCAAATAAGGAAATAAATATTCAAAAAATAATATCGAAAAGCTTGAGATTTCTGTGTTTTTTTTATCTCGAAATAATCAAGAACTTTTAAAATAAAAATATATAATAATAATATTAAAAATTAAAATACAATTTTAATTACTTTTGCAAATGATTGTGCATATGCAAATTTGCAGCAAGTGTTGAACTTTTAAGAACTTATTTAAAAAAAAGAAGTGTGTAATTAAAGTTTTTTAATAAAAATTTTTGAAAAATGGAAACCTTAATAACTACAACAACCACCACCACAACTGAACTAAAACGCCTTACAAAAAAATCCACCAAAGCTGCAACAATAAAAAAAATTGAAAAAGTATGCATTTATTTGAATTTGATTTTATTTTCCAGATGCCATTTAATTCTATTTGATAAAAAACAATCGCTCAATTATTTACAAATAGTTTAAATATTTAGTTGCGCTAGTTCGACAAAAGTGCTAATTGCCTTTAAAAGAATGAACATCCTGTTTTTATTTCGGAAAACAAAATTTCCATTTACTGTGTTTATTTTCTCATTAAAGTTTTTGTTTTCTCTAATTGTGTACCTTTTAATTTTTGGGCTTACATTAAAAACTTTTTAAGAAAATAATTGCTGAATGCTTGTTTACAATTGAAACGTCATTAAATAAATTAAGCCAAAGGAAAAATGTTAGTATAAACGCTATGAAACTTCAATAAAAATGAACGTTTTTAAAAAAAGATCTTCAAGATCCTTGAGAACTTTGTATCTGATGGCGTTTTCAAACATTTCATGTATCTGTATTTAAGCAAAGTATTATGTTTTAAGAAATACACGATTCTATATTTGATTATCAAATATTATCTTCCTGAACATCAAAAAATTTATGATCCTCAAACATACGTTGAAGTGTGAGATCGGTAGTCTCTCGAAATAGACTTCTGCGACTTTTGTAACGTCTTCGCTACCCACGCATAAATTTCTTTACTAGTGAAAACAGACAGAGATCAGACCAGCTTAAACTGATGATAAGGGCGAATGTTGCAACAATTCATTATTTAGTTCTCTGATATTTACAAATTTGGAACTGATTCACGATCAGAGCTCCCTTGTAGCTTCAAAATCGGAGTATCGGCAGCACATCACTTTTTAGCCAGATTTTCTTTCGAACTTATATAACGAACAAACATTTTTTTAAAGTTTCATTCGAATTTATTTTTTTTTTCAATTGTAGCAAATGTGGACCCCGCAATCTGAAATTTAACACTTTGTTCAAAATATTGTTTATACTGTCAAAACATATGCATAGAGCTTCTACTTAATCTTTCTCGATTAATCGATAATATTTTAAAACAATAGATCATATTTCTGCTACGATGTCTGTTGTTGATCCTCCATATGGACGAGGTATCGTGTGCATCATCTTCATGTTTAGTACGAACACATTTAAATTGTTAAATTGTTAAAGTTGTAATTGATAGGCATGCACGCCTATTCAATATTTTCAGTAATTTTTTGAAGTTCGTATTATCAATATAATTTTTGTAATAGACTGTCTAACAATTTTCTTTGGCTGTATTCGCGCCTCGTCTCTTATGCACTTTATAGTGCGTAACATAGCATCTCATCAATGCGATGCATCGATCGATCATTCTCTCTCGCTCTTTCCTTCACTCATCTGAGAGAGAGTACATGGCAAGTGCAAAAGCGTGTTTACTAAAATAGCAAATAACAAAAACAAATAGGATATATTAAATAATAAATAATACTACATAATATATGCAATTTAGTTAGTAAACAAAAACGTCATTAAATGCATTTTTTGTTGTTGTTGTTGTTGTTATTTTTGCTATTTTTGTTCAACTCGTGTGCATTAGAATAATGTAAACATATAAAAAAAAAAAATAGAATCGTAGATAAATCCAAAACGAGACTGAGACAAGCCCCTTTTAAAGTGTTTGCTATTGTTTTTGTTATTGGTTTTATCTCGCATATCGTCACATGTATGTATGTGTGTATGTGTACAAGTATTTACATATGCACATGTTTATAATTTTTGCATTATTGTTGTTTTTGTTATTTTTTAATGTAACTATTATTTATTGTTGTTTTTTGTTATTGTTTTTGTTTACACTTTTAAAATGCATAAACATTACAAATGATTACTCGATGGATGAAGGGGGGCTTATTGGATCGCATAAAATATAATTTGCTACCGCGTCGCCTGTTTGCAAATAAATTTACAAAAACAAATCAAATTTAAAAAAAAAAAAGAATAATAGTAAAGAACAAATTAATTAATTATTCAAATGATTTACAACAAAAGCACAGACACATGTAAAACAACAAAATCAAAAGAAACAAAAAAGTATTATGTATGCATGTGAATGCAATTGTTGTTGTGGCACATGTACAGTGTTGCCTACCTTTTAAGACCTGAAAAAAGGCGGAAAACGTTCTTGCATTCAATTACATAAGTTTACAAAGAATTTTAACTGTGCCATTTGATCATTATTTCTTATGTAAAATCTTCTTATGAAGTCTCGATACTTAAAAAGCTCAATTTACTATACATATTTACATTTCTATACACATTGGTGAGCATTCACTGTACTTCTGATTGTCAAAATGCAACATTAAGTTTTAGATAGACGAAAAAAACCTTAAAGAACTAAACAACAATGACAATTTTTTGAGGAAGTGCTAATGAATATTTATAAATTTTGATCTTTAGCCTTTGGTGTCTTTCAAGACGAGTCAAGAACTAACCGAAAAAATTGTTGCTTCTCTAAATTAATTAAATTTTGACTAGTTTTACTTTGAACTCACGTTTTTATCTGCTTTAGTTCTATTTGTAAAAAAAATATAACTAATTAAATATTTATAAATATTTGCAGCTTGATGGTCGCGAGAACGTTATTAAAGATCAATTTCCGGAAAATGAAGAAGCAAACGTGCTCGGCCACGGTCCACTTTCAACAGCAACAAGCACGTCGACGTCGACGTTGACTGCAGCATCAGCAACGGCATCGGCTGTGAGTGAACTGAAATGCGAAGCTGAATTGACCAAGTTTAAGTTGCTCTGCAATTTCGATGATGTGAGTACAATGATGAGAAGGAAAAAACCAAACCCTAAGCCTATTTCTAATAATTTTAACCATGAATAATTTTTTTTTTTTTTTTTTATTTGCCACTTTTTGTGTCGTTGACATTCAAAAACTTATATAAAAAAATTGGTTAATGTTGTAATAAGAAATACGCTAAAAAATGCAAAAGATACAAAAGTTGAGGCGAAAAATGCGAACTAAATAAAAAGAAGAAAACAAAAATTGTTTAATAAAAAAAAAAAAAAAAGAAACCAAGGTCAATATTGTTAAAATTAAAAATTTGCGCGTTTGATACGCGAGTTCAATTGTAAATTTATTTGCAGGCACCATAAATGTACAAGGTGTGATTTAAAAGTTTCTTTATAAAAAAAAAACAATATTTATTTAAATTATTCACAAACATTTGCTCAATTCTTAATATTAAATATATAATTTATTTTAATTCTCGTCCCATAAAGGAAATTGGTCACACTTTTGCAATTAGCCTTGTAGACACAAACAATAAAAAAGAATTATTTGAGTCGTTCAAACTACAAAGCAATTTTTTTTTAATTGATTAGGCTGGCATCGATATTTGGCGTGTGGCCAGTTGTTAAATGAAAATCATCTGCCTAAGTTTTTATTCATTTATTTTTTTTGTACCCTATACTCGCAAGTTAAAGCGGTATATTAAAATTGAGATAATAACTGACTTTTGCAAATGCTTTTCTGTGCATTACTAAGAAATACAACTTTGGTATGAAAAAGATACATGGAAGCATGGAGTTAATAAATTAAATTATAAATTCCAATCCCATTCCTAAAAGTCGTAGACGTAATACAAAACATTTACAGGGCATCTTTTAGGCTAGACAGAGAAGTTCTTCATTGTTTTATTTTTATTTCAAACTAAAAATGTCTTCGCATTTGGCTTTGACAACCAATTGCGTTACTTTTTTACAAAGAATGTCATTGAGCTTTGAAATGAAATTGATTTTTTATTTGTTTATATTGCAATTTAAATTAAACTTTTATGTATGTATTTATATGAATTACAGGCGCCAAATCATTTGAAATTCAATCCGTATATACGACGAGGCTATCGTACATTTCTATCGAATAAATTGTGCTTGCAAAGTATTTTCTGGTGGACAAACGAAACGGTAAGTTGAAATGGAGTTCAATAGAAACGTCATGTATCTGTATCTTTATCTGTTTGTATAAATAATTATTTGTATATATTTTCTAGATTAATATCTGGTCACATCTCGTGGGTTGCATACTTTTCATTGGATTGACAATTTTCGATTTTCAATTTCTGAAGACGCACGCTGAATGGACAGATCAGGTACTGGTCGTCTGTCTACTCGTATGCTTTTGTCTCTGTATGCTGTTATCATCAATTTATCACATATTTTCCTGTCGTTCTGAAGAACATTATGAGCTATTTCTCTCAGTTGATTTTCTGGGAATATCGTTATCACTGGTTGCCATATATATAAGTGGCATGTATTATGCGTTTTGGTGTTTTAAAACGTTACGTATACTCTATTCCGTCATCGCTCTGGGCATGTTTGCACTTGCAATTGTAGTTCAAATTCCAAAGTTGAATGTCTCCAATCAAGCAAAAATTGCAGTACTTCTGCTGTGGTCCGCCTATGGTATTGTGCCATTGGCGCATTGGACTATAGCAATGGGTGGCATGCAGCATGAATTGGTGCAAGTAAGTTTAATTTAATCAATTAAATTTAATTAATTTAAATTAATTGAACTATTTTAATTTTGTTTTTGACAGTTAATGGTGCCACGTATTGTCGTCATGTATCTGCTGTGCCTAATTGCGTTTGTTTTTTATGCTGCTAAAATTCCTGAACGTTGGTTTACTGGTAAAGTTGATTTTGTTGGACATTCACATAATTGGTGGCATCTGATTATACTGGCTGCATTCTATCATTGGCACAATACTGGTAATTTAATAAAATATTTGTGCAATCGTGCTATTTTTATTAATACCTTCTCTTCTTTTTTTCGTTTTGCAGGTATTGTCTATGCTGAATATCGTTTAAATAATGGCTGCTTTGCGCCCACTTTTGCATAATGTTAGCAAAATATTTTGAAGCTTAGCAATTTATCACTAGACAACTTATTAGCTTAAAATTAAAATTTAACTCATCAATCATTAAGAATGTAGTTTCATGTAAAAGTTCATATAAAATATGGTTTAATGCCTGTGGTATTTTTCTTTATATATGCATCAATATATATAAATAATTTAAAAATTTAAATACAAATTAGGTTCTTTTATGCCTAGTTTTCTGTAGCTATACGTTCTAGTCATGTAAGATAATTGTTGAATATTTCGTAGCTGAATAAATGAAATAAATTTGAAACAAATCCATTGTAATTTATTTTTTATACAGTATCTATATGTACTTTGCTTATGTTTTGGTGGTGCTTGCTATAAATTTGTATTTTTTAATATTTCGATTCAAACAAACAAAAAATTATGAAAAGCTTCAACCAAAAATTTTTAAAAAAATTTTTTTGAATTTTCCATGTTAAAATAAAATTGCTTTGACATCCAAAATTCATTTACTTCGAAATACAAATACGTCCAAATCCGACCAGTCGGTTTATAGTTAATATGACGCTGAAAGGTTCACTGCATACCACTAACAGATGGCGCTCCAACACTCGGAGATCGAGCTTTCAAAGCTGCGACAGATGTTTTAAGTCTTTATAGCAGATTTATTTTTATAGAAGCTTTATCCGAGTATCAAAAGCGGCATCTATCGTCATGATTCCTTTTGAAACTTCAAAAGCTTTTATAGCTTTATAATAATATACCGCTGTACTGTAAAAAATAATAATGTCCGAAAAGCTTAAGACTGCGAATATGGGAAAAAGTAGCGGAAATATTCAATTTTGTCTCCTATATTGCTTCAGTTACAAATGATTCTTGAAATGTATATTCGCTGAACGATGGTTTTATTTCGACTGTGCGAGAACTTAATAATATTTATTACGGATTTCATATGTATCATTCAATATATATGTAAAGCATTCGAAACTTTTTATATTTTTTTTTCAAACGTTTTTCCTGAAATAATAAAAGAAACAATTTATATAATTTTGAAAAATCGAAAAATCATTAAAGAATTTTCGCTACTTTATTTAATTTAATTATTTTTTTATATATGTATATATATACATATATTTTATTATAAATAGTTAGCAAACATTTAGCCCGAAATTTTACACAAAACTTTTACGTTTATTATTTTCTATTATTTTATTTAATATTTATGCATTTTTATATCAGTTTTGCCTAGCAACACATTTAATTTACTAATTAGCTTTAATTATTAATTAAACATTTAATATTTATAATTAATATTAAATTTCTTAATTAGAACATAAACATTATTAATTTTATATTAGTTTATTATTATTATTTTTTATAGTAATGTGTATGAGTGTATGCTAGGAAGATGTGAAAACCAAAAATTAAATCAGTCAAATATGGATTTTTGAACTTTTTTGAACGACAACAAAAAAGTTTTTTTTTTTTTTTTTTTTTTTTTTTTTTTTTTGTGTAAAAATACGAAATTAAAATTTACTTTATAGAACTTAGACCATCTTTTTTCAATGTTCAGTTTTCTCAATGCCCATTTAAGCACTAACAAAGCAAATATTGAGAAAATTAATCATGTGTTTATTTATTTTTACATTTTAATATAAAAAATCATTTCCATAAATCTATCAAAAACGTATTTTTTCTTTTTAAATTTTTCAATCGAAAATTTTCACACCAATCTCTGTTGTGTTTTTTTTTTTTAATAGTTTTTAATAGCTACAAACATTTACGTATTGATTTTTCTGCTTATTTTTTTTTTTTTTTAATTTATTTTTTTTAGTTTCAGTTATTATTTTTTTTAAACTTACGACTTCTTTTAAATTTGCTCTTAATATTTTTCATTATATTTTTTTTTATTATATTTAATTTTGTAACATTACGAAAAGATAGAATTGTGCTAATTTATTTTAAGTTTCTTTTCGTGTTTTTAATTTTGTTTTTATTATCAAATGTATTAATATTTTTTAAATTTAATAATTACAAAATAGTTTACGTTTAACGCATTACTTAAATTTAATATAGATTTTATTTTTACAATTTATCGGTTATATGCTGCGTAAAAGAAAGTTGTGTTTATAGAGCTCAATTTTTTAATCTTTTCAAAATTGCTTCTATAAAATTATTTCAATTATTTGAATTTTGGTTCGAGATTGAATGTAGCTAGTAGCCATCATATTAAAAAAAATATTGAAATGAATGTAAATGTATTTTTTTTTTTTTTTTTTTTAGAGTTTTGTACATAATTTTAATATTTCTGTATCCTGTATGATTTTTGTATAATTTCTTAACAAATAAATTTTAATCTTACAGCAGCAATTTGAAATAAATTTGTATACAAGCCAAATAAAACAACTTTCCAAAACGTTGTCAAATATTTACAAATGTTTAACTTAAAAATAATTTATTATTTTATTTCTTTAAAAGAAAATTTTTACAAATGTTGTCAAGTAAAAGTAAAAAATGTGTATATATATATTTGAATTTATTTTTTTTGTTATTAATTTCTACACACAAACATCAATTTGCTTTGTCGAAGTATATATTTATTTGATTTACTAATTAAAGGTTCTAAGATTTAGTATAATTGATTATTAATATTATTTAAGCGACCAGATGAATCCTGAAAGAAATTATAAAGAAAAAAAATTTTAAAATTAATAAATCGCCATGTTTCAAAAATATAAAATTAAAGTAAAACTTAAAGCTATTAAATAGAAACTAAAAATCCAAACGCACACACACAGGATTATGCAAATAACGGAGCCAAACACTTCATAAAAATAACATCAGAATGTGAGTCATGGCATACTCGTAGCAAATTCAAATCAAAATTATTTCAGCAGCTACTTAACACACACTCATGCTGGCCGGTTTACTTAATAAACTGGACTCTCCTCTGATAGATAGTTAAGTGGCGTCAAAATATTCATAAGCAATAAAGCCGATAAGCGACACTAAGCAGCAAAAATTTCATATCCAACGATAGCAATTTTTATGCAAATAAGTTACTGCGTGAAAAAAAGTCGATTTTTGGAAACTCTGATGCTGCCATGAGGAAATGTTTCACAACTAAAGATTACAATGACAAAAATTATGTCATAAAAAGTAAAATCTCGCACTCACTTTATTTTTGGAATTGCTGATTTGTAAAAATGCGCGTTTTTCACGCGATAATAACAATAAATTCTGCAAATTGTTTGCCCTCATAAAAATCAAAATGTTTGAGAGAAGACGCTTATCTTTTTTTTTTTTTTTTTTTTTTTTTATTTTATTAGTTATAGCTTTAAATATTTATGTATGAAAAAAAAAATTGTATCTTTATAGTTCTCGCAAAATTTTATTGCCTACGCACAGGCGCTTGAAAAAAAAACGCGCAGCAGGAGTAAAATGTTGAACGATTGAATTTTATGTGCAATTTGACACTAAAATCTGTATAGTATCGTCGTTCTATAGTCAGATTTAAGGCATGCAAAAACATTTTTTTCTTTTTGTCACGTGGCCAAGTTTAAAACGGAAATTATTTCAGTTTTAGTTGTGCTGAAAAAAATTAAGTAATAATTTTAATAAATATCATCTTGACGAGAATGCTAACCAAAACAGTTGGGTACAAATAATACTGATGTTTCAAAGCTAAAAAAAAAATGATCATTTTCATTCATGAGATAGAATTTGAGATGATATTTTGATTTCCATACTGCACAAGCAGAAATGTTAGCTATCCAAGAAGCTATAACTCAGCTAACACTTAATGCGTTAACCTTTAATCAGATAACCAAGCCGCAATCAAAAAACTATACTCTCGTCTAATTATTTCCAAAAACATTCAATCTCTAAACGAGAAGTACCTGCAGTCCAGGAATACTGCAGAGCTAATGAACTATCTTTGTCAAGGCGCATTTGCACCTTTCGAGGGAAGGAGACTCTTGGGATGCGTTTGATGCCTACATTTAATTATTATTTAATATTCCAGGAATATATAAATTTTATTTTAAATTAAAGAAACTGTTAATATTTGCGGTTGTTCGTTCACACTATACGAAAATAATATTAAATATTTAGAGGATACTTTGAAGTTAAATTGCTCTCATATGCATATAAAAAAAAAAAAAAAAAAAAAAAAAAATAACAGATTACTTGCGGCAAATGAATTTTAACAAAATTTCGCATACTATATTCGCGTATGTGACAAAAACAAGCAAATATTTTAAGCAAATATACCGCAGGATATGTGCTACAAAATAATAATCAAGAAGAAGAAGCTAGCAAGCGTGTAAATTGTGACACTTTTTGCCTGCGGCAACTGTTGCTGCTGCTTGTGCTGTTGACTTAACAAAACACAATTCAATAAAATATTAAATTAATTTGGCAGCTTACACGCGCCAAGAAGCATGCAACAAAAAAAAGTAGAAAATGTCAAGAAATAAAAAAGACAAAAGTAAGCAATCAAAATATCAGCACCCCATTAACGACAAAAGGATAACAGCGCTCACGCACATTTAGCGTTACACGCATAACACACACACACTCCCCTCGCACCTTCATAAGGCAACACTTCAAGGAGTTACGCTTGACAAAGCTCAGCAGTAGCAGTAGCAGCAAATCTGTTGGCGTGTGAATTTTATGGTTTGTTTGCTCAGCACCTCAAATCAGCGTCAACAACGTTGTCGCTGTCGTCGTCGTCGTAATCGTCCTTTGAAATAGACCCACCTTCTCTACAGATCCCCAAACTGTATGAAAAGCTGCTTTTAACGACTTTATGCACCTTGACGTGTTGCGTATTTTATATCTATTACTCTGCTACCTCAACAACTCAACTGCTTGGTAGCTCCCCGCCGCCCCAGCGTTTTATGACTCAAAAACTGATGTTAGCAGAAAGATATAAAGGCAAAGGCGTACGTACGTACGTTCCTACAGTACAAGCCAGTGCCATGTCATTATTCGTTGGCATAAAATCCATTCAACAAGTGGTAATCGCACTCGACATTGTTCTATTCTATTTCATTTTGTTGCCTTGCCATGCCTTGTATACTACTCAGCAGAACAGCAGCAACACTTAAGTACACACAGTCACATTCGTATCTATCCTTAAGGACCTTAAGCAGCTTGTGCACTGCACAATGTGCTCATTCTACGTTGTTGCGCTCGTGCATGATTTGCGAGTTTGAGTTGGCATTTTTCTTGAAGCAATTGTTTTGTATTTTATTTTGCTGCTACCTCAAACTCACTCCTTTTTCGCTTTTGCTGTGTCCTTATTCATAGTTCCTTAGACTCTATGTCTGTCTGTCGTCTTTTCTTTCTCACACACACACATTCCTCATTTTAACTACTCAAGTCAATTGGGTGTAAATGTGGTTTCTAATGTTGCACTTTGCCACTTCTCCATCATCATCGTCATCAGCGTCAGTCCTTGTTGCTGTTGCTGTCGTTGTTTCCCCGTTTTGTCCTTTTTTTTGGCTTTGCCTGCCAAGATTAAATGTTATTAAATTGATGACAATTTGTATAACGTTGTTCTTATTGTGTTTCTTGTTTGCTGTTATTATCGTTTTGATTGTGGCTTGTGGCTTTTGTCCCGGCGTTGTGTTGCTGTGTTTATTGTGTTTATTTCGGATTCCGGCATCCGTAAAATACAAATTGAATTTATATTTGCGGAAACCTTGAGCGGTATTCAAGCATATTTTTATGTTCCGTATAATTAGCAATCAATCGTTTTGTATTTATTTAGCTTTTGAAATTGTGCAATTGTTGAAATTATTTCATCAAAAAAATATGTCAATTACTTTTAAAGCACTTTTTTTACAATAGGAGACATTTTTTTCAAGCCGAGGAATAGAAACTTTTTTTTGGTTTCCTTATATATCTTAAGCCAACAGATCGATATGATACCTTTACTTTTAAAAGTACACTCTATACACATTGGAAAATATGTGTTTTCATTGAGCAGATCCCCAACTACAGACACATACTTCCGAAAACTTCTTAAAAATTGGTACGCTTCGTAGATATGCACCCCCTTTTAGCGAAAGCCGCTACACAAATTATTTCCCGTTTTCGTCGACAACGCATTAAAGGAGGCATCGAAGATCCCATAAAGTATATGTATATATATTATTGATCAGCTCGATGAGACGAATCGATTTAGCCATGTCCGTTTGTCTGTCCGTCTGTCTGATGCGATGCGTTTTACTCAGAATGTTTTAAAGATATTGACTTGAAATTTTAAGCTTAAACTTTTTGTGGCCCTAGTTAGTTTGTATGTCAGAATGAAGGTGCCACGCCCATTTTTAGGTATAGCCCCCATACAAACTTACCGCCCATTTTCGAGTTTTTGTATGAAAACATTTATTTTTTCTGAATAAATTCAATTAAAATTTGGTAAAATAAACTCCAATGTCCGCCTAAGTGAACACTATCGATATGGTAAGGATCGGGCTAATATAACATAAAGTCTCCATACATAAGCACCTGTGTAACGGGTACTTCAGCTTATTTGTTTATAATTGTATTATTACTTATTTATTTATTTAAAATAAAGAAATAGGAGGAAGCTTTTACTTTAAAAAAAACTTTAATAAAATAATAAAAACTAGCCAACATTAAAAACTTGAATATAAAAAAAAACACTTCCAAAAAATATGTGTAAAGACCCTAGAGACACTTTTGCACACTACGTTGGCAATAGTAGTTAAATTAATGCAAGGACGATTTAACACAATTTATTCATTAATTCCATTCATGCAGAATTTATTAATGAGGTTTGAATTTTTTTTCCTTTTTTTTTTTCATTTTGGTTAATATTAAAATTTAATCAAACAAAAACGACGAGGCGAGACATGTCAACTACATAATTCCCCTGAGATGATAACGTAAATCGAAGCGAAGTCTATTCAGTGGAGTGTCATCTATAACGACTAACAGCATCGAGCTGCTGCTGCTGCTGTTGCTGCTTATTAATGCCAATGAACAAGAAAGAAAAATCGCAGAAAATAACTTTATTGAATTATTTAGTAAGTTGCTAGAAACTTTTTCTCAACAACTCTCCAACCGCCACAGCCAGTTTGGATGTTGGGTGTTGCATAGAAAATCGTGACATTTGACGCCAGTGACATTGGCAGTAGTGGTGACATTAGCTACTGTAGCGCTCATACCTTACATTTGAGTCATGAGTCACAGACAATGCTTCAGAGCCAAACAAAAGAGGCATTCTTGTTGCCGAAATTTCACAAAAAAAAAAAAATTTTTTTGTTGCTGAATTTTTTGTGGCAGCTTTTTCTATTTCATGGTTCACAGGTTGTCAGGTCAGCTGCTTCAGTAAAAGAATAAGGAACAAAAAAAGTAACTGGGACAACGTAGTCGCGTTCTTTTATTTTGCTTTGTTTCGTTTTTTTCTTTTCTTTCACTTTTTAAAATAATAAATTCTTTTGTAATTCCCTCACTGCGACAACCAATTTTGCGGTTATGCCGACAAATTATGTCGCCGGGAGGCGCTTCCTTACGCAAAGGACTCGTTGACGCGACTCTATTAGCTTCACTTCGCTTGTGCGTGTAATTTTATTTTACTTTTTTTTTTACATTCTATAGCGGCACTTGCTGACTTTATTAAGTGTCAATCTGTCCTTGATGAAGTTGATGTTGCCAAAGATAAAGAAAACGAAAAAGAAAAAGTCAAGTACTAGCAACAAAAGTTGTGATTTCCTGCCTGGCATGTGTGTGATTATCTCGCCTATCTCATCGAGTTTATTAGCCTTAAAAGCTGCTATGTTGAAAGACAAAATATTATTGACATGTGTCACCGCGTTTTTTACTTTTAATAAGTTTTACATTTTTTATTAAATACGCAGAAAAAGCTAGCTTTAAAATTTATACGCTGGCAAAAAATTTACATAATAACAATTTAACTGTCGGTCGTTCTGTCTGTCTGTCTGTCTGTCACTCGTGCTCGTTCGTTTTTTATAGAAAATTATTTGAAAAATGTAAATTTTTCTGTTGCAATTCAAATTTGATTCGCCACTCAAATGAAGAAATTATAAAGTTTTAACTTTTTTTTTTTTTTTTTTTTTTTTTTTTTTGTTCTTAGCATTTTATTTGATTAGTTAAGCATGATTTGCGCCAAACTTGTAAAACTTTTACTTCGTTTGGCTCTCCTGTATCTTCACCTATTTTTTCCCATTTCTTCTACGTCAATCTATTCTAATTGTTGGATTACAAACTTAATGCAGAATTCAATTTGAGGAAGTACAGGCGCAAACTTTAGCGCTTCTCAACATTTCAGTTTTTTCTTCCGTTCTTTTGTTTTTGTTGGCTTTTAGTGCGGTCCAATTGTCCGATATTTTTTTGCACTTTCTTTTTATTTTTATTTTTTTTTTTTGCTTTACCAACAAACACAAAACTTTGCTCAAAGCAAAAATTTCAGTATTCTGACAGTTTTGAAAAAGTTGCCAAGTATGGCAACGCGTCGGTGGCAACAGCAAAGAATATCTGAGAGGCAAAGGACAATGAAACTTAGTTGAAAAAAAAGGAATCTTATTGAAAAAAAAATTGCAGTTAATCGCATAAAATGCTGTAAGGAAATCGTGGAAGTGAAAAATTGTTTGTCGTAAATTGCATAATGCTCTTATTGAAATGAACTTGCCTGTGCAGCATATCAACCTGAGGTAGATTGAAATGATTGGATATTCAAAGGATGTTAGCGTTTATTTTTAACATGGGTTTATTTTTCTAAGAAAAAAAAAAAAAACAGCTGCTTAATTAATTGCTTCTAGCAGATAGTAATTTTCTTTCTTTATATTTTTATAAGTTAAATTAAAAAAAAATAAAAAAAAGTTTTGATATTTTTGTACATAAGAACCGCCAAGAAGGATAACGTCAGTAGTCAACAAAATAATTGATTACAACAGAAATGCTTTAAGAATTCAGGGAAAAAATAAACCATTTTTCTTTTAAAAGATTATTTATTATTATTGAAGTAAGGATCACTTTTCCGAAGTTACCGTTTTTCTTTATTTTTTTTTTTTGAGGAAAAGGTTGTTAATTGGAGCAGTGTAGAATGCATTTTTTGTCTTTAATCATTTTATAATTTTCTTGAGGGTGTATTACGGGTTCGAACCCCAAACAGTTCATTATTTTTATTTATTTTATATTATTGAACTTTGAACTTTTTTTTTGTGAAAAGTTTGATATAGAAGTAGGGTACTTTTTGTCTAAAGTTACGATTTAAGTTCTTTCTTAAAATAGTAATTTTCTTAATTTTTCTGCGAGTTAAATAGCTGCTTAGTTTTGGTATAATCCAGGTTCAAGCCCCATAATATTCGTTTTATTTTATTTTTATTTTTTTTTTTTTTTTTTTTTTATTTTTTTTATTTTAGTGATCGATTTAAAGTGTCTTAAATTTCAGTCGATAGAATAATAACTTTTTTTTTGTTAAAAAATTCAAAATAGTTTTGAGTTTAGCTAATTGTCACTAATATTCAAATTATATTGTTTTATATCTGATATATCTCTTAATAAACAAAAAAAAATTCAAGACAAAAATTCAATAGATTTCTGGCACGTGTACAAGTTAAGAATATAGCCACGTAGTACGTTTGTTACTTTTGCAGCACTGTGATGTAATCCTTAACAATTTATCAAAATTAGCGCACCTTTTAACGCTTGATTTGTGCAATTCAAAAACGCCACAGGCCGCTCATCATAGACCAACAAACCAACTACCTTGTTTTACCGGCATAAATCACCCTAAGGACATAATTAATTTTTCAACAGCAGTTGCTGTGCGCTACACTTTGTTGCGTTGCGTTGCGCTTCGTTGCTCTTAAGCGTTGTTAAGCTACACACTTAAACAACCACTACAATCTGTAAGTATTACGTCTACGCTTACGTCTATCTATCTAAAACTTTGCAAGCAGCATATTTTGCCTTTGGGGCGCTTTGCAAACAAAATTAGTTGCCCATTACAGGCAAAGCCAAAATTGTTCATTTTTTTCGAATTGTTTTACGCGAATGTCCTTGAAGTAGGTACACGCATATATATATGCATTGTGCTTCTTTGCAGCCGTTGGAGTGTCCTTTTGCATATTTTATAAATTTGAAAATTGAGTTAATTTCAAGTAATTTTTGACATTTAAGTAGAAGCTACTCCTCAGGTATCAAAAAAAATCAAGTCAAGTGAATTAAATTGTTTTAAATCGAGCGCATTACATGAAAATTGACAAATTGACTAAATGTAGAGAAATTTGAAACGTGTAGCAGACAAGTCGCGCTACTCTGCGTTTATAAAGTAAGAAATTTTTTCTTCTATTTTTTTTTTTTTTTGGTTCGTTCGAAAAATAAATGTTTTATGATAATTGAACGCGTGTAATTGCCCTAAAGTTTTTTTTCTTCTCGTCTTTTCTTTTTTTTTTTCTTCATTTATTATTTTTCTTTTATTGAAATGTCATGAATCACACTCACCCAGGACAACGACTGAAGGACTTTTAGTTCTTTGACTATATACAATACGATAAAAGATTCATTGCGCGCTGATTTCCGCTCAATTGTTCATATTTTAAGCTTTTGCGCTACAATTTTCTTATATTTTTTTTTTTTTACACAAGCAGCAAATTGTCGTCCTGGCAAATGTCATCGAAGGCACAGGCAGTAGCAGTCAAGGAAAGAAAAGAAAAAAAGAAACATAGCTAAGGCGATTGTATGCCAACAAACAAACGTGGTGGTGTGTTCTTTTCTTTTCTGTTCATTTTCTTATTTTCTTTTTTTCGCAACCCACACACACACAAATAATGAAAATCAAAAGAAATAAGTAGCAGTTCTGTATAATTTATGTAAAAGCAGTAAAGCACATCATGGTAAGATGAAGATGCTATAAAGTTGTTGACTGTATATAGAAAGGGTGTTTTGCTTTTTACATACAGATACAAAATTACATGAAAAAAAATTTACGTTAGAAGAAAAAAGCACCCTGTTGCCAATAACAAATTCGCTTACATATTCATAAATTCGTGGCGTATACTGTGAAATTACATTATTAACATAATTTATGCATAAATGTCATAATGAATACCTTTTAAAAATGTTGAAAATTAAAAAGGACATTGCGTCAAGATAAGAAATTTGTTTGTACAACTTAAAGTTATCTTAAAAATAAAATCGAAAAATGTTAAACGAATTAATACTTACTTTGTAAGCTGTGTTATTTATAGTTGGTTTCTTAATTTAATATTTATTGTTGTTGCTGTTGTTGTTGTAGTTGTATTTATGCTGATTGTTGTGTACACTTCCATACACTATTGTCCTTTAAGCATTTAATGCGCGGTGCCATCTTATTATCCATCATTTTTGTTGTTATTTTAAAGCATATGTTTCATATATTGGCATTTCCTTCGCTCACTTTTTGTAGCTTTTTTTTAAATTACAATTACATAAAATTAACAAATAAAAAAAAAATTACACATACGCACTGCATAACAGCGTGCATTATTATTTCCAATTTAAACATTCTCTCAGTAGCATCATTATCATCTTTGTTGTTATTGTTTTGTTTTTGTTGTTGTTGTCCTTCTAATGCACCCAAGATGGTGGCGTCACTACACTCGATTGTGTATATTGTACTCTGGCATTTAGATTTGTTTGCGCTTGTGTTGGTAAATCAAGCGCATTATTATTACTCAGCAATGTTGGCAATTGTTGCTGTTGCTGCTGCAACGATAATGGTAATTGTAATGGTAGCGAAGATTGCTGCAGCTGCGCTTGCAACTGATTTAATTGTTGTTGTTGTTGCTGTTGCTGATGTTGTTGCTGCTGTTGGTGTTGCTGTTGCTGTTGCTGATTTGCCTGTACTGCAGCAGCAGCAGCAGCAACTGTTGTTGTACTATTATTAGCAATAATCACATTTGTCGTGACATTCGTACTGACCGCTGTCAATGGTATATTGATATCAAGTAAACCATCAATGCTCATTTCTTGTTGTATCAACTGTGAGTGTAAATAGAAGAAGAAATTATTATTATTATAATTTATCTAAAAATATATTTTTATAAAGCTCTTACCTCTTCGACATTGCACTCAAGTCCACCGTGAAAATTATCCAAATTAAATTCGTCAATTGGCGTTTCATTGTTTAACGCTTCCATGCATTGTCCTATCAAAGTAGAGGCGCAGTTAGTTTCTGTCAAACAGTTTGAATGGTATTGTATGGAAAAGATAGCGAAAGATTCCAAAGAGTTAATATGTATTAGCAAGAAGTAGGAAAGTTTTAAGTCAGTAAAAACACAAGCTTAGCTATATTCAATAAGAAAATATTAGCTTAAAAATTTAAAAGAAATTTCTCGTCTAGCTGCCTGATAAGGTAAAAAAAATAAAATAATAGAGGCAACCCTAATGCTCATTGGAATCTGTACTGGAACTGACTGAATTCACCAGCTGAAACCGCCCTTGCCAATTTGCCAAAATATTCGTTTATCAAAATCTACCTTCGCCCCAGAATCCATGGTTAATGGACCTGTTGGGGATCTCCATCTCTCAAGACTCACAGGCAATTATTATAGCATGAATTACCACACGGAACCACACACTGCAAAGACACGGTAAACGGTAAGCTTTTTTCAATACCAAGTCTTCTGAGTATATCCCAGATCCCACGCCAGACTCGCTTCGTACTCAAGCAAATGTGCCTTGAAGAAAGTGGAGTTCTAAAGAATTGGCTGAACATCGTTTGATCATAATTGAGCGCTAAGTAAAAATGGCGTTTTCTAAACCGTAAAACCCAAAAGAAATACCATCTCTTTGAGTGTGTCGAAATTAACAGTTCAACATTGCTTTAATAGCTCGGACTGATCTCTGCACTTTAATTTTGCTTTGCTTTTTAACTGAATAAAATCGTATTTCATACCCATTAGCCACAACGATTAGTATCAATTTTGTCTTGTACATAACTAATTCTACATAAATTAATAAATTGAAAATACCTTCTAAATTTGAGCTAAGATTTTGTTGTTGCTGGTGTTGTTGTTTTCTGTACCAATAAAGCTGCACCATTGTCAGTCGTTAAGCTCGCATTGCCATCTAGAACCACATTACTGTAAGTATTTAAGGAATCCGATGAAGGTTCACTGTTAGGATACGCGGGCGACATTGTTGTGACAGAGTTTGGTGAAAGACCCTGCATAAACATTTAAAAAAGGTTTATTTAAATTAAATCTATTAATTAATTAACAATAAAAATGACTTACATCTCTTGTATTGTGCAAACAGGTGCAAGTGAGCGATCGATGTAAGATACATTGTTGTGCCTGCTGCTGTGGTTGTAATCCATAGGGACTCTGTGTTACTGGTCCATTAAGACCGTAGCTTTGTGGTGGCTGGTACGGTGGCGGCGGTTGTGTGGGTATACCCGAAGCGGCACTGAATCTACTCCAACCGTATGATCGTTTGGTGGTTAAAGAAAAATTACAAACAAAAAATTGGCTTTATAGATCGGTTTAACAAAACAAATATTTGCTTAGACATGAATTGAATTCAACACAATTGTTGTACATAAATATGTATAGTATGTATATATACAAGTAGTGCATCATGCAATTGTACACTTTTGCAACATTGAAAGCAACATTTTGTTGTTTTTTTTTTTTTTGAGGCAGAGTAAAAAATTATATTTACATGAAAAAATATTACCACGAAAAAGTACAAAGAACCAAAAAATCATTTAAAAATCAAAAAAACTGACCCTTGTTGCATCATATCTTGCAGTTTTAATTCATCGGCAATTGTTCCGGCCAATACATCCAAATCATTTGCCAATGATTGTGTCAATGTTGTATTTTGATAATCAGCTGGAAAGCCCCAATCAGGCTCAAGATCCAATGCACGTATCGGACTTAGACGACCGCAGGAACTAGCGTTTGATGAGGCGCGTTGCCGAAAATCCGGCGACAATTGAAAACCGCCACTTGAAAATTAAAAAAAATAATAATAATAAAAATCAAAAATAATATAAAAAAAAAAAAATATAAAAATTAAAAAAAAAAAAAAAATTAAATTAAATTTGATAATAAAACTAGTTGAAACACATGGCAAAAATCACTCATGCGCATTTATAAGATTTTAAAAAAATTGTTTACTTATTAAAATTGTTGATTTTGTTCCGGTTAAAATTATTGGAAAATTTATTTAATTTCTCCTTTTAACCGGAATAGAACCAACTGTTTTCAAAGTTATTAAAATTATTAATTATTTTAAAATTCAAACAACTACTTTAAGCCGCTAGAAATAGAAATTTTATTTAAAATATATCTTAAACATGCTCTACTCTAAGAAGCTTAATGTAAAAACAATTCAAGTGCATTGCTTAATTTTGAAATGTTGTATTTACTAAAACAAATATCTGGAATATTTGCGTTACAAATAAATTACTGCTCAATTTAATCAAATTATATGAAACAAAGCCAAGAAAGAACGCAGCAGCCGAGTAAATTTGTTAAGATACTTTCTAATTATGAAGCAATTATAACAAGGTGTACTATTCCGCCTCTGCTTGCTAATATAATATTAACATTGCGTTGTTTTATAGCTTCGAAGAAGACTAGAGTGAGATAAATATTTTTTCTGTAGTCTTTTCAACACAGACTGCATTCATGGTGAATAAAACTCACCAAAATATGTAAGCAAAATAAAAAGAGACAGTGGTGGAATACTTCGACAGTTCATAACTGCACCATGCTCTCTAACTCCTCTCTCTCTTTACTGTTCTTGTTAAATACGCGGCTTTATTAGTTTTCAAAACAGAACTACATATTGTTATCTAATTTCTAGATTTACTAAAAAAAAACTATGCATAAAAAATAAAAAAACTACTATTTTAAATTAGCTAATAAAAAACTATTGCGCTATAAATGCAACATAACTGCAAAGTAAACCAAAATTAATAGTTACCTGTGCAAAGGACTTTCAGGAAAATGATCCAGACCCTCGCTAACACTGCTACTAGGCGATGGTGTTGCATCATTTAAACCAGCAACGCCCGCCTGACGTAAAGCCTCGACACGCTTTTTGGCACGTCCCCTTCGCTTTTCATAACGTGAAGTTTCCATTGATGCAGCACGACGACGCACCGATTTACCCGGTTTCGCTTCCGGATTGAGCATCCACCATGATGATTTACCAGTGCCCTCATTTTGGACACGCATAAAGCGATTGTGCAGCGACAAATTGTGACGTATGGAATTCTGAAAGTTAAAAAAAAAAAAACATTAATATTGTTATAAAAAAAAAAAGAATAAATAAGAAATGGATAATCTTTAAAGTTATTAAATTACAATAATTACTTCCGGTCAAAGGCTGCGGCGCATTTATCGCAAAAAAAAGTTATAAGGAAGTAAACCAGAGCGAAATGATTGTAAGAAATCAATTGTCGTGTACAATTATTTTTTTTATTCTTTTTATTATTCTTTGGCAATATTTTAAGGAATATTGCTAGCTGCGCTATTTTTACCCTAAGCAGCAAATATTCATATATCACGAATTGATGGTACTAAAAAAAAAAAAAAAGAAAATACAATCTTAGAGCAGGAGTAACATTCGCGCTGATGTAACAATTTATAAGCAATTGAATACTGTTACATTTCCGTTGACAAACTGTTTCGTAGTGTTGCCATTCAATTGTCTGCAGACAGACGGACAATAGACAAATAGAAAGACAAGACAATTTTTCCTTTTTTTTTTATCGTTTTTAGAGCGCTTATATATGTGATATGGTATGTCGTCGCGATCTAAAATTCTAGAAGAAAGTGGTTGTAGCTTCGTTCCGCTAATTGGATGTTGTCATCATCATTGCTGTGTCGTCGTCGGTAATGCGCCAACCAAATCCTTTTGAAACGTCTTCTGTCAGCAGTTGCCAATGTCGTCGTCGTCGTCGTTTAAGTTGTCAATTTCATATTTTACAACAATAGTCAACGTCGTAAATATTACTTGGAGCAATGACAGCAAAAACAAATCGTTTTTGGAGTAGTTCTGAGTTCTGACAACAAAAAAAAGAAATTAATTCAAGGTATGCGCTAAACGTGAAAACTAAAACAATTCAACATTTGCGATTTGTCATCATTTTGCACGTTACTAAACAACTCACTTCGAGATAGGAACTATATTCCATAGCATTACTTATGTCTGTTAAACTAAAATAACTGCTAACCTCCAAAAAATTCTTCACAACTCATCCAACGATGGCAACTAACCAACCCAACCCAGCCCAGCAACCAACTTTCATTCCTGTTCTAAATGCGTTACGTCGCGACGCGACTCGAGTCGACATGTTGCGGCACATTGGCGCCGTTTATCACCGGCGCACTGAAAAGAAGCAAAAGGAGCCACACGTGTGTGTGCGTCTACGGGCGACAATACACAAAAAAAAAGGATAACTTTATGTAGACTTCCTTCTATTTCGTATATATAAATATTTCTTTATTTTTCCATTTTTTTTTTCATCTATTCAATTCAGTAAAAACTTTTTCTTGGCGTCACTGTTGCTTGCCATCGCAATCGCCATCGTCGTCATCGTCTTCTTCGTCTTCTTCGTCATCGTAGTAATGACATTTAGTTTTGTGGGTGGTGTGTATGTGAATCCTTTTCGCATAAAGTTATTATATTTATTTAAATGTTTAAGTGCGTTTCTCTCTCACTCCTCACTATCTGAGATTCATTTTTACTTGCTTGTATAGCTTTGCTTTTGGCTCTTAGAATAAACATTTTGTGCCAAACATTTGCACAACATCAAATTAAATCTTAAAACGTTTTTATTATGCTAATATCTGATGCTATGCGTATTGCTATGTAAATATTTATAATATCAATTATATATATACAATATATGTTCGAATAAATATACAAAAAAAGTACCACATGCATATAACGATATGTAACAAAGTAATTGAAAAAAAGAAGAGTTATTGGCAATGAACAGGATGAGCGGAATCGATATAAAATATTTAGGCAAAAATAGTGATTTTTGAGTCGCAGTGTGATTGGTGACAGCGACTTGAAAATTACAGTGACTGCAGTGATAAAATTGCAGTTCGCTGGTTGCGAAGAGTGATACACAAAATCGCCGTTAACTGAATTGTTTCGTTACATCAACACAACAAACGGACTTTTCTTTAATTCAATCACATTTCACTTCGTTTTCTATTCATACTTTTTTTTTTTTTTGCAATTGCGGCCTTTACTAGTAACAGCGCCCTTTTTGTGAATGACAAATGTAGCAACGAATTTGTACAGATTCGGTGTTCAAGCAAATATGAACGATTCGCGAAGAATGATAAAAATACCAATTCGCGATAGATCGCGAAGAGCGACTCACAAAATCGACAATAACTGAACGTGTTCACTGAGGAACAAGAAAATCGCAAATCACTACTTTAAGTCGCATGCATTTTTAAGTCACTGTGAAGAAATCACCATAACAACTTATTAGCAGTTTTATTTTTAGAGATATTGCCTCATCTAGGAGCTTTAAATTTAGTATGGATTATAGCTTTTCTTATTCCAATAAAATATATTTTATAAGGGTGAATATTTCTTAATAAACTTATTAAAAGAATTAAAGCTCAAAACTAAAGATATATATTATGCTTTTAAAAGACCCTTAAAATATATGCTTGTCTTTTTTGAGATTCTTCTCTTTATACAGTTTTATCTTAAATAATTCACAAACAATAAAAATCCATCTTAGCTTAGCCATGGCTACCAATTAAGTTGTTTCAAAAAAATTTAATATGCATCAATAATTTCCAAGTAGTGCATACTTCATTGAATATTCATGAAATCTAACAAAATCCAAAAATTATGCCATTACTACTACTCACTCTAAGCAAAATATAACTAATTTGTAGTATTAAATTCAAGGATATATTTCATTTCCTTTCAAATGAAAAACGACAGAAAAAGAAATAAAGAACAAAATCTATTGCCAAGGCAATGCATTATGGCGTATATAGGGCAAAGTGATTATGTACGCAACCAGACGAGAAACAAAAAATTATATGCGAATAAAAACAGACAGGACACACATACAGACACACACATAGATACTTTTCCACCACTCTACACATACTGCGATATGACGCCAAAGGACTCTTATCAACACAAAGTTGCAAATACTGTGGCACTTGAATTGACGAAAAAATAAAAAGAAATGTGTACGAAGAAATATTCAGCGTCAAATATTATTAAGAATGAATGAGCAGGAAGCGTCGCACTTCATTGAAAATCGCAACAACAACAACAAAAAAAAATCTATATTGTACAAATGAAAAGAGCAGTAAATAAATGGAAATTTAATATGGAAAAGCAAAGATCCTTTGACAGCGCCGACAACCAAAATGACGACCAATTGTCGCTAAGGATATGCGGCGATGTATTTTTTCGTTGCCTTCGATGTATGGCTTTTTTGTTTTTCTCATAGCCATTGTTAAACAAACAAGCAAGTCAGTCAGTCAGTCAATACAATTAATGTGCACAAAAGCGTAAATGAAACCGTGAAATACCTGTTCGAATGATACATGCAATTTGTTGTCCTGAAGCTTAAAAGCAGACAATAATAATTTATTAAAAGAAATATCTATACACACTGACCCAGATAATATTTTTTTTTTTTTTTTTGCCTAAACTTAAAGCAGAAAATGAACTTTAAGCAAAGCAAAATGCATACATATATGGAATCTACAACAATTATAAGCAATTACTCATGCCAGACATCTCGTTTTGGATATCACACAAAATGTGTGTTTACTGGGATACTTTAACCGGCGTAATCACACAGACAGCAGCTAGAACTTCCCAAAATACCCCTTATCGTCGTCGTCGTCATGTAGACAGTCACAGACACAGGCAGTGAATATTTCTGATTCATTTCTTCATAATTCATATGAGTAATTGTTACAGCTCGTTCGTTGTTGTTGTGATACTGATACTTAAATATATTAAAGTTCTATGCCAGCACTTTCACTTATTGTTGATTATCTATGCAAAAGCTTATACGCTACCGTATGCCCAGCTGAACTTATAATATTAAAGTTGTATAGTGCAGAGTCTGATTCATTCATTTCACAAAACGCAATAAATTTCATGATACTTGCTGCACATGCTTTACCCATTTCAAGACTTTTTTTTATATATCAAACAGACTTTGAGCGCGGTCACAGATACAATTATGAATTGAAGCTAAAATTACAACAGATTTGTATCTAAGTAAATCGCGAATTTGCGGTTCGTGTGTAATTTTTTCTTCTTGCCAAAACCAAAAAAAATTAATGCGAATTATGATAAATACCGCAGTCAATATTTTATTCTATTCGTCACATTTTATGCAAGAAACACTTTATTAAAATAAAAGTGGCAACATTAAGTTCGGCTAAATAACCGACAAGACTATCTTTCACTTAGCAAACGTATCTTTGGAAGAATCCGGTGAACGGAAAGACGCTCCACAGTACATTTATTAATCCAACTTATCTGGAAAATACCTTCTAAATCGTCGAATGCAAGCTAATGGGTCATTTTCTCAATCAACCAAGTCTGGAGATAAATTGTAAAATATTAAGACCAAATATAATCATTGCTTAGCAAATGGAATAAATTAGACTGATTGTTTTTGATACAAGATCCAATGTTCTTGGTATAAGAACTATTGTTCTTGGTATATGAACTATTGTTTTTGGTATATGAACGATTGTTCTTGGTATATGATCGATTGTTCTTGGTATAAGAACGATTTTCTTGGCATAAGAACGATTGTTATTGGTATATGAACGATTGTTCTTGGTATATGATCGATTGTTCTTGATATAAGAACGATTTTTCTTGGCATAAGAACGTTTGTTCTTGGTATAAGAACGATTGTTCTTGGTATATGATCGATTGTTCTTGGTATAAGAACGATTTTCTTGGTATAAGAACGATTGTTCTTGATTTGAGATCGATTGTTCGTGATATAAGAACAATTGTTCATGATATAAGAACAATTGTTCATGGTATACGATCACGTGGATCACGTTTTTCGCCACTTTGACTATGCTTTATTATTTTTTATACTTTTACAATTTTTCATTCTTTTAAACTTAAGATAAAGCAATTAGTACAAGTTATTCTCAAAACAAGCAAATTGTGCTACCTACGATACTATCGATAGACACATTCTTCGATTACTCGATTTTATGTTCTATCAAAAACTGCAAACTCAATATTGGAATGGTGTTAAACTCACAGAATATTTAATTCTTTAAAATATACGTACACATGCACTGAAAAATGAAAAGTTCAACATCAATATTTAATATGCAATATATCCATTTATATTTTACACTATCTCCCAACGTCAATCGCATTTAAAATATTATAGTTTTGAACATGTATTTAAAGTTGAATTTTATTTAATTTTAGCTCTGGTAAAAAAAAAGGTAACTAGGCAATCGAAAAAAAAAAATAAATAAAATTATTCCCTCACCATTTCACTAAAAATAGAATTCCAAACGCTCAAAGTAAACTGTAATTTATAGCTACAGATGTTCAAATTGTGCTGTGCAGCTACAAACATTTGGCTTGGGCCTAAACCAGAGCATATAGTATCTATCTGTATCTGTAAAATGAGTGTATCTGTGTGTGTTTGTGAAACTAGCAAGGTATATAATCTAAATAAAAAAAAAAAAAAAATCGCGTACCAATGCTAAACAGCTGCAGAAATTCCCACTCAATTGTAGAGAGTAAAACGCCGAGCATGTTCAAAGCGACAGAGTGCAAAAAAAAAAAAAAAAATTGTATACGAAAAAACGAAAAAGATTATTCGCATTTAGATGTGGTATTGAGATATAAATTTTGAATTGAGTGCGCACAGCGAGCGAGCAACCATTATTATTATTATTACTATTTTTAGTACTAATTGCTCGTGAAACGGACACGAACTCCACTCCATTCCATTCCAACGCTATACAGAATATTTAAGTTTAGTGCAAAAAATTTAAGCTAAAACAGACGATTTAAATGTATCTAAGGCGTATCTAAAAGATACAAAAATAAATATTTCAATACGATTGTATGGGCCCCTTAACACGCCAAATAAATTTTTGCTAATTTTTTGTTTGCAATTTCTTTGCTTCATTGTTTTTGTTGTCTTTCTTGTTGTCCCTTTTTAATTTGTAAACACTTTCAAGACTTTCAAGACTAAACAATCCGTGAGATACAGTTCGCTCACACGCATTTCGCTGTTCAATTTGTCGATGATATTAAATACTTCAGACAAACATCGACCCACAAAATCACTTTTCGACGCAATTAATTTATTTTCGACAAATGCTTCATATATAATATTAAGCGGCTTTGTTCGGATTTGGATTTTTGGATTTGATTTCATTGTGCCGCGAACGTGTTTATGTTTACTTAAGACTAATTAATTGTTTAAACAATTTTATTGCATCTTTTTTGGGGTTGCACAGTTTATTTAACGAAATATGAGTCTGCATCAATAATAGGTTTCAACGATTTCAGTTTGTTTCGTCTTTAAATTTCTTTTATGTTTTTTTTTTTTTTTTTTTTTTTTTTTGAGACGATTTGTTTAAATTTTTAGCTTTAGATACAAATAAGATGCTTTGTTTAATCAGTTTCTTGTTTGTTGCGTTTGCGAATACTGTAATGAAAGTAGCATTCTATCCGGTTTATTTATTATTTTAATTTTGAAATTGCTAAATTTATTGTATTTAACGCCAGTGCAACGAAATTGAGATTATCTCTTATAAGGAAACACGAAGACTGGAGTATACCCTGTGTACCCAAACTATATGAACCCTAAAGAAATGATATATCTTGGTAGCAGTCTTCTATAAAATTCATTATCATTCCAAACATAAAATAAACAAGGTCAGATAAAATTTGGACAGACGAACATAGCTGTATTGGTCTAAAATATTTAGCGATGGAATAAAATGTATACCAGAATCAAGTTCTGCGATCCCAAAATCATACAAGAGACATGGTTAGTCTAGATCAACCAAAGATAAATCCGAATCCGAGCAATTTTTAGGGTTAACTTAATATGCTCTTTTATGCTTTGGGATACAGGGGAAAAAAAAAAAAAAAAAAAATTCAAAAAAAAAAAAAACAAAAACCCACCAAAACAAAAAAAAAAATTCTTCAGATTCTCAAAAAAGTACAACGCGTTGACCGGGATTAAGTTTTTCGTGAAAATGTATTTTCTTTTTCGTTTTCAATTGAGAGAATTGAAAATTTCGAGAACGACGAGCTTTGTTGCTTGCTTCTGGTAATATTATTTCCAGAAGACTAGGATTGAGCATTACGCCATCTGTTTGTAGATGGACTGACAAGCATGATACTACTTCTTTAAAATAACATAAACTTCAAAATCACTAATCAGTATTATTTATTTAACGCTCTTACTACTTATAAGCTATATAATACTTTAAATCTGTATAGAATTATATTTCCAAAGATATTTATGTATCTTAAAGCTTTGAAAAAAAAAAAATCAACAGCTAAATCAATACAAAAAGTAATTTTCACAGCAATTTAAATCAAAAAGTAATTTCAAGAAAAAAATCGGCAGACAGATAAATGAACTCATTGAAGGACAAAGTATATACACTAAGTGATTTGGAATAGGCGTAATAGCGAAAGCTATACATTTACAGACCAACTAGGCAATAATCAGACAGCACACAGACAGACAGACACGCAAACGAGTGATATATGTAGACAGACAGAGACATAGATATATGCGAGATACAAGATGAAGTTTGGCAAAGTATATTAAAGATACATGGAACAGCATTTTATCGCAATGATGATGATGATGACGATGATGATGTCGATGATATGATTTGATATGATATGATGTGATGATATGAAATTGCAAAAGTTTGACTTTACTTGCGCCTAGCAAGTTTTATGTTTAAAAAGTTTTTTTTTTTTTTTTTAACGAATAAGCAAAACAGTATTAAATAGACAAAAATCCTTGCGGTTCTTAAATTAAAAAAAAAAAAAAAAAAAAAAGGAAAGACACTTTGGCGCCTCATACAAACGGAAACGGAAGCTAAAAATTCAAACTTTTTTTTTTTATAAAAATAAAAACCAAAAATACGCATGATTGGTATTTTATAGTTTACCTGTAATATATATACGCGCACATCATTATCCTTTAACAAGACGCAATTGAATTGCATATACATAAAAAAAGGATATAAAAAATAAGCAACTCAAAAAAAAAAAAAAAAAAATGAAAAGAAAATAGATAAATACAAGCGACAAACTGTTGACAACTTGCATGCGCTAACAAAGACGACAACGGCGATGAGGACGACGTTGGCCAACAGTTTAGTTCATTCTTTGTGTATAAATATAAAAGTTATAGAATAAGAATATGCGCGTCATAAGTGTCGCATTTGTCTCAATGTCCTTTTTCTTATTCACGTCTGTTGCGCTTTTGCGCCATTGCAAACAGCTAAGAAAAACCGCAGCACAAATCGAAATCGGGCCAAATTATGGCAACATCAAATTAGAGAATAGAAGTTGACAATGCGCTGACGCCAGCTAAAATTAAAAAAAAAAAAAAAAAAAATTCAAAAAGAAAGCTTAGACAACTTAGACGCCGCCAACAGCGTCAACGTCGACGTGTATGTCGCCAGGACATTGCCCCAAAATGTATGCAATCGAAATTGAGCCAAGTTCAGTTATGTCTGCAACTCTGCAATTGCAACTCAAATCGCATTCAATTTATTTCTCAATCCAATCCAATACATTCGTGTCGTGTCTGCTGCAACACTAATGCAACACTGTGTGTGTGTGTGCGTATGTGTATCTTTCCTTTTGTATTTCTTTTACTTGCTGCTGCTGCTGTTGCTGCTGCTGCCGGTTATGAAGTTTATGACATTCATTAAGTCTGTGGCAAGTAAATCCACAAATAGTTGCGAAAAACTTTTTGCGTTCATATTTTTATTGTACGACGACGAGTATATCGATTTGTTTTAGTTTGAAAGAGAAAACGTTATCTGAATGTTTTCTTTTTTTCTTTTCATAACTTCCTTGCAAATCCGTGTCCTTACACTTCCTTTTGTAATTATTGTCGAGTGCATTTTTATGCTTACTGCTGTAATTATTAATGTCAAAACTGTTTAATTCAGTTTGTCATTTTGCTGCTTTGGATTATGTAAAAGCTGATTGATTGAGTTGCCAATGGGATATATTGTACAGATGTATTTATTGATTCTCTAGCAAATATATCCCTAAGCAATTTGATTTTAGAGCAATGATTAGTGTCGTTAACCCATTTGGAATTTTGTATCAAAATGATTTAAAGCCAAATTTGATCTCTTTTCTTCAGTTGAACCAATTTTTAGATTAAATGAACGAAGTTTGATCAGCAGCTTCTCAAGAAACACTATGCCGATCAAGAATATATATAATTTATAGGGTCTATCATGCTTCGTTCTGCCTGTTATATACATTTGCACAAACCGGGTAGAGGGTATAAAAATTTCATCAAATTTATACAACTAAAAAATAACCAAATCGCCGAAAACACATAATAAAATCATATTAAATTGTACAATTGAAATGATTAATGAATAACACTTCAACAAAAAAGCACAAAAACCAAAAAAAAAAAATAAAGGACTACATTAGGCCAGTAGATTTATGTGCTCATAGCGAAGTAAAAGCCTTTGGAAGAATTGAATAACGAGCGCCATGTAGAAAAATATATACCCAAGATGTCTTGACTAATGAAGTTATAAACGCTACTCCAAAAAAAAAAAAAAAAAAAATATATATATTCATAATGACTGCAACGCATTTCATGTGAATTTTATGGCATTTTAACTTGCCGCAACGCTGCAGTGCAATGATTAAAGCCAAAACTGTAAAAATGTTTAAAATGCAACCAAGTTGTAATCTGCAGAAAGATGCAACCATTTAGTTGCAGCCACGCCTCTCATATATAAAAAAACGAAAGAAAAACACTAAAAAGAATTTACGCAAAAAACTCAGTGTTGTGTCTAAAGTAAAACCATAAATATTATTTGCCATATAATTTTTATTATCTTTTATGCTTTTCAAGAAACATATGAATGAACACAAATATTTCGCACTATTTTCCACATGCAACGCACATCAATTTACTCCCCCACACCACTCTACTTCATTCTATTCGATTCGCAATTCAACTTCACTACTCGTAACTTGGCTTGCTCTCTCCGAATATAAATTTAAGTACTTTTTAAGTTGTTGAAGGATCCATAAAACTGTTTATCTCACACTTAACTCAAAGCATTTTTTCTGTTTTTTGTGGATTGCTGTCCGGACAGGACAGAGTGTCGTGGCGAGTGCCTTAAGAGTTTTTTTTCTAAACTTGCTTTGCCATTTCTTAAACATTTTGTTGGTTTTGGTCAGCATAATATTTTAACATTTATGGGTTTTTTAGTTTTGTTTTGGACTTCTTTAAAAATAAGTTTGTATTTTTATGACTTTAAGCAAGTTCTCATATATTTGCTTTACTGGTTCGGTTCGGTTTAGTTCAGTTCTGCTTCTGTTTTTTTATGACCATATAACGTATGAAATAATTGCTCCATCAATATTTAATACCGATCTGTATATTTATGTTCTCATTTTGTTCAATTTAATACTTTTTTTTCTTCGTTGTTTGGTATTTAAATGTCTTTTTATTAATTTTTTTTTGTGTTATTCAAATAGACCGGTTTATATTTTATTTTTGATTTATATAATAAAAAAAAGTTTTTATTTTATGAATTTTTATTTTTATTATTGCGCAAACTTTGGCATTAATGTCAAAATAAAATAAAGATGCATCAAAGTGTACAAAAGCTCTATTCATTTACTTTTCCAGTACAGTTCATGGTTAAAATATACAAGGTTATGTTAAACGCTCTTGCTCTCTCAACGTGTGCGTACCAACGTCGGTCGAATTCTATTCTTATAAAAAGAAACAAAAACATTCACACATGGCAAACGGAAAAAAATTTAAAATAAGCTTTTTATGGTACCATCGATTGACAGCAACTTTATAATTTACTATTATAATTTCAACATATTGCAATTATTCAAGGTGATACTAAGCGCTCTTTCGCTCTCAATATACTTTGTACCAATGTCAGTCATATTTAAAGGCGAAAAGAGAGAGCATAGCGAATAAAATAAATTTATATTTCTATTGCCTTCACACTAGCAAAGACTAAATAAAAAACCGAGTATTCTTCTAACTCATTCACTCTTATACGCTTACACGGCAAGGTACCAGTGATTCGCTTGACATCACCTTTTGTAAAATCGAATATAACATAAAAGCAGCTTCAAACTGTTGTTGGCTTTACAGATTCATGGAGGTTTGATTTTTTTTTTATTAGCTGGCTACATAGCAGTACATTATGTACCAATCCATTTATCTCAGGATTAAAAAATTTATCGAATATCTTAATTGAAAATGGCTGTCTGGCGTCGTGTGCATTTAGGCAGTATCTGGCTGGTGAATGTGAAATCCAAATGAGTAACATTGGTAAAAAAAAAAATGGTTTAGTCTTCAATGCAAAAATCGAAATTGGGTATCTAAAGATTCAGACGCACATTTTACGGTTATTTGAACATTTTCTAAATAACAACAAAATTCTACATTGTATTTCATTTAATGTTTAAATTGAAATGTTTAATGATTTCCGCAAATATGTATAACAATTTGTGTATGTAAAATAAATTATATTTGTATTAATTTGGTAAATTTATTATGAGTGAACTATAAATAGATTACTAGACAATTTAGCAGTTACTCATAGGCCATGAAGTATGACAAAAATATTTTCTTTTAACATTTAATGGCATCGTTAAGAAACGCATTTAAAAAAAAAGAAATTACTTCTGTTTACACTTTTGGTTAATTTAAAATAAAAAAATAAAAAAAAAGCGGCTGCATATATAAATTTATAATACCTATAAAGTATGTATTCCAAAGATCAAATTACGCTGCAAAATAATACAATTCATTGACAATAGTATTGTATTGTGTTGTATACTATTAGCTCGTGTAAAAAAAGTTGTTATACAATAATCAACAGAGCAATCGAAAACAACAAACATCAAATGGGCAAAGTAAATAAATACTTTAAGACTAAAATGCGCACAAGAATGTGCATTCAATTAAAAAATAATAATAATAATAATAATAAGAAAATATATTAAATTTTCAATAAGATTAAACTGTCGTTAAACTTGGATTTTAATTACTTAGTTAAACACGTACGTACCGAGTAGTAATGAAATAATTGCAGAAAAACATTTCAGATGCAGGTTTTTTTTTTTTTTTTTGAAAACAAGGTTTACGAGGTGTTCGGAATTCCAACAGTTTAATGCTGCTTTGATATTTTTTTTTTACTAGTGCCGCTATATCTCTTTCTCTCGTTCTCTCTGATAGCAATTAAAACTTAAGAATAAGACAACTTTAGAATTTGCCCTATGACACCGCTGATAGGCATTGCTTTGCAAGGTGTGGTACCGACCATGTAGCCAACTTCTTGGTCTTCTCTAGCGCTGAACACTTAACACCAACAGATGCTTCAAACCACTACGTCTCTTCAAATAAACCTGCTAAAGGCAAACAGAATATGCTCAGCGTCTTCCACTTTGGTACCATGATGGAATTATAAAGGTGCTGTCAAGCGAAATGTTGGTACCATGCGAACATTTCATTTTTACACCGTTCTTTCAAGTGTGAATGAAATAGAATATTTATGTTTTCTCTTTTTGTTTTTGTTTCTTTTCATAAAAATTAAATACGACTGGCTTTGGTACGCAACACATTGAGAGAGTAAGAGCGCTTGACATAACCTTGTATAATAAAACCATGTACGGTACCCATACAATAGCTAGTCCATAGAATATCTTCTGTGGCGGTCGCTTTTGAAGCATCTATGACTAATCGACTTTTGTTCATTTTTTCTGCACCTGATTTTAACTATATTTAACTCTCTCCAGCTCTAATTTACTAAAATTCGGCCTACTTGGATTTAATTAAATAGAAAATATGGACTATCTTTGAAGCTTGACTATCGGATTCTCCAGTATTTGCCAGTACTTGCTTTCTTCTACAAAAATTACAACTTCCTATCTCCAAGTCTCCCAAGAGAAACTACGTATTACATATTGCATTATTGCAAATGCACCTACAATAAATTAACGATATAATATAAAAAATATAAATACTTGTTTGTCTTACTAAATAAAGCTATAAAAAAAAAAATTATACAAATAAACTCAAACACTTTGCGAACAACAAAAAATAAACAACAAACCAGTGTGCGAGCAAGATGCCAATAAAATACTTTAATAGTTAAAAAGAAAAAAAAAAAAAAAAAAGATACATTAAGTATACGCCGCAGTAGCTGCTGCTGCTGCAACCGCACATCAATATTACGCCGTACTTTAAAGATTTATAAAAATTCAATTAGAATTATATATTTGCAATGCTTTTATTATTTTTATTTTATTTAATTTTTTTTCATTTTTTATTAAATCAAACGTGCAAATACTGGAATAATTTTATTCATCAAAAATATCAAAAAAAAAAAAAAAGAAATAAATGATCAAAACGTTATAAAAAAATATTTAATCGTTTCTAGCATTCGACGAGGCGTTTTTATCGACACTTAAGTCGCAATAGAAATAACCTTGTACATATTAAACATTTTAAAAGAAAAATTTACTGTACTTTGTGTATTAATGTAATTCCTATGCAATTGTATCTTGTATCTATAACTTTCTAAAAGGTGTCAATTACATAAATACTCATTCTCCAATTAATTAAGCGCATTCTAAGCTAACACACACATACACACACATACACACAGAAACACACACAAATAAATTATAAATCACTAAACGCTTGTTAACTTTTAAGTGTGGCGCTTAAAAGTATCTGAATATACCCACTGAATCATTTGTAAATTTGTAAATATGTACGTAGTATCTACAAATACCATACAAACCTATATTATAGTATTTTATACTACGACGCATTTAGACCACAACACGCGCGATTTTTCTCGTCTACAACAACCTTGTACACGCCCCCCTAGTATGGCGTCGACGTGTACGTCAACTGCGGCAATGTTGACGCGTTACAGCTCTGCTGTCTCTGATCGGCCAACATGTATTTCAATCGAAATGCGGAAATTCATGAACGAAACTACGACAGCGTAGGCTGGCGCCGCAATTTTTTAAAATTTTTTTAAAGATACATAAGTATGTGTGTAAATGCATACATATATACAGTTAGTCAGACTTACATACATGCCTATATATGTACGAGTATGTACGTAGATACGTAATGAAAATATATTTATGTACTCATTGATTCACATTAAAGTAAATAATACATCAAATCGTATGTTTCTTGTTAATACACGTTTTTTGTGTGTTATTTTTTAGTTTTTTTAAGTATTTTATTGTTTTTGTTTTGGTTTTAAACTATTATTGTTTTTTATTGCACTTGTAATAATATTTTTTGTAAAGTTTTGTTATTATTTTTTTTTTTATTTAATGCATTTCGCGTGCGTGCGTTTGTAGTAGATTATTTTTTGTTTTGAAAACAAATTTATCAGATAGTTTTTAATGCAAAAGATAGAAATATTTTCTTTGATTCTGAAGAAAAAATAAAGCTGGAATTCAATGACTAACAGATACCACGTACCCAAAAATGGCAAAATTTATATTTGGAATATATTTATATGGGTTTTAGTATACCAAAATTTTTTTCTCTCAAGAAGAAAAAAAGAAGTTTATGTGCAAAAATATTTTGGAGTAGGTTTGTATGGGCGTACTACTTAAAATGGGACTACAAAAACCCATTTGGAGGTGACCACTTGACGGCTCAGGAGAGTAAAATTTTTGACCCATGGTTGAAATGTAGACCACTATAACATATTGTTAAAAAAAGTCCCCATTAGCATATCTACCTAAGCCAGTTTTTAAAATGAGGGAGAATTTTTATATGAGACCACTATAGCATAACATACTATATAGTCCCAAAATATGCATTCATTTTTTTTTATGAAATGCATTCTTTATGTGGTAAAAACACTTCTAATAGCAACCCATGTTTAGATAAGGACCCATGTTTGAAATGGGACCACTATAGCATATAGCCCCATTCAAATTTACAGCCAATTTTTCAGTTTTTATATAAAAACGGGTTATTTATGAAGGAATTTGTTTCAGTTATGGTAAAATTACTTATAACAGCAACCCATATTTAGAAAAGGATCCATGGTTGAGTTGGGTCCACTGGAAAATATAGCCCCATATATGAAAAATGAGTGATTTATAAAGCGATTTGCATCATAAATGGTCAAATATTTTAGGCAATCCATTTTCACAGAGGAATACATGATTGAAGTATACAACCCCCATACAAATCGAACTCACACATTCATTTAAGAAATTCATTCTAATCATCGTTTGACGGGTATTAAAGTTAGGTTTCACGTTATTTTTTGTTTTATTATAGTTTCAACAAAGCTGCAACGACTACTGATCAGGAATATACACAAACTTAATAAACCCTTACAGCCTTCGGAGACACTGTATAAAAAAATAGCGTCAAAATCCGAATAAGATTTGAGGTAGGGTTTTTGTGTAAACTACACTCTTAATTAGGATTATACTTATTATTTTATAAACTGCATCTCAAGAATATTCTGGATTATTCGAATACTAAATTTGATAGCTGTATTTTTCATAGACTTCGTACAACAGACAAACTGTACAAATGGTCAGTTGCGCCTACAACTTTATAACAAGTAAATATTTTGCGTTTCGTATTAGTAATTTGAAAAAAAAAATACATACAATTTTAGTGAACATGTGAGCATATATCTAATGCATGAATGTAAGTACTGCGTGGTTGCAAAAATCATAAAATATATCTAAAGTGAGTTGTTGCTATTTTTGCGCTCGTTTCCATTTAATGTTTTCGCACTACTTAACATTGTCTGTGAATTTTTATGTTTTGGCCTTAAATAAAAACCAAAAAAAAAAAAAAAAATATGCATGAAAATTTTTATTGCAAAATCAAAGCGTTTCGAATGCATTAAATATGTAAATTTTTTAAGTGCAACAAAGTTTTTTCCTATTTAATGTGAATTGTTGTTCTTTTAAATTTTTTTAAACTAAAAACAAAATTTCCAAAAGTATCAGATTTTATGACGTAAATTCAAATGATTCTTATTGATTTACACGAATAAAAAATTATTTGCTTCCGCAGAAATACAAGTGATGCAATACACAATCCAATATATTTAACTGGAAATGTGTAAATTTAAATATTTACAGGTTTACTAAATAATTTAATTTTAGTAACGTAAATTCGTTTCTAGACATTTTCTATAATTGAAATATTATAATAAATTCAATTGAAGTTTTTTTGCCTACTTCAGTTTTAAATAATTTTTTTTTTTTTTCATATTAAATCTGATTAATCCGTTGATTTATCCAAAGATAACACACATTACAGCCACGATGACCAATAAAATATTACATTTTATGTAAAATATCATAAATTTCTTAAGTAAGCTAAATTAACCGCAAATATTTTCATTTCTTTTCTTGCTGGCTTCGGCTTTTTGCATTCACAATTTTTTTACGCAAAATAGTTGAATCACGTTGAAAATCTTACACGCTTCAACCAATTTGAAAAATAAAAAAAACTTGGCACAAGTTCAATGCCCATGACAAACTGAACCGAAAGAATGAGGCAGTGGCAGTGGCAAAATGAAAATGTTGGTGAGGGAAAACAGCAATGCATATCAATGCAATGCAATGCAATCTGTTCATTTTTTTTTCATCATTATTATCATTAACATCAACGCGATGGCGATAAAAAAAAATCCATGAAATTTAAATAGAAAAAATAAAAAAAAAATTCAAAACTTTAGTTAAACTCATATTTTTATACACTACAAAAGCGTTTGACTTTAAAAGCGTTGGATAAATCAATTTAAAGTAATCATTTTTCAAAAGAATTAATTTTATAGGGTTTAACCATGTTGGAACTACAGAAGGTGGTATCAAGCGGAACATTGGTACCATGCAATGCAAGCCTATGAGAGTAAATGAGCAAGAAAGAATGCTTGGTTTTTTATTTAGTGTTGCGAGTGGGAAGAAGATAGAGTTATATTTATTTTTCCTTTTGTCTTCAAATATGCATTGGCATTGGTACAGTAAATATTGAGAGAGAAAGAGCGCCTAACAAGACCTTGCATAATTGCACCATGGGTTTAACGTAACATAAAAAAAAACCGAATTCACGATAATTTAGTTTTTCAATTTAAAATCGAAAAAAAAAAAAAACACAAATAAAATTTAATGATTCACATTATGCTGTGCAGTGTATTAATAAAAAAAACGGCAACAAATATCACGCATAAATGTTACATTCCACAAATGACAACTCTTGTCTCTCACTCACAAATCCAATGAATAAATGCGCTGTTGGCAATGATGTGAATGACGTTCTTATCCTAAGAAAACTTAAAAAAAGCAAGCAACACGAGGCACGATGCACGTTGAGGTGAATAGAATCATTTACTAAGTCAAATAAAATCAAATAAAATATACGTATACGTATACAAACTGCAATACGAACTCTAATGATTGTGCCTGCAAAGAAAGGAAGCAAATGTCAACTAATGAATTCGCACTCTGACAGCGCGCAATGGCAATGTATCTAGATACAAAGAAGGCGCAACAGTGGTGCTGCATGCAGTTGCAACAAACGCAACGTGTTGCATAAATTAGAAACAAAACAAAACAAAAAAAAAAATTACATATTGATGAGCAGCAAACGTCAGCCAGTTTGTGAGCTAACTAAGCAGCCATGGCAAACATTCTACACATCAAATATTACGCTGCTTCGATAGCTTCACAACACAACCGCAGCATTTGCACAGACCGGAAAACGTGCAAAAAAAAATAAAAAAAAAAAAAAAAAATAGAAAATACACAAAAGTATCTAGGCAGGCGAGACTAAAAATATATCTCTTATGCCTTCTTTGAGATACTTCTTGCTTGCGAGAGGAAGCGAAAGAAAGAGAGCTAACAACTTGTGTGCAACATTTTAGAAATTTTTTATTAACCACAATTTCTATGCAGTTTTTTTTTTCTTTTAGAGCTGAAAGGCTTGCATTTCTAAAGAAAACGCAACAAACTGCGCACTTTCTTAATATTTTCTATACACGCTGACTAAGAATGTTGAAGTTGGCTTTTTGAATACTTCTAAGAAGTATTAAAATTTCAATGGAACACATTCCATTTCGTTGAATAGAAACATTGCAATTGAGTAAATTGAAAACAAACCAAGATAAAACACGCGCCTTTATTTTATAGATACTTTATTATCGCTTTAGATACTTTACATTTCACAATAACAACAACAACAACAGCCGCTAGTAGGCTTAATTTTTCTTTTTTTTTTTTGCGTAGTTAAATGTAATTCATCAAAATAATAATTAATAACTTCCGCAAAAATAAATCGTAAAAATTTTAAATCGCGTATCTAATCTGTAAAATATGCGAAGACTGCAAAAAATTTCACTGGAAACACGCTGTCTGTGTTTTTGCACAAGAATACGAGTATCTCATGTACGTGTGTATTGCTCATCATTTTTTTTTTTTTTGTCATATCAGCAAAAATTACAAAAACAAAATTTCATATGAATCTTTTAGTTAATCAAAAAAAATCAAATAGTTCTCATATCTGAATCCACCAAAAATAGATTTAAAACAATAAAATGATTTATTTAAAATAAATTCAATTTATTTAGTTAACACAAAAAAAATTAAAAAAAAAACGTTTTTTACGAAACAAAATCGTGCGATTTTCAAAAGTGTCGAGACTACGAATATAATCGATTCGAAATACATCGATCATAAGTTCAGTCAAGTTCATTGTTTTTGCAACACGTGATTATAAGGTGATTATCATGACAAACAAAAAAAAATAACACACTAAAAATTTATATAGTAAAAAAAGTTAAATAAAGCGAAAGTAGTCAACTTTAGATGACATACATAAAAAAATAAAACATTACTACGAATGTTTTTCAATTTAGCCAAAATGTCTTATGACACATTTGGACGTTTTAGAAGTTTGTGTTTTTATCAAACTGTGGAACGCTTAAAAACAAGAAAGAGCGCTGAAGTCAAGTATGCTTGACTGCGAGATACCCTGTACCCAATCTTTTCATAAGTAAAGTCCTATCTTAGTACTATACCTTCTTGTATTGGATTTTCATACAAAAACTTAAAAAATGGGGTATATTTGTATGGAGATCATACGTAAAATTTTTATTGTGTAATCCATGTTCTGATATTTTGTTGCGGACCCCTTAAAATGGGTCTAGACAAAAACCGTTTGCAAGTGCACATTTGACGGTTTAGAAGAGTCTAAGAGAGTTTCAAATATGGTGACTCCATCTTTTATAGTCTCCGAGATAAACGTTTTTAGACGGCAGACAGTATGACAGACGGACAGACATAGCTAGTTCGACCCTCCTTCTAATGCTGATCATTTATAGGGTCTTCCTAGACTCCTTCTTTTACATACATTCGAATAAGCTTAATATACCCTTTTACCCTTTGGTTACAAGGGTATAAAAAGCTAAAACGATCACACTAGTGTATTAACTTTATCAAACTTATCTTTTTTAAAATTTTTTACTATTTATCAAATTTTTATCTTAACGGCTGACGTCAGAGTAAAAGCTGAAAGCGGTGCTACAAAAGCTACAACCCTGTGCTATAGCATCGCTTATCGCAGCGCTTTTACTTCGACGTCAGCCTAAGTAGCGTTCTTTAATCGTAATTTTAGTTTAACAATTCAAACTCAATTTTTATAGAATTATCAAGCCAGGCTCATATTTCAATAATAATATAAAACGTTTTTTTTTTAAACATTTCATATACATTTATCCGTTGCGTGGGAACATTTAAAAGCTTATTTATAAAAGATTTATTTTGTTCTTGGTTTTTTTTTTTTTAAGTCAACGAACTTTATGGATTTGATAAAGTAAATCAAAAGAAAAAAAAAAAAAGAAACTAAAAACCAAGCAACAAATTCTATCAATGGGAAATTTCGTCAGCAAAAAAATAATTATTACAAATATAATAAACAAAATAAGACTATCAGGTATGCTCCCATTTTCGGAATCACTAAAATTTTGTGATTTACTTTTTAAATCGGAAATTTTCGTCATTTTTTTTTTTCTGAATACAGATATAATAAAAACAGCTAAGAGCAAACGGTAAAGCTTTAACTAACTGAAAATTGTTCAACTGACTGAATGAATTTTACTGAACTGAACTGAATGAATGAGTGCAGATACATTTGCAGCTAGATATAAAAGTATGTATGTATCTATTAAATATACGTAATTTCTGAATGAATGTAAACAAAACGTACAAAACGTATTTTATTTGCCGACAACAGCAAGAAAACGCTAACGTCAACAGAGACAGTTACAAGACAGCGTCAACACGCGTTTCAGCAATGCACAAAGATAAAAAAAAATTAAGTTAATTGCAAAAAAAAAAAAAAAAAAATTTTACTTATATGCATATTAAATAATACATTAAAGACAATAAACCAAACGGAAAAAAATAATTGCTAAAAACAAAACAAACAAAAAAGACAGAAAAACAAATAAAAATTGACCATGAACTTGGATTTTGAAAGTACAATGAACAAATAAAAAGACCGGGAAAATGTCGAACAAAAAAAAAAAAAAAAATACAATTTGAAAAACTTCAAATAAAATATAGTAGTTGTGCTGTTCTACAATTAGATACCCTACACGTACTTCATATAACGTATACGCTCCATTGACCGAAATTAAAAAAAAATAATAATAATAAAATTTTTATACTCATTTAACTTACCTTCCATCCAGCACTGCTATTCGAATCACCTTTATCCTTAAAATATGGCACATTCTGCACCATCCACTCGTAGATTTGACTAAGCGTTAAACGCTTATCCGTTGCCGAGCCGATGGCATGCGTTATGAGATCCGCATAGGACAAATTACCCCATGCATTGCGACGCGATGAATTCTTTTTGGCGGCATTTGCAGCATTCTGTATGGCCTGCTGTGAGTCTGTGTATGACAAATAAGAAATTCAATATTAAATACATGAAGCAAACAAATAAGCAAACAAACAAACACATAAATATGACACATGATGATGAAGAGAACAACAATTACAACAAAAACAACAACAAAAAGAGACTTACCTCCACCGGACAATTGTTGATTGCTTGCCTTTGTGCTATCCAATTCATCAACTGGTTCAACAAAATTCTCTGGTCTTGGACATGGCCATGTATTTGATCTGGCACGTGTCTGTGGCTCAAAGCCGCCATCGCCCAAACCGTGTAGGTCACCACCGCCACCACCAATTAAATGTAGCGGATTCGTGCTTGTATTATCTGTGCGTGGCGGCGTTGGCCAATCATGCGCATAGCCATCCATGTAGAAGCTGTTGAAGACGTTGTTGCTGCTATTGCTGTTGCTGCTACTGTTTTGTAGTAGACCGTTACCGCCGTTGGCGTACGTCGTGCCTGTTTTTTGTTGTTGCACAGGATGCTGTATTAGCTGATTTGTATAATAAAGTATTCGCTGCAGTTTTGCGGCACTGCACACTACTTTATTGTATGAAATATTCTAATAGACCCAAAACAGCGTCGTTTGTAGTTTAAATTCAGTTTAAAAATAGTTGCTAAAAATATAAAAAAAAGAATAAATTAATTATTAATATTTTCTTTATCATTTTTTTCTTATTACAATAAAAAAAATACTTCATTTTATTAATAACATTTCTTATCTTCCAAATTATTATTCTTAAAGGCCAACAATTAAAATTAAAAAATTCTCATGTCTTACATTCAATCATAATCATAATCACTTTTCATGCACTTTCAATCAATTATACATTTATTGTCACTTTAATGACCTTCTACACGCTTAAATGTTCAGATACATTTGCAGCTAGATACAAATGTGTACAAGTGCGGAACTAATATTTAAAATATCTTAAAAGAATTCACTTCGTCGTAATAGTTCTTGTACAATCGACATACTTAATCATGTCACTCAATTATGTGCAACGTCATTTTTATAGATCGTACATGACTGGACTCTTTATAGCTTCGTTATTGAACTGGAATGCCGTTCGTTCGATCGATGATTATTGCGCAAATTAAAAAAAAAAAAAAAAAACTATGCACCGAAACGATTAAAATTAAATTATTACCAAAGCATATACAATGATATATATTATACATAATTTATAATTATTATAGATTAAGGGTCTGTAAGTTATTGAAGGCCCTATTGGTAATTTTGAACTAGTCATTTATATCCTGCTTTTTTGAGGACGAAAGTAACCTTAAACTAACAGGCTCCTGGATATAGCTTTACATAAAAGAGTTTATTATAGGTGTTCATCTTTCCCACTAAAATTTATGCAATCGGGAAAGCTTTACGGCCTCGTCCAAGAGCCCTAGTTTATGTTTAGGGACAGTGTTAAGGTTTATATGAAATGCATATACAGCACTGTTCCCTAATGACAAAAATTTTACAATTAACTTTTCAAATCACAAATTTTGGTGTTCCGGATTCGAAATGCCTAAATTTATAGAGAGAAAATTTAGTCAAACAAAAACAATTTTCGTTTGGTTAGACCGATAATTTAATTTGTAACCGATAATTTGAAATCGTACGAATTAACTAAATCGTAAATCGCAAACTTTTTGCGATTACGGGCGCGTGACTGATAGTTCAAGTTTTAAGCCTAGAATTACAAAATTAAAACAAATATATTCTTGATAAATATATTACAATCCAATCTGTAGTGTTTCCATGAATTAATATTATAAGTGTTTTTAAACAGTTTAAAGTTCATAAATAAAAAAATTTTCCACATAAAAACTCTAATCAACAAATTATAAAAAAAATTTAATAAAATTGAATCTTGAAAATAAAAATAAAAAAAAAAAATTCGATCGACACTTGCCGCGCTGTCTGCACTTCATATTGATAACCATTTGACGTTTCCTTGTCAAAAATTAAAGAGAGCAGCAGCAGCGTATGTATTTTCTTAGCATGAAATGCTCTTTTGATTATTTTGATTATTTTTAAGTGCTTTATCATAATTTTTGACCCTCTTTACGTTTCTCTATTTACTGATTACTTGATTCAATTTAATACTCAGCTGTTTGCTAAGCATATACATAATACAAATACATATGTACATACGAGTACTCGTAAATGTATATAAAGGTTGTATCTTATCGTACTGTCGGCTCGTTGTCTCGCATTTGCAGTATTGTTTTTATTGTTTTTACATATATAAAAATTATTATAATTTAATTTGTAATTTTTGTCGAATGCTTATATAAATATTTAGATTTTTTTTGTTTAATAAAAGCCAACATTAAAATTAAATGCAAAGCAAAGAAATTGTTTGAATAAAAGCAATTGGAAAATTATTCAGCGGAATTAAAAAAATATATATATAATTCTTTAGAGATAAAATTCGTTCTACATCACAAAAAAAAATTCTCAAAAATGTTTTAAAAGCTACAAAAATATTTAATTCATTTGATAACAATTTTTTTTTATTTATTTATTTTTTTTTTTTTTGACAAATTTAATTATATTTGATACACTAACACATAGGAAATTTCAATAAAATTTTACGATATATTAAAAAAAAAAATACAAACTAATCGATTTATAATTGTATCTTTTTAAATAGCTACACAGTCAGTTAGACAGATAAAGACCCGACAGACGATAGACAGACAGACAACGAAGCTAAATCACATGTTTAGTAGTCACACAAAGCTAGTTACAACAAAAATACATACGATAAATAAAAATGTATCTAGATATGTTTTAAAAAATATGGCGTGATAGTTTGTTGCAACTATGATTTTCAAAAAAAAAAAAAAAAAATGTTTTTAGATAGAAAAAAAATGACAAATTGGATCAAATTAAAACGAAAACTATTTCAAACAGTTAATAAAATAGTGTAAAATATTTCTAAGAAAGCAAAAATCATGTGTTAAATAATAAATGATGAATAAAGCAGCAAAGCGTAAAGCAAACAAAAAAAAAAAAAACAAAAAGCGCGTAAAAAAATATAAGCAAGAAAGAACGAGTATAAAATAAAAAAACAACAAAAAAAAATCAAAACGAAAACGAGTAGTACTCGTATTGCCCATAATGAACTGATATGATAATAATTTTAGCACGCATACAGTGAAATACAAACTCACAGATACTCAGATACACGCTCTGTCAGATAAGCAAAAAGAGAGATAGAAAAGAGAGAAAGAGAGAGAAAAAGAGCGCAAATAAAAAAGTAGCTCAATTAAAAAGCACTAAACACACAGAAATCAAAAACTTACGCACACAACTTCAGCTGTGACAAGTGAAAGATACATTCTGAATAAGATACTTTACGCATACTCAACTCATCTCACATACAGGTAGATATCTAAAAATTAGAGAGAGGAGAGAGAGAGAGCGCGCAAAAAATGTGTAATCAAAAAATGTGATGATCGCTCGTAAAGTATTTTTTGCGAGCTTTGTCCAATACAATTACACAGATACACACAGCAAAGCGAAGAGATAAAGCTACAACAGCAGCGAGTACAAGCAAAATACAGATACATTGCCATGCCAGTCAGAGACGAGTTCAATCGACTGTGTAAACGTATAAAAAAAAAATATATTAAAAAAAAACAAACAAAACAAAACAAAAAAAAAAAAGTTTAACAAGCAAAGAAAAAAATTCCACATTCTTCTTCCACTATTTTTCTTCTGCTACATCAGCAGCAACAGCCAGCAGCATCTTTAGTATCTTTAGCACCGTTTCGTTGAGAAATTGAAAGAGTGGCACAGTAGGTCGCAAAACTTTTAGAAATCAAGCATGTCGCTGACCGAAACGACCGCCCAGCCGATCTTTCACATACTTATATGTGTATTGTATATAAAATAAATTTTAAAGATACATCTCGACTGAGAGACAAAAGTTTTTAAGTATCTTTTGTGCAAAATGTCAGTAACAGTAGAAGCTGCTGCCAAGAATCCGGAAGCGTAAATCTGCTGTTGAAACGCCTCAGCTGAAAGGCGCAAAAACAACTACGACCGACAATATAAAACCTAAATTGATTGAGGGGTAAAAGCACAAACAAAAAAAAAAAAAAAAAATACAAGGAACCTCAACAATGACGACGTTGGACGACAATAAACTTAACACTGCTTTGCAGGTAGAAAATTATTTCAAACAGCTGCCAAGGTATAGTATCTGTAAGATTTGTTTTGTTCTTCCCTCACTTTTTGATTTTTTGCTGTCGTAAGCACATCTGTGATATTTCTTGTTTGTTCGTTCTTCTTTTAGTAAACATTTTGGAATTTAAATTTATTTTTTATTTAAATTTATCTTTATTTTGTAACATTCGTTAGCAAAGCAAACACATTGATCTGAAGATCTTGAAAATAATTTAAAAATCGATACATTTTTAAATATTAAATACGAATCGATCGATCGATTTCCGTTTGCTCAGTTTTTTAGAAACTAGTTAAGAAGTCTAGATATGTTGAATTGTTGCGGCAGATCTACTTTTGGGCAAAAACAAAATTTCGATATTTACCCGACTAGTCAAAGCAGTGCCCCCATACAAAGCCTTTAAGCACCAAGATATGTATTAATTTTTTATAAAAAACTGCTGCTTTTTTATACCCGTTACTTATAGTGTAAACCGGTATAGTCAGTTTGTCCGAAAGTTTGTAGACCCCAATATATTCTTGATCAGCTCGTTCTTTCTGTCCGTCTGTCTGTTGCCAGGTGATTCATTCGCTCAGTTTTAATGATATTGAGCTGAAATTCGAAACTTACGCTTTTCTCAGTCTTAAGTAGTTTGTCTGTTAATATTAGAATGCCATGCCCACTGTAAGATGTATCCCACATACCAATTTATAGCACATTTTCGAATTTTTGTATGAAAATAGGTATTCTTTATGCATGTACTCACTCCAAATTAGATAAAAACGCTTCGAATATTATTCAATGTCAACGCTAAGGTGCCACGCCCATTTTTAGCTATAGCCCCGTACAAAATTACCGCCTATTTTTGAATTTTTGTATGAAAATGTCATCTTATGTCATCCTATGTACACAGAAACGATATCATACGGATCGGATCACTATAACGTGTAGCCTATAATCTATCTATAATTTTATCTTAAAATTTGATATCAATATTGTGTATAAACTTGGGTTGTATCGGACCATTGACCCCACACATTCCATCTCGTGGTTCTATCTAAGCCACTGATGGTCACACATAATCTATTCAAAGATTCGTATGACGGAATTTTAAGCTTCGGTTCCACGGAAGTTAACGTTTTTCCTTGTTTAAGCATCAATTATATTTTTTTTAATTTATTAATAAACACAACATATTTGCCTAATTTTTTTATTAGAAATATTATAAAACGAATAATTTTATTTTTAGAGCAAAATATTGTTACGACTGGAATATATATAAAAAAAAAAATTTAAAAAAAAAGCTAACGAAAAATAAGACGCAAAATATACATATAATAATTTTTATTACCGTAAATAATTTTCTCCAATAAAAACAACACATTTCAGTAAAAATATTTAAGCGGCACAGCACCCTGACCTAAGTCACTAACTACAAAACTAAAAATGTATTTTCTACTATTTTTTCCGTGTTTTGATTTTAAATACATATAATATATATTTTTTTTTTTTTTTTTGCTCATATCGCACAGAAATATTTATTTCATGTCGCACACAATATTCACAATATTCAGCATGTAAGCAAGTATCTAGATACATTTTTGTTTTTATTGTTGTGTTTTGTGCCTAAATATATATGCCGGTGCCGTTGCTAATATATTTCTAAAATTGTTTTAATTGTTGTGCTACTAAAACAAAAAAACAAAAACACTATTTTTAAGTATGTAAATAAAAACAACTAAAATAAAACTACTAACAGAAAGAAAAAAAACTGTCTAGAATAATAAATGAAGAATTGCGTCTTGCAAATTGTTACTTAAAGAAATCAGTAAAAAAAAAAAAAATTTAGAAAGAAAACAAAAAATTGGTCACAAGTGATGTTTTTTATTTCGAATTTAAATAATAGAAGCATTTTTTTTTATAAAAAATACTAGAAAAGCGAAAAATAAAGACGTCATTTTGCAAATTAGAAAAGGTAAACAACAAATAAAGAAAAAAAAAACATTAATTTTGAATACAGTTTTTTATAAAGCAAATAATAAATTCTTTAAAAAAAGAACCAGAACCGTTATCACATTTATGCCGGAAAGCAAAATATAAAAAAAAAAAATATATATCAAAGTAACAAAAAAAATTCAGAAAGCAAGTTCAAGAATTCTAGGAATCTTTCATTGTTTTCCAAGATATAAGAATCGATAAAAAAACATATTCAAAAACCACAACAGCTGATCTTTGTTTTTGTTCATATTTTTCGTAAATGATTGCAAAAAACTAAAAAAAAAATACTTCAAAAAATAACTAAAAAAAGCTGGATAACATAAATAAAAAAAATAGATGATATAGGAATTTTTTTTGTACTCAGTTGAATTTGTCATATCATGAATACCCAAACGCCAAAATAACGCGCATTCGGGAGTCCAAATAAAGATCCAATATCAAATATCGATCCAAATAAAAAACAAGGAAAAATTTTAACTTAGGTGGACCCGTAGCTTAAATACCCTTCACACGTTTTTTTAAATAGTTTATGTATTATAAACAGTGGCTTAGATAGAACTTCGAGATGGAATGAGAGGGGGTCAATGGTCTGATACAACTTTAGATACCAATTGGTATCAAATTTTAAGCTAAAAATACAGTTATTCAAAAAATAAATCAAAAGTCAGTAAGTTTGTATGGGACCTATGCCCAAAAATGGGCGTGGCACCTTGGTTTTGATATTGGATGATATTAGAAGTGATTTTAACCAATTTAGAGTCAATACATTCCTAAATAATATCCATTTTCATACAAAAATTGGAAAATGGGCGGTAAGTTTGTATGAGGGATATATCAAAAACGGGCGTGACATATTTCTTTTGACATTGGATAACATAAGAAATTTTTTTTTATCCAATTTGGAATGAATACATGCAAAAATAATACCCATTTTCTTATAAAAAATTGAAAATGGACGGTCATTTAGCATGGTGGCTATGCCTTTAAAAATGGACATGGCACTTTCATTTTGAAAACTTGAGTTTTGAGCTAAATATCTCCCGTAGTCTTTTTTTAAAAGCCGGTAATTAAGACTCAACGAAATTTCTTCGATGATTTCAGATTTAGTATCAACTTTTAAGATATCCATAAACGAATATCACTGGCCTATGGAAATTTTAAATTTAATTTGGAAAGTGGTTTGAGTTGTGAACAATTTTGACTCGTCGATTACAGCAATTTTGTTTGAATTTTTTTATTTGTTGTTCTCTGCATCTAAGGCATTGAAAAAATACAGGTGACACACTCAAGCTACAACGGAAATAAACATTTAGAGTTCACAAAAAACCTTAAAATAATCAACTTATAGCTTACTGTATTCAAACTATGCATTCCCGCACAATATTCAGTTCATCATTACGGAGCGTTGGAATGCATATAAAAAGTTGAGAATGTAAATGGTTTTTGAGATAGGTCAAAAGGGCAGACAGACAGAAAAACACTTGTAAATTTGACTACAATGTAACAATACAAACGAGGAGAAGGTATGGTCAGTCAGTCAGTCAGTCATTACGAATCAGCGACGATGTACATTTTAAATAGCTTTTCGAAATGACACAACGATTTGTCTGACATTGTGGCAAGCTAACAAGCGACTTTAGTTATATTTTTGTTAAGTCTTTGAAATTTTTTTTCCTGAATACTTAAGACCAAAGTCAGACGACAGTTCAGTTCAGTTCGGTTCGGTTCGGTTATGCATGTATATTAATTGGTAAAGACGCCGCAAAGACGCCGTACCGCTAGCTGAACACTTCACTTCACTTGACTTTAGTCTTTGCGTTGCGTTACGTTGCGTTGCGTTAAGCATAACAATATTGAGACGCTGACTTACTTACTACTTTTTTTTTTTTTTTTTTTTTGTTTTAATAATCCTGTTTGACGGGTTACAAATACTCTTTTGTGGCTTTTACTTTGGGCCCATATGAGACATGAATAATCATAACTAGATAATATATGGTATATGTGTATGCAAGAACGGTTTCAAAGGTTTATACTAAATGAAAAAAAAAAAATCTTAAGTTAAATTTTGTAAAGATACTTTTGTATCTCATTTAAATAAATTTAAATAAATTCTAAAATCATTTGCATTTGCGTTTAGTTCAAATTAGTATTCCAAGCTGTGAAAACATTTTGTTGAAATATTATGCAAATTATTTTCATTTTTCATTTAGTTTTTTTTCAAAGACATTTAAAAATGACAACATCAACGTATGAGTTAATTTTAATCATTTAATTATTTAATTTTTTTTTTTTTTTCTCTTCTCTCGAAAAAGAAAAGTGAAATAAGAATTAAAATGAAATAACAAAAAAAAAAAAAAAAAAAAAAAAGAAAGGAAAATAAATAAAAAAAAAAAAGCAAATTACTATTTAAACTTACGTAACAAGTGGCTGGCATTTGTGTTTTATTTGTATCTTTTGCTGTGACTCTTTATTCTTTTTTATTTTTATTGTTGCTTTTATTTCTGTATTTTTTTTTTTGTTTTCTCGTATTTGTTCTGCTTTTTTTTTTATATTTATTTTACCTTAGATTTTTTTTCTTTTTCGCTTTCATATTTGCTTATTCTTTTGCATTTATCGCGCCAAATGTATCTTGTATCTACATGTTTTGCTCGAATTTTTGACTTTCGTTTTGTTTAAAATTAATAATGATGTCTTATGAAATATTTCCTATATTTTCACTGATTTTTTTTTAACTGAACGCTGGTTGGTTCCATTTAGAAGGCGTGCAACTTGTTAACATGCACCTTATCGACGACGTTTTTTTTGAGATACTTTTTTTTTCACATTTGTATTTCATTTGACACTTTTGCAAATGATTTTATTCATAGATTTATGACAGGCAGTTGACATTGAAAATATGTTTCGTATTTAAAAATTTGCATTACGCTTTGGTCGCTCTCTCATCAAATTTGTTGAAATATTTTATTGCATTTGGTTGGATTTCTATTTTTAAAAAAATGTTCTATTTAGTTTGAAAATGTGTTATTTTTTTTTTAAAACATTTTAAATGAATACATTTGAATGAATATGATTATATCATTTGAAATATAGTGGAAAATTTAGCTTAGTGAAATGTTTGAGGAAAATTTATTTCGAAGATAGCTGGGTACTGTAGGTCATTCTACAAATAGTTGTATTCTATTAAATATATAAGCAGTTTTTTTTTACTAAATAAAATTTATTGCATTTTGTCACTTTATAACTTTATTAGCATGCAGCTACACGACGTCAGATACTTTGCACTTTGTTTAAATATTTTGCATAATTTTGTCATTATTTTTCATCAGCAGCAGCAACAATAACAACAAAAACGTTCTCATAAATGTATCACTAACAAACTACACGTTTTATCATTCAATTTTTTTAGATTTCTAGATTTCTCGCTGCAGCATTCATAGTGGTTTTTCTACTTTGCTAATATTTAATAATTTATTAATGCAATTATTATAAAAAAAAATATTTATATGCAAATGTGCAAAGCAGCTTTTGAAAATATTACATTGTACATAAAAATATTTAGATACATTTGTATCTTTATATATGCACGTGTACCCATGCATGTTTTTTTTTTTACAACTAAGGTCAGCTAAGCATTTCTAATTACAAATTTTATACAAATTATAGCGTAAAAAATGTAAATTTAAAAAAAAAAAAAAAAAGTATCTTTAAAAAAATTCATAAAATGCATCTGAACTATTTTTGCTAAGTAGCTGAGCACTATGTCAATTAGTATTTAAGTTAAAACAATCAATCAGTTGATTATCAAAAATTATGTCAAATTGAAATATTAAATATTTAAAAATTAAATATACATTTATGTACTATATATGCAACTTATTATGTGCCTCTATTTATACACATATTTACTTATAAATTTAGTTACAAGTATAGTCGATGACATACATATCAATGCTAACTATTTATAGCGACACTATCAGTAATCTATATGTGAATATGGTATTTGTGTTCTAATTAAGATCTCTTATTGCCTGAACTCGAGCAAAGTGTTCTATCTTTGTGTATATTTTTTATTTTTATTTTTGTATTAGTATTTGATTTTGTACTAATCTAAAATTTCTTCATATTGAGCGCGCATAGAGCGAGCACACGTTTTAACTGATAATAGAATAAAATATAAACATACATATTTGTAGTATCTACTCAAAAACAAATCAACTCGAATTGAAAAGTACTAAACTCAAATACAAAACAAGAAAAATCTGTAATTTCGAAAGAACCGAAGCTCGAATACCTGTTATACAAAACTTTGAATAGTTTGTTTTTGGGGCTGGAGTGAATACATTAAAAAAAATCAAAAATGGGTGTTAGATTTGTTTGGGGGCTATATTGAAAAGTGGGCGTGGCACTCTCATTGCTTAAGCCGTTGCCAGGAATCCTTTAAGTACCAAATTTTAACTTAATATCATTAATACTAACCGAATGAAACGATTTGAAATAAACAGAAGGACTTACATGGCTAAATCGATTTGTATAGTCGAGCTGATCAAGAATATATATGTATTTATATACACTTTATAGAGTCTGCGTTGTAAACTTTTCGACAAACTTAATATAACCGTTCACATTATGTGTCACGGGTAATATAATAATTACATATAAAGATTTGACATACAGACAGATACATTGGCAAACTGCAAAAGTCAAACATTTACGAAATTCATATTAAAAATCGGACACTTTGTATCATTATAATTTTCTTTGTTTCAAAATAATAAAATCGGAAATAAATAATTTATGAAAAAAACTTTGGTTTAACAGCAGCAGTACCCACCAGTACAGGGTGGAGCAATTGACTGAACTGCCTTTTTAACAAACTAGTCCAGCCAGGTTAGTTACTAGCAAGTCAGGGCTTTTGCAAAGTTGACCAATGCCAAGTGATTCTTTTTAGAAAAAATAACACTGTTCACGTCTCTGCATTAGGCAATGGGTGTCTTAAATGTCATTTACTTTAAATCTACGGCAATTTTGACTATATTTATGATAAATATAATGTTTATAATTTTCCAAGTGCTTCAATGATGCAAAATTAATCAAAATCAAAAGATATTCATTTTTTTAGTTTTTTAGGAGGCCCCATTAACGAATTCTTGGAACGAAAAAAATTTAAATATATATAAATGGACTCTCATGAGCCAGCAACTTGACACAAGACCTATTGTAATTTTCAGGAACTCATCTATAAGGTAAATTTAATTAATTTAAAATTTGTTTTTTTCTATTTACCTAATAAATTGAAGCCTTTTGCGGAAATGTGTTTGCCAAAGTTTTCTCTGCTACCCAAAGGAATCTCCCGCTTTATGTAGAACTGCGCCGCTTTACGTTGATTTTCTTTTTTGTATTTTTATATTGAACACTTTTCTTATCTTTTTTATTGGTTTAAAGTTGCACTTTGTGTGAACAACAATAGACACTTTATAATTTATTTTGTTACTGAATATTTTTCAAGCGTTTTCTTTTTTCAATATTTAACTTGCCTGAATTTTTGAACACACAAAATTTTTTATACTTTTTCTTGAATATTTTTGTTATGTATGAATTTGATTTTGGCTGTAATAAAAGAAATATTTTTTATTTTAAATGTAAAAAACTTTGATTTGTGCTTCTGCGGTTTTTTAATTATTTTTTTTATTTATTATTTTATAACTTTTTTTAACACTGCACACGTTTCTTTTTTTATTCTTTTATGCACATTTTTTTCGTATAAAAATTCGCCAATAAGAAACTTGTTAGACGTTGGATTTGATCATGAGCCTATTTTTTGTTGTTGTTGTTTTTTTTCTTATTTCTTGCGCTTTTGGCTTTGCTTTAATTCGGTCGGCAAACGAAGAAGAAGAAGAAAAAAAATAGAAAAAGCAAAACAAAAATTTACAGCAACAATTTTAATAGTAGAAAAAAAATAAATTTTTTTAAGCAACAACAAAAAGGCGTAGTGTAAAAAGAGAAAAAATAAAAAAGCAAAAAAAAAAGCCGCTTAAAAGACGATATATGTGAGTAGTCTGTAGCTGACGTCGCAGTCAACGTCATCAAATCAATTCATGCCAATTGGATAGTAATCGAGAAATACACCAACACACACACACACACAAACGAACACAAATTAATTGGAATTTAAACGAGTATTCAATGAAAAAACTATAAACAACAAAAATAAAAATAATAAAATAAAACGATAGCAATTGTTTAAAGTTCAAATGCAAACTTCAAAAAAAAAAAAAATCACAAAAACACGTTTTTCTTTACGTTTTTTTCTTTAGCATTTATCTGCGCATTTGCTTGGTTTGAAAAAAACATCAAAAAAAAAAAAAAACTTAATGCAACGTGCAAGTTTTTTTTATTTAAGGTAGGCGCGAAAAACTTATAAAACAAACAAAAAAATATAGGTAAGGAAAAAATGTAACAAAAATATTTTTCTTTAAGTAAAGCGCGCAGCTTTTTTTCTTGGCTTTTTTTATCTTTTATTTTTTTTTTCGCAGTAGCAGCGCAGCAGCATATATGGGAGCGAGAGCAAAAGAGATAATTTGCCTTTACACGATCATTCGTCGCTTTGTCGCGTCAATCTGTGTACGTCCGTCCGTCCATAAGTCGTTTCATTTGTCGTTCTGTTGCGCGCTACTATTACGTTTTATTTTTTTTTTATTTTATTCTTTTTTAAATAATTTTTCTTTATTTTGTTTTTGTTTTTTTCTTTCTCTTTTTTATTTTCTTTTAATAATTCACTTTTTTTTGGTTTGAAATTCTTTGGCTTTCTTCTTGGTCACTACACTTCGTTTCTATTTTGAATTTATTTGCTACGTCTACATTTATTAAAGATTATTTTGTTTTTGTTGCGTTTTAATTTGGATTTGTTATTAAATATTTTAAATAAAATTATAATAAATATTGAGACGCGACCTCGTGGCTTTTAACCGCAAAGCATAAAACATACACAAAATACGAACCGAACTGCTTTCTTGATAAATGTTTTCTAGTTGAATGCGAACTGACAACTGATTCGTCGTTTTTCAACATTTTCTTGTATAAACGAGCGCGCGCTCGTTATATTTGGTCGAGAGAGACACGAGCCCCAATTTGCACAAACACACAACACAGAACACACACACACATACACACGCATACAGCCATAGCTGTTTAATTCAAACAAAAGTGGGGACGGGAGCATACATACTTAGCAAACATGTGAGAATATTTGCAAATGTGTATGTGTGTGTGTGTGTTTAGTGTTTGTGAATTGTTCAGCAAACATGCACGCACACATACAAATATACTTTTTCTCTTTATAATACGCTCTCACTTGCATTCCACAAGTGTTCATTTAAAAATAACATCCACATTTGTTTGAATTACTTTTTTGGCGCGCTCTTTTCGAAAAAGAAAAAAAAAAGAAAATATTTATATTTTGATTATTTCTTTCATCAAATTTATTTTTTTAATATTTAATTTTAATAATAATATTTTTAAAAAAATCCCCGCTCTGTTTTTGTTTTTTCTTTTTGAATGCTGATAAGCAGCTTTACAAATCTTTATCTACTAACGGAATTTTTATTCCCAATAAACTGCATTTTCCAAATAAGCTAAATAGTAGAAATAGAAAAAAAAATATTACGCTAACCAGTTTGACAAGGCATAAATTTTGCGCATTCCGCTGAACGAATGCTAATGGAGCAGCGGTAGTCTAGACGCTTCGACAGCACTTAAATAGCTACATATGTATATGTACAAATGTATCTTATAGATACTTACATGTAAGTACTCGTAACTAGATGCTTGTTGTTTAAAAAACCGTTACGCTTGTCCCCTGGCTCGTTGCCTGCCACCCACTTGGCGACAAACTTAACGCGTAGCGAATATCGCGCCGATTATAAAACTAAATTTGTCAACAACAACCACAGACACTGCAAAACGAACGCTCCATCTAGAAATTTAAAGTATCTACAATATTTATGTTTTTTTCTGTTTTGTTTTTGTTTTGCCGTTTTTAATATGTCTAACAAAAATAATCGTATACGTCGATGCTTAAATGAAAACCAAAATTTGTGACGAAAAACAACACCAGATGACGTTCCCGGCATTATAAACATAAACAAACCCAAACACTTACAGGGTGCATCAAAAAGAAATGTTTTTGTTATGATATGGTTTTAATGAGCGAAACAGGAACTGCATTCTAAAGATTTAAATTTTTTACTATTTTCTGAGATCTTGTATCCAGGTGAACATACTCGGTATCGGTGACAAATAAAGCTCCCTCTCTCTGGACCCTCACAAATCCTCACATGTGGTCCAAACCGTGATGACATTTGAACTTTATTTCAAATACACTTATTGTGACACCCTTTACAAATTAAAATGAAATAATACGTCTAATACGTTTAGCATTTGAAAGCCGAGCTCTAAAGCGATCAACATTTATAAACACGAATTTTACTCAAATTGTCAACGAATTAATTTTGAGAGAAAGAGCACGAACGGACGAACGAACAAGCGAACGAACGAACATTGGAACGTACAAATTATTGCATGGGTCGACAGCGTAATTGGTATTTGATGAAGTAATGATATCAGCTTATGTCGTTGGCCTTCAAAAAATTATAATTATTTTATTTTATTACCCAGCCGCATTGGTATGCGACGTCGCTGTCCACACTCGGAATACGCCCCGACAGACGGAATAAGCTTTGGCTTTACTTTCTGTCGCGCGCTCTAACATCAAAAATTTAAATTTTGTTTCTTTTTTTAAATTTTTATTTTCATTTTTGACATTTGTCGCTCAAAATTTTTGGCGATCATTTTTTTTTATTGACTGATTTGCGATTTGGTTTTTGTTTTTTTTTTTTTTTACAGCTTCTGTTGATCATTTCGTAGAAATATTTTTTTTATTATTTTTTTTTATACTTTTTTTATTCATTTTGTGTGGGCTTGGAGCAATTTTGAGTATTATATTTTGAAAACAATGACACATGTACTTGTATTTTGACTGATAATGGCGCCAGAAGCGATGCTAAAGACAATCCAAAAATGATTATTTTATTTTGACGACTCGATATAGCTATGTCCGTTTGTCTGTCTGTCTGCGGCATGATTTTGAGACTGAACCATCAAACATTGGAAGAATAGAGTATATAAAATATTATAGCTTATAGGAAGCTTTCTATAAGACTACCCCAAATTTTTTTCTATTGAAAGGTTTATGTTTAATAGTCTAGAAACACAAAATTCAGTATGGGATGATCCCCAGTAAAATATTATATGTAATTTGACTGAGTTTGTACAAGAATTTAATTAAAAACCTAGCTCAGCTTTTGGACTTTCTTGTTCAAAGAAAGAACAAATTCTCGACTGCTATGTTCATTCTTGAAATTATGTGCATAAATTTTATTTATAAAAAAGAAAAAAAAAACCCAATCCACATTTCTAACTGTAAACAATTTGAAACGAGCCTCCATCACAACATGAAATACGACAGCAACAATAAAGAAAAAAATTGTTTTTAAATGAATTTCAAACTAATTGTAAGCTGATAACACACGCCCCAATGGAATAGCGTGATCAAAACGAAAAAAAAAAAGAAAATAATATGCAAAAAATACACTTTCAATCAGTTAAAGCAATGTAGATATCTGCATTTGTAATTTATACAAGATTAAATGCTTTGATTAATTTAACGACGTAATTGATGCAGTCCAACACGAAAATAAAAAATAAGTAGTAGAAACGAGTTTTACGATTTATATTTAAGAGCGAAAAAAAACGCAATTTGCGCCTGCTCGAAATGCGACTTAAGATTAGCAACGATGCTAAGATTTCCGCTTACGTCGTCACTTCAAATCAATCTGATAGATACACGATACAAAAACGTACTTATGGATGATATTGAAAGATCTCATTTTATTTGTAAGAAAGCGAGAGTGTAAGTGGAAGAAAAGGATTGTGAAAATAAAAGAAAAATAAACTGTTTATATTAAGAAATTCATCATCCACAATTTATGCACGAGTAGCGCGCAAAAAAAACACGTGGTTTTTCAAGTTCAACGAGTCGGAAAAAAACCAACACACAAAAAAAATTTGATAAAGAAGATAGCGGAAAATAAAACAAAGAAAATTGTAAAAATAAACATTCAAACAGACATAAACCACATGCAAAAAAAAAAAGTAGTACGAAAAAAATATTTAAGTGAAAAATCAACAAAATAGCAAAAAGCAAAAAAAAAAAAAAATAAAAAAAAAACAATTCAAGAGTTATAAAAAAAGAGAGACAAACAAAATGATCAATTTTTCTCTCTACATCAGGAAAATGAAATTTATAGCATAAGGTAGGAGAGAGATGCAAAAAGCTTTGTGTATATTATACTCTATAAACATAAAAGAGCACAAAACAAAGTATGAAATATGAAAACCTAACCTAACCTAATGCGACAAAATTATATACACACACACACACATATACACACACCTGATGACGTTAACGAATGACAAAAGCTCACATACATACACAAACAAACATATAAATGCGACTTAGCATAGATAAAAGTAGCGCAAAAACGTGGTCGGCTATTGCGTCGTAAAATAAAAAAAAAATAAATAAAAAAAAACGAAAAAAAAAAACGAAGGCGAATAAAAAAACAAAAACAATAACAAAACTTACGCAAGTTATGCGGCTTACCTGAGTCCAAGAAGAGTATAAAGAGAGGCAAAATAAAAGTAAAAAAAGTTTTTTTTTAGCTGATCAGAAGACTGAGAGAAAATTCTTTAATTTGTTTGAAAATGGTTTTAAATCTCGAACCATTTAATATTAAAATCAATCTAGCCTTTGGGTAAACGTCGATTTCAGTGTGTCTTTCTCAGAATTATGCTGAATTCGAAATTAGAATTTTTTACTAGCTCAAATTTATGAGATATAAAAAAAAAAATTAAATAAAATTGATCAAGAATTAAATTTTAGACTTTAAACAATTTAAAAATTCTGACTTCCATAGCTTTCTACGGGATTAAAAACTCCAAGTTTAAAAGAGATTGAGAATTTGTTCCAAAAAAGCAGCCGACGATAAGTAGTGTTCCCTAGAAGAGTAAATGCTGTGTTTTGTAATTGTTTAATTTAAGCCAAATATTTTATTCAGGGTATAATTCGATTTGTTTTTTGCGGGATAAGTATTGGTAATGATATCTTAAAAAAAACACTATAACCTTGTAAAAACATTCAAAATAACTTGAAGTTGGCAAGAAGTCTGTTTAAATATTCTTAAAATTTAAAAATTTACTATTTTTTAATAGAAGTACAACCTATTTGTGAGTAAGATTTTTATTTACCATATGAAGTAGGTTAATTCAAAAACGTCGTAGTATGCAACAATGTTGCATTGTGGAATTTACACTAGTCGTGTACTCATTTGATTGCGCTCTTTTTGAAAATGCAATCCACAAACCACTTGTAAGATTCCATACAAAAACAAGTGCAAAAGCACACACACACACCACACACACAAATTGTGCTTTATTCAGACACAGATACAACTGCATAAATTAGAAGAACAATTTGAGTGTGAGTTTTCTTCGAGTAAACTTTTATGCAATATATTCTCAACCCCCACACATATACAGTTAACTATATCCCTCTCTCGCTTTCTCTCGTTTGCTTTCTTATACTCTGCAATTGTTACTGTTCTCTCACACACATTAAAATTAAAAGAAATTGCTTTGCATTTGTTAGAGTGCAATGGACTTATGTATTGTTTTCCTTGTTGCAGGATACGCGTTTCGTGATTACGTTGCTCAGGTGGTTCGGTCGGTTCGTTTTGTTCATTGCTTGGCCCACTTTTGCAACACTTTTGTGGTTGACCCGAAATGAGAAAATGGTTTGGAGCAGAATGTTCGATTTTTCTGTATTAACCATTATTTAATGCTACCAGTGGGTGTGCCTAAAATTATGCTACGACTCCTTTAACGGATTCTGCGCAGCTCATGCGCCGATTTCATAGGTTATTCAGGTCGGCAGTCTGTCCGAATTAATTGTTCAATGTTCGGTTCGGTTCCTTGAATTGATAACGAGTAACAAACAGAAATCGGTGTCCAAAGCATCGTTTGTAGGCGCGCCTTTTTGTTGTTTTATTGCTCGCTCCACTGTTTAGGCGACGGCCACTTAGGCTTCAGAACAATTTGCCGTCGGTTTTTTTTTTCGTTCTCCGTTTATAGAACACACACACACACGCACATACAGAGGCACACCACCTATAAGTGTCCTTCAGCAATTTAGCGTACGAGAATATGAGCATGAAGTTCTTTTTTTTTTTCTTTTTTTTTATACATTGATATTTATCAATGCGACTTAAAGTATGCGTTATTCTACTTAAATAAGTAACTTCTGTTGAGCTCTTAAGAATATCGATTTATAGAAAAGCATGGATATTTCATATTTAAATCACTACTTGAACATTTCTTTACAATTGCTCATGAGGAATATGAGGAATCATTCGAGAAACTATGTAATAATATAATTTAAATATATGAATTTATATACAGTGCTGGACATAATAATAGGTGTGAAACATAAAATGTTGAAAATGTATAGATTTCAGATTTGTAAGTACGGCAACACTATTTTAAAACAAAATTGCCAAAAAAAATATTTGTTGGTAAATATTGTGGATTGTTAATTTGCTCAACCTTAAAATTGGTCTGGACATAAAAATGGGTGGGTTTGAGTATTTAATTGCCGAATGTAAGATTTTAAGGCAATTACAACTAAATGGAGGTTTAAATATGATATTGTTTTAGTATTACATGGGTTTTTGACCACACTCCAGTGCAGAGGAGAAAAGACTTGAACCCATATCAATTGGACAGTCACAAAATATCGTTACAACTGCCCTTAGGCCGGAATAAACCTTTAGTGACACCAAAATCAAACATTTTGCATGAAAAATGAACAAATTTGAAGATAAAAGCTATTATTACTCAAAAATTAAGGTAGATAGCAAGTTGCTTTCTTCAAAATTAATGTGCTCCAATTGTTTGTTTCTATTTCACACGAATGTTGCATTTTCCTTTTTCCTCTAGATTTTAAATTACCGGATCGGATCCAGGATTACATCAGGATTACACGCCCGCTGTTAGGTTTCACTCGCATACAAACCTAACGCCCATTTTCGAGTATTAATTTGTTTTTTATTCATGTTTTCATTTTATTTAAAAATATGTTTTTTATATCAAAGCACGAAAATTACCGGATAGTTTGTATGGGGACCATGCCCAAAAATTGTCGATCAATTTGATTTTGACATACAAGCTACCAAGAAAAGCTTAATTTTCAAATTTCAAGTATATATGTATATTATTTTAAACTAGCTTTACTACCCGGCCTCGCTCGGGTCATGTACATATACCAAATTTCATTTGAATCACATTATTAGCCACGCCCACCGCTCATTCTTCTAAATCGATAAATATTTTATCATTTAAGTTAGACCAAAAATTACACATCTACAAACTTTAATTGAAATCGGTTGAGTTGTTTCTGAATTATTCAATAAATTTATGATCGACCCACCGCCACACTAAGGGGACTGAAAAATAGTTCACTTTCTATTCTTAGACGTACTGAATATACGCAAAAAATTTCATAAGAGTCGGTCAAGCTGTTTCGGAGGAGTATTATTACAAACTCTGTGACACAAGAATTAAAAATATATGTATAAGATATTCAATTAAGTCTTACTAGATTGAAAAAATCTTAAATTCTGGGACGTCGAGCAAGCAGAATATTGCAGCCATACCACGCCTCATACAAATGTAGAAAATTTTCATTACATCGCTGATGGTTACACGTTATTGGACAATTTGAGATATTTTAAATACATATTTTGACGAAGCTCTAAAATCGTTATTTTATTCTTAATGAAAATAGCGTTTATAATATGTGAAAGTGCTAAGAATATAATAATAATGTAAATGTTAAATATAGTTATCAGAACACAAAGTATGTATTGTATTATTATATCTATGTTAATTCATAAAACAATTAATTCAACAGCTACACAATGATAACATTTTTTTTTTTTTTTTTTTTTGCATTTATGAACTATAATTAAAACAAAGGGGATCATTTGCATTTCCGTATACATACATGTAAATACTTCAAATACATATGTACATACTCGTACAAACAAAAGTGAGACAAGACGTTAAACTCAAATGCAAAGCACAACGAGCTGCTGTTGCGACCCGGCAACAAGTGCAATTTAATAAAATAGCAAACATTGTTTGTACAAGTGCGAATGAGAGAGCAAATACTCGGTACGAAGCGAAGACGAGTGTATCTATTCATATGGGGATTGGGTTTTTGTAATCAGCAAGGCCGAGAAATGCATACAAACTCAAAGTAAGAGCAAGCAGCGTAACTGGTTCTCTGCCTTTTCGCACTTTAATACATACATACACATACATACATATATGTAAATATAAATATACTCGTATGTACTCGTATATGTATGTATGATAATATTTTTACAAAAAATTTTCCAATAGCAACGATTATCAAAATCAGAAATGAGGCAAAAATTAATTATAATGACATCAAGTTGAAATGTAATCGAATCATTAAAGCTCAAATAACAAATATAAAAATGAGCGGTAGGTTCGGTTCAATGTAACAACAATTGATACTCATAGTTGATAGAGTATAAACTAGTAAAATATTGAGCCACGTGTATCGACGTCATAGCAAACACACAGACATACATGCGTACTATATCATATATGATACATTTGTATTATCTAAACATTTCAATTAACTCAGCTGAGTGCTCAACTCATTTTCTATGGAAAATTCTTTTTGGCTATAGCGGTAAAGGTCAGTGAAAGGCCCCGTGGCCTGGCTGCAAAGCAAATGAACGAGCGAATGAGATAGAAAATGAACGAATACTTGACAAAAAGTAACTGATAACGCGCGAGCGCCATTGATAAGAGTGATAAGAAATGCGCTCAGTGTACATTGATAGTAACAGAAACAGAGAGAGAGAGACAGACAGAGAGAGATGAAGAGAAAAAGTTTAATATGTGCAAATAGCAAAACTCTGCTGAGTGGAAAGAAGAAGAATTGAGGAAGTGTTTTGTCACTCATTTCAACAGTTTGTCATTGAGTAATATGAATTTTAGGCTTGCATCAATTGAGTTATTCACAATGAATGTGAGTTAAGCATTAGAAGACTGTGGGAATGAACTTCAAAGTATTCAGTACTCATCTAATAGTTTTAATATAATACAAGAAGTAAGCGTTTAGGCTCTTGAAATGGAAATTTGTGAGATGTGCTCAAAAATAAAGTATAAAATTGTTGTCAATTTTCTCTGTACCTTTTCATACCCTGCAACCAAAGAATAAAAGGGTATACATATTAAATTTATGCAAATTTATTAAATAGGTAGAATCAGACCCTATAAAGTATACATTTTCCTGATCAGCATAGAAAGGAGATTCGATATAACTATGTCTATCTGTCTGTCCGTACTAATTTCTGCCGTTTGCCAATTATCTCCAAGACTATAAGAGATAGAGCCACCATATTAGAAACGTATACTCCCCTAAGCCGTCAATTGGTCACTTATAAACGGGTTTTCTCTTGCCCTTTTGAAGGGGTACCCCTCATACAAACCTACTTCAAAATTTTAAATTTTTGTATAAAAATTTCTCTGTTATGTAATTTAGGAGTTCTAAATTTAGTAAGTATTATGCCTACAATGGCCCAAATGAAATATCCCAACATGGGAGCCGCCCCAATACAAATTTAAACCCAATTTTTAGACCCCAAAGATACCTAGTTCTAGTAAAAGGAAAATCGTTTTATGAAGTTCGAAAAGTATTGCACAATTTTGAATAGTATATTGGGACGTACCTCATATCTTCTTCTTCCATATATCTCGTGGTAAAACATTGATTAATTTATTAAACTACTTTTATATGTTACCATATTTCAATACAATGTGTGTGTGTGTGTGTGTGTGTGTTTGCACGCTCAAAATCATAAAAGATAACTTAATTAACAAGTTCAGAGTTTTTCTTCATTTTTTCCAATTTTCTACTTATACAATAATAACATACATAAATAGGTCAATTGAATGGACAGCGTACATAATGAGTACACTGAATGAAGCATGAGTCAAGTCAACCAACCCTATGTATCGCAAATACGTATCTTTTAGTTCAATGTTCATTTTGCTAATAGCTTCAATACTTGTTGCTCATTGATATGAGTGACACAGAGGCAGGCAAATTGTTTCATGTTTCGTTCTGTTAACTTCAAACGAGCATAATAATGAATAAATGACAATAATGGTGATATGTAATTGATACAGAGTGAGAGATAGATAGATAGATAGATATATAGATAGAGAGATGTTAATAATGTTGATTATGTTGTAATGATATAATTAGTTCATATCTACATACTAAATGTCTGCTTAGTATTAGTTTACAGTGTTGCCAATAGAAAAATGGTTTTTAAATATTAAAGTTTCCCCTAAAAATTTTTATTTTACTAAAATTTTAGTAAAGCTATTTAATGTAATAACTCTCTATTTTAACGCAATAACTTGGTTTATTCGTTGAAAGTTTGTTTAATCATGTAGCTATCCTTTGGTACACATACTTGTATGTATTTATTGTATGATTTTCATTTGGGCAAAAGTTATGAGTCAAAGATCTAATCTTAAGTGAATTTGGACATCTTTAACCGAAATCCGAGTTTTTGTCCGTCCCGTACCCGAGATCCATCATAAAACACCAAGGAACTGTCTAAACCGTGGACGACTTCTCCAGTTTAACGAACACCAAAGAAGGGCAAGATAAAACGAACACCGCCAAGAATTATTCAGTGATTTTGAAAAGATTTGACATTTACATTTAGAGCAAAAACAATCATATTTATCGAATGGAACACTGTCTCAATGCCAAAAATACAAAAATTGGACTTCGAACTAATGCCCCATTTAGCGTATTCTTCACATTTAGACCTTTGCGACTATTGCCTGTTTCCAAAATTGAAGAAATGGCTCGATGGTCATAAATGTGGATCGAACGGAGAAAACATCCTTGAAAGAAACGCCCATATTGAAGGTATATGTATTAAGAAATAAAACTATTTTTTATTACCAAAAAAAAAACTAAGTTTTATTCAAAAATTATCAAATTACCCACTTGGCTTGGGTACAGTGTATATCGTAATCGAGCCTACTCGACTGCAGAGCATTCTTTCTTGTTTTATTTTATAAGCAATCAATTTGTGCGCCAAAACGCAAATGACCTTTTACGACATTACACCAAAAACTTTAAATTTTCAGCTCTAGCAGGCATAAGCTGTGTTCTACGGCCGCTAAAAGCTTAGATAATCCATTAGTGCCATCAAGCAGAAGGCTTACAACACACACACACACACACACACACAGTCAAACAAAACGAACGCAGAGTGTCTGAAGGATAAAGGTACACACTGATGTATGTTTTATTGTCAATGTATGCGTAAATGCGTTGGTGTCTGTGTTCGTGTCCATGGCGGCGTCTCCAAAAAAGAATGAATGTGTCTGTGTGTGTGTGTGTGTGTGTGCGTATCGCAACCATTTGTACAAGTCAAATCCGTTGGCGCCAAACGTCTTCCATGGCAGCAACAGTAGCAAAAGAAGAAGAAGAAGAACACAAAAAAGATATTCTAAACGAAGTGAAAAATCAGAATCCGCTTAAAAAAAAAAGAAAAAGAAAAGCTACCGAAGCAACGAAGAGTGCCAAAGGTATCACACAAACGATAATTTATATCCTCAAAGTTTACAGGGAACTTTTCATCTTGCATAGCACACCCTTTGCACGTCTCTTCCACAACAAGTTGGTATCTACATTTTTTTTTTTTTTTTTTTGTTATATTTTCGTACTGCCTGCGTTTGCAATTTTTAATTCTTGTGCTAAATTGTTTAAAAATGTTTCAGAAGAATCTACAAACTTCGAACTTTGCATCATCACAATGCCATGCGATGTCATGACACCCACACCCTCTAACTCCTCTGATGCTGCCATTACTTTAGTGTTTGTAAATTTTTCAAATGCTACGAATTAAGGACGACGCTTTGGCGTCAACGCCAACAACCAAAGTGGCGTCCGTGTCCATAGAGAAGAGTTGACCACTTTGCCGCCTCATTGCAGCGCTACGGCCGCAAGTCAATGCAAAAAAGTTGGCAGTGCGTGATTTTTTTTTTTCACTTGCCTTGATTTAACTTCGAAGCGAAAAACTTTTCTAGCTTTTGCAAATTTTCAACTTCCGCTTCAGTGTCGATGCAATTTTTATTAAATCGCGTAAAAAAAAAAAAAAAAAAAAAAAATGAAAACAAGAAAATGCAAAAAGTTCAGTTTGAATACTTTTCAATTTTTGCGTGGTTGCACACCAAACGGAAAAGTATCTCGTGGAACGCATTTTATTTTAGTTTTTTTTTTTTCTCTTTTTCAAAGAATGAAAATTTAGTTTTAAAATTCTTTAGCGACAAAAAAAAATCTTGCTGTATTATCTCATTTCTGCTACTAGAACAGCAAACAATATCGAAAAGTTTTCAGCAACGTTCGGTTAGAATGTTAGAACTACCTCAAAGCAAAATGCTTGGCCTCTTATATAGACATTCTAGAGTCCAAAAAGGGCTTTTCATGATATATTTCTTGAAAAGTTGTTTACCTGAATTTATCAAATTTTATGGGAATGTAAAAAGTCACACAATCTTATTGGTCGCCACAACACACTTTGCTTTTCATGGGTTCCTAGCCCATAGTGATATTTCCGGGAACGAGAAAGCTGACATGCTGGCAAGAAGGAATTCAACAGGTGAATCCCAGCCAGTCGTGGTACAGATCCCAATGAGTGCTAGGGTCGTCCACATTAGGAGTCATTTTACCTCTTTACGCAATTATTGTTGGCAAAATCTTAATAGCTGCAGGAAAGCTAAGCTACTTGGTCTACGACTGACCCCAAACGTACTGTTAAACTCCCTTAAAGACCCAGCAAGACTAACAGCTGCCATCACGGAGCATGCCCATCGCCCGGGAACATACGGTCAAATTAAGTATGCCTTATAAAAGTACCTCTAGAAATTGTAAGGAAGAGGACGCTCCTTCCTGAATTGTACTGGTTGGCTTTGATCAGAGTCTTGAACGTATAAAAGCCCTCTACGGAGATTTTTTAGTGGTAGAAAAACGGCATTCTTATGCTTATTGTGTGGGGAATAAGGGGTTTACCCCTATCTTATCAAATTATTTTTCTAATAGTATGTCCGTCCATCTGTTCGTCCAAGCTTTTCCAGAACCGTCATGAGGTATTTTATTTTAATTTATTATGTTTTTAATAAAGTCGAAATCATAAGCCAGGATGTTCAAAAGGTGAATAGTGTTTTTGGTTCTGATATTTTGACAGTGAATCATACTTAATTTTGGCTTCAAAGACGTTTCAATTGTCGAACATGTCGATAAAATAATGGAAATCGCTGAGTAAGTCGGTTCCGTAAGCACTGTTATGAAAACATTTGAAGAGCTTAACATTTGAAGTTCCGACCTGGTACCAAATGATTATCAACAGCTCCTGACCATGACAAACGGTTCTGCTATTGAAAAAATTCGCCCTGAGAGCTAATTGTGAAAATCGAGCATATTGGGTCTTAATCGATTCATCCAAAAATTGAACTTCTGTTTACTACACCCTCAATTGTTTGTGTAGTTCTTCATTGATTTATTTTTTTTTTTTTTACATCAACGAGCGTTTTCTTATTTTTGCGCTACAAATTTTACGATCACTCCATACATTTTTTTGTATTATGTAAATTGTTAAAGTAAGCGTTTAATGGTAAAAGTTGTTGATACACTTCTATAAGTTTGTATAACTTTTTTAATTAGAATAGGCATTAATTTTTAATGATACATAAAATATTTGTCACACACTAATACCTAAAAGGTTTATGTAAATGACTGCACTAAAGTAAGTCAATTGAGCTGAGCTGAGATGAGCGACTTATTGAAATTATAACAATTGCTTGCCTCTTGGCGCAATGAATTTGAGGCACGAGAGCCAAATAAAAATTTATAGCGTGCACTAAAGTAAGAAATCAAAATCACTAAATAACCCACCAAACCAAACAAATTACATACAAAGGACCAAAAGGAAAGGACTAAACTAGACTAAGAACTAAGAAATCAGAGCGACAAAGGCGACACAATGACAGGACATGGACAGGGACAGGGACAGAACGACTTTGTATGTGCAGAAGCAATCAACTATCTACGAGTATGTACGAGTATTGTATGTACGATTATGTAGGAAGGTAGCGCGCGCAATAGCTAACGACACTAATAAAATATTGAAGAGCTATCGATAAGCCGAAATACTCAAACTCCAAAAACAGTGAAATTGCTAACATTGTAGAAGTGTACGAGTATAGCAGCAAACTTTTACAAACTTACAGACTGATAGCAAAGATGACGATTAAAACAAATTTCCACGCCAACCTGGCGCCATTTACTAAAAAAGGAGCAGCAGTAACAAAAAAAAAAAAAAAAAAAAAAAAAACGAAAATAAAATAAAACCAAAGGAAGCAAAATTGTTAAACGCAGAAGTTTGCAAAAATTTTGAAAAAAAGAAGAAAAAATGCGTTGGAAGTAGATTTGTGCAATCGCTCCAAAAACTATGTATTCGAAGGTGCAAAGCAAACTTGGCAACTTGTAGACAACTTTCAAATGAATGGCCAGCGTTTCCGTTCGACGCAATTCCTTATATCCTTTCGGTTCGCCTCAGTGAAGCATAGCCATAGCTGTTCGAGTAGTTGCCAATTGCGATTATGGTTTATGGTCATCGATAAAGGTCGTCTTTGTCGTCAATGGGTCGGACACTTGAAAGAACTTGTATCGAAAGGAGCAACTTTCAACGATAACTCTCCACGGCTTTTGGCCGTTTTGTCGTGAATTTGTTGCCATCAACATGAATGGCTCAATTATTTTTAGTCAATTTGCGAATGAAGCAAAACTTTTGCGCTACAACGACAACGACAAGGACATGCTTATCCTTTAAGAGATTACTTCCTTATGCGCAATTTGAACTCTCGCAGCACGTTAAACAATCAAAGTAAATGTAATCATTGTTTAAGTGTTATTAGCCTAATTGAGCCGTTGTATCTAAAGGCTATGAGCAATCATTGCGTGTGTGTGTGTGTGTGTGTGAGTAGGCATTTCGATTTAAATTTTATTGTAAATTTAATATACTTGCACATTCTTCATCGCCCTTGAATCAATTCATATCACATATTGATTTCAATGCAGTTGTATCTGTTGCACAAATACTTATTCAATGTCATTCATGCATATCCTTGCACACAAACTGTAGAACGTTCTGTATGCGTTCTTGAAAATTGCATTTCCTTCCTTTAATTTATTACGTATGCTAATTTATTTATTGGCTACAATTGCAATGTCAGACATACACACACACACATACATATGCAACCTATTCGAAATGCATAAGCAGCGCACGAATTTTTTGGTTTTAAATTGAATCTGACAAATATTTAATCGAAAAAAGGTGCTGACATACAAGTATAGCTAAAGAAAATAGTAGTAGGTACATACAGGTATACGAAATTAATATCCACAAATTTTAGACATTAAATTTGTGTTATATCGAAAAATTAAATTAGACTACATTTTGTGATATTTAAAACTGGACTACACCAATGGAAACCAGATACAAGTACGACTTTGTATACAATTGATGCCCCATGCCACCCCAAACAATAAACGAAACGAATGGGGCGAAAGACACGAAAAAAAATTTTAATAAAACAGGGATTTCCCCTTTGGATATTACTTCTTCTTTAAAAAACAATACAATGGGCTATATTAATATGGAATATCACAAAAGGGGATAATCATATTCATTGACAGTCAAGCCGTTATAAAAGGTTGCAGGCGACCACTATCAGTTCCAGAAATGTCCTTAAGAGCAGGGATACAGTAGATGACTCCCAACCACCGGGGCATTGATGGTATCAAGATGGCGGACAGCGTAACAAAAGCTGATATCGACCTGCCTCACAATGAAACGATAAATCAATCAATTTCCTTACGCAGCAATCTATAGAAGGCTGCCTCCAGGGAATTTGGGACGAGATGGAGGAACACAACTGATCGCAAGATATCTAAAATAATATGCCCCAGACCGAATGTAAAACTAGCTCACTATATGCTGCAGCTGCAAAGGAGTGATTGCAGACTATAAGTAGGCATCTTAACAGGTCACTGCCTAGCGGCTGCTCATGCGAAATAGCTAGATATGTAGAAAACATTCACAGACGTTTGCAGGAAATGTAAGGAGTTATAGAGACTCTGGAGCACCTCATCTGTAACTGCCCTGCTATTGCTAGGATAAGAATAATAGGTAAACCTCGGAACGCATCGTAAAAAGAGGACTTATCCCTGAACGACCTCGCTATCGGTATCACTAAGGACCAAATTGGTTTATGTACGATCCCGAAAGGTTCAACAGGCAAAACCTACCTTCGTATATTAATATGGAAGTTTTGGTCCTAAAAAGCGTCAACTTATCATCTCAGTTATAAGTTATACATTCCTAAATTTTCACATTTTTACAACAAAAATATATTCTGGTTTCAAAAAGTCTCCATTACGTTTGTTTATCGAGAATAATTTGGGTTAAAGCACCGAAATATCTTGATTTTGATTGTTTTCACTCTACTTTTTTTGAAAACCAGGGCGTGGTAAAGACTTCAACTTACTCTTAAATTAAAGCTTGAATCTAGCACTACTATAAATACTACTAAATAAAAAATATTGAATAAAATGGAGTTAAATCGCAAAGAGGTTATTATGTAATCAATGACCCAGAACAACCCAAGTTTAATATTTAAATCTAAAAATATTTTTCTTCAAAAACCAGGAAATGGGATATATTAAAAAAAAACAATTTGAAGTGACATGGAAGTTTATAATTTTTTGAGCTTTCTTCATGCCCAAAAAAATGTCTGAGATAGGTTTGTATGAAGGCTGTAACTTAACATTGGCTTTAAACTTTGATTTTCATGCTTAAAGTAGTCTTGGCCGATAAATTGTAGTATTCAAGCATAATTTAATATTTAATACTAATTAATCAAAACGTATAGCAGACGTCGGATGTATTCTCGTCTCGGCGAGCTGATCCTATACTTGTTTTAATGATTAAATAAGTAATATATTTTGTTCAGTATCTTAAAGATACACGACCACAGATACAAATTTCATTTAAGTTTTATTTCTATTGAATTTTCAATAATATTAAGAATATTGGAATATCTTATTTTACGATCATGCTTGTCAACATCATTTTCAACACTTTTCATCATGAGCAAAACATTCGCATTCGAATGTTTTATGCTCGACGAAACGTAATACTCGTATTATGTATTTGTTTTGTATCGCTGAAATGCACAGCAGTGCAAACACAGATACGCCACCACACACAATAAAAAAAAAAAAACAGGACACAAAAGTATTTACGAGTATAGTTATCATTCTTTAAACTTTTATCGCCAATTGAATCATTCCGTATTGAAGTTGAAAATATTGCTATTGTATTGAGAAGAATATAAAATAAAAATATAAAAATAAAAAAAGAATTATGACAGGAAATGCGTATGAAGCACATAGAACTTATAACTAAATAACTTAATTCATATGTACTATATACTATACGTTTATATAGTGTTTGTAGTAGTAAAGGATATTTAATTTTTAAATTTTATTAAAAATTATATTTTTCTATGATTTTTTATGTTGGCAAATCAAATTGCTCAATTGCACTCAAAGTCACACTTGCCACTGGCAGTGAATGGCGTCGTGTGTCGTTGCTGTTGCTGTTGCTTTGCTTGGCTTGGCTTTCATTCGATTTGCATATGTATGCCTCATTACATGACTTATGGCTCATTTTTGTGACACCCCCATAAGCTCTAACCCGTACTACACATTACTCAAATATGCGTCTGCTGCAATGACAAACATTTGCATAAATTCAAGCCAAATGTCATACTTGTATGTATACATATACTCGTAGAGTACTATACTATATAGTATGTGCGCTTGAGATACATTGTACAAAAAAGTATCTACTTCTATGCTAAAGTATCTATTTGCATCTATATATACTTATATGAATAGATATATCTATAATAGAGTAAACTACATTTGTAGATATATCGTATATATATTTCAATTTCATCTTCATCATCCTTTTGTTCCGCAGTGATATTTTTTACACTTTTTTCCCAAGTTTTTTTTTTCCGCTGCAAAATCTTTCGCGACACAAAAGATTTATTTTTATCGCCTACAATTCAATTCAATTCAATCCAATTCATTTTTGGTTTGAAGTTTAGTTTTGTTTTAGCGTGGCTGAAAACTTTGATTTCGTTAAGAGTTACTGCGGTTTTTTTTCTTCTATTTTTTTCAATTTTTGGGGAAACTATACTTCTAGCATTGTTGTTGTTGTTGTTGTACTTTCATCTGTGCGAATGTAACTTGGCATTATTGCCAATTGGGGTAAGTATTTTTCTTTGCAGGGTGCAATTTTTTGTATCTTTAGTTTACTAAATGCTGACAATGCATGACAGAGCACCCTGTTTTTTTAGGCAGAAAAAATATGAAAAAAAAACCAATCGAATGCCAATGCATATTGAAATATGACTTTCGCACGTTGGCCAAAAAGTCAATTGTGGCAAATTGTACTAAAGGTAAAGCTGTTACCAATTTCAATATTTTCCGCATATGCAAAGAAAAGGAACTATAAAAAAAACTGTTTGAGTTTTCTTTAAAAAGTTTTTAAAGATTTTTAAAATTTTTGAACAATTTTTAACTAAATTTTTTTTTCAATAAAAATTATAAAAAGAACTTTGTAAATAATTTAACAAAAATAATTAAAAATATTAACAACAAATTTAAAAAATAAATAAACAAACAAATAAAAAAGTAAATTTAAAAAAAAAGTTTAAAAAAAAAACTCGACGAGGATGGGATTCGAACCCACGCGTGCAGAGCACATTGGATTAGCAGTCCAACGCCTTAACCACTCGGCCACCTCGTCTCTTGAAATCTCGTTTGCAAAATAAACAAATAAAAATGTAGAGCGTAACTTTCTTTCAGCTGTTCTAGTCTAAGCTTTCATTTAGACCTTATCTTGCAAATTGACCGATACTAGGCACTGCTCTATATGCCGTGACTATATATTTTTCGTTACGTTTATCTTTTTTTTTTTTTTGATTTCTTTACGCTTTTTAATTGGATTTGTGTTGAATTTGCAAAAATATAAAAAGCAAAGCAGAAAGTAAGAAAAAAAGTTTGCAGCTTAAAGTTATTTATTGCGATAAATAATAAACAAAGTTTTTAATTTATTGAAATTAAAGCAAAATATTATTCAAATACTTAAAGTCTATCACATAGAACTTCAGGATATTTAACTACGGACGGGCAAACAGACGTACATTGCTATGACGTATACAGTACGACAAACTCAAAGTCATTCAATTACTTAAAATTAAATAAATCAAATTTCCGTATTGAAAAATAAAAATAGAAAAACACCGCCGCGAAAAAAAAAACATAAGATTAAAATTTTGCAAAGTAACTTTTATGCTAAAATAAAAAATTCCAAATTTAAGCATTCAGGATATTGACTTTGATGCGCCTCATGAACAACCCGTTTATTTTGTGTTTTATTTTTACGAGCTGCTGACACTATCGGTTTAAAGTCGCATAAAAAAGCTTAGCAACATAATTTTCGAAAGCCTTTGGCAAAAATTTACGACCACTAACCAAAACACACACACACACACAAACACACACACCTCAACAGTATTATACATTTTTGCAAATTCATCAAACAAAATTTGATACTAAACGTCCAAACAAATAAAAGAAAGGAGCAGAAAGAGCGCATCGTAAAAAGGGAGCTAAAGTCAAAAATGTATTGAAAGCTCATTTTTATGAATTGAAAAACAAAAAAAATTAATACGAAGAGAAGCATATCAGGTTTTGTTGATTCTTTTTCTTGAAGATATTGATATTTTATGGGCGTATTTAACAGCTTAATTCAATAAGAAAGATTGGTTTGCTTATTTAGCTAACTGATCCTGAGCTACCTGATATTCATAAATATAAAAGTTAATGTGTTTATGTTTCTTATAGTTTTTTAAAATATTGGATCAATCTTATTATGGTATTTAGATGTAAGTATGCCAGGGAAAAAAGTATGACACATTGAAAGTAAGCGTTGAAAAAGATGTCTGAAGTCACAAAAATATCTAAAAAGAACTTTATGCGTCACCCGAGCAGTACCGGGTCTAGTAAACTAAGTAAATTTTAGAACATTAATATTATAAACTCTATTAATATTATTAGAAAATTACATATTAATATTTTTACCCAACAGCATTCTGTAGCATACGTTCGACTGCTTTACTGACTGACTTACCAAACGCCTTACTGCCTCATTCTTTTTATTCATTTCTGAACTCAATGTTCAACAAACTAATCGACCATTTGGCTTGACCAAGTAATTGAATAATCACACATACAAATACAAACACCATACATACATACACACAGAGATTAGGGTTAGAGAGCAATCGTGTCTATTAGACTGATTTAAATAATCGACAGTTTGTTATACCCTACACATATACATAGTTAGGTATAATTTGTTAAATGTTTACATTAGATTGTTAAGTAAGTTTGTATCTAATTGTTTTTGAAAATTATTCGATTTGAATTATATTGGAATATTTTATCAGAGCTACAAAAGGCATCATAAATAAAGAGTCTAATATTTCTAGGACAGATAATAAAGAAATTTCCATACATAAACAAAATAACTTGGAAAGTTTTGTATAAAAAATAGTTTAAAACATCCTTCAACCTCTTCAAAAACTGTTATTCAGTAACTCAAAAGCTATAAAACATAGTATAGGTGATTAATTGGTAGAGTAATTCAAAGGCTTAAAGATTTGTTCATAAGAAGAGTTGATAGACATACTAGTGATGCCTATGTCTCTTTCGGCAAGATTTTGGTATTAAAAAACCCCACCAAAGGTTGAAAATAACCTTAAAGTTGTTCCCTTTTTTTTTTTTTTTGTTGGTTAATAACTGTTGGTTTAGATAAATCCATGAAAACATCACAAACCGCAAGGCTTTGTTTTGAATGACTTAAATTTTTTAAGTACTGAAGGAAGCCACAGTGTCCCAGATCTGCAGCTTATAGACCCAGAAATGGGTTCTACTGCTCGATAAACATAATTTGATATAAGATATCTTGCGACGGTTCTGGTGACTGTAAGTTTCCATTTTAATGACTCTATTTTTTATAAACTCCCAGATTAGTTGTCAGTCGGACGGAGGCTGCTAGGTCGACACAGCTTTCGGTACTGATCAAGAATATATATACTTTATGGGATATCTTCTATTTGCACTTAGCCATGATTCGGTCAACTGCACTGCTAGGAAACCTGTAATCTTCGGGTACATTATCATATATATGTCTAGGCGTGGTTGAATCGTTTATTAAATTATTATGCATGCTTTAGTAAAAAATTGTATCAAGTTTCGGCACTGTAACTGCATGTTTTAAATTTATTTGGCTTCTCAATCCAGTGTACTGCAACTGCAGAGACTTGGTATACAACGCAATGTAGTGTATATAAAAGTTGTGCATATTTGACTTGAATTCTGACTGATTTTGATTTTTTTTTCGCTTTGTTAAGAATCGATTTGATACATGCTGCGATTAAGCTGCTTGTATTTTTTTATTTTTTTTTTTTTTTTTTTGTTTTTGGCGCTTGCTATATGCTTCAAGTGGATTAAATGTGCTTAAATTGATTGATTGTTAAAATGATTTATAGTCATTAGAAACTTTTATATAAGGTATGCGTTTTTTTATTTTTTATTTCTACTTTACACTTTTCTAACTTGTTTTGCAGTCTTGTTTTAGTCGCTTCGTTGAAACTTGACTTATCAACAGGAATGGAGAAAATATTAAAGAAATTATACAAAACTACCTGATTGGTTTTTTTTTTGAACTTGCATACGTTCTATAATTAGTTCTATTCGAGCGTATAATTAATATTAAATCAAATATGTTTCGTTACTTTAATACACAAACACACACACACATACTCACGCACACATCGCAAAATTTTATTATTATGGCAAATACAATAGGATTAGCATATTAGATTAATTATTGAGAAACAAATTTAGAGCAATTTATAAACGACGATTTTCCTGAAGAAAATAAGAAATGCCAGTTAAAATAATAAATTAAAAAAAATGAAATAAAATGAAATATTAACGGATATCCGTATATGTTCATTGATTTACACACTACAACAAGAACGGCAACAATAACTACAATTATATACAGTGACAACAACAACAACAACAATGTAAAGCGAATGACGCCATACGCTGACATAAAAGTATGCTACAACATTTTTTTTTATTTTAATATATTTTTTTTATGTAATCTTATACACACACGCACACATACATACAAATACTTAGAGTCGCACTATCATTCGAGTTTTACAGTTACGCACACCTTAAGTGGCACCGGAAATAGTCGTTGGGTTATAAAAAAGAAATATTACACATTATTCTAAATTGTGGAGACTTTCTGGCGACAATAATAACGTTTAAGCTTAATGTTTAGCAATCGTAAAGTAGCTACGTGTATTGTAGATAGCAATTGAAGATTTTTCTTTCTTTCTTAGTTTCAAATAGAAAAGACAAAAAGGACAAATCACATTGAAAGCGCATTGCAATAAGTATAATAGCCAAACGGTTAATGTAGCTATTGAATACTTTTTTTTTCTTTTGATACAATATTTTACATTTAAGTAGAAGCTCACAGATAAATGGAATTAAAAGGGATAGTTAAGATTAAAAATATTTTAGTTTTTTTTCATCAAGGATCTTTAAAATGCGAACGGTAAAAGCGGTTCTACTAAATAATTGGATTCTAAGATAAAAAAATGCTTTTAGTGTCATTTTTTCTTTAATAAAAATTACTTAAAAACTTCTAAGATAGTCGACAGACTTTGAAATAGTCAATAAAAGTACCTATATAGAAACAAGGGGAAAAAAAGTTAACTTTGGTGGAACCGATGCTTAAATACTCGTCACATTATGGTTAGAATAACTTTTCTTGAATGAAGGGGCTATGTGCTATAATGATCCTACCTTAAAATTGTTTCCTATTGGGAACATAGGTTGCTACAATAAATATTTTGAAGATATTTGAAACAAATCGCTTCATAAATAAACATTTTTTTCATACAAATACTCAAAAATTAGAGGTAAATTTTCTATAAGGATTATATGAAATAGTGATCCCACCTAAACTATGGGTCCTTTTCTAAAAATGGGTTGGTATTAGAAGTGTTTTTACTGTAAAAAACTAAAAACTCAAAAATTGGCGTTAGATTTGTATGGGGGCTATATGTTATAGTTGACCCATATATCATATTTAACACAAATATAAATAAATCATTTTTCGTATAAAAATTAGACATTTGTATAGACCCTTTGCTTTAACAAACTCAATATACCCTTTAACACTCTTTTTGGTTAAAAAGAGGTTACATACTGATGGAAACACTTTTCAGTTACATCGAATTCACTCTTACCTTATGTTTCCAAAAAAAATTTTTTTTAGAATTCGTAAATTTAGACAAACAAAAAAAAAGGAAAAAAAAAAAAAAAAAAAAAATGTTTTATAAACACAAAAAACAAATATTAAAAAAGAATTTTGATATAGTCGTACGAACTCAAAAGCCAATGAACAGAGATCGAAAAAGAAACCGTTCAAAGCAATAAATATCTTCGGATAAACGTGTATGTCTGTTGAGAAATGAAAACTTTGTAACGAATAAAAATGCGCTTCATTCAAAAAGTAGCTGACTTATCAACAAAGTATTTATTCTATCAAATTGTATAGTGCTGACATCTCAAATTTAAAATCGTGAGCAATTTAAAAACCCTAACCTACCGTAACTATAAACTTAATGTTTTCTTAATAATATACACAACCACACACATTATTAAGCATTCATGATGTCTGGGCTGCAGAATGATAAACAACAAATTTCAATGACGTCTTAAATTGCATATGAGACTTAATTACGTTTTACATAAGTACATTATAGAAGTTTTTTTTTTTTTTGTAACCACAATGAGTAACCAAATTGCAAATATAATTTACGTTGCGAACACAAACGCCACCCAAATTCCAATGAAAAAAAAAAAAAAATAAATAAAAGAGACCCCAAAATTAAAACAACACGTAGCGACTTCGATGTTTTTTTTTTTTTATTTTTATTATTTTTGTTGTTAAAAATCAACACAAGACACAAAATACAAAAATGCAATTAATTTGAGCATAATTAAATTATTTTTCATACATACGCACTTCACAATAATTCAAAAACGAAAAATTAAGTTAATTGCGAGCGTATTGAAAACAGTGCGGGAATTCCCAAATACGAAAAAAAAAAAAACAAAGAAAAAAAAAATACTCGACTCTAGCGAAAAACAATTGCAATCAACAAAGTACATTCTTTTTTATTACGATTTTTGTTTTTTTTTTTTTTACTACCGAAAAAACGCATTTTGAATATCAATTTGATAATATCGACCTACGCAAAAGTCTGGGCTCTACAAAGGGCAAAAAATAATAAAAATAGAATAGTACGAGTATGTTTATTAATATTTATTTTTTTACAGTTAATTTGCATTGTTTATTTTTTAATTTTTTTTTATATTATTAAAACTATAAAAAATCAATTCGAAATTATTTGATAGACCACTAACGCCCACTTTCAGTTGCACCCACTTTAGTACATACATATGTGTTTGTATGTATTTGTTGTCTGTAACGCATATCAAATGATGTTGACCACCCGCGGCCATAAAGCTAATTAATCTTGATTTTTTTTTTTTTTTTTTTGGGAGCAAGCAACGAGCTGAAAACACCCTTCCACCCATGTTGTATGTATTATACAATATGTATAAAATGAAGCGTTGCCAGAGAAATGGTTGTGCTTTGGAATCCATGAGCTATCATTATACATGGAAGATGCTCTAGCTTTGCATCAAAGTGACAATTAAATTAATCATGTCCAGGCGATAATATTAGAGATACAATCTATACAAATACATGCACACATACATTTAACAGTGCATTACAAAAGTACATACATAGAAAACACTATTTAAATAACGCAAAATATATACATTAAGGTGGTCTAAAAATGTATGGTAAATAATTTTTTACAACATTTTTATGCGCTCACCACCTAGGTTTACTCTATATCGAAAATAAGAACACCCAGATTCAAAGAAATTCTGACATAATTACATTTTGTTCAAAATCAGACCAAAACATTCATAAATCGCTGAATTTATTCTTTTTCGAAGACATCTCAAAACAGCTACTCTTACGGAATGTTTCCATGAAAATTTCGACTTTATGCCAACATAATTTTCTTGCTCACTGTACATGCTAAGCACTACTAATGCTGCATAGTATTGCATGCTATGTAAATTAAGAACGAAAACAAAAAAAAGGACATTTCACAGCATCACTGCAGGAGCCGAACAATCTTTAATTTTAAAACCAAAATTAAACAAAAAATTAAATATGAAAAAATATTTTTTTAAAAAATCAAATTTAAAGCCAAAGTTTTAAATTAAAATTTAGACCACAGCAAATGCAGTTGGCAAAGGCAAAAAAAAAAAAGAAAATGAGTAAGTTTGTATCGAAAAAAAAACAAATACTACAAAAAAAAATGTCACAGACGCTTTTAAAATTTTATGCTTGAGACATTTATAATTAGTTTTGCGGTTGGCAGTTATATAAAATTCGAGCAACAAGTGTGCAGAAAGTTTTTTAATTTTTTTTTTTTTTTCTATATTTCTTTAAGCTTGATATGAAATTTGTAACATTCAAAATGGAATGGAGAATGTCTCGGCCGAAGGTGATAATTTTTCATTACAAAAAAAAAAAAAAAACTTTTCTATTCAATCCTACCCGACTTACAGTTCCTTTTATACGAAGCACCGTAAGCCACATAAACACACACAGACACACACAAATTTTAACATGCTGCATACATATTCACAAATTAGACACGCACAACGTACAAAAAGTATTTTGACCTTAAGTAATTTGTACAAATCAACAGCAATAAAATGGAATTATGTGTAAATACCTCTGAACAGTTTGATATGAAGCTAAGAGTTGAAATGAACTTCATCAATCTATCAATCAAACAATGCAACAAAAAAAAGTATTGGAAGTCAAACTGTAATTTATAGCCAGTTTTCACTTTGTTTGTGTTCACGCTTTAAAATTTGATAACAATCAAACCGATAGGAGACGTCGATTTATCGAGTATTAGAGATGTGCGCGGAACTGAATATTTGATCCGGATTTTTTTTGTCCCGTTCCCCTCATCAAAATTGCTCACTAGGTCCATTTAAGCTGTTTTCAAACACGCGTATTTCGAATTTTTCAATTATTCCGCGGGTCCCTTCGACCCGGTGTTCAAATCTCCCCTTTATAGCTAGTCACGATTCATGTGTAGGCGTTGTATTATTATCTATAAATATTTTTACTCAGTTTTTTTTTTTTTTTTTGAGTCTTGTATTCTGTCAAAATAGAAACTTTGAAAACAAAAATTGTTTGTAGTCATAACATTATTTTTTTTTTTTAATATTTAACAATAAATAAAATTCAATGTCGAAGGAAATTATTACATTGCAAATTGGCCAATGTGGCAATCAAATTGGCGCCGAATTTTGGCAACGTTTATGTCTGGAACACGGCATTGCACCGAATGGATTTGCCGAAGAGTGTGCCGACCAGTTGAATGACAATAAAAAAGTATTCTTCTATGAATCCGATAGACATCGCTTTGTGCCGCGTGCTGTGCTAATCGATCTAGAGCCACGTGTTATCAATACAATTTTAAGTTCGACCCATGCGAAGCTATACGATCGGGATAATGTTTATATACCGAAGGATGGTGGCAGCACCGGTAATAATTGGGCTGCCGGCTATTGTCATGGCGAGAAGCTAGAAAAGCATATTTTCGAAATGTTGGACAATCGCGCAGAATGCTGTGATGCGTTAGAAAGTTTTCTATTCTGTCATTCCGTTGCGGGTGGCACTGGTTCCGGTATGAGTTCTTTTCTAATGGAACGCATCGAAGATCACTATCCGAAGGCGTTCATACAAACGTATAGCATATTTCCCAATTATACGGAGAGCAGTGATGTTGTAATACAGCCGTATAATACGTTGCTGACATTACGTCGTCTGGCAACACGCGCCGATAGTGTTGTTGTCATTGATAATTCAGCGCTAAACCGTATAGCTTATGAACGCTTGCAAATTGAAAAACCGGATCCGTTGCAGATAAATAAAATTGTATCGCAAATTATGTCAGTCAGCACGTTGCCGATACGTTATCCGTCAATGCAAATGCATAATACGTTGATGCAACTGATGAACACCGTAATACCGACACCAAATTTACACTTTCTCATTACGAGTTATGCGCCGTTGAACAGCATCGTTGAACAGAAATCAAGTTTGGGCGGCCAAAAAACATCCGTTGCGGGTATTATGCAACGTTTGTTGCAACCGAAAAATATGCTTGTCTCCTGCATGAATGAGATAGAAAAAAGTCACGGTTATTTGGGCATTTTGGATATTATGCTCGGCAATTTTGAGCAAGTTGAAATTGAGCAGTCTTTGGAGCGCATACGTGAACGTCAAATGGTGAAATTTGTGCCTTGGACTGCTGCCGCTTCCATACAGGTGGCTCCATTGCGTTTGACGCCGTTTGTAGCGTGCAAACAACGCGTATCCGGTCTTATGTTAGCCAATCATACCAATATCAGCACTTTATTCCGGCGCACTTTACGTGAATATGATAAGCTGCGAAAACGTGAAGCATTTCTGAATATTTTTCAACGTGAGAAAATCTTTGAAAATGATTTTAACGAAATGAATGAGTCACGTGAACGTTTGCTGCAATTGATAAAAGAATACAATGCCGCTAAGAACGAAAACTATTTGTAATTTATTTTGAGCAAAATAAAGTGCAAAATGACTTTGGTGGTAGTGTTACAGATTTTAACGCAGACACAATTTCTTATTTACAAAAACAATAAAATTTAATAAAAATTACAGCTTTTCGTTTTTTTTTTTTTTTTTTTGTTTCAAAGCACTTAAAAATATATTTTTTCGTTTTCAAATTTGAATTAACGGTCGAAATGCATAGCTTGGCAGCACTGTCTACGCGTTTGAGCTTTCGCTGGTATTTTTAGTACATTTATAAAAACCAGATGTTGCAGAAAGAACATTCTCTCATTCGCACTCATCGCTCATATACACCAGCAAATAAATAATAATAAGTAAAATTTTTAATTTTATTAAAAAAAATAAATAAAAAAAACGAACAAAAGAAGTGCAAAATATGTTGCGACGCATAGCAAAACAATTTGGGCAAACGCTCGAGCAACAATGGAGCTTCTCACGCGCTTTATCCAGCACCGGCGTTTTGGGTAAGCATGTCAGCATGACATAAGGTTTTGCATATTTATTGCATATTTTTTACTTACAAATATTCCTTGTAAAGCCAAACAAGCCGAAGCAGCGGAGGGTCAGCCTTGCGCGTATAAAGATGTAAAAGTTAGCAAGGATAATAATATTACACTAATCGGTATCAATCGTCCGCAACAGCGCAATGCCATTGATTCGCATACAGCGCAACAGCTTTGTGAAGTCTTCAGTCATTTTGAGGCAGACGATACATCGCCGGTGGCAGTACTCTACGGTTTGGGTGGTTCATTCTGTTCCGGCTTTGATATATTCGAAATGGGCAATGACGAAAAAGAGGAGATCAGCGTTGACATACTTATGCGCTCCGAAGGTTCCGTGGGACCAACGCGTCGTCTTATCAAAAAGCCCGTAGTATGCGGCATCAACGGTTATTGCATTGCCAATGGTTTAGAATTGGCTTTAATGTGCGACTTACGCGTCATGGAAGAATCGGCAGTGCTTGGTTTCTTTAATCGACGTTTCGGTGTACCAATGCTTGATGGCGGCACTGTGCGTTTGCCGGCTATGATAGGACTCTCACGTGCACTTGATCTTGTACTAACCGGACGTCCAGTGGGCGCACAGGAGGCACATCAGATGGGTCTTATTAATCGTGTAGTGCCAACTGGTACAGCACTTGAGAATGCTGTACAATTGGCCGGAAGTTTGGCCAGATTTCCGCAACGTGCCTTAAATCACGATCGTAATTCAATTTACTCGGCTGCATTTGAGACAAGCACTTTCCATCAAGCGGTACAGAATGAGGTGATGTATACGTCACGCGAAATAATCGACGAATTACAAAATGGCATCAAATGGTTCAATCAGAGTAAGTGTAGCAAACAAAGAAAAAAAAAATTCAATAAATTTCATTAATACAAATTGAAATTGTTTGCAGCTTTCAAAACGGAAACTACATACTCCTGGCTAAAACGCGAAAAATCTATGGCGGATTGGGATGATGAAGAGGTTGTTGTCGCTGCCGATGAAGTTGAGAAACAGAAGAAAGAACAAGAAATCGCACGCATCGAAGCTGAGAAAAAGAAACAAGCAGAAAAGGAGAAGAAAGCAGCTGAACCCAAAGAAATAGATACAACAGTCGCACATGAAAGTACAGAAAAAACAAAAACGGAAACAGTAAAGGAACCAAAGGATGAGATAAAAAAATAGTAAATGAATTTATCGGCGTTATAGTTTGTACATAAAACGTCTGGAACTGTTAACCTATTTATTTAAAAAGTACTAATAAAAAAACTAATCTCGACATAAATGAAGCATTTTAGCAAGGGACAAAATTTAAGCTGAACCATTGATCCTTACCCATCTTCTTTGCGCAATAGTACCTACGCCACTAATGATCAAATAAAAAATTATTACAAGTTTTGTGTGACGATCATTGGGTAAATTCTTATCTAGTTGCCTTCTAAATGAAAAAAATATAAAAATGAAAATCTGATCTAATAACGAGAAAAAACGTTAAGTTCGGTAGTTTAAATATTGGATGACATTAGAAGTGTTTTAACCCAATTTGAAGTGAATACATTTATTAATAAAACCTTTTTTAATTTAAAAATTCGGAAATGGGCGGTAAGTTTGTATGGGAGCTATGCCTGAAAATGGGCGTGGCACTTTCTTTTTCGAGCTTGATCCAGTCGTTGCCGCGAAAAGCCTAGGTTTTAAAATTTTAGTTAAATGTCTCCAGTACTCTCCGAGTATATCGCGTTGAAATAAACAGACGGATATGGCTATATCGACTCGTCTCATCGAACTGATCATATACTTTATGGAGTCTCCGTTGCTTCCTTTAATACGTTATAAACTTTCGGACAAACTGAATATACCCGTTTACACTATGTGTAACGTGTATTAAAACGCAATCCACAAAAAATATTCGTAAATATTACATTTCTCTTTTTATTTGTTTAACAATGATAAATTCAATATAGTATGTATATAGTTTTCTTTTCTCTTGGTTATTAAAATTAACATGTATTATAATCGTAAATATAATGGATTTCTTTCGACTATAAATACTAATCTCCCGTTTTTAACGTAATTCATATTTCTGTTATTTGGAATGTGTTGGATGGTTCTGCGCTTTAAAGGAAATTTATCATAATCGATTTTAGTATTTATTTAAAAATAATTTTATTTTTTTTTTTTTTTTTTTTTTTGGTTTATTCTATTTAGCAAAAATACTTTTTTTAAGAAATTTTTTTTTTTTTATTATTTGCTGAAGGCGTGAATTTTTTGCAATTCTAGTATTTTTTTTCTCTCTCTCTCTCTCCGTTTAGAAAACCAAGTTACATAATTAGTTAAATTCCAGAGCTTTTTTAACACAGACTTGTTTTGATTACATGCGACGAATATTATTTTGCTAACCGTTCTTGTTGTAATATTTATTTTTGTATCATAGTATTTTGTTAAAATTAAAATGTAGTTTCTATGTTTCTTTCTTTTAATTTCAAGTTAACATTTTGATCACTCTGATTACCAAAAAAAAAAAAAAAAAGTCACACTTGACAAAAGTGGTTTTAGCCAGTAAAACTGCTAAATTCTTTTAACTGCATTTAACAATATTAAACATCTTTGCGTTTTTTTTTTTTTTTTCTTTTCTTAAACTTTTAACATCACCAAAAATTCTCCTCAATTAGCTAAACACAAAAACAAAGCAAATGAATCAATCTATTCATTCTTTGTATGTGTTATAATTGCATCTTCCATCTCTTCCTTATGTTGATCTTTATCACCCCAGCCCCATGTAGCATGTGTTCCATCACCAGTACGCTGTACACGCTTCTTAATAATATCGCTTGAAACACTCTTCAGATCATAGGCCCAGCCAATCTTTGCAAAGAAATCAATGAAGGCGGTAGTTAAATTCATCGAGTATTGACCTAATTCAGCGGTCTTGTAATCCCATGGGAATACATGATGATAATTATGCCAACCCTCGCCAAAAGCTAAAACAGCAACCGACATATTTTCCGATGGATTAATAAATCTATTAAAATGAAAAAAAAAAAAAAAATACAATTAAAAAATAAAATATTTATTACGTTGTTTCTTTTCTCAAAACACTTACTTGTCATAGGGATGTCCGCCGAAGCTGTGTGCTGCACTGTTCACCAACCAGGTAACATTAAGTACAAAACACCAACGGAACATAGCTGCAATAAACCATGAGTTCAAGAAAGATTCATTCCAAAAATACATCGGAATTGTAGTTGGCATAACGAAGCACAGCAGGGGCATCAAAAGCATGTAGTATCTAAAAAAAAGAAGAACAAAAACAACATTAAAAAAATAAATAAAACAAATAAAATCTAGTAAGACTCACTTCTTTTGGAACTTTAAAATAGGATCCTTGCGCAAATCGGATAGATCAACGCCTTTTCCCTTGGCCTTAACCTCGGGATGTTTCTTGCAGAGCAACCAGCCAATGTGCGAAAAGAAGAAACCACGTGTAGCATTATGAGGATCAGCATCGGTTTCTGAGTATTTATGATGTACACGATGATCTCTTGCCCAATCTATGGCTGCATCCTGGAAGGCTATTGTATTGAAAATCATCAAAATTAAACGCAGTGGCCATTTGGCTTTGTACGAACGATGCGCCCAGAGACGATGTGCTCCAGCGGTTATGCCCAGACCAGAAGTAACGTAAAGCGCATAGGCTGCAAAAAAAAAAATAGTTTAAAAATTAAATGCATTTATTTAAAACAAAGAAAAAGTGCAAATCATAAAAATTTAAAAAAAAAAAAAAAAAAAAACTTTCCTAATAAATATTTGGCTTATCAGAGACAAAATTATTATTTTATATTTTTTTTTATTTGCCAAAATTAGAAACAATTGATATCAGCATCGATTGGCAACAAGATTTAAATCATTTCACAAAGAAATTGCGCACGTATAAAGCAGGCATGAGGCACGCGACAGAAAGACTGATTAACATGCAAGCAACACTTACTGATAACCTTTAATTTAATAGGTCAGATAATTAATAGACTAAGAAATTTTTAAAAATATTTTAAACTAGACATAATACTGCATTATGTACTAACAATAATCAAGCAACAATTATTCTATCAAGCAATATTTCCTTCAAGCAATCATTTCCAGCGAAAGTTCACAGAGCATTTTTAATAATGATTTCCCCAAAAAAAAAATCGTTTGAAAAACTGAACAGATTTATAAACAATTTTTATTTTATGGCAGGCTACGGCTAACACTAAAAGTTACACAACATACAACCTAGGCATGGATTATTGTTGACCGGAAAACAAATGTGAGAACAGAGGGCGAGACTTCTGTGGAGAATTCCCATACAAAAATTTTTAAATTGCAAATAGGTCTTTGACAAATATACTTCAAGATCTACAATCAGACAAAAATATGCCATTAAAATTCTGTCGCTCTGCGCCAGATAACTCTAAATGGGAATAACTAGAAGAAAGTTTCTAAAATCTCATGGAAAAAGGTTTACTTCTCGCTTAGTAGCGACCACATAGACCTAACTCTTACAAAATTTTATGACCCACTTACCAAATGCCATCGTTTGCCATTTGGCCGAAGTTAACATAAGCCAAGCACCATAAACAGCAGCCAAATGCAGATAACCAAAAGCGATGATATTGCGCCAAACTAATTTAAGTTTGCGTTTTTCTGCCTTCTTCATTGCAACAATATCCTTGACTAAGCCACCGTCAATAGTTTCAGCATCGCATTCAAAGAGAACACCTGTCGAATCCTCTTGCAATTTATTTGCATTTTGTTCTCCATCAGCATTAGCTGCGCCATTGGCCAAAAGTGTATCCGTTATGGACTGCGAGCCGGCAACCGAAGCGTTTGGCGGCATTTTGCTATAAGAAAAAAAAAAAGAAAGAAGCAAAAATATTTTTAAAATTAACACATAGTTTTTTTATATACATTTATTTATTTATTTATGTAATTAGTACGTGTATAATCAGTGAATATGTCTTGGGTCATTATGTTGCTTTAGCCTGAACTTGACACCCTTCATGACAATAATGACTTTTGTAGCCACATCAAACCAAAAAAAAAACTCAAAGACTCAAAGTGTTGTATTATGATTTCTATCTGAATAATAGTTTTATTGTTTACGATTTGCACGTAGTCGTCGTCGTTGTCGTAGTCGCTGTAATTACCTAATTTGTAACAATTATATTTGAATAAACGAGTTGTTCATATGAGTACTATATGTATGAGCTTATAGAGAGATATGCATCTAGTGTGTATTTACTTTTCAAGTGTTTGAAGTAATATAAAAGCAAACAGTAGAAAAATTATTGTAGAAACTCATACCGCGTAATTTGCAAATGGTATGAGTTGCTGCAATTTACAATAAATATTTTTAATTCATATGCAATGGCGGCACGAGACGTCATGTTCATTTGAATCATTTAACTTTTAAGTTTAATTAATTAATTAAAAAAAAAAAAAACACAAGCAAAAACCTAAAGTTTGCTCGAACCAAAGCTTAAATATTCGTCACACAACCTCGAAATAAAAGCTTTGAAAGGGGGCGTAGTACTTTGATTTCAACATATAAACTACCTAGGACCAAAAAATATAAAGTTTCGGGGAACACTATCTTCAAAACTGGGCTAATGAAAAGGCAAAACTGCTTAAGTCTGATTTTAGCGTTTTGCAGGAGAGCATTTAAGTCTAAAATAATTTCAAATTATATGCAAAGTGAGATTAAGCAAAATTAAATTGTCTATAACTTCCTAAAAAATCGTCAAAAATAATTCAAATTTTGCGTGGAGGTACTTTTCGTTATGGAGATCAGCGTGGTGCACTTATCTCAATTTTCGCTTAAGTCGATTTAAGCACTTTTTCCTTTTAACCACAGATATGTATACGTATACTCTATGAGGTCTACGATGGCGCTTTAAATGCGTTACTAACTTTTCGTCAAAAAAAAAATTTTAATAAAGCAAAACAAGTACCCAAAAATAAAGTTTCAAGTAGCGCGCAAGCTTTTATTACAAAAATAATAAAAAAAAAAAAAAAAACAAAAACTTTAAGCGAGAAAAATCAATATTCGCGCCAATTTAGTACCTAAATATGTACAAACACATACATACGTACATATGTATATATGTGTAGTGTCCTTGTTGAAGGATTTCTACCGCATTCCACTTGATTTTTTTGCGTTGTAAATATTTTTCATTAAACAACAAATGCCGGTTGACCTCATAGCGGCTGCACAAGAGAACAGATGCGCATTGCTACTAAACCGCTTAAATCAATTTTTAATATGGGTCACTCACTGGGAATACATATTTCCATTAAAATTGTGCACAACAACTAAACACCATAGATATCCTAACATGTGTTGTGTTGCACACCTTTTGACAGCGTTTTTAATTATTAATAATACAAAACTATAAATTAATTTGTCATTTATAAAGAAGAGTAATCCATGGACTATAAATATTTTCGATTTTAATAAAGACACAAATAAGTTTTCCATTATAAATGCTATTAAATATTTACTGCTTGAAATACATGTGCAGATTCATTGAAAAATTAAACTAAAAATAAATTTGTATACTCCTTATTTATCGAATAAGTTTGTATACAAAAAACTGCTTCGAAAGCCAAGCCGATATAATCTTTTCGGCTGGACTACAGATTTCAATATGTTGACGAAAAAAAATATTATTGTAGCGTATCTCGTAGTGCAAAACACCCGACCTTGGTGCTCGCGGCTTTATTAACTTATATATATATATTTTGTGATTATTTCTAAATATAAAATAAATTACTTAGAAACAAAAAAAGGGTGTTCCAATCAGATGTGTGCTGCTTTGCTTTGTCTGAGTCTAAGAATATAAATAGAATAGCGCGTCTTTTTATAGCGCCGAAAATTGAGAAATCCCTTTTGCAAATTGATGTAAATTGAAATAAAACATTTAAATGAAACACCCTTTATATTATATGTATGTATATATAAGAAGTCTTTGAGATATTCTTATTTTGCTGCGCATTATTTGATTGCGTGATTGAGTTGGATTTATAAATGACAAATTGGTGCAATGCAGAGAAATTTGATGAAAACAGTAAACCCATACATACATATATGTATGTATTTACCACGTGTTTAAAGATTAAAATAATAATACAACATTTATATTAAAAGTTGTAGCGGTAAAAAAAAAAAATTAATTGAAATTGTTAGCTATTTTAAATTAGTCAAGAAAAGTAGATGTAATTGTAACACCGCAAACGCCATTAAAATATAGATTTCACAATATATTTTAAAATTATATGTTTTATTTCTCTTGCATTTTAATTATTTTTAAAAAAAAAGAAATGACACTACCTTCCGATTTATATATAAAAAATTATATTTCTTAATAAATTTAGCTTCCAGCTAAAAAACAATTTATATATTTTTTTTCAGTACACCACCGCACAAGGAATAAACACTTAATACTGTGTACACACCATAAACAATTGTCAAAATTTTATTATAACAGAAAACCAGCTGCTGCAAAAGCACAAGTACATATCTCTGAGAGGAGAGAAAAATAGAGAGCGCTGCAAAGCAAACATAAAATCAAGTCGGCTTTTATACAAAAAAAAAAAAAGGAGTCGTACCATGATAAGAAAGCTTACAGTCAGCTGTTAATAGCAAAAACAGATGTTTGTGCAGGACACGTCAATTATTGGTTGGCAATATGAAAGTTATAGTGTTATTCATAAATGCTAAGGTTGCCATATCTCTATAATGTGATCGATTTAAATAAATAACAGCATACAAAACCAAAAGTTACTTGCAATATTTAATCAATAAAAACATTAATGGAAAAATAATTTATTGATAACAAAAAAACGTAAATAAAAATGTTATTGTAAAACTTTAATTACTTTTTTACATTTTGGTTTGATATTTTTTTTTTCTAAATATATTCCATAAAAAATAAACAAGAAGAAGCATCAATCATTCAAAATGTTTAATTACTACTAGAGGTGTGCGAGGGTTGCTTTAATTTGTTGTGCACTATGCCTTTCAAATTTTATTTCAACAACCCCTAAAAAAAAAACAAAAAAAAAAAAAAAATAAAAAAAAAAAAAAAAATTAATTATTAAAATAAAAAAAAAAAAAAAAAAAAAAAAATTTTATAAAAATTTTTAAAAAAAACACTAAAATATCGATCTACAATTCAGAATTATGAACATTTTTCTTTCAATGAGCATCATTCAATGTTTTTCTTCATTTGAAAATGTCCCATCTGTTGCAAAAATTAGATTATCCTCTCGCGCACATAAGCTTCAGCTATCGCTCTATCACACTCACTCACGTGCTTTAATATACATTTGAGCTCAAATCATGTTTCTATCTCACCGAACCGCGTTACCCACTTGATGACGAATGAGGAACGTCGTTGCAAGAAATCATACGATATTTAAAAGCGGCATCGGGCGAGCGAAAGACTTCAAAAGGGAACATATTAAAGAAATATACATGAATGTACAACAAATTATTTATAAACAAAACAAAAAAATCCAGTTACTTCTTTACGTATGTGCGATAGAAGGGCAAATAGAAGACAGAAAATAACGTGATTTTTATTTATTTAAAAAAAAAAAAAAAAAAAAAAGAACATCGAGAGCGAGAACACAAGCAAGCGGTAACAATTGCAAAAATAACAGCTGATGTACAAAAATAAAATAACCGGCAAAACAATATTCGATTGTTTTTTTTTTTTGTTTTGTTTTGTTGTTATACACCCACGCACAAGAGCAGCAAAGAATTTATGCTCTCTGCAAATGTACAGCAAAAGCTTTTTTTTTTTCTTTCGGCATATTTTTCGTCTTGCAGCACATGCAGCACTTCTACATTTTATATGTGAAGGTAAAGTATAAAGGAGGGCGTGATTTGATGATTTAATGCCTTGATATTGAACTTGAATGATAGCATCATTTACAATTGAATTGGCAACACTTGACGCACAAACGAGAAAAGTTTTTGGACAATTTTTATATATGTAGAGCAGTTTTATTGGAGGCAGAGCGCAAATACATAAATACATATAAACGTAAATATGTATGCAATCAAGAGAGTAAGAGAGCGCGCATCAAGCGCCGGTATCACGCTGCAAAAAGCATGCTAAATATCACACATATGTATGTATATGTATTACACACACAAACACAATTTTTAATATCTTGTTTTTTTTTTTTTTTTTTTTTTTATTATTTTCTAGTGGCGTTAGGTCAGGGCTTGCTATTTAATTGCACATACACATATACAAAATGCATGATTTTAATTCTGTGTTGACTTCTTGTTTGCACTTGTGCGTTTATTTGTTTAAAATTTAAAAATTATGCATACATATTCGGTTTGGTTTTATCTTCCAAACAAATATTTTCTTTTACTTAGCCAATTACAATTATATATGCCTTTCATAAACTCAATTTATTTATTTGTATTGGTAAAAAGCTCATATACACACATAAATAGAATTTAAGGAAAAATCCATTCGTTAGGTACATACATAGGTGTCTGGGTCAATGTTACAAAGAATAGATGTCAAGTACAGTTTAACCTTGAGTAAATAATACTGTTTATTGTCAAAATGTGTAAAAAAAAAAAAACAAAAAGTTTACATATTTGCACTAATTTGGGTAAAGTGCAAAACTAATTTGAACTGAACAAAACATACTATTGACCATAACGATATGTAAACAACGTATTCTGTTGTCAGTGACCTTGTAGTTTTAGGGTAAAATGGTGTACAAAGCTTATAAGTGTAAATAGAATATTATCGTAGGTTAAAAACCAATGTGCCACACCTACATTTAGAAATAGCCAATGCGAATTGGGTGTTTGACCACACACACACACATTTTCATAGCGAAGAACTATTTTTAAGTTGCAATTTGAAACTCCACGCAATATTGCAGCCCATTTTAAAGTTTTTATGAGAAACTTTGTGCTACTGGTGCTAAAACTTCGGTTTCACCGAAATTATATTTATTTTTTGTTTATTTTATAAAATTAAATTACTTATTTATTTAATAAACGTAAATTTATGCTTGTTCCGGCTGTATAATAAACTCGACTAATGCATGTGTCACAGATAATGAAAAGTTAATTAGGGTTAGACTTTACTTATTTAATTTATTTACATATATATTTATTTAATTTAAACAATTGAATTGCAAGCACATTGAGTTTGTTAACTTGCATAGTCCAGATACAAAACAAAAAAAAAAAAAGTATGATATTTTAAATCTAATAATGCGTACGTAAGTACACTATATATGAGCTATTTTGATGAACTCGACGGAAAGTATCTATGTATCGTGCATATTTTCATAAATTAATTCTAAACTGCTAAGTTTTAAACAAACCCATTTTTAATGGAACGTTTCCATTCAAAATTCGTTCTTTTGGCTGCACTTTTCTCAAACAATATTGAAAATTCAGAGAAATGAAAAATCAAAATATGTTACATTTAAGGCGTTACTATCATTTATCCAATAGGTCGGTATAAAAGCTACTTAACAAATAAATTGTTACTATAGTTCAACCGGAACTGGTTCGCTAATATAATATAATTTTTATGAATATTGAGACTGGTTTTTTTTATGTGAATAACTTAAAAAAAAAAAAAGAAAATACCTTTATTTGAAGACAATTAATTTTTTTTTTTTAAAGAATATAACTTCCTTATTTTATTAGCTAAACCTTGTGTGATTTCAATAGTTTAAAACTCAAAAAAAAAAAGAGTTAAAACTTAAACATAAATGTGAAGGCTTCCGTGAAGGTAAATTTTTGTTTACTAAATTTTAAAGTGATTTTGACATACTTAGAATAATTTGCACCAATAGCAGTCATAACAAACAAACAAAAAAAAAAAGCTTAATTCATAAGCGATCAATCAACTGAGAAGCAAGAAATCAATGTTAACCGAAGTGTTGCTATATAAGACTCTTAACTAAGCATAATTTGTATCTTTAAAAACTATAAAGATCATATCTTGCTTAAGATAGACTATTACCAAATACCTTTAATAAATCGCAAAAAAAAAAAAAAAATTAATAATAATAATAATAAACGTTTCTAATGAAAACAACAAACACAGTACCTAAATATAAACATTTTATACTATAGATCAATCTAAACTAATAAAGAATGGGTTACGTATGAAAGATATATATACATAAAAATAAATGGAATGGAGAAAATGCAAAAAATAAAAACGACTGAATTTTTATTTACGCCTAAATAAATTCAGTGGAAGTTAAAGATTTGATCTAGAATCTGTTTCAATTCAATACCACAGAAAGGAATGTCTTCCCAGCAAACAAATGGTATTCTATCCTTCTTAGCACTTTAATAATATTTTTGTTTGAAGAGTATTAAAACTTCGGTTATTACATTTTTTTTTTTTTTACTTATTTCAAAACAAGGGTCACATCTCACATAAAACCAACTTTGCAAAAGATAATAAGCGAAACAGCGGCAAAAGAACAAAAACGTCATTAAAGGAAATGAGATAAAAGAGTAGAAAACAAAAATCAAAAAAATGCTAAAAATTTAAAAAATGAGCTGAAATTCATATTTTTAGACAAAAACAACAAAAAAAAAAATTTTGTTTTTTTTTTTAAATCCTTAAACAATAACAAGTATTTTATAAATATTACTAACCTTTTTTGATTTTTTTTTTTTTTTGCTTAAATTTGAAAGACTGTGGGAGTAAAAAAAAATATAAAAATTATAAATAGACGAATGGTAACTTTTGTATTTGTTGTTGTTTTTGTTATACACTTTTTTATTTGAAGCGCACTTAATTTTTTTTTTTTTTTTTTTTTTTTTAATTATTTATGCACATTGCTCATATTTATTTGCGTATATTTACTTATACAAATGTTCATATGTACGTATATGTATGCCTGTTTAAAAGCTATTTTCTTTTAAATTGTAATAAATTTTCCTGCTTTGCAGAAAAAAAAACAATTTCAGTTAAAATTGAATAAACTAACCGAACGAGCGCTCTCCTTATTTTATTCCGCTTTGCGCGTCCGAACAGAACAGAAACCAAACTTATAATGAGTGAACGATGCTCAACTGTTTACGAAGTCGCGTCGGGTTAAACGAAATGAAAGCATGTTATAAACAAGTTAGCTTGAAATTTAGCGAAGGCGGTGTGTTGGGGGGAGTGACAACGTTGCATTTGTATATGTTTATGTTGTTGTGTTTCTTATTTTAGCGAGATCATCTGTTGTGCTTTTTGTATATTATGTATGTATGTATGCCTGTATTTTGATGCGCATATGCCTGTGTAGATTGCACTCTTGTGCCGGTATTTTTTGCACTGAACTCAAATTAATGTACATATATATGTATGTATGTGTTTATGAAGGTACATATTTTGGTATATTTGTTTTAAATAAAGAACAAAAAAAAAAAACTTTTTGTGATTTATACATATTTATGTTCTAAAAACATTAAACATTACAGGTCCTAATCTTTTGCACTTTCACCGAAATAACTAACAGTGAACTATGTTTAACTAGGTTTAAACCATGGTGAAATAATCTAAAGGTGTTGTATTTTACCATGCTCTCAAACTATGTATATTGCAAAAGAGAGCGCATACATCACCTTTAAGTAATTCCACCATGGTTTAAATTTTAAAGTTGTCGTAATTAAGCATGGAAAACAGTGTTCTTTATATAAGTCTTAAAATGGGGGTTTTTGCATCAAATGAATTTGTAAATATTTGATTGCACAGTGCACAGTTTACTGTTAATCACTGCGTGTCAGTTTAGTAGTTTAGGGCTTGTAAGCCCGTGGCATGGATTTGCTCACTTAAAGGGCACTATTTAGAGAACTAGGCTAATAAAACATAGTTCAATAGGCCATTTTCAAGACTAGTGTTAAAATTTTTTGTACATTGTTGTCCCATAAAATGTTATCATCTTTTAAAATCATAACCAAATCATATTATTTTTGTTTTATTACGAAATTCAAGTACCGAGTTTATTAGATAAAGTTGTCATAAAATTATTGATAAACTGTTAATCAATAATGTATGTATTTTTGTGCATTTGAACTCTGTACCTCAAAAAAAATGCGTTCTTTACTAAGTCCACAATCAGGGTGTGCGAACTAGATGCTATATAATATATAATGACTTTTATTGGTAGCATTCTTACTAGATATGAGTTAATAGTACAATTAACTTTTGGTTTTAATGAAATTTGTGCTGAAAAAAAACCGATTAGAGGATTAATGTGTACATATTCTTGACCAGCCCGACAAGACAAGTCTCCAATTATGGGTTGTTTCAAATCAATGGACAACGCCCATCCCCATTTAACGAGTATTCGAGCAACGGTTCTACTGAAGATAAAGGTTTTTTTTTTTTTTCGGATTTTAATAGAATTATTATCTTTTGAACTAAGCAAGAAATGTGCGCAGTAGTAAATAAAAACAAAAAATCATTATCGTTAAAAAAATCAATTCAAATGGGAGCGAATTATTTGTTTAATAAACTGAAACTTGTACGCATACTTTTTCCGCTTAGTGTAAATGTATCTATAGTATAGCCAAAATAGGCAAAGCATCCTAAGCATTCACTAACAATGTAATCAATTTTTTGCGTACAGTTCTAAACCGAAATCATCATTAGATATGCACACAATATTCAACAACCAATTGAACAGCAATAAATATCTAATTTGTTTGTTGCATGCAAATTAATTGAAGTGAGCTAAAGCAAAGCAGATTTAAACGACAAATGCTACGAATATTTTTGTAACTTAATCCAATAGGTGGTTTTCATATAGCGGACACCTATCTATTTACATATGTATGTATATATGTTTGTTTTTATAATTAAAAAATAAAAATAAAAAAATTATATATAAATATCTGAAATTCGTTGGAAAATTCTAGATACCCAACACTTATTTAGTTACCAAAAAAAAAAAAAAATGTAACAAAATTAACAAATTTCTTCCAAAGTTTTTTTTCAACAATTTTCATAATTGAAAATTTTGATTATCAACTCATTACTCTATCTTAAATATGTAAACAACCTGAAATTGAAAATAATTTCGATAATTTCTTTCTATAAACAAAGATTAAAGTTAATTCGTTTTGATATAAAAAATTTTAGGCACGTTTTGAACTTTAAACTTGTTTATTAACTTTTGTACTTCTCAAAAAAAAAAAAAAAAAAAATAAACATTCTAACAAAAAAGAACAATTAAATTTTATCAATAGGCTATGGAGCTATCGAATAAAAAACCAAATTTAAATGCATTTTATAAACTAAAACGTAAATAGCTAAATCTAATCAAAATCAACGGTTTTTTTCTTATAAGGTTCATGTACACCTGCAAAACTGATTAGCTTCCGTTGAGCCGTTGATCGGCGTAAATTCTTTAATGAATTTAAAAATTTTTTTTTTTATTGTTTAAAAAAATTTTAGTTTTTATTTATTTTTTATCAAAAAGAAATGTTTTGGCACATGCAAAACTGGTTAATGTTCATTTCTCGAGTTTATGCAATCGCTACAAATCTGGTCGCAGCTAGCTGGACAGACAACCTGACAAGTTTTTTTTTTTCTCCGTTTTAATAGACAAAAACTATAAATATGTACATGGGAGATAGTAGTGATGTCTTTTCAATTTATATTATTACAAGCTAAGAAAGTAAGCTGCAGACGGCTACGCACGTCTTTATCTGAAACGACTGCTTTGATAAAATACAGATTTTTATGGAACCCCATTTATAAAGTGGACATATCTGAACCTTTCTTGCAAAGACGATGCAATGACTTGCGACAGAATTATTGTTGGTAACTAGAGTTTTAGAATCTTAAACTGCTAAAGGAGCACCATATTCGATGTCTCTAGAACAAGTTTTCCATAGAAAAAATTAAATTTAAGGATGTGTTTATGGCGGTTATGTTCTTCAATAGGCATATATGAACTAGATTATGGTATCAGAGTTAGATGGCCTATGTAAACTAGTTATTACCAGTTCCCAGAGAAATGTTTATAGGTTTTATTCAACAATTAAATCAAAAATATTTGTATACATAAGTGGATATTAAATTATAACAATTATGACGCCTCTTTCGACACTGATCATATTTAAATCCGATGTGCCAGACCAAAAAAAAAAAAAAATTTATAAAAAATGTTTGCATTTAAATTCAAACAACGAAATGAAATATGTTATTGATTTTTTTGTTGTTATTATTATTAAAAGGAATTGTTTTCAATTATCAGACTTCATTCGAAACTGTAAACTAATCCATACAATAATTTTAGCACCTGAAATACTAGATTAATTCATCGGCTGCAAGTTTTGTTTATGTTTTCTGTAAAAGAAAATACAACAACAAACGTCAAAAAAGTTTTTTTTTTTTTTATTATAATAAATTTTATATTTTAAATATTATTTTATTAAAATTAATGTTAATGGTTTATTATATTATTGAGATAGTTTAAATCACATGCATCCCGAGTGTAAATGACCGCAGCTGGTTAAGGGAAAGTCGCATTTTTGAAAAACCTACGAATTACATTGAATCTGATTGATTTATTGATAAGACCAGAAAAAATACAAAACGCGTGATTGTATTTAAGATGAATTACATCAATTAGTTTGCTAAAGAGCGCAATAGCGATAAGAGTTTTTACTTTTTTCTTCTTTTTTTTTCAACGACCTCCTAACAACTTTCAAATTTTTCTTTACGTTTTGCGTCAGTTGCTGAATTGTCACTTGCTATCGAAAATTGACGTTATTGAGATGTAACAAAAAGACAAAAGCCAATCGATTATAAAAAAAAAAAAACCAAAGCCAAACTGTGAGATTAAAAATGATGTACTAAGTTAGAAAATAAACAAACAAACAACAAAATGATCTGTACCTACTTGGTCTACATAAGCCAAACGATGCTGTTTATGCAAATATAACTGACGTCATGGAGGAGACGTGAGATATTCCATAAAGTAATCATCCGATCCATGATGCAATTATATCAGGTGGAGTATTTTGTCTCTTTCTATTGAGTTGACAATTTAAACAGACAGAAAGTACGAGTACACCACTTTGTCCAATTGCATCATGATCTAATCTACTGTCATTTGCTGTATGAAACGTTTAGTGATAGAAGTTCAAAAATTAGTCTACTAACATACATACAAACTTTCCATATCTATATTTTCAAGTTGTTTCGTTAATTTAAAACTTTGTTTCTAGTGCTGCCATCTGTTGTATTGAAACACAACAGCGATAGATGGCGCTGACCGTCTTTTTTTTTTCGGCGCCCTCTACCATTTTTTAAACTACTCAGTAGAAAATGATTTGCTCAATCAAAATCTAAAGGACGTTAATTTGCTTTTAAACAAGAATGAAAAACAGATGTTGCCCTTATTTATTAAAAAAAAATTTAAAAAAAGAAAAATAAATAGAGTTATTTAAAAACAAATATTATTAAAAAAAAAAGAAGTAATTACTTTCTTTTGAGAAGAGCATTACCTATCTTACAAACAAATGCCGCAAAAGAAGCAAATCATTTCCAACTGGGCAGCTAAGTATTCATTTTCCCAACAACAAAAGCAAACAAAAAACACATATACACTCACATACACACACACTAATGCATACGAGCGAAAATGAACACCTCGTCGTCCGCCATTTTAGTTGCGTGTTGTCTGCTCTCAACTAATGTACTATAGAAAATTCAATTTAATAATTTTCGCATTTAAATCGACGCCCAAATTTTCGAAACGCAAACAAGTTACGCAATATATAATATACAAGCGCTGGGCAATCGTTTCGTGTTAATAGCGTAACGAAATTAAGCCAAAAATTACAAACGAAAAAGTGTAATTAAACAGTGCAAAAAAAAAATTTTTTTTTTCAGCGGAAAAAATTCCCAGGTCTGGCGTAATTGGCGAAAAGTTCATTCGTTTGCGAGTATATGTGTGTTTGTGTGTATTAGTGAATGATTGAATTAAGAGAGCGGATGAACGCATTTTTAATTGTGTGAGTGTTTATATGCGCCAGACAGGGTAGTCGCTAGTTGTTGTGTTACTTGTTTTTGCGCAAACCTTATGGAAATTTACTGCACAAAAATTCTTTAAATACATTTGAAATATACAATTTCTAATTTATACAAATAATTTTTATAATCAAAATTTTACTGCAGTGCTCTTAATATAATTTGTTTAGTATTGTTGTTTACCTGACAACTCTTTGTGATGGGAAGGGCAAATGCAAAAAAAAAAGAAAAAAAAATACATAAAAAACTGCTGCTGCAGCCGCTTTAAAGCATACGGGTGACCTCTCCGCTTTATCTTCTCTCCGCAACAATTGTCGACTCATATGAAATTCATTTGAAAATAAACATGTGTGATTCATTTCAGCTTTGTTTTTGTTGCTTTTGATATGTTCCCTCTTGTACTCTTTTTGGAAGGTACTTTGCACTAAATTTAAACTAATTACTCAGCGTTTTTCGATGTTTTTTTTTTTTACTTTTTCGTTTTTGTAATTATTGCAACACAAATGAAGTAAAATTATTATTAATATTTATAATAAAATTGCATACATATGTAGTATGTAAATACCAAAAAAGAAAATAACTAAATTTCTAAATAAATAAATAAATCAAAAAGAAAAGGCGTCATTATTGTTGTTTTTATGATATCCAAATCAAAAAAAAAAAAAATACTGTTATCTGGTTACTCAAGTGTTATTCTTATCAATACGTGCTGCGACATTATTTGCACTCGTTACTCCCCGCTTTATAATAGCCGAGAAAACACCCTTGACAAAAACAAACTATCGCCGGCAACTTGTTTTGATAGCGTTCTCATTTTTTGTGTCTATTTTTTTTTTTTTTTTGGCGGCAAAACAGAAGCGTATTCTGTTTACCGCACCCGCATGCGTCTCATAAACATGCATTATGATACGTAAATATAAACACTTATACATGCATACATACATATGTTTATAATACAAAAACGTATTTAATATTGTGCGCATTTAGTTTACTAATTGCACAAATAATATAAAATAAAAAAAAGTTATCTTTAGTTGAAAACGGATGCTGGCAATTTTATTGCGCAGTTTTTTTCTCTTTCCTTTTCACTCTTTTGCCAATGTCATTGAACTGCTATCAAATGGTGAAACAAAAAATTAAAGCCTGCATTGAACAATATTTGCATACCGTGCTATCTTATATTCACTTTTTTTTATTTGTTCATTTGATTTATTTACATGTATTTTTTTTAAGCGGCTATTTGTGCAAAACACTTAATTAAAACACGTGATTTACTTATCTGCATAAACAAATTACAAAAACAATTGCCTGCAACCCTGTTCGGGTCTGGTCTATTTGTGTGCTCTTTCTCTCTTTCTCTGGCTACAAGTTCTTCTGCAATAGATGCTGTCTTTGGTGTTGCCAGATAAGGTGTCGCGCATTAGTGATGTTACTTTGTGACATTTATAGAGTGTCTATTATTGTGTCACAGAGAAGATTTGTTGGCATAATAGAATCTTGTAGATATAAAGTTTCATGTACAATTTAATTATATAACACAGCAAAATTGTTATTAAAAAAAATGTATATTAAAATATGTTTGGTCGGTCCTATACGCCTATTTTGCTGAATACTTTAAACTTATCAGCTCCCAATAATTATTTGAGTTGTGTTTAAATGATCCTTTTAAAATATAAGTAAATTTTCTTTAATTTGTCTCTTAATTCTTTTACATGAATTACTGCAACATTAGGCCGATTTAGTGAAGTGAGTGCCAGTCACATATATCTGCTTTGTCCCAGCCTATTGCTCGAAATTAAATAGAACTTAACTGAGATCTCATCTCGCGTTTTTATTTAACTGATACAATTTTTTTTAATTTTATATTTTTGAAAGTCTAGAATTCATGGAAAGAAAAAGTCAGCTTTAAAAAAAAAGTTAGCTGTTGAAAACCTAAGAAGCAGTAGTAATCAAATTTTTTAATAACTCTTGAGGCTATTTATTAAGTAATTTTGCAAAAAGATATGTGGTGTATAATATTGTAAAACAACAATACCTTGTTATTAAATTTAGCTCGCCTTTGGGAAGATAAAAGATCAGAAAATGTACTAATAGGAATACTAAACATTAATAGTTATTTCACCATGGCCATAAAATTATATTTTTTTTTACAATTTCTTGCTTACGTGACTTAATACACTAATTTTCATTAGTGCAGGGTGGCAACTCTATGCTCCACTCTTTTCTGCTTTTTGCGCTCTCTATATTTAGTCTTTCTATTGCTCTCTTGCTCTTTTGTGCTTGCCAGGCAAACCAAAACATACGCGACTGGCCCCAGTAAATTTTTTTTTTTTACGTTTAGTCGCAGTTTTTGTGCTCGCCATGATTGTGAGACTCGGTAAGACGCTCTGACGCATTTGGGAATATTTGTGTGCAAAAATAAATAATAAAAAAAGCAGAAAAAATAACAAATACATGTTTATATGTATGTGTATATATAAAAGGTGAATATTATTATTATTTGAAATGTGCTAAAAAAATTGTGATAACACAGGAAAAAAAAAAGATGAAGAAATAAAGTCAAAAAAAAAAAAAACGGGCGAGGCGTACAAATGCAATGAAAGCATTTCTTTTGAACATGAGTGTGTGTGTGTGTGTTTGTGTGCATTGCTGTGTAACATTGTATATGTGTATGCTTGTGTGACGCGTCAGTGTTGCCCGCGAACAAACACAGCAAAGAGAAAGAGTGAAGAGTGAGAAATGAAAAACAAAGCAAAAAAAGGGCGACGCCGCTAAACAAAAAACAAAACAAAGTGACCGGGTATTGTAAATATTAAATACGCTACATAAAATTAATAATTTAAAATGTGACAGTGTCTCGTGCAATTGTGAAAAATAAAATTAAAAAGAAAAAAAAGTTAAATGTTATAAGATTTATTTGTACGCGAATATAAAAAAATTTTTTTGAAAGGAGCAGCGCAAATATAGCGAATTGGATTTAAAGATTTTTGATCATATACCCTTCGCAAATGGATAAGTGAAGAAGATATAAAAAAAAAACAAAAGTTTTTGACCGGAATGATAAATGGATCTAATTGTTTCTGCCTATTTGCCCGCATCTGGGTGACTAAGAAAACGATATATTTTTATATTGAAAGATAAAATCTTGGTACATTTTATAGCATCTGATTTGCTTTTCAAATGAACTATAAAAAAAATTAAATAAAATTATTTGGAAGAACAAACAAGTCTAAAAAAAAAAACACTTTAAAATGTGCTGATTAAATTCGAAATAATCTTGTATGACTAATACCAATAAAAAAAAAATAAATATGCTGTGTAGTGATGACACGTTAAGATATTCATATCATTTATATGATAAGACAATCACGAATATAGACCATCTATGATTAAAATATTACATAAATTTATAGATTACCATTTAATTTTGTGTTTTTTTCCATAGATTATCAATATCATTTCAATGTAACATAAAGTATGTTTGAAGAACTCTTATTTGTTTTCCTAATTTAACAGCCTTCAATATTTTACCAATCTGAATTCTGTCCTACTAGCTCTATCAAGCTTTTACGCTCTCATTCCAATCAGTTGACAACTACCTACTTAAGAATGCAACAGCTGTAAACTTCTAGTATATACATATCATATCACATCACAGTTTTCATCAGATCTACAATAATATTGAAGGCGTTCTAAGTAGTTGGTTAATAAACACGCGATGGTCCAATTAAATAAAAATCTACATGGCCTTTAGAGAAGTAAGCGGTATAAAGATACAGCTCTAAAAATCATTCAATTATTGTATTAGAAGAATAACTTGTAGAAATTTCTTAATTACTTACTTTTAAATAGTTGAAATTCTAATAATGCGAATAATAATTCTTACAATTCCGTTTTTTGCCGCTCGGAAAGTATTTACGGTCGCCACAGAAGACTTTATGTTTTGAAAAACCACAAAAGTTTTTGTTTTTTTTTATTTTTTTTATTTTTGACATTTGACTGTTATTTCTTTTGTAATTTTTTTCGATGAATCTGATGTACAAAAATAGAATAGTTTTCGAGGTATTTTTTCGTCAGACCCAAAAACTCGAAAACTTTTAGTGCTTTCTAAAATACCAAATTCCAAAGCATTTACAAAAACTTGAGTTATTTTTTAAATATTCGTGACTCTTCCAATTCTACGTCCCCTAATACATATATTGGATTTTATAACTTCATATAATGCAGTGCAGTGTATATCGTAGTCTAGTCTTTTTAAAACACAACAGTTTTTTCCAACTTTTTTTGAAGTGAATTAAAGTTTTGGTTCAATTAAAGTTTAAGTACTACTTTTGTGTGGTTGTTTAATAAAGAGAAGAGAGAGAGGTGGAGCAAGAAAAATGCTGGTACTTTGGCCAAAATACATGCAAGTGTTGTAAATAAAAAGTATTAAAAAAATAAAAAAAAAAAAAATCGCCAACTTGGCTTTAACCGTTTCTGTCTGACTTTGTTCTGTGGTAGCTGCTTAAGTATTTTTTTTTTTTATGTTGTTTGTTGTTGGCGTTGTAGACTAGACAGAGTGCTCATAAAAAAGGAGAAAAAAAAGAGGAATAGGAATAAAATGACAACAACAACAACAAAAACAACGATAAAATTGTGGCAGCAGCGACTGCGCAGCTGTTGTACTGCTGCTGTTGTCTGTTGCTGTTACTTTTCTGCTGGCATCACGTTTTCCTGGCCTTCAGTTTCCGGTTACAAAGGAAACAAACCAGTTTTGTCGTCAAGTCTTTCGAAGAGAAGAGAATAAGAATATGAATGATTATGATGATGCATGGCCTGCTGCATCCGTTAGTTTAACACGCCCGCCCGATCGTCGTAATTTTTTTTTATACTTACCTTGCCGCACTTGATGCGTAAAAGAGTTATATTATTTTATTTAAAATATTTTGTATGTGTGTAATTATAAGTTTAGAGCATAAAACTGAAAAATTCGTCTGAAAATTTTGGCACTAATGATAATCACTTTGGTATATACGAACGACGATGGCAATGAATATCTTCTTTCTTTTTTGTTTCTTCTTCTGCCAGATATGATTTTTTTTTTTTTGGCTATTGTTTTCCAAGCAAGTTCTTCGGCCTTTTGGTTTTTTTTTATTTTTTATTTTTTTTTTTAAGTAACAAAGCAAACGAGCAAACGTTTCAAGAAGAACAAGTTAATACAAATATGTACTTATATAGACAAGAAAGGCAAAAAAAAAAAGAGATAGCAAACAACAACAAAACGTATAAAAAAAAAAACCCAAGACTAGCATTATTATTTGCAATTATCTTACGTTTTGCTTTATTTCTTGATTCTTGCTTGTTTCATTTTATTTTTTTTTACCTGTCACATAGCGTGGAAAACGAGTACCAACAATTCGTCGAAAAGTTTGTAAATAATATCATACTTTTATATTTATATATTCTTGATCAGCGCAACGAGATGAATCGATCTAGCCAGGTCCATCTCAGTTCACAAAATTTAAGGCCAATAAAAACCGAAATTCCTTTCAATGTCTTCAACGTTTGGCTTAGTATGAATGTCTTCAATATATCATTTTGAATAACGATCTTGAGGCATAACAAACTATGACAAAATAGATGATGGATTGACTTCGAACTTCAAGTTTTTATTGGAGATAGAGTTTAAAAAAAGAAGAAGAAACAGGGCGTTTATCATATGTATAATTCAAGATTTGTTTTGCGGATAATCGTTAAAATTCCCAGCAAAGCGAACTAAAACTTTGGTTCCACCGAAACGCTTCAAACAATTTTCCACTTTATTTTATTAATTTTTTTTCTTTTTAATGAATTTTTTTATATTTTTTAAGCAATCCTTTTTTTTTTCGTTGTTTAAGTTTTTGATATGTTTTGTAGTACATTGTTGTAGGCTCGAAAAACTTTTGTTTAAATTTAATTATTTTTTTTGTCTATTTTATATATTGTATGTTTTAACGTATGTTTTGTATACACGTTTAGGAAGTTGTATTATAATGCGACTTCAATGGCATTAAAAATGTGCGTTGGTTTTTATTTTCTTCTTCCTTATATCGTATTATAGCCACAAGTCAACAAAACGCAACGCGTTTATATAAACGTGTTCTAAACAACGCATTCTATAAATAATTTCAGCATTTGTACTACGGCTCTGTTATGTGCTTTGTCTTCCGGCACGGTGCACAACACGTTTTGTGGCTCTATTATTTATTTTTTTTTTTTTTTTTTTTTTTTTTTGTGGGAACACTCCGTAACGTTTGTTGCTCTTCGTGTCCTTAAGTTTATTTATACACATACATATTTTCATAAGGCATTCGTTCCAACCGTAGTCATGATTATGTGCTTTCCGATTATTTCAATAGAACTGAAATAGAAACCTTCTGCTCAAAAGTAATTTAGTTGAAAAATGTTTTGATTTTTAAATTTGTGTGAAAATTAAATCGCAACAATTTTTATAATCATCACACAAAGTGTGAACAATGTATTGGGTATTCTGAGGCTTTCTCTAATTTCAATTACTTTGTTCGATTTGTATGGAAGTATAAGTCTTTGTTTTTGCAAAACCTTCTATAAATATCAGGGGTTTTTGTTTTAATTTTAATCAGAGCTGCAAATTGGTTTTGATGTAGTTTAATTACAAAATTTCTTTATAGTAAACAGTTTAATTATGTTTATGGCCAAATATTATATCAAAATGTTAGTAGAAGCTTACTAGGAAACGAATAGAAGTGTTGGCAAAAGAGTAATTTTTTAGTTGCAGTTTGATATCCGACTGCGACTTGAAAATCGCAATGATTGCAAACAATGATAAAATCACAGTTCGCGAAAAACAAACAGTGATTACTTAACAGCTTTACTGTTTCCCTACACTAACACAACAAACCGACTTTGTTTAGTTCATTGAAAAATGAAACACTGCTTTTATTGTAAAAACTAAAATTGCACAAAAAAAATTTTTTTGTGTTTGTGAATTTTTTCAGTTTCGGGGTTCAAGCGAATATGAACGATTTGCGGAGAGTGATAAAAGCACCAATCACTGGTAGCTAAACAATTTCACTGTCCGCAAAGAGCGATACACAAAATCGACGATAACTGAACATATTCGCTGAGGAACAACAAATCATCACTTTTAGTTGCAAATCACATTGCGATTTTTAAATCACAGTGAAAAAATCACCGAAAGGATTTTTTTTTGCCAACAACAGTAACGATCAATTACAGATGCATTCATTTTTTATTGGTCTTGTTAATCAAGTTATAATTGTATATTTGATAAGTTAAATTCCGGAAAATGAATTTAAAAAATGGAAAATAATATGGTTAAATCATATTTTTCGTATTATTTTTCCATGTACTTTTGCAACAGAATGTACTGTATAATATTTAATTTAATTTGAGTGTCACGTACATAAGCAATATGTTCGTTAATATTATATTTTTTTTTTTTTATAAAACTGCTTCCTTCTTTCTCAGAAAAGTAAATAAAAATATTGGAAGAGAGAATATCAATATAATGATGAAGTGTTAAAGAAATGTATAAATGTACATACATACATACATACATACATATTCAGTAATATAAATACACATTTAATTGAGGGGAAACGAATGCAGCGTTTTCTATTTTGTAATTAGCTGTTGTTGTAATCACTTGCTATATGCCGGCCAATTTGAAATAATTATGAAAATAATGAAACGAAACTACCGGAACGCAATAAACATAAAAATTGTATGTAAAACATTTATTTACAATAACAAACAACAATTATATGCTTTGGAAAATTTTATACATAAATATCTTAAAAATATAATCTTTACTTTTGAGTACTTTCATTAGCAGTTTATTTCGCTAAGAAAAATTTTAAAAATTTTTTTTTTTTTAAAAATTCTTAAATTTAGATAGAGTATTGTAATTAAATTCGACAATTGATTGAACTTACCTTGTAAAATTTGTAACGCTGTAAAAGGGTTAAGTATTTATTGTTCTCTTTTTTTACGCCTCAATTTTGTTATCAGCATAGATTTTTGTTATTGTTGTTGTTGTTTCCAAATTGCATGAGAAGCAAAAAAAAATGAAATGTGCACGACGAAGAGATTCAAAGAAGTGCATTGCAAAAACAAAGATATGCATGAAAACACAATTGGTGTGAAGAGTCAAAACGATAAAACAATTTGTATGTATGTATGAGTGTGTGTGTTGTGTGTGTCTTTAATGACTCTTTGTGTTTGATTTTTTTTCTTGCTCTGATTTGTTTACTATAAACAACAATTTTTGTTGTTGTTTTTTTTTTCTTTTTTAAAGCGCTAAACTACTTTTGTGATTCATTCAAGTAGGACGTGCGAGTGAAAGAGAGAGAACGATAAGTGTTAGTAAAAAAAACTGTCAGCAGAAATCAAAGTTCATATTATTGATGAAATAAATTAAAAATAATAAAAAAGTTAACTTCGGTAGGACCGAAGCTTATTTACCTATCACGCATCATTTGATGTGGATAGATCTCCATTTTCAGCATTTGTGTTAAATTTTATCTTAAAATACTAAACGATTAATAATATTATAAAAAATTTATAAATTCGCGGCCCGATCTGAACCAATTTTAAACTAAAGATTTAGCGTGATATAAGAAGCATTTGTACCATATTTGAAACCATTAGCTTTATAAATATTTTTTTTTCTTTTAAGAACTTGACATTGATAGCACATTGATTTTAACATAGAAAGTTCACAGAAGCCTAAGTTTAAAATTTCAGCCCAATATCTTTAAAACTGAGCGAATAAATCGCGCAGCAATAAACAGACAGACGGACGGAAAGACAGACGGACATGGTTAAATAGATTCGTCTCATCGAGGTGATCAAGAAATGTATACTTTCTTGAGTCTCCGATGCCTCCTTTAATGCGTTACAAACTTTCGGACAAACTGAATATGCCCGTTTACACTATGTGTAATCGGTATAGTTAGATTTTGTGTATTTTATACGATTTATTTTTATTGAATTTTGATGAACATAAAAATCTATTTAATAATACTAAAGATTCTCAATAAAAAAATGTATAACTTACAGATTTAGCAACAAAAGCGTAACAAAGATTATAAAAACAAACAATCAATTGTAACCACCAGCACGATCAACTTAACACAATAATAGCAACAAAAATAACCTTATAGCAACATATTAAAAAAAAGGAAAGGCAAACTTAAGAAGATATCTATTGACAAACAATTAGCAAACGCGTATCGTCGGAGCCTTTATAAAGAGCGCTCATACAACAAAGGCTTTAATTACTTTAAATATACTTCGGACGGACATGTCATGTCAGCAAGCGTCAAGGCCCTTTGCAACATCTACAGTGACAGCAATTGGAACAGCGACAGCAACATTAAATAATAGCACAAAAGTCACTGCAGAAGATCCTTATGTTTTCACAGATACGGTGTCAACCACACCACCGATATTATTTAATACACAGGTAGGTGAGATTATTGCAAACAAAATATATAGGTAGATTTTTTTATGTGATTAAGTAAATATATTTATACAAAGAAAAAAAAAAAAAAAAAAAATATATAATTAAATTTTGCAAAACAACATTTTTACCACGCTCAAAAAATCGAATGTAATTTTCTTATTGTATTTTTTTTTTTTTTTTTTTAGAAATCGCGAGCTCGAGTTAACGAAGCGCAACATAATAATAAAAACAATAGTAACAATAGCAAACAGTTAGCAGCAGCAGTATCAGCGCAGACAGACACAGCGGTTGTAGGAGCAACCGTAGCAGCAGCAGCAGCAACAGCAGCGGCTGGATTTGTAAATACAAAGACATCTTTTGCTGTTACAACAAAAACGAATTTCAATAATGTCACGCAATCTCACAAACTACAAACAAAACAGCAGCAACAGCCACACAACAACAACAACAACAACAACAACAGCTACAAAGCCAAAGCAGCAGCAACAGCAACAACGTGCAACAAACGTTTGCATTGTTCGCCCACAGCTGCAACAGCAACAACAACAACAACAACTGCAGCAGCAGCAACAACAACTACAACACAATAAACTACAAAAACAAGTAATAAATGTGACAACAGCAACGTCACAATATGCCCACACACCATCATTGTGGCAGACACCACTGCTGCTGGACACAGCTAAAGCTGCTGCAGCAGCAGCAGTGGTGACAACAACAACAACATCAACAACAACAATTAAACAACAACAAACGTCGCATGCAACCGCTGCCATAACACCACCGTTATCGGTTAGTCCGCCAACTTCGCCTGCATCGTTATCCTCGCCAAATGTCTCACCCGCGCCGCATATAATACCCGCAATCACACAACAACAACAACAGCAACAACAACAGCAGCAACCGTTAGCAACTGCAATGGTAGCACCAATAGTTGTGCCATTACAAACAGCAGCAGCAGCAACAGGAACAGGAACAGCGTTGTCACCAGCGTCTCCAACGACAACAACAACATTGACTCAAATTTCCTCGCCAATGGCTGTTGTCGGTGGAGAGCCACTGCCACCGTCAAAATTTCATCATACAACAATGGCACAACATTTACAAAAGGTTGAGTGTTTACGGAAGCCAAAGCGATTAACTCTTGCTGCTGTTTCCAATAGTAACAATCAACTATTGGAAACTACACAAGATGTCGCATTGAAGCAAATTACTTTAGTTAACACAACGCCGCCGTCAACATTGCCACCACCATTGAAAGCATTCGATGTAACGGAGGCAAATGCTGCGACAACAAAGCCGACACTACAGCAAAAACATTCCTCAGCTGATGATGACAACGATTTGAACGATATTCCAGTCAATGTCATATTCCGCAAACCAATGGCAACTGGTATAGATGCAACTACTGCTGATGTACAGAAAGCGGTGACAAACACGATGTTGACCACGACGACTTGTATGGATATATCAAAATCACCTTCGAAATGTGTGCAAATTATACCAAATGCAAAGGTCATTGTGGCGCCACAAATGCCGCCAACACCACCAACACCGCCCATCATTGCAACAAATAATTTACAGTTGTCTAATCCTTTTACGCAAGCGCAGCTTATATTGTCACGCGACAATAGGAATAGCAATGCTATAGTAGCACAAACGCCACTGTTGCAATCACGGGATGTGCCGATCATCAAGAGTTTAGTTGTAACGCAAACGCAGCCACAAATACAGCTGCAACAACCACAACAACAACAACAACAAACAACGTCTTCCAAATTAGCCACGCAAACGAAACGTGCTGTCGGCAGCAAAAATGCTGGTATTAAAAGAAATAAAAAAAAAATACATTGTGTAGCACTGCTTTAGTACGAGATCAGCAGCAGCAGGAGCAGCCGCAATTACAGCTCTTGCAGCAGCAGCCAGCAAGTAATTTATTACAAAAAACGGAGGCTAAATTATTACCGATTGCGACAGCGCATACGCTGCCACCAAGTGTTACTCTTGAATCAAATGTCAACGGTAACACGGAAAATGAGCAGTCGACAACTGCAACAATACCCGCCATCAATTCTTTTGTTGCTTTTGATGAAAAAGCAAACGCTGAAAATGATATGATGCTAATACGCCCGCCACTCGATACGCCGTACTGTGTACAAAAGCATTGGATGCACACAAATGAACTAACGGCTGCAACGAATGATTTTTCTGGTAGTCGTCGTGAAGAACGCATTGCTGAGAAAAAAACGCAATTGCGACGTAAAGCGCTTCAGTTACTGAGTACGCATTCACTGCAAAGCTTGCCTATGAAATTGGCACGACAGCAGCTGCAATGCTTTGATCGTATGCTGCAAAAGGCTCAGATACCCGAAAAACATGAAGAGTAAGTTTTCTATTTCTTTTTCAATCTTGTTAACGTTTAATTAAATTGTTTAATTAATATTTTCTTTTTTATATAGCATCTCGCCAGCCAAGAAATGTCTTATTTCAACGTGCACAGAGCCTACATTACCAATGTCTTCACATTGTCTACAGCACATTATAAATAATACAACACAGCATATATTTACACCATGCGTTGCTAAATTAATCGATGGTCGCCCATGCCGTACACCAGTCTTTAATTTATTACACAATGTATCACTGTGCGATGTACACAAACGTATGCGTACTGTGTATGAACAGCAGCAACAACAGCGCAAGACAACGTTGACGGTTACAACAGCGCCCGCTATGCGGCAGTCACATCAGCCAAAGATGCAACAGAATACACCTCATTTTATGCAACTACAACTGCAACAGCAGCAGCAAGAGGTGAAGCCCTTACCTAATAATACAGCTATTACAATAGCAGCAACGCCAGCTACAGCTACAACTAATGTAGTAAATCAGCAGTTCAAAGTTATTAGCGGCGAGAAAACGTTTAAGTGCAACAACAGCAACAACAATAATAATAATAGTAACAATGTCACAGTAAACAATACTGCTGCAACTACAACTATTGGACGCAAACGTAAAGTAAACTATACCGCTGTTAATCCAGTTGGGCGTCCTCAAAAACGTGTGAGAAAACAATTGGAAACAGTACCAGCAATAAATATAACAACACAACCGACATTAACAAATAATGTAGTATTACCACCAATCTCAGCTGTATTACAGCGTAAGAGTAGCACAACATCACTAGAGTCTATAGCGAGCAATTCACAATCGTCTAGTTCGCAAGCACAGTACGCAATAGCGCCCATACTTGTTAGTGGTGGTGGTAGCGGCGGTGGCAGCGGTGGTGGTGGTGGCAATGGTAATAGTAATAGCATGTGCACTACATCATCATTTGCATCGCTACCAGCATTAGCGCCGCTAAGTAATACACATACTACGCACAGTAACAGCGTAATGCTACCAACGATGGCGACTGCTGCGACAGCTGTCAATAACTTTGCCAATTTGAATATGATGAGTAATGTTGCTGCTGTCAATCAGTTCAACAAATCGGATGAAATACAACAAATTGCTGCACAATTTGTATCATCGGGTGCTGGTAGCGGCGGCGGCGCCGGCGTTGAAGTTATTAATCATAATAACAATAATATTAATACCAGCAATTACAACAACAACAGTAGCAGTGGTAGCTTCTACGATGATGGTATAAACTATCTGCAGAGTAGTGCAACAAATTTCGGTATAACTGCTTTAAATGCATACAACATAAACAGTGCAGTTACTGGTGATGTTGTTGGCGGTGGTTGCGGTTCGGGTGATCTTACAGTTGGCAATAATGCGCTTATCAATACAGATGAATTGCTGACACAGGATATGTTTAGCATCTGTGAGAATAGCTCAGCCTATGCTAGTTCCGAAGATACTGGACTTGGTGGTTTAAGTGAATCGGAACTCATGGGCTCACATGATGCAGGTATGTTTTGTACATATTTATGATACTATACATTATGTATATACATATATAGTAGTATGATATAAAATTATATTCACACGTATATATTGTATATTTACAGATGATATACCACTTGGCGATGCTCCACTATTGGAAGAGCATGATTTGGCGAATGTGCTAAGTGCATTGCCAGCAGATGCATTCAATGAACTTTTTAATTCGGGTAAATTTAAAAATGTTAACTATCAATATAAAAGAATGGTTTTATATTTTTATTATTGTTGTCGTTATTGTTGTTTTATATAAAGTACGTCAAGATGAATGCGATGAAATGGATCGTCAACTTGAACTTGCCGATAAGCATATACGCAGTCTACAGCAATCTATTGGTTCTGATTCTGATTTTCTTGGTGATTTTCTTGATGGCGATATACTTGCTGATACAACTGGAATTTGTAACAAGATGGATATCTCATCAGTTTTAAATTCACCAGATACATCAGGTATTGATGCCGCAACACTGTTTGTTGATAGCAGCAATGGCGGTGGTAATAGTAGCAGTGGTACTGTTGGTAGCGGTGGTGGTGGTGGTACACATTTTATGAATGGCAGCTATCCGTCTGTTGCCGCTGATAAACGCGGCCTGGTGCAAATATAAGATGGAGTAACAGATCAGATCAGATTAGATCAGATAATATAAAACGTTCAGTAGTTTTCATAGGGTTTTTTGTTTTCCTTTATTTTTGTTGTCTTTCAAAAGAACAATTCTAGACAAATTTTAAACTTGCTAAAAACTTCTCAAAGATATTGACAGTTGTTGGTTCTTTGAAAATCGTATTTCATATTTTCGAAAAGATTTTTCAATTACGATTTCCGCAACTGTTGTCGCTTAGTGTAGGCATATATATATATTATAAAAAAAGAAAATAATTATTATATACAAAAAAAAATATATATATATACATAGATATATGCGTTAAATTTAAAAAAAAAAAAAAAAAAGGAAAAAGAAAAAAAATTAATAACACTAAAAAAAAAACAGAAACACAAAAACTTACAAAAGGCAAAAAAAAAAAAAACAATAGTTTTAAACCACAAAAAAAAAAAGTTTAGCATATTCGCAGAAATTTCAAAATTTAAAACAATTTTTTGTTTTTAACAGTTTTCACTCATAAAAAAAAAATATTTACATATATTTAAAAAAAAAAAAATTCAAAAATTCCGTAAACTGAACTGCAACTTTGCTGCCGCTTACAAAGCAAAGGATCGAAAGATAGAAAAACAAAAAGAAAATATTATTTAGTTCGATTTGATGCGCATTTACATAAAAAGAAATTTCATTTATATTATTTTTTTTTTTTTTTTTTTTAAATTTAATATTTTATATTATTAAATTTTATCGTACAAGGGACTAGTTTGAAACCACGAATCGTATTACTAAATATATACATATAAATATAGACATACAACAAAAATATAAATATATAGTAACAACAAATAAAAAAAAAAAAAAAACAAATATGAAACAAAAAAAATTATATCTAATAAATATAAAAAAAAAAAATTTACATTTATAAAATTATATCTATAAGTATAGCCGCTACAATATTTAGTTAACAAAATCTATAATTTTTTATATGCTAAATTACAACAAAAAAAAAAAAAAAAGGAGAAAACAACAAATCTGTTTATATACTAATTAAAACTATTTTACTTAAATTTATACTGAGAAAGTTAGGCAAGTTCATTTTTTAAGTTTTGCTACTTGAATGCAAGTACATAATAAAAAAAAAAAAATTAATAAATAAAAAAATAATTAATTTATAACTAAACAATATATTATATATGTGTATACATAAAACTTAGTTTAATTAAACTCTCAAATACGCTTTTATAACGACATAGATACACTTAAACATATGCACAGACATACACACACACATACATACATAAACGTTATTTTTTTTTTTTCATTTTTCATACTCTCAAGTATTAAATTGCAAAATGCATATTCATAATAAGATCAAAATAAATAATAAACAAGAAAAAAAAAATAATAATTCAATTAAATTAAAATTTGATCATTGTAAAAAGAAAATAAATTAGAAATACAAATTAATTACTTTGGTACAACCCGTTTTTTTTTTTAATACACTTCACAAAAATTTTAAAACCGTTAATATAAAAAATAAAATATTTCTCAACGAAGCATCGCCCTATTGTTCACTTTCTCTATCTCTCTCTCGTCACTATTGAGTCCTGCAAAATAATATGCTGAGATTTTATGTGAAGTGTAGTAATAAAACATTTGTATAAAAAAAAGGACAAAAAAAAAAAAAAAAATAAAATAAATAAATAATAAATTCAAACAAACCGGATTTGTTTTAAAAATATTCAAATAAAAAATAATAATAAGAGGGGAATTGTCTTCAGATATTGTTTTTCATTTCTTTTGCTATTGTAAGTAAAGCGAACAAAATTGTGTATTTTTATATAAATGTTTATTATTTTATATTTTATGAAAAAAAAAAAAATTAAGTGAATTTAAAAAAAAAAAAAAAAAAAAATAAATTAGAAAGCCAAACATAAAAATTGCTAATAAAATAAAAAAAAATATTAAAGGAAACGCCGCGTACAAGTTATTAACATTATATTTTAAAATTTTTTTTATTACGTTTTTTTTTTTTTTTTGTATTTGTAAGAAACATTTCATTTTGTAATTGATATGCATTTGTGATTTATTTTTGTAATTACTATATTAAAAAAAAAAATTAAAATAAAAAATGAAATTATTTCAATGGCAACTGAATATAAATATATATAAATATATTTTAACTTAAAAAAAAAAAAAAAAAAATTATAAATAAAAAACAACAAATAATAATAAGAATATTTTTTAGTAAAAAAAAAAAAAAAACAAATTGAAAGATTTTTTCCTTTTATTAAAATTTTAAATTTACGAAATTTTTTTTTTTCATCTGTCCACAAAGCAGTTGTTTCGAGATTAAGTTCTTTAAAATAAAAACTGATACAAGCTTGGTTTAACTAAAATTTAGTTTTATTGTTTAAAAAAAAGTCTAAAAATATTTAATAATAGTAATTATAAAGATAGCGTTTACTTTGCCCAAAGACCAGCCGAAATTATCAAATTTTTTACACATCTTTTACAACAGTCAGCTTCATGTTCAGCTTTCCAATTAAAATGCATTGTTATATCCATAATTGATAAATTTTATATCAAACCGAAGGGAATGAAGGGAAGATTCGGTTTAGTCGTTCTAAATTTTTACAACCTTATGTGTAACAAACTTTCCGACAAATTGATAAAATTATTGAGACGTGCTCGGCACTGCGTAGTCAAGTTGTACGCTATATATGAATAATGTATATAAATACATTTATGACCAATATAAACGTTTTGTTGTTTATTTATTTAAAAGCTTAATTTTGTTTACATATAAAATATGTAGATATGCACGAGTGTCACACAAAAATTTTTTTGATTGGTTGCAAATATATCACAATTAATGATGTTTGAACTAATTGCGAATTGTATTTATTATACACAATTATATATTTTGAAAGACATTCAAGAAAGAGATTTTGTATGACACACCTGATAGATTAGATTAAAAAGTTAAACACAATAGAATTTATTTCCAGTAAAAAAAATTTTCTTAGGCGTTCAATTATTTGCAAACCACGAATTCTTGTTATAAGCAAATTCATTAAAATGCGCAGTAAGCTCCCCTCTACAGCAACAATGCCATGATTTTTTGGTACAACATTATCATTATCTTCTTGTTCACTTTGACAATCGGTTTCATTATCGTCTGATCTAACAGATAATTCACTCTCACCATATGCATTTTGTCCGACATAATCGGTATAATCAGCAGCATTAACAAAATATTTACGTATTGCAAGCACCAAAGGATTTGTTAAATCATTGAAAGTGGTCTCGTTCGCCACGGCTATATGCAATGCCGTCAATCCCATGTGTAAAGTTCGTATAGCACAAGCATCAATGTTATATTCTACACATTTTTGCAGTAACCATTCCAATAAAATTGAACAATTCTCATAGATAACACAGTGTAGCACCGTTTGTCCATCGTTATTATGTAGATTTATTAAAGATTTAAAGTGTTTTGCATTTTCGAAGCTTTTATGATTTACAAGTTCTTGCATCAAGTCAATCGAATGAGTTTTTATTGCAATATGCAGTGGTGTATTGCCGTCAATATCTTGCTTTAAAATAGCTTCAGGCCATACATCCAATAATGGTAAAATCAAATCGATTTTCTTATATAAACAAGCTGTATGCAATAAAGTTTCCGCTTTGCGATTACGCCAGGTGACAATCGTCGGTCCTAAACTCTCGGTAATGTACTCCATTAAGGAGTAACATTCATCATAGCGAATTGCATCATGTATGAGAGTACCGTGTGTTTCTTGTTCTAGCATGTAAGCTGTTGAATAAAAATATAAATTTTGCAAAATTTAAAAGATTTTCATACAATTTTTTTGTATGGGTAAGACTCTGTCAGAAAGTTAGCAAAATGTTATTTTGAACTCTTTGAAACTTTGGGATATAATAGTTCCAAAAAGAGTTTTTTTAAAACCAAAAGAATTTTCAAATATATTCAAAAATGGCGACAGATATGCCATGTTTTTTTTTTTTTAAATAACTCCGTAACTATTGGGCGGAATTTAATAATATTTACAGAAAAATTACATAAGTTTATATAGTTTAATAAAACTAAATACAAAATGCTTAAACTATAATAGTTCTCGAGATATTCCGACTTTAGTGGAAGTACCTAGCAAAAAACTGGCGAAATGCTGTTTTTTTTTGTTGTTTAGCATTAAAATTTGCCCAATAATAACGGAGTTATTACTTAAAAAAAATAATCACTATAATAATTTTCAGACGCAGTCTTACCCATAATTTTTGTTCAAGATTATACTTACATTTGTTAATATCGATCGCTGCATTAGTAATTGTTTCAACATCATCAGAAGTAGCTGTTTTGAATAATATACATAATTTTTGCATAAATATTGAAATATTATTGCCAAAATTATCGTTCGTAAGTTCAATACATGAATTTGTATCTGTCACACAGTCATATCTTTTGTTATCTTTAGAACCAGTAACTTTGCGTTTTTTACTACTTGGTGATGCCTCATTACTTACGAGTACAGTCGATTTGCTTACTGCCGAATGCCCTTGCTTAACATAGTAAATTGTACAATCGTTTGAGGTGCTACGCCCATGCGTAAGTTCAATTTTGCATTCGATGTGGTCTTCGGAACTTTGTAAACATTGATGGCAATCAAAACGGGGAAACTGATAGGCAAATGCATTATTGGTCTCTACTTTACTTCCTGGATGTATGGGTTGCATGGATTTATGACAGCACGCAATAGTCAGTGTGTACGCATATAGAACATCACTTAATAATAAAAATACTGGAACTGATCCATTAAGCGGTATTATTGGATTGCATACTGTGTTGATTTTAATTTTCTCTAGATCAAAAATTTTTTTCAGAAAACTTTAAACAGCTATCAATATACGTTTTTTGATCTTCGTCAATATATTCCAAAACAGTAAAAGCTAAACGCACCTGAAATAAAAAAATATTGAAATTATAAGTTTTGTTATGTATTTAATTTCCGTGATATTTTATCGATAGTTCCAAACGTTTTATTTATGGCACCGCCCCATTTTTCAAATGGATCATATACGTATACAAAATTTTCGATGAATTTTTGCGAAATTGAAATCGAGAACAAGACTAAAATCTTCAAATTTTTATTTTTTTTTTACTTACATTTAAAATCGTTCCCTTTTTTTTTTTTTTATTTTCCACTTCGATTCGTTTTTCAATTGGTTCTAGTTTTATATTAGATCTTGCTGAATTGTGCTCGTTTTGAAATTCCTGATATTTTTTATTTAGATTACTAACGACAGTATTAATATTTGGTTTTTTCTTTGCCAAAGCAATCCAGTAGTTTTTTAATACAGCTATAATAGTACGTCCACTTTCACTGATCACATCGCTTTCTACAATAAGTTTTTCAGATTTGCAATTGTGTTCATTTTCTTTATTATTCTTCTTTTCGTAAGTCATTTTTTGAAGAGTATGTGAAGATAATTTTAATTCCTTACTATCATCCGATACAATATCGCAAAATATGTCATAATGTTCTCCGCGCGTAACATATTTTGTTTGGTTATTGGTGTGGACTTCCAATTTTAGTTTTATATCATTTAAAGTTCCATGTGGTCCATCATCAAGATAACGAAATTTATGTCTTTCGATCGGTTCATCTATAACGGTAAGTCTATAGGATAGAGAGTTGTCAATATTATGTCTTTGGCTAGTAGTATCCGATTCGATAATTTGTATTTGATCAGTTCCCATATTAAATGTTAAGATTACACTTTGAAAATTAGAATTTTCGTAACCGATATTTTCAATGGAGTTTGTAATTTGCGAGGTATTAACGAGAGTATTATCCGATTCGATAATTTGTATTTGATCAGTTCCCATATTAGATGGGAAGTTAACATTGGCGTTCATGATTTGCAAAGTATCAACGAGTGTATTATCCGGACCGACAATATTTATTAGACCAGTTTCCATATTAGATTGCATGTAGGAATTTCCATTGATGTTATTATCCGTTCTGACATTTTGTATTTGATCATTTCCCATATAAGATGGCAAGATCTCACTTTGAATCTCAGCATCTTCGAAAAGTACATTCTCAGCGCCTTGAGAAGTATCGAAGATAGCATTATCCATGCCAACATTTTGTACAGTTCCCCAAACAGAATTTTCCCAACCGACGTTCATATCGAGGTTTGTATTTTGCACATTATAATATTGATTGTCTTCCCATCCGGAATTCAACATTTGGCTATGTTCCATACTATGTTGATAGCATGTATTCTGAAAATTTGTCAATGAATTGACAGCCATTCCGGTGTTTGGTAGTTGGTTATTTTCAATATTTGAATCAAAGTTTATATTTTGCAAATTATTTGGCACAGAATTTTGCATTTTAATATTTATGTTTTTTTTTTTTTATACCCGTTACACATAGTGTAAACGGGTATATTCAGTTTGTCAAAAAGTTTGTAACGCATTGAAGGAGGCATCGGAGACCCCATAAAGTATATATATTCTTGATCAGCTCGACGAGACGAATCGATCTAGCCATGTCCGTCTGTCTGTCCGTCTGTCCGTCTGTCCGTCTGTTTGTTGCTATGCGATCTTTTCGATGAAGATATAAAGATATTGGGCTGAAATTTTAAACTTAAGCTTTTCTCGGCAACGACTAGGTTAAGTTCGAAAATGAGAGTGCCACGCCCATTTTTAGGTATAGCCCCCATACAAACTTATCGATTTTTTTCGATTTTTTTTTTAAATAGTAATTATTTATGAATGTACTCGCTCCCAATTGGGTAAAAACATTTTTGGTCATCCAGGGTCAAACCAAGACGACACGCCCATGTAACGGGTATTTCAGCTTCGGTTCCACCGAAGTTAACGTTTTTCCTTGTTTTTTATTTATTTTTTAATTTAACGAGACGAAACAATGTTCACAGCACGAGCGCACAAAACAGACTGAGCTTGCAGCAAAATACTTGCAATACATTTTAAATGATGAATCATTCGTAAACCGAATGCCGGCTGTTAGCCATATGCGTTCGTGTATAATGTTATCAGCGAAGCTCAATTATTGTTTTGTGGAGTGTTTACATTTAGATAAAGTAGTAAACGATCATTTTCGAGAAATATGTTGAATATATTCAGTAGGTCTGAGAATCGGACGTTAACAATGTTTCATATCCCTAAGTGTGGTGGTGGGCGTGATTCATAGAATTGATCATAAATTTAGCAAATATTTCCGAAACAACTCAACCGATTACAATGAAATTTTTTATATGTGTATTTTTTTGGTCTATCTTACAAAATACATAGCATGTATGTATGTAGTTTTAGACAAATGGGCCGTGGGCGTGCCATTCTAGAATCGACAAGAATTTGACAGAAATTTAGTTTGATAAAGCTACATGTTACTGCAAAGTTAAAAAAATAAGATATGGGCGTGGCCCCCTAAAAGCCATCAAAAAATTATTTTTATTTTTGCTAATAATTGAACAAGAGAAATTAAATTTTATATGTAATCGATTAGTAAAATGGGCGGTGGGCATGACACCATATAAACCAACCAACAAAAAAAAAAAAAAAAAAATCGTCATATTTTTGCTAATAATTGAAGTAGACAAATGAAATTTGTTATATGTACAAGACCCGAGCAAGGACGGGTACTACTTACAGCTAGTCTTGTATAAAAAAAATTAAAATTGAATTAATGTTTTTTCTGTCTCATTTAAAATGTTCAAAATGGCACAAGTTTTCACTCAGTAGGCATTTGATTTTCGTTCATTATTCAAAACATTGAAGTAAGGGGTAAGAATAATTGAAAAACTACAAAATATTATCACACTTTCGCGCTAATTTTATTTACATAAAATAAATATACAAAATTAAATTATTTGTCTTAATTTTTAAACCGCGCAAAAAAATCTAATAAAACAAAAATAAATTATTAAAAAAATAATATAAAAAAAAAAAAAAATAAAAAAAAAAAAACTTTAAGGATTTGCGGAACGCATGTGATAAGCAAAGTACCAAAGCGGTTTAAAAAAAGTCGTGGAAAGCCGCTGTAAGTTCTACGCCGGTATTTTTCGTTTTTCCCTTTTTTCTTTTTTTTTTTCGTTTTATTCACAATTCTGTAGTCTCAAGTTTTTTTGCGAGAATTTGTGCATTATTTGTCAATTTATCAATTTGGTTATAAACATTAAAATGTCTATTCAGATCGTTGGTGTGATTGAATAATTTTGCCGTGCCCTTCAGCGTCTCTTGTATATTTGGTGTACCAATTGAAAGGAAGTTGTCATCAAGCGAATCCTGTCCGCCGGCACTGAAAAAAAATCAAATTGACGATTTGTAAAACGCATGTAAGTAACATCTTTTTCTCTGTTTTTTTGTTTTTTTTTCTTTCACAATTTTTCCACATGCTTACCTCAAATTATCGTCATTCTTAAACCATTCGTTTTCGTAACCCTTTAGCCAAATAGGATTTGAGCCTTGCATGCTGTGCTTATTCGTATTCGGTACACGGCTTGTTGGTTCGACATTGTGGTGCGATGACAGAGACAGTGACGAACGTTCTGACATAAAATAAAAGAAAAATAAAAAAAGTTAATACGAGTACAGTGTGTACTGCCATGTTGCATACTTACGAAATATATTCACTTTAGCTGCACGCAATTGCCGCCTATAACCTTTGCGCTGCGAAGCACATAGTGCAAGGGTTACGACAAGCAATGTTGCCAAAAATAAATTCGTAAAGATTAGCCAAACAAACATTGGACCCTTTTGTGGTCCAGCAATAAGTAATTCGGCTTCAGCTGGTTGCGTGTCTAAAACGTTAAGTTCCTTGAAGAGCGCATCGAGATTTTCAATGTGTGTATCGATAAGATTGAGCACTTCTTCAACTTCGTAAATGGAATTGTCCTCTCTTTCGACTAAATGCATATACATATCGGTTTTCGTTTTATCCACGGAGCCATCCTTGTTTTCATGAACTTTGATCTCATCAACATTGACAATCGAATCGGTTATATTGCCCAATGTGCTATAAAGAAACAAAAAATTCGAGTCAGAATGTCGCTAAAAATGTTTAAATTCACTACTTACTCTCGAAATATGGCAGCTCGCGCACGCAGCTCATCCGGCTGTAGACGAAAAACAAAACGCACTTTCTGATCTTCACGCAGCAAATAGATAAACACGTGTGCCACATCCTTCATGCCCAGTGTATCATTTGCTAGTACCATAAAATCAAAGTAACCCTTCATGCCTTTTTGCGGATCAAAATTTAGCTGCACTTCGCCGGTTTCTTTATCGAGCAAAAATGGTGCTTTGCGTACATTCTCCAGACCTTCGGAAAGTGTTTGGCGTATGTCACCAACCTGATAGTAGCTTATTTTGGCATTATCACCCTCATCCGGATCGGTGGCTTCAACACGCATAAAACGCAAACCAAAATCAGCGCTTGTCGTAATGCCGCCAGTAAAAATTCTTGCACTAAATTTCGGTGGATTATCGTTTATATCAAGAACGCGTATGCGTACACGCACAACTGTGCTGTCCTCTATTAAATGTAGTGGTACAACATTTTGCTCATAAGAATTCAATGTCTCAGTTGCAGTCTAAAATTTCAGTTTCTAAAAGCTCAACACTTTGTTTTGTATCTCGCGTATTTCTCGAACGCTTGTACCGTTCACTTTGGTTTAGATGCTGCAAAATGCCATCCTGTTCACTGCTGTTCAGTCCCAAATGTTGTTTATTATCGTCCATGCGTCGTTGCATTGTTCCCAAATCGTTCAGCTCAGTGGTACAGTGTTCCGTTGCCTTTACGTAAAGCGTATGATTCGGCATAATTTCGCGATCCAGTTCGCGTACCACACTAAGCATATGTGTTTCCGGTTCCAGCTTAAAATAACCTTCCTCGTTGCCCGACACAATAAAATAACAAACTTGACTTGGCGGATCATCGAGATCGTCAACTTCATCTTTATCTATTGTATCGGGCAGTTTGATACTTTCCGAACCAGGATCAGCGTGTTCTGTAAAATTAACGAAAATATCGTCCACAATAAATTGTGGTTCATAGTCATTCACATTGCGTACATAAATGCTCAAGTCAAGATCTGTGCTAAGCGATGTTGGTAAACCTTGATCATAGGCTTCGATGCGTATCTGTTGTGGGAGAAAGACAAGTAGTACAGATGCTGTCAAACTTCTAAAAATTGTATTTTATTTTTTAATTACCTCATGTTTTTTTTGTTTATTACGATTGAGTGGCTCCTTTAAAATTAGTTCACCCGTTTCAGCGTTCATTTCAAAGTGTTTATAGCTACCCAATGGATCTGGTTTTAAGCGATAACGCACTAACGCATTCATGCCTAGATCGGCATCTGTAGCGTATACCTGTAGCAGCATTGAACCGATTGTTGCATTCTCTGGTACGCGTAGTGTTGTATTATGCAACGGCATAACAAAAAACGGGTGCATGATCATTAAAATCAGATATGCAAATGTCCATAGTTTTTGTAACGATATTCGCCGGAGTACCAAGATCGCGTGTTGTTATGCTGATTGAATAATTTCCAAATTTATTGCGTAGCGATTTGCTTGCATAGATGTGTGCAGTCCAAGCATCAAGTTGTTTCAAATTAAAGAGGCCTGCATTATAAAGAGATTTTATTAAAAAAATATATAATTTTTTAAATTTTTTTTAAGCACGGCAAATACCTTCTTTGTTACCCTTTGTAATAGCGAATTGAAGTTGCCCATTTGGCAGATTCGAATCATCAGCATCCTTGCCATGTATAGCAGCAATCTTTTCGTGCAACTCATGATATTCGGTTATTAGTACACAACCCTGTGGAACTGTTACTTCAGGCACATTATCGTTCTCATCTAATACGGTTATGCTGCGAATTAAGTTTAAAGATTATTTTTTTCAACTACACACATCTCAAGTGGCAACATACTATATTTGCTTGAAGGCATTACGGCTTTCGCCAGCTAAAAATCCAAACTGATAATTATCCCAAGCTTCGATGACGAGGTTATATGAGTCCTTAGACTCTCGATCTAATTTATCGGCAACAGTTAGTACACCAGTGTCTGCATCAATTGTAAATTTTCCCTGTGAACTTATACGATCCATGAGGAAAGTAATTTTCCCGAAATCACCTGAATCTGCATCAGCCGCTTGTACAGTAGCGACACGCGTTCCAATTACAGCATTTTCGCTAATGGTATAATTTTTGGAACCACCAATAAAAAACGGATTATTGTCATTTTCATCGAGCACATTGACGTAAACATCGACCAGTGACGAACGCGTTGGCACTCCGGAATCTGTAGCACGTACTGTAAAGTTAAGCCACTGATGTTGCTCATGATCAATTTTGTTGGCAACAACAATTTCGCCAGATTGTGCATCCAAATGTATTAAGTTGCGATAAACCGGATTACCTTCAAGCGTATACGTAATCGTTCTATTCTTGTCAATATCGTAGGCAATGACGTTTGCTATCATAATTCCGTTAATGCTATTCTCCGTAATCGTCTGACGATAGAAAGGTTGCTTAAATTTTGGATTATTGTCGTTCTCATCATCGATTTGTACATTGAGAAATGCCTCAACTACTTGTTTACCTTTAGCCGCCGCTAGATCTTCGACAATTATGGCAAGTTTTATATGTTCGACTTTTTCGCGATCGATTAGCTTTATCAGTTTCAGTGATCCCGTAATGGTGTCCAGCTCGAAAGCGCTAAGGTAATCGTATTCACTGATCTTAACAAGTGAACCGTCTTCATTGCGTGCTTCGCAGTTTTCGCGATTTAGCTGATAACGAAGTATTGGATTTTCATCAAGATCGTTTGCCTTCACAAGAAAGACTTGTGTGCCAACCGGTGTGTTTTCCATTATCTTTAGAACAGCTGGTAGATCAATCAGCGTAGGTGGTTTATTGTTAACATCTTTTATGGTAATATTTATGGTTGCTGTATTCATCAATTGTGATTTGCCCAAACCACCATCAAGTGCAAGCTTTAAATATACAATAATAATTTAGTTTTTTTTTTCAATATATTAAATATTTTTAGCGCTGTACTTACCACAGTCAGCGTGTATAGCGTACGCTTGCTTTCAGTTAAATCTGGATCTAAATTTGCACCTTGAGCCACCGTAATAATGCCCGATTCTGAATTAATGACAAATTTATCACTTGCGCCCATTTGTATGCGATAGACTACGACATTATTTGGTGCAGAACCATCACGATCAATGGCCAACACTTGCAGCACTGAACTACCGCCCGGTAGATCTTCGGCAATGGTTTTGGCATAGAAATTCTTTTTGAAAAATAGGCGCATTATCGTTTACATCCTGCACATAAATTAGCACTGGTACAACCATTGATAACATTGGAATGCCCGAATCACGTGCGCGTACAAGTAAATCTATTTCACGCATACCAACATCGGTGCCGGGACGCAAACGTGCATTTCGTCGCGTCTCTACGAGTTCTTCATAATCGAAGAAATGCAACGGACGCAGTATACCGGTTTCCGCATCGATTGTAAAGTTCGTACGATATAAACCTTCAACTATCTCATAGGTTATTTGGCTATTCTCGGTGCCATTTAAATCGATATCGCGTGCCTCCAATTGCAATGGCGTTTCGAATTCGGCTTGGTTCTCCAAGAGTTTAGCTTCGTATTGACGCTGTACAAAGATTGGCGCATTATCGTTGACATCTTCAATGTCAAGTATAATTTGCGCTGTATTACGATTGCCCTGGCCGACATTATCAATTGCCTCCACAGTCAAATAATGACGCGATATAATTTCACGATCAAAGGCAGCGCCGCCAGGTTGTTTAATTGTAATGACGCCCGTTATGGGATTAAGGTGTAACCTAAAAAAAAAACAAAATAAAAAAATACTTTATATAAATTTGATTTCGCAAAAAAAAAAATGTACCAACTTACAGATGTGCTATGCCACCGCGTAGATTACGATATCGTATGCCCATTGTACCATAGTCCCCAGAATCGATGTCGAAAGCCTCCACTTTGGAAACGATTGTACCCAATTCACTATTTTCCGCTATGCTGGCATTATAGATTGATTGTGTAAATTCCGGAAAATTATCGTTTTGATCGCGTATAAAAATTTGTACATGCGCCGAGCTAAAAATATACACAAGAACGAACTACTTTAAGAAACTTTTGTATATATGTTTTAGAAAACTCACCTCCAGCGACTTGGTTCATCGATTTCTCTTGCGAATAATGTAAAATTAATCTCTTTGATTTGCTCATAATCGATTGCCTTTGAATTACGCACGCGTAACATAAAATTTGCTTCATTCACTGCCAACTCGGGTGCAATTGTAAAAAGATCATTTTGCGGATCGAGAAAGAGACGAAATGTGCCATTGTTGCCGACGTCATGATCAAAAACGAAATTCTGTACATCTTCATCGATAAAATTCAATGGTGTATTTGCTTGTGCATTTTCATTAACTTCACAACGATAGACAGTCTCAGCGAATGTTGGAATCTCATCATTGACATCGGTTATAATAATTGTTACCTCGGTACGTACCGAAACTGGCGCAAGTTGTGTACTTGGTATTTCCTGAAAAAAAAACGGTGAAAGATTAAATACGCAAAATACGATCATTTGATGAAGACAAACCTTTGATATTTCAGTTGCTGTAACACGTAATATATACGCGCCATTTACTTGTTCACTCTCTTCCTCACGATCCAGTTCGGTTATGGTGTGTACTATACCCGTTTCGGCATCAATATCAAAACGATCATTTACATCAATTGAGTATTCTATGCGATTATTAATGCCACGATCGCCATCAATAGCGCGTACACGTAATACTTTTGTACCCACGGGCGCATCTTCGGCAACACGTGCTACTGCTTGTACTTCAACAAATTCGGGCGGTTGATCTTCAATATCTTTTACTTTGACTAGTATTGCAGCAGTGCCCGTATTTACGGGACCCTGATTGGCACGATCAATAGCCAGAACGCGCAATTGATATAAACTTTTTGTTTCATAATCCAAATCGGCCTGTAGACGCAATATACCTTTGCCCTGATACGTTGAAATCGAGAAAATATCATTGTCACCATCTTGTTCCTGTAAATAGTAGACAACTTGTCCGTAGGCACCTTCATCAGCATCGGTTGCCTCTAGAGTTGTTATTACGCCATGCGCACTGTTCTCGGGAATTTCGATAGCGTTTTGATATGGTAGAAAAATTGGTGCATTATCGTTAATATCCTCGACAAGTAGCAGAAAACTTTGCGTTACATAATTATAGTCGTTGTAATGATTGTCGGTGAGCGTTAAAACTATCGAGTATTCATCTTGGGTCTATTTTAAAGCATTATTTTTGTTTTATTGTTTGATTTATAGTTTTGACGTCTTTCTAGATAAGTGTACATACCTCCCTATCCAATTCTTTGGCCAAATAGACATACGCCTCATTTCCACCCGTATTTTCAATACGTATTATTTCGCTATCATGTGAATTACGTTTACCAAATGTTAATGGATCATTATCAGGATCATTTCCCCTGAGTGTATAGATTAAAGTACCTTTTAAAATAAAACAAAAAAAAAAAAAATTATTATATATAATTAAATAATCTATATGCATAATTATATAATTAAATAATCTCTGCAAAAGAAATGGTTCAGAATAATTAAAATTCTTCATATTTTGGAAACTATTTGGGTAGCTCGAGAACGGCTGGACCGATTGCCATAAAATTGCGAGGAAAGGTGCAGGGAGGAGTGATGATGGTTAGTTAATTTTGTAATCAATCGGTCCAGCCATTTCCGAGGCCTAATGGGGCCCTTGAAACCGGAAAAGCCATATCTTTGGAATGAATAATCGTAGAGACTTGAAACTGGGCGCATTTGAAAGATGGTTAGAAAATATTTAAGACGTGTTCAAGGGGTTTTCGAACCATTGGTAGACCCAATATAGATTTTTTAGACCAATTTTGTTTTTATAGATTTCAGGTGAGCACTAAGCCGGGATTTTGGAAAATTGAAGATGGTTAGAATATATTTAAGGCGTGTTCAATGGATTTCCGAAATTTAGACGAGGGGCCCATAGGTGGACCGAAAGTAAATTTTTTTATTTATATTTAGTAGAAGCAAAAAAAAATAAAAAATACAAGAAAAACGCGAGCAAAGCCGCGAGTACATGCTAGTTATTTAAAAAAAAAGTCTTACACTTACCGATCTTTGTTTCCGGACTTTCTTTCAGTCTCAAAACTATCTCCGACTGACCCTCAATTGCAAATCTTGGAGGTCGATTGCAACTAATGTCATTGAAGCATATTGTTGTGAGTATTATTACAATTAGTAGTACGCTATGTTCTAGTTGAAGAAGATTACACCACCAAAATCGTTTAAATTTTAAGCGCACTTTTTTCCTTTTGTGCATATTATTACTTTGTGCATTGAGCAATAACTTCTTCTGGCTTCTTTCGTTGTACATTTTTATTTGACTTGATTATGAGTATTTTTTCTTTTGTGTGTGAAGTTGAAGTTTAGCTGTATTTTGAACTACATAACACCTAAAAAAAAAAAAAAAATACAACAAAAATTAGAAATATTTTGTAATTGCTCCAAATAGAGTAGAAGAAATTTTACATTTCTTTGTGACTTATGACCTTAAAACTGTTTCGGTTGAGATATTTTTTTATGTAAAACCTTTTTTAAAAGAAAAATTTCAAGTTTCTCTTGTTATTTATTTAGATGAATTATGACATTGTTTTTAACAGAAATCTACTATGTATGAGGCTACTTTTGAGCTTAGCCAAGAACATTTTCATTAAAAATGTGCATAAGAACAAAAAAAAAAAAAAAAAAAATTGTATAAAATGAAACTAAAAACGTGTCTCACGAACACTTTTATTTTATTTGTTATTTTTGTTTTTGTCGGCATGTCACATACAACAGAAGTATCTATTGCTCTACATGTGAGTGAACTGGACTTACAGGTCTTATCTCAAAATTAAGTCGAGTCGATTGCGCGTTTGCATCTGGAATGCTTCAACATTTCCGCTTTGCGCGTTCTTGCGAAAGTTTTATGCTTAAAATTAATTACATATTTTTAGCTTTTTTACTTTAGAAAACGCGTTTAATGGCCGGAACGTACTGACATGTTTCAAGCGTATTGCTTTCGTACTAATAGTGTTCTAATTAAAATTTTTAAAAATATTTGCAAAAAAAAAAAAAAAACAAGTTTTATAGGAAATATCAATCCACTCGAAGACATAATCTCCATGCGATCAATTTTTTTATGCCAAAACCTATAAAGTGTGCATTTTTCTCTGAAAATTGGTTTTGAAGTTTAAAGTTAAGTTAAGTTAAGAAATCAGTAAAAAAAATACGTTTTTTAATATCCTGTACCCAAAGGGCAAAAGAGAGTCGAACTAGCTATGTCCATCGGTCCGCCCGTCCGTCCGTCGCTCCGTCTATCTTGGACACTAATGGAGAAAGAGCTTCAATATTTAAAACATAGACATGAAACATAGACCCATGCCGTTAGGAGTGCACTTTCAATCGGGGTTTCTTTAGCGCCATTTTAAGGGGTGCCCCCATACAAATTTTAGCCAAAATTTTGGGTTTTTGCATAAAAACGTCATTGTTTCTTATTCTTCGGATTTGAAATTTAGTATAAATTATGTCTTTGATAGCCCTAATGAAATAGACCAATATGGGTAGGTAATTTGATAAGACTTAGCTTAAGGTAGATAAAGATTGGGTACATGGTATCTTGCAGTCAAGCATGACGGATCTAATTCGATAAACAATTTAAAATAAAATCGATCGGATCGGCTGCTATGTTTGTTTAATGAGGGTCACGTCATACTTTCGACCAATTTAACCATGTCCGTCTATCAAAAATACATTTTATTTGTTCTGACCTGAAGGTCTATATTCATTTTTAAAAATAAGTAAAAAAGTCTACCCAAAGAAGTCTTTAAATCCAAAGTGCAAAGAAAAAAAAACACTTATGTAAATATAAAGGCCCATTTACAATAAGCTGGGCCCCATAAAAAACCAACGGGTCCGATGATTTAAATTTTGTATGAATTATGCCAATAAAATATTCTAAGATCAAACCTTTTTTGAAGATGGCACCCATAAAAATATACTTCATATTTTTTTTGCATTTAGTGTATAGCATTCTTTTTTGATTTTTCTTTTGTGGTTTTAACTACAACTTTAAATGATCTTGCTTTTTATTCGAATTCTTTTTTATTTATTTTTTTTTTTAATTTTTAATATGGGTTTTTTCGGTATAAAAAATTCGTTTTTTTTTGAATTTTAGTCGTTGGTTTTTTTTTTTTTTATTTTTTTTATATTTTTTTTTATTTATTTATTTATTAATTTTTTTTATTTATTATTTTTTTTTTTTTATTTATTTATTTATTTATTTTTTTGGTAACAATATTTTGAAATTAATTGTCGTTGCGTTTTTTTTTTTTTTGATTCAATAGTGTAATGCGTGTGAAACCGTCTATACAAAATATGTCTACGCTTGCATTGACAGAAACGTAGACTAATCTGTAATGTATCTGCAAGATACAAACATGCGATTTCTCATTGCGATTTGATTATTGCAACTGATCTCTGTTGCGCATTCACAAATTCGAGTTTTTGAACTCGCAATGAATTATTTATTTTTTTTGTAATAATGCAACGTGTGAAAAGATGTCTGTCACAATAAAGCAAAAATAGTTTGCCTGGTTCATTGATTTAAAAAATTAATTTAAATTAATTTTATTTTTACACAAAAATATTCACAACGAAATTTCCGCAATTTATGGCATATTTTTTTTCTGAGCGTTTTGTGTCTTCAAATTGATTATTGTAAAAGCAAAAAAAAAAAAAATTAATCTCGAAACTTTAAATACTTTAAAACTATTTTGTAACAATCTCGTCTCGCATATTGTCGCCAGTGAAGCTGCAAAGTTCATTACCACATTTTCTTTGTCTCTCTTTTTTTTTGTTGCTGCTGCAATCGCAATTTTAATCGCATCGGAAAATCTGTTTAATTTTGAGTTTTTCATGCAAGGTCGTTAAAGTATTTGCTTAATGCTATTTAAATATGCTCATATTTTTATTATTTTATTAAAAATTAGTTTTTTTTTTTTTTTTAGTTTAATTTTCTTTTACTTTCATTGTAAAAAAATGTTTTGCGCGCATGCAATAAGTTGGTTGAGCATCGTTGCCTTCGTAGTAATTTGATTTTGATCGGCGCGGCGCGCTTAAAGCGTTTTCTTCTGTTTCTGTTTGGTATCCGATAAATGTTGGTAATTATTTATGGCGAGCGCGTTTATGTTACACAAACAATTGGGTTGTTTGGTCAGTCAACGTTTAACTGAATGCGCTGAGCTACATTTCCTCTCGTTTCGCTTCTATCTTTTTTTTTTTTTTTTTTTTTTTTGCATAGACTAAATCTGTTGAAACTAAAACAGCGGCTAAATATAATTTTAGGTTTTCATTGTACTTCACATATGTAATTTTATGCTGCAATGCACTTCATTTTGGAAAAAAAAAACAACAAAAAATCTGGTTAAATAGGTTTCGTTTTGTATGGTATTTATGTCAATAAAATGACATTTAAATGAATTTTTTTAATTAAATATTTTAGTATATTGAGTATTTTAATGTTTATGAACAATTGGAAATCAATAACTCTCTTTTTCTTGTTAGATAGGGGAGACTGGAGCTGTGCAGAACAATTTCTGTTTCGAATATCAACGATTTAATGTCTGGAAATTCTTTATCTTATAGGAAATGCTTTGCTCTACAATTTCGTAAAAAATTGTTAGGTTTTTTTTAGTCGATTTATGAAATGGGACTTCAGATTAGGCGATCCCAATAACTTTTGAATGATGAACCTTAAATAAATTCGTCCAGCATACTGAATTTGTAAATTTGAATTTTTAAAAGGTATTATCAGATTTAAGTCCAGCGACTTAAAAACTCACCGAGTGACAATTTTTAAGGAAATTCAATACGCAATCTTGAGTCCGTCGGTTAAAATCCTCCATTCTAGAATTTTAAAATATAGAAAATTTAGATCCAAATTGACAATCAAAACTAAAAAAAGTAGATGCATTCCCATTAAAACTAAGTTTAATTTTTATACCCTGTATCCAAGGGTTAAAAGGGTATATGAATATTGTCCTTTTTATAATGGGCAGAAAGAGGCATGGCAAAGTATTCTTGATCAGCATTGACAGGAGAATCGATCTAGCTATGACCATCTGTCCGTCAGTCTGTCCTGCTGTTTGCCATATGAAAACGATTATCTAGAAGACTATAAGAGATACGGCCACCATATTTTAAACTTATATTCTCATGAGCCGTCAAGTAGTCACTTATAGACGGTTTTAACATAAAAGCTCCTATGTTTCTTGTTCTGGGACCTGTTAATTTAGTATAAATTAAGCCTATGATAGTCCCAATAAAATGTCCCAATATGGGTAGGCCCCACACAATTTTACCCATTTATGTATGAAAATCCAATACAATAAAATATGATACTAAGTTAAGACTTAACTTTGAGGTACATAAAGATTGGGTACAGGGTATCTTATATGGATTTTAAAATTTCTTTGTAAACTGTTAAATAAACTGTTTAAATTTCTTTGTGGCTTTATTTCTTAAACTCTCTGAGACTCGTCTTTCAATATTGATTTATGATACATATGTGTATACTATGCGTGATCTCTCTAGCCTTTGATCTGTTATATACATTGGCACATTTCAATTTGGTAGCTTCTGGAAAATCATTTTTATTTCTAAAAAGTCCTCTCGGCGAGACGCTTCGTTGTACACAAGTCCATCCCAAATAGCATTGCAGTTTACATTGAACTCAAGTTTTGAAATAAAATGAAAATAAAACTATTAAAGAAATTTAAGAGTGTTCAACGAATTAAAACAAATTATTAGTTTTAAGACGTCAAACAAATTAAATATATTTTTATTAAAACAACGGGATGGCACTTTTTTTATTGTTAAATATGTATTATATTACAGCATTATGGCACATTTCTTTTGTTTTCTAATGTGACAGCTGAATTATTATTAATCAAAAAACAAACAAAAAAAAAAAACAGTTTGTGCAAAAAGCATGAAGAAGTTACCAACTTGGATGTGCTTGACACACGTGAACTTTACCAGATTAGTTGCAATTTCAATGCTACTGTGAACACTGTAATATGCATAGGCATGATGGTTATAGGTGTAGGTATAACGTCGGCCGACGTCGATGACTTTTGTGCTAATGACTTTTTGACAACGTCACAGCGCCGATCTCTGTTCCATACTTCACTGGCTACACTTGAAAAGGTGTTAAAAGTGTTACGCTTCGTAAATTTTGGCTTAAGGAAAATTTGTATAATACAGTAAATATGTAAGATTTATTATATTTTGGCGAAAAAACAAAACAACAAACTTTCTGCGTACTCTAGTAGTAGCTTTTTTGGGTTTTTTTTTCTTAATCCGCAACCAAAGTGAAAACGCAGAAATTTTTAAACTTGTTTCTAATTTCTATTTTGAGCGTTGTTGTTGTGGTTGTGATCGTTGTAAACGGAAAAAACTTAATGAAATAAATCTTCTACAAATTATAAACAACTAAAAATATGCTGCATGTTGCACAAGTTTAGCCGGCAATAAAGCGTGTCCAAAAGTTGTAAATATTTTTGAAGAAGCCACAGAAATGTGCAAAACAAAAACAAAACAAAAAACCGCACAAACAAAACTACAAAAATTGAAAATTATTTGTAAAATAAATGCCACAAAAATTTTAATAAACATTTTAATAATGACCAGTGTCAAACCAAAACAGATAAAAAAAAAACAAAAAAAAAAAAAAACAAGAAAAGTCTTTTTACTGCAATTTAAATCAATGAATTATAATCCATTTGAGTTCAAAAACCTCACGATTTAGCTTTGGTTTTTCTCGTGAATTTAATTTAATTAAATATACCAAATTAAGTTTAAAAATATTAAATATTTCTATGGGGGGCTATATGCTATAGTGATCCTTCCTCAACCGTGTGTTCCTTTCTGAACATGGGAAGAAGTGTTTTTACTAAATGTAAAATAAATCGCTTCTATGATAAATAACAAATTTTTAATATAAAATCTCGAAAATGGGCAATAGTTTTGTATGGGAACCTGTGCTTTAAAATAAGCAAAATTTAAAGCTTCTGGGTTGAACGTAAATACTAACCCCATTCTATTAGAATTTCAAAGTCGTAAATTTTTTTTCTTTCTGGAATCTTTCATTCCTTCTATGGGGTTCCATTTTTTTAAGCTATGGGTTAAACATTTACAAATATTTTTTAAATAAATGAAATATGTAGTATGGGATCTATGATCTTTTCTTTAATGCATATAAATGCGACATATAGTATTTATATTAAAAAACGCTTTGATACGCACCGTGGTGCAATATTTGGAGCGACTTTTATTACTGTGTGACTAATGAATGTTGCCTTCGATTTCCGGCGGCACTCATGCGCTAAGCACTTTGGTAAAACAAGTGTTGAATCGACGTCATTTTTATCTACTCCAACTAAACACTCCATGTAGTGCTATCTTACTGTTAGCGGCCGCTGACATGCGCTCGTGCTATGCTAAATAAACGTGATGACTCCCTACCGGCGGCCTATAGTCGAGTCAAGTTCAACGCCAACGCCAATAGTGCGATTTTATTGTTGTTTATGTTGTTGTTTCCCTTGTTGCATCAATAAAACAATAAAAAAAAAAACAATAACAAAAACAACCACAACCACAACATACTGAGAACACAAGGCGCCGCACACTGGTTACAATTGCTTAATAATATGGCGAAATACTTTACATAAAAAATGATATAAGGCTGCTGGTCAAATCTAAGTAATTCTTTCAATTTTCGATAGCTTCGATGTTTGAAATTAATGAAAGGAGGGTTTCATGTGGCTTTTCTTATAAATTTCTAATTTACTATTTTTATTTTCTTATTTATTATGTATCTGTCAATATATTCGACATTATGCAATTTTTTTATTCAACCGAATTAGTGTGCATTTCGTTGCGGTAGCATGATTTTTGACTCATAGCGTTAAGAGGAGCTTCGTTTACATAGTAAAAGCGAGTATGCCACCATTAATGCGTGCAACATTTGTCTATGTGTGTGTGTGTGTGGTGCTTCTAAGGTTCAAAATGAAGACTATAATATATCAACTGAATTTCTGCAAACTACAAACTATTTTTCTCGGGCATCAACAAAATAAAATAAAAAATAATAAGAAAAAATTAAACACTCGTCACACTTGGTTCACTTTTCTTGAGCGTTTTTCTCTTCTTTGACTTGTTTAATTATTTGCATTTTTAGCTAATTGGAATCTATGTTGAGAAGGTGTTTATTTGTATGCTTAAATAATTATTTTTAAGAGACAGACGTATGCACTGGTCGAATAAATAATTAAATAAACCGCTTGGCTAGACCCCTGGCTCAAGCCGTTCCGATCAGACGCCTCAAACGCCGCCACTTCGGTCACCTTAATCGGTGACTTTTTCCTAAGGGTTCACTTTGTTTTCTTAACTTATTTTAAGGCAAATTTAAGAGGATCCGCTGTTGTACATACATTTTAATATCTTTCTTAATATTAAGTATATTTAATTAGTGCATTAATTATTTTTATATGTTATATTATTAATAATTTGGTGATTAGCACATAGATATAAGGTTAATTATAGGGAAATTTTTGTATCCCTGATTGTCACCTAATGAAGAAATTAAAAAAAAAAAAAAAAAAATAATTAAAAATAAACAAGAAATTTACTTTTAACTTCAATAAACACAAAAGTTTTCAAGTTTCACTCAAAATATGTATTTATGCTCGAAAAAAAGACAAATCCGAGCTAAATTAGGCATTCCCAATTGGGAATTGGCTTATTTTAAGAAGTACTCTCAGGAAAACAAGGTAAACTTTAACTTTGGAGGATTCGAAGCTTAAAAGATTCGTATGGGGGCTATATGATATAGTAGTCCCACCTCAAAAAGTGTCTCCATTCATGCGTTACAAACTTTTCGGTAAACTGATAATACCCGTAGATACACATATGTGTAATTTTTTGACAAACTGAAAATACCCTTTCACGCTATTTGTGACGGGAATAATGATGGAGCACACATTCAAAAACATCGAAAACGTTTTAAAGTAGTGGTCAACAAAATAAGTTTTTTTTATTAACCAAAATTTACCAATTTTTTTTTTTTATTTTATTTTTTAAAATTTTTTTTTTTTTTTTTATAATTTTTTTATAATATATATATTATATTATATTTGCATTATTGCAACCCTTTACCTTACCATTTACTTTGCGTAATTGGATATACATATGTATATAATCCTTTGAATGTCCTTTTTTTCCTTTAACTTAGCTAAGCAGATGTGCAAATTTTGTTTTGTTGAAGAAACGCACAATCCTTGGCTTAGAGTAAATTTACATTTTAAAATTTATTTAAAAAAAAAAAAGACACATCGCACTTTGCACAGACACCACTGAACTTAACACTTCACTGCGTTTTAATGTTTAAAAAAAAAACATTTTAAGCTTCGTTGACACAATTCATTCGAAGAAGGGTTCAAAAAATAAGTTGGTAAAAAAACAAAACAATTCCAATTCCAATTAGGCACAAGTCAAAAACCCCAAAAATCAACATAAAGCACAAAAGAATAGCCAGGCACAGACAGGCCTAAAGTAGAACTTTAATAAGCGAAGCGTAACATAACACAAATTTGTTTGTTTTCTTTACGTGTTCTATTAAAAATAAAAGACACGGAATGCGTTTCAATGATGTTTTTCATCTAACGGAATTGAAACGTGTCTAAGGTGTCATTTTGATGGATTTACAATCATAAAAATAACAATTGAACTTTAATTTTTTCAAATTTCAAAAGCTATCCCGATGCACTTCCATTATTATTATAATTTTTTATATTTAAAACTGTTTTCAAACTCCGTAAAATTGTAACGAACTCTTTGACGCCGAAGCGTTAACTGAATGAAAATTGCTAACTTCGTTTGTTTGGAGTATGCGTCGGCATGTTTGTTTCGTGTGTGCTGTATTGGAATTGAAACAACAACAAAACAACAACACAACCACAATAACAGCAGTGCCATGGCAACGCAACCGCAACTTGTATGCAACGCAGCCTTTAGGCTCAGCCAGGGGGTACGTGACGCTGAAGTCATTCGAACATTTTAAGTGTCGTGAATGCAGCCAAGCGTAGAGTTTGAGTTCGCTTGCCGGCGACATGTTTGAGCCATTTGTTTACAAATTCGTTGCGAATATTGCCGCCCGGCAACTCGTTGTTTTATTATTTTCCATTGGAATATTACCATCACCACCACCTCACTCTCCTCCACTTTAGTAAAGCTGAAGCATGCTGTTCTTTGTTTGGAACGTTTGGAATTGTCATTTGTTGTTGTTTACGCAGGCGTACACTCCGGTACATATTACTCAGCGGAAGTTTGAAATGCAGAGCAGCAGCGGATATGATTTTAATTATGTAATTTTGAAGGTTATAAGCCTATTATTAGTGTAACAGCTAGTGAGTCAACACCAATTTGTATAGGCCTGCATATTTTTCGAATTTTTGCATACTACTAACTCAAAACACTTTATGTCATCTTTTGTCAATTAATAGACTATTGTAAAAGTGTTGAGCAATGGCTCCATTAAAAATTGACAACCTTATGAATTCCGATAAAACTGAAAAAATTTACTTTTTTGTGCATTTTTTTTTTTTTGGGGGCTTTGCAGAAATTCTTGGCATTCTTCCGAAATGAATGCACGTTAAAAATCGACATTGGTGATGAAAATCGTATCGTCCAAACAAAAATTATGACCATTTGTATTTGAAAAAAAATTAATTTGTTCAAAATAAAAAAAAAAAAAAAAATATTTTAAAAAAAAAAAACTATTTATCCTTTAAAAAAAAATCAGTTTACCCGGAGTTTTGCAGTTGGGCAAACGTAAAAAATAAATTTGAAAAGATTAAAAAAATTGAGTAGTCTTACAAATCAGAAAAGTCTGTCAAAATATGTAAAAAAATTTTCGTTTCTTTGATTTAATTGTTCAATTCTCTTACACATATTCAAAAAACGACAGAAAAAAATTAAAAAAATATATATCTGAATATCTATATTTTTTTATTTCATTTTAAATAGAGCAATTAGAGAGAGGATTCAGTCAGAACGATATAAAGAAAAGTAGAGTAGCACCATCGATAGTTGAAAATTGCGCGCCGCGAACATACACATTTTGCGTATAAGACATAATTTTATAAAATACGAAAAATTTTAAACGATTAAGTGAGTAAAATGCAACGAGGATGTGAGGGCAACGAAAAGCAAGGTCCCAATGGTACAACAAACGGTGTAAAAAAGCAAAGCAAATGTCGGTCATTTCACTTTCGCTATCTGGAATTGTGTCGCTCAAAGAATCTAAATCCGATATCTGAGGTACGCTCGAAGAATTGCACTCCGACGCAGCTGGAGATGTATTGTGACAAATTGAGCGTAAGCGAATGGCTTTTTGATCATTGAGGCACTTCAGTACGATCAGGTTCTGCAGACGATATCGTTGCGTATGCGTAAACATCATGGACCGGGTAAGCGGCGCTTCTCGCCGGAGTTTGTACTTCTCTTGTATAATGTGTATGTTTTTTTTGTATAACAATTAATAACAGTGATAGAGCAAATGGATACGGAGAAAAAGGCTAGATTATTCAGACAAAAACCGGTCATTTACACAAAGTTCTTGTTCGGTAAACTTATAGAGGCTTTAGTCAATTGCATTGAATTCAACAATAATTTAAAGGTTCTAAAATTGGAAGGCCTGCCATTGACTGCCAAATATATTGAATCAATTGCAAAGGTATACATCATACAATATATTTTTGTTTATTTTGTAAATTGTGTACTTTCATTATTATTATTAATCGCACCGTACGCTACTCCACAGGCGCTAGCCTCGAACGATAGCTTGCACGAACTTAGTTTTCATCGTTCGCTGATTGGTGACACGGGCTGTGAGGCCGTCTGTAATACTGTCAAGTATTTGAGTCGTATTGAAAAGATAGATTTATCCGATTGTGATATGTCGGTTGCCGGAGCGGAGTGTGTCGCCGATATGATTAAGGTAAGAGTCATTTTTTTCATAATTTTTTTGTTACTCTTATTTTGGTACATTCGCGTGCACAATAGATGCAGAAAATTAGTCGCTATACTGAGGGCTGGGAGAAATCGCTGCGCTATCGTGACGTCGATGTCAATTCGATTTCTGGCTTGCGTATTATAAATATTGCGCGCAATCCACAAATCGGTGATGACGGAGTTATGCTCATTTCCGAGGTACTCAAGGAAGATGCTTGGGTAAAAGGTTAGTCAAACGTTGTTGTTATTTTTCAACGCAATGCTTGATATTCATCTTTTTTTTTTGCATTTAGCGGTCGATATGGAAAACTGTGGCCTGACCGATCGTGGCGCCAATGCCATACTTGAATGTCTGCATCTAAATAGTAGCATCACCGAATTTAGTGTGCGCAACAATGAGAAAATCAATAAAATGATGCAACAAAGTATACGCGATCAACTTGGCAAAGCCGAAGATGAAAATAAGACCGGTGATGCAACAATGGGCGAATTCGAAGGATCCATATCTGGTCTGAAACCGCTTGGCAAGAATAAAAAGTACACACAGTCGCAATTATTCGATCATATTCAATGGTTACAAGATCAGCTTTCATTTGAGCGTACGTTACGCAAGAAAGCGGAGAATTTGAATAAAAAATTAAATCATCAGATCATGTCGTATGAGAGCACTATGGAAAAGTCGGGACTAAATAAAAACGGTATTAGTGCTGTGCCAAAGAATATCAATATTTCGTTACATTCCATCTTTAGCGAGTAAGTGTAAAAATATTCATACACAAAGTGAGCAATATTTATTATATATCTTTTTTTGTTTAAGGAATAACGACATGCAACAACTTGTCAATAGTGCTTGTAGCAGTCCGTTACCGTCGCCGCGTAGTGATCCATCGACCATGCGCCCGAAACAGATACCACCGGTGCTAGAAGACGATGACGACGATAATATAACGGTTAATCTGACACCATTGCCAAGAGCAAATCCTCCAGAAGCAGCACGTAAAGTGCATAAAGTGCGTAAGGTAAAGAGTGAAATGAGATACGTTGAGCCACCTGCAAAGGAGCATGGGAAAAAGATGGAATCTAAATCGGATTATGAATTTAATAGCGATGTTGAGGTAAGAAATTAATTCTGAAAATGAAAGCCAGCCTCATTTTTGATTTTCTTTCAGATACTACAACACCAACAAATTGAAACGGATATTGGAGATAGCGCAAATGTTAAGAGCACCAACGCTAATTATCACAATAGAAAGATTAGCAAACCATCATCCAAAAGCGCTAAAAATCATGCAGGATATTCAGTTGCTGCATCTAATAGCAACAGACAACAACAACAACAACGTCAAGAGCAACAACGCTATCAACAACATTCGAATTATATTGATGCTGTGGCCTATGAACAACATCAACAGCTTCAGCAACAACAGCACAATATGATTTCGTCCAGATACAATAACGGACAAAAAGTCATTGATATCGATGAAATTTCATTAACTTCGACACGTGATATGAGTGAAATGAGTGATTCTGATACGCTACGCAATTCCAACGTTAGCCTGCATACTTTATCGCAGCATATGATGCGTCATCGTCAAGTCGAAATGGGTCAAGGCGAAGGGCATACACCTGAAGAGACGCCGCGTCACGTTTTTATGGGACTTTAAAAACGAACGATTAAACACCACCAATATAGCATCATGAGCATCACAAACGCTTGCCAATGTCAGGCCATTATAACCACCAGCATATGCCTGCAATTTATTTTTTAACAAAAAAGATAAAATCCAAAAAAAAAAAAAAAAATTTAAAAGGAACAAACATAAGAAAAAATAAGGGAGGGAACTGTGGTGGCAGGTACCATTGGAACAACAAGACGCTAGCTATATAGCAGCTAATCAGCTAAAGATAATAATACAAAAACTTGTTAAAACACAAATGCAACATTTAACACTTAATCGGCCGCCTTAACTTATTCCACAAAATTAAACCAAATTGAAATGTTTTTGACTGCAAAGCGAACAAAAAAGAAAACACAATGCTCGTCATAATTGTTATGCATACAGCTTTATATTTTTATACTAAATGAATATTTTAAAACATTATCTGCAGAGTGGCTAGATTTTGATGAACAACAACGTGAAAAGAAAATAATGAAAAAAAAAAAATAATACCAAAAATGGTGAAGAGTGCAAAAAATTATCAATTGGGTCAACAGACACACACACAAACAAACACATCAGCATATATCTCTTTACATATATATTTTTTAAAAGAAAAAGAATTTAGTATGCGTTCGGGTACCTGCTACTTAATGTAATTTTAATTGAATTTGTTTATTTTTTAATTTTTTGTGTTTAAAAAAGAAAATATGATTGAAGGTTCCCTCAAATATACGATATGTGCATGAGTTTCCTTTAAATAAAAATAAAAAGGAAGCGTAAAAAACAAAAATGTAAAATGATTTATTTCTATAATGTAGCTGTTTTTTTTATTGAAGGTTTATATTGATCCTAGACTAGCTTGTAGAAAAACGATTGACGCTTAAGACTGATGGCCGAAAATGAGGCTCCGAGTATGCTTCCAATGTGTTGGAGGAATAATATCATTTTTGGAAAATTTAAAACGAGTCATTACATAAATAAATAAATAAAACATTTTTTTTGCTTTGCAGTGTGCTGAATACGGTATTTATTTATTGCAATTTGTTTTTGTTTTTCGATCAATGATTAAGTTTTACTACGTGTACTTTTCTTTATATAATAGATATGCTCAATACTCATATAATAGTTATGTTTTATGCTCAATATTCATATAATGGTTATGTTTTATGCTCAATATTCATATAATAGTAAAGTGTTATATTCAATACTCATATAATATTTAAAGTTTTTTGCTCAATACTCATATAGTTGTTAAGTGTTATATTCAATACTCGTGTATTGTAGTATTTAAGCTTTATGAAAAATACTCAAATGATTTTTTAAGTTTTATGCTCAATATTCATATGATTTTTAAGTTTTATGCTCAATATTTATATAATATATTTTTTTAAAGTGTTAGAATCAGTGAACTAATATAATAGTCGAAGTGTTATATTCTTCGCAAGCAAAATTTTTTTTTTTTTTCAAAAACTACTAAATCTACTGACAACAGAATAATTATGGATTACAATAATATAGATATTTGAGTTTCCAAAAAAAAAATTTTAGTTTAAGATTTATGCTCAATATTCATATAATAGTTATGTTTTATGCTCAATATTCATATAATAGTTATGTTTTTTAGTGCTCAATATTCATATAATAGTTATGTTTTATGCTCAATATTTATATAATAGTTAAGTGTTTTTTTAATACTCATATAGTATTGAATTTTTATGCTCAATACTCATACGTGTTATATTCAATACTCATGTATTGTAGTATTTAAGCTTTATGCTCAATACTAATATGATTTATAAGTTGTTTTGCTCAATATTCATATAATTTTTAAGTTTTATGCTCAATATTTATATAATTTTTAAGTTTAATGCTCAATATTTATATAATTTTTTAAGTTTTATGCTCAATATTCATATAATATACTTTTTAAAGTGTTATAATCATGAACTTATATAATAGTCGAAGTGTAATATCCTTCGCAAGAAAACTATCAAATCTACGGATAATATATTAATTGTGGATTACATATATATGTTTTCTTTTGAATAAAATTATTTTTAATGCGCTGCAACATTACAAAAATTTAAATATTTTCGCTCTATATAATTTTAATGCGAATATTGCTGCATGCGCTTTTTTTTTTTTACTTTTCTGCATTTAACATTTTTAGCCACCAAAACCGTAAAGAGTACGTCCCTGACGCTTCAAAGCGTAGACAACGTCCATTGCTGTAACGGTTTTCCTCTTGGCGTGTTCGGTGTAGGTAACCGCATCACGGATAACGTTTTCCAAGAAGACCTAAGTTCAAGTTTTGATATTTTAATTTTAATTTAAAAAAAACTTCAAGATAAGCAAGACTTACCTTCAAAACGCCACGGGTTTCCTCATAAATTAGACCCGAAATACGCTTGACGCCACCGCGACGTGCCAAACGACGTATAGCGGGTTTAGTAATACCCTATATGAAGAATAAAATTAAATATTATTACATCGGTGCTTCACGCGCTACTTGTTTCGGACTGCCTTTCTTATTGTACATACATATAGTATGTACGTACATATAGTTTGTCAAGAATGAGTTTTCAAAAAAAAAAAAAAATATATATATCTTTTTTCACTTTTGATGCTAAAAAAGCACTATTTATTTATTTATGAAATATAGTAGTTTATGAATCAAAGAACATGTTTACCAAAAAAAAAAAATTGACCAGGTTTAGTATAAAGTAGAGATGGACGTCGGGAGAGGAGTCCCGTGGGTCGCGATTAGTATTAGTTATGAAAACCTAACCATTTGTTAAACTAGTTTTAATTTATTATTGAAAAAAGCTTTATACTAAATAGTGCAGTGTTATACTTTATAAATATTTGCCGTTTCGTACTTAAAAGTAAACGAGACTCAGCGGGACCTACGGGATTCCCGTCCCGACGTCCATCTCTATGTAAAGTATGCGTCGTTTAGTGCACGGTCAAAGTTTTTTTTTAACGGACAAAATTTCATATTAAAATGTTCGCTTCTCCATAAAACTTTGACAGACTGTACATACATGGAAAAACAATGAAACAAACCTGAATATTATCACGCAAAACTTTGCGATGACGCTTGGCACCTCCTTTGCCCAAGCCCTTTCCGCCTTTGCCACGACCAGTCATGATGTACTTTCTAAGGTTCTAAGTTGAAAATTTTGCTAAAATTTAAGAAACAAAATGTTTCATGTAAACAATTTTCTCTTACAAATGACTTTAAAGTACAAAACAATACAATTTAAATTAAAAAAAAAAATTAAATAAATAAATACAAAAATTTCACAATTACCTGGCAAAATCACTAAAATGCCATAGTGTGACCGAAAATTGGAAAGTTATTTAAGAAAAAAAAAGTGTTTGGGCTGTGTGTTATCGGTTTGCTTTTAGTGATGTCGGTCCGCTTTTAGTAGTTTATCGGTACGCTTTTTGCGCGTTATCGGTCCGTGAGGACATTGAGGACATTTTTTGGTATTTTTACGGACGTCTGGTATTTGTGAGGACAATCTCTGGTATTTTTTTGTTATTCACAATGAATGTATACGCGAAAAGATTTTGTAGCACTGCAACGTAATGAATGCAACGTAAGAGAACGCGAGTGCAAGTTAAATCTAAATTGAAAGAAATATTAATATCAATAGTTAAACAACAAAAACATTAGCAACAAAATTTTTAAACACCAAATCGTGTTTTGTGATAATTATTTTTCAAATGCAAATACTTAAACAGCAATAAAATGCATACGAAAAAGTCGTGTGGCCATATCAGGCGCAGCGGCAGCAGCAACAACAATAGCAGCGGGATTCATTAAAAAAAAAAAACTCGCTAAGAAGGAATTTGTGATGGTGTAAAATGAATAAAAAGAAAAATAAAATGTTCAATTGAATAAAGAATTTAAAATAAATTGTGCAATTAATAAAAAATCCACTAAATATATATTGCATTTGTTGCAATCAAAATTGTTTTTCTTATGTAAATGTGAAAAAAAAAAAACAACTGCGCTTTTGTTGCTTTGCACAAAAAATAATAATAAAAAAATAAATAAAAAAGCAAAAACTGATAATAGCAGTTTATATTATTTGATAATAATAATAATAATGTGATTATGTGCATATGTATGTGTTGTGTTAGTGTGTGTTTTAAATAGAGTTAAAGCATTTGTTGCAAGTTTGCTGTGTAGAAAAATATAAAAAGATTTCTAGAATCTAGAATTTTTTCTATAAATAACCAAAATAAAGCACATTAAAATGTCTAAATTAAATAATATAATTCAAGTGACGCTGCAACTTTTTATTGGTATGTATTAATATTAAATAGTTTAGATTCTAAAAAAAAAACAACCTGGGTATCTTATTTCTATTCCTGTTTTTACTACTTTTTTTTTTTTTTTTTTATTTTACGCCTACTACTCTTTATTTTTATACTGCATTCGTATTTGTGCTCTCGTGTATTTCCTCCTCTGATACTCTGCATTTTGTATGCTGCCGTTTTAATTTCCTTTGAATGAGTTCAGTTGTCTGTATTAGAAACTTGTTCTAAAAGGGGAGTCCACATTGTTGTTGCGCTTGAAATTTTTGTTGTGTTTGTTGTTGCTGTTATCGTGGTTTTTTTTTTCACTGCTTTTACATTCTGATAGTGAGTAGCTTTTTCTTTCTTTCTCTCATTGCTGTTGTTTTATACACATTGAGTTTTTTTTTCTAAGCTTTACTTTAAGCTCATCCCTTGTGCTGTTGCATTTTGTGATATACACATCTGCTTCTCCTTCTTATTGCAATACTCGGAATACAAATTCTGCTCCCACATAAGCCTGCTAAATATAGCTACATACGGATGTATGTAGATAAATTGTTGAAAAGGATGCATGCTTGTGCTGCCTGCCTGCATTGCACATACATATATTTAAGTCAATACGTTCGTGTGAATTAACAAGGTATGCATTAAAAGTTCCTTGCTTCAACTTAAGGCTCATTATAAAATCGTTACTTATATTTTCGTATTTCGATATTTCACTTTGTAAATGTAAAAATCTGCAAACACCCTTTTTGGGACAGGCTAAATTTACGTGTTATGAGGTAACTCGACTACCTTTTAGCTTATCTACGGTTTTTTCACCAGATTAATATATGTAGATCTTAGTTTAAAAGTATTTGATTAATTGTAGAACATAAAAACAGTTCACCTGGAAGGACCATATTATTAACTACACTTTAACTTTTCAAAGTGTATAAAAAGAAAAATTTTTAAGAAATTGAAAATTCATTTTTAATACTACAGGCCAGGGAAATCTACGACTCCTTACTCTCATTCTATTGACATATCGTGGGACCACACATTTTTAACCGTTTACTCGAAATTTGAAGTATTTGCATTCCAGAAAATATATTTTATACGCTTCACATAAAGTGTGTTGTCAGTTGTCGGAAAGTTTTTACGCAATAAAGGAGTCATAGCTCAGTTTTAAAGATAAGCTTTTCTCAACCCTAGGCAGTTAACATGTTGAAACAATTTTTATATAGCTCCGATATATGCCTATCGTCCATTTTCAAGTTTTTTTATATGAAAAACATTTTTAATTAATGCAAATGATTGCAACAACAACAAACACAGAGAAGAAAAAGCTTCTTTGTAAGTTGTTGTTGTTGCAATCGGTTGCACTTATTCTTTTTGCACTCATGCTAGACCTCGTGAACAGCACAATTGTTTGATCTATAGTTTTAGCTTAAAAAATGATACGTATACTTCTTATATGAGCCTCCTCTCTAAACTTCGATTGTAACGGACCATTGACCCAACCAAGCCCTCGCAAAGTTCAAGATGCAGATATGATAGTTTTTTTTTTTTATATAAGAATAACATATTTTTGAATAACTTTTTAAAATGTCCTTAATTACAATGATTGCCTCACATCATAAGTAAAATTTAGAACTTTTATAACGCACCTTGTATGTGCTTAAGAATGTATAGTTTTATGTGCGTATTTGTGCTTGCACTTCAACGTATTTAAAGTTGCATAGTGGTGCTAATTTTGCATTACACTGTAAAAAATATTAAATAATTGTTAAATACTCTTTTAGTACAACTTTTATGCAGCAAATACATAATTTTGATTTGAACTTATTGCTGTTATCGATCACAAATTTATATACCATTTTAAAACTTACTATCAACCTAAATTCCACTGTACTTGTGCACAATACATTGTAAAAAAACCCATCGAGTAGCTAATATAGCAACCCCAGAACTGAAGAAAAGATTTTAACAAAAAAGGAAAAACTCATTGAAAAAGTATCTTCCCGCTGCTAAACAACATTATCGCTTTAATAACTAAGGGGGCGGCAGTTGTTATACGCTCGTACTTCATATATGTATGTGAACTATTCCACTTTTGTCTATTTTAAAAGCTTTGAGCTACTTTGATAGTCGTTTAGGTGCTGAGGATTAGCTAGGTTCTTCTATGCTACTGCTTAATGTAAGCGAAAAATGATACGTGTACAAAGGAATTTTATAGTCAGGATAAGAACGAAGAAGATGAAAAAAAAAAAAAAAAAAAAAAGAAAAGCAGTTACAGTGTGTTTAAGTAAATACTCCTACGCACGTACGCATGCACGCACGTACGTTCTACATTGACGCACATCCACTTACCCCAATTATCAGCTACCCACATAGAGCGAAAGGATAAGTATGTAGTACAAAAAAAATGTATTCTCCTTGCTATGTTTACTTTTCCTTTTTAAGAGTTTAATTCGATTTTCCACTTTGCGAAAATAAAATAAAAAAAAAACTAAAAAGAAAATATAAATAAAATTAATGCATTTATATATCTTTCGCCCACACAGCTTGCCTGCTCTATGTTGGCGTTTACGGCGCTATACTGCCCGAGGGTCACAAAATCGATTGTGAACATTACGATGAAAAGAACTGCACCGGTTTCGGTGATTGCAACATGAAAGTGGAACACTGTAATATTGAATCGGACAAGATGCCAAGTTGTTATGTACTTTGGTCCACTGATGATGCAACGGGTAACTAGTTCGTCTGCTCTACTCTGAGAGTAAATAATTTAAATTTTTTTTTAAAACTTTAGGCGATATGAAAATTAAGATGAAAGGCTGTTTCACTGATATGCATGAATGCAATCAGACTGAATGTGTTACCAGCGCCGAACCGCGTCCCAAAAATATGCATTTCTGTTGCTGCAAGGGCTCCATGTGCAATACGGAACAGAAATGGGTACCAGCCACCACGGAGGCAACAACGCAAGGTAAGTTCATGTTTTTTTTTTTTTTTTTTAATTTTTTTATTGTTGCTGCTGCTGCAGAAACGCAGAAGGTAGTCGCTGAGTTTTGCCGTGCTTCGTTTAGTTAAGTGCTTTGTGTAGCAAAACGCTTAAAAGTTTCTTTTCTAGATTTTGTGTTTGTTGATTTTTGCTCTATGCACTTTATACATTGCTTGAGAATGAGTCTTTTCGGTTTGACAATTAAATATGTAACGCAATGGAATAACCGGAATAGCTGAAGTAGAGATCTGTATTGGGACAGGAATGCCGTGTTTTCCGCTGGGTTCCGATTAAGTTTAGTGATGAAAACCATTATAAAGTTTTCACTGTATTTGAAGGTAATTTTTTAATATTAAATTATTTACACTTGTAGGGCATAAATTATTCGGCTAAAAAAATTAATGAAGTTTCAAATTTTTTAAAATTTTTCTTTTTTGATTTACCGTGCGCACACGCTGCTCTTGCCGCTTGTGGCATGCCTCACAATGTTTACTCCAATTTTCACTTTGTGTGTGTTTTTTTTTTTTTTTTTTAACTTTAGTTTTGCTATTTTTTATTTTTTTTTTTTTTCATTCTTTCAGCACAGAATTTTCATTGCTGTTTTCATTTTATTTTTTCCGAGCTGTTTGGTGTGTGCATTTGAAGGGTAGAGTGTAGTGCAGAATGAGAGCAAGCGTAGCGTATTTTTATTTTTCGCCTTTTGCTCAGACACTTGAGATGCTGCACTTGCAGCTTCGGTTGCTGCTGATATCGCTGTCGCAGATGGCATGTGCAACATTTTCTCGTGTTAACGAACTCTGGTTTGCTGTAGCATGCAAAGCATGTGTTGCAATTTCCCCCATTGAAGAGCAGAGCAACGTAATATACATATACGTATGCCAATGTTGGTTGTAAGTGGGCGTACTAGTAGTGGTGGGTTGGGTTTCTGTTTGGTTCGGTTTGGTTTGGTTTGGTTGGGCATGTGTCAGGAAGCTGCTACTGCTGCTGCTGCTTCTGTGCCTGCCTGTGTATTTGCATACAACTTTTGTGCTTTCTTTTTTTTTTTTTTTTATTTTCAACTATTTGTTTTTATTTGATGTTTAGCTTATTTCGTTTTTTTTTTTCTTTTCCTTTTATGCACGTTTTTGATGCTAGAAAATTGGGGGCGAACTTTCGTTTTTCTTTTTATTTTTGTTTAACTCTGGCAGTAGAAGACCCGTTTTTTTTTTGTTGCTTTTGTTGTTGTTGTTGTTTATTTTTTGAATAGCAAGGAGCAGCGTACTGTACTTTAGGTGTTATTCACCTGTAGGCAACACATGCTCACCGTAACAGCCTAAAATTGTATGCAAAATTTATAGATTTTGTAAATTAATTTTAAAATATACTTTTGTACAAAATATATTTATTTATTTAATAAACTATTTTAAATATTACAGTGCCAAAAGAAAAGACGCCAGAGGATAACAATTTTATTTATATATTCATTTGTACATCGGTATTTGCTGTGCTCACAGTTATACTTTTCGTAGGCTTAGTATTCTATCGACGTCGCAAACAAGCACATTTCAACGAAATACCAACGGTGAGTAGCATTAATGTTTAATATAAAAGTTTGATTTAAATAATATTCGAAAAAAAAAACCAATTATATACACAGAACGAAGCGGAGATAACCAATTCATCGCCATTGCTAAGCAATCGTCCAATACAGTTGCTGGAACGCAAGGCAGGCGGACGCTTTGGTGATGTTTGGCAGGCAAAATTACACGGTCAAGATATTGCAGTCAAAATATTTCGTATGCAGGAGAAGGACTCATGTAATACAGAAATGGAAATCTATAAGGTTTGTAGTGTTTTAGCTTCTATTTTTTTGTTGCTATAATTTACTTTATCTTTAATTTTTGCAGTTGCCACGCATGCGTCATCCAAATATTTTAGAGTTTCTCGGTCATGAAAAAGCATTTAGACAAACCGGAATATTGGCTTATATCCGTTTATCAACACAATGGTTCACTTTGTGATTATCTTAAATCGCATACCATTACCTGGCTAGAGTTATGCAAAATTGCTGAATCAATGGCAAACGGTTTGGCACATTTACACGAAGAAATACCTGCAGGAAAAACCGATGGCCTAAAGCCATCAATTGCGCATCGTGATTTTAAATCGAAGAACGTATTACTCAAAGCTGATTTAACTGCATGCATTGCGGACTTCGGACTGGCTATGATATTTCAGCCGGGCAAGCCATGTGGTGATACACATGGTCAAGTGGGTACACGTCGTTATATGGCACCTGAAGTGCTTGAAGGTGCAATTAATTTCAATCGTGATGCTTTCTTACGCATCGATGTCTATGCTTGCGGCTTGGTATTATGGGAGATGGTTTCGCGTTGTGATGTCGTTGGTCCTGTGGATGAATATCAGTTGCCATTTGAAGCGGAGGTGCGTTAATAAAGTTATGCATTATAATAAAAAAATATATAATTTGTAAAATTAATTATAGCTTGGACAACGTCCTACATTGGAAGATGTACAAGAGAGCGTTGTAATGAAGAAATTGCGTCCGCGTATATTAAATTCATGGCGCGCACATCCGGTAAGACTTTTAGCTTTCTTGTATAATTTTGTAAAATTTTTTATTATTGTATTTTTTTTTTTTTTTTTAATAGGGTCTAAGCATTATTTGCAATACCATGGAAGAGTGCTGGGATCATGATACTGAGGCACGTTTATCATCGTCTTGTGTGATGGAACGTTTCTCACAAATGAACAAATATCCAGCCACACAATTGCTCATTAAAAAATCATACAAATATTGATGATATCAAGGAGACAACAAATTGTTTATAGAAAAGGTATTAAATCACTCCGGTTGCCGCGAGTGATTTGTGCCAAGCGTTTTCATAGTTTTTAAGTATAATATACAATATTAATGTAGTTTATTTTAATTATTAATTGAGTTTAGCGGCGTTTATATAGATGCAAGTTTTACATTGTTCAATGTATAATTTAAAGTTTAAGTTTAATTAATAATAATAATAAGTTTTGAGTTAGTAAGAGCGTCGAAAAGAACAAAAGAGAAAATGCATGGAAAAAATATTTCAAACATAAAAAGGAAATTTTTCTATTTATAAAACAAGTATTTAACATGCAATATACTCCACCACTAAATTGTTAAGTAATATAAATAATTATAGCACATTTTTATTTTCATAACATATTTTATCAAATTGACTGAATAATATTTTCAAAAAAAAAAAAAAAAACAAAAATTATTTTGCTTTAATTCATATAAAATCGCAAAGACTTCCATTACAAAATGTTTAACAATTGATTTGTTTTGTATTAAATTTATTTGATTTTAAATTAATTTGATTTTTTACAAAATTTGATTTTAGCAGCTATGAAATTTTTTTTAATGTCAATTTTTTTTTTAATTTTAGTTTTAATTTGCGCAATTTTTAATTTGTGTAAACGTTGCCTTTTAGTCTATAATATTTTTTGTAATAATTTTGTGTTTATTAATTTAATGACAATTGTGTTTTTCAATAAAAAAAAAATTATTTTTTAAATCGAAGTTTTTTGATTTTTTATTTTAATATGTTTATTTTTTTTTATATTTTATTTTAATTTTAAATAATCAATTTTTTAATTTTACACTTTCAAATATTTTGTGCCAATAGTAAAAGTGATCCATTTCATAAGAGGAAAAAAAATAAATAAATATATGAGAATGTATGTAAGTAGGTGTGTAGAATTGTGAGCGCATTATGTGGAGTGTTTATAAACTAGATTTATTTATAATACTTCTGAACAGTACAAGCAACACCTGAAGTTTTCAAATGAAAGTTTCTTTTTTAAGATGAATATTAAAAAAAAATAAATAAATAAATAAAAATAAATGATTAAGTAAAGCGAATGTTAAAAATATATTTTTAGCTCTAAGTAATTGCAGTCATTTTGATATTTAAGTTTACTAATCCAATTTACATATGTATATGAATTATAAAAGTTAATTATTCATTTTTAAAAAAAAAAAACGTACGAATTAATACTTACCTGATTTATTTCAAACTGTCGATTTAGTTGCTTAGTTTTACTACAAAATATATAAAAATGTATATAATACAATACATTGAAGAAAAAAATGCTTAATGACCTGATTTTTATAAATTTTTTTGTTTTATATAAAAACAAATTTTATATTTTTTATTTAATATTATTTTGCAATAAATAAATAAAAATGGTGCTGAGTAACACAAAATAATACAATAGTGAATTTTTTAATTATTAATTTTTTTTTTTAAATTTTATTTTACGCCGTTTCAAATAGCATAAGCTAAATATATACAAAAATAAAAAAAAAAACAAATTATATTAAAAAAAAAAAACAAAATTAAGATTATACAAATAAATTCACCGTAGTTTGTTACATATCAGCAATTTCATAAAATTATACAATACATATAACGCTGCTGTTCTGATTTTCAAAAACGATTAAGATAATCAGAACCAGTGTTGTTTTTTTTTTTAAATTATTATATAATATAAATCATTGCATATATACAAAAAAAAAAATCATACATTAAATAAATCAAAAAAAATAAATGCGTATAATTTGTAATGAATTTCAATAAAATTTTTATATATTTTTTTATAAACATAAGCTAAATGTTTTAAAAACATAAAAAGAAAAGAGTCTAGAGTTAAAATAAAACATAATAAAAAACAAAAAAAAAAAAGACAAACGTTTTATAAAAACATTTACAGAAATTCATAATTTATACTTGAAATAAATCAATTTAGCAAAAAAAAAAAAAAAAAAAAAATTGCATAAATAAAAATAAAATACAAAAATTAATATTATTATTAACAAACAATTTGTATTAATTGCTAAGCAACAATTCAAATGTTCAGTATTTTTTATGTAATAAATAAATTCGTTTCTAAAAAAAAAAAGTAAAGTAAAACAACTGATTTCCTGCTTTCGCGCCATTTTATTGTTATTATATATTTCTTTTTTTTTTTTTTTTATACAATATAACTTTACAAATACACCCTTTTTCGGTTGTTGTCAATTTTTTCTTTAAGTTTGTTAAAAACATTAAATTATTTATACAATAATTTTTGCATACATTTCCTTTATCAGTAAAGGAGTAAAAACTGAGTTTTAATTTATAAATAAATAAATTAGTATGCGTGTATGTTTGCTTTCTAATTTTTAAGCTAACCACTCACTTTTTAAACAAGAAACAAGGCTGCAGTCGTGTTTGCTTGGCATTTTATTGCGAGTTATAATAGCTAACGAACATCGAACTATAAATTTTAAAGTTTGTGTAAGTTTATAGAGTAAACCAAAAAAAAGACAGACGGACAAGTGACAACAATGGCTTAATCGGCACGATTTTGTTTTTGTAAAATAGTATAGTACAGTACAATGAGTACACAGTGAGTACAACTGAATGTTTGCTGTGTACCATGCTTATTCATTTTGTCATAACACGCTCATTCACTCATACTCTTTGTATATATGCAGCATTTGTTCTTGTTTATCTTAAATGTTAAGAAATAAAAAAAAAATCGTGTGTATTTTAGTTGTATCTTTTCTTAAAAGAAACTATTTTTTTCTTTTTAAATATTTTTTGTGTAATTTATTCGATTATTCAATGAGATATATTGTGTTTTAATTTTAAACTAAGTAATAATGCGATTTGCACATAAGTATACAGTACGAGCTACATACGAGATCTATTCAAAAATAAAGTACGTAGTACGTACATAGTAAGATGTTTTTATACAGATTTAATTTTGGACCATTATAGTTGCTTAATTAGTTTAAATAAATTAAGAAATCGATATGAAAATTATAAGTTTTATTATAAATAAACCGATTTTTTAAATCGAAATGAAATCGATTCGAAATCACTCGGAATGGAAAATACCTAATTCTGAATTGACTCGATTTACTTTATTTAAAACGAATCGAAATGTAGCACAGACTAGATTATTAAAAAAAAAAACGATTGCATTATTTTTTTTTATCGATTTTTAAAATCTTTTTTGCGCTATTTTGCAAACTAAACAATTTATGTAAATTATTATTTTATTTATAAAAAATTCGTACTTTGAGCTTACTGAAACAAGCTAATCATTCTTTCTTTCATATTTCGTTTATTTATATGTATTTATCAGACTTTTACCTTTTATCAGCATTTCATTTTGTTGCAATATTTTTAAACTACAATAAATTTAGTTAGATAAAATTATGAAATCGTGTTAAATAGAAATAATTCTTTCTTTTTTTTTATATGAAAACAAAATTATTTTTTTTATATTTTGTCTATTTTTTTGCTTTCAGCCCTGTGCGTGTCTGAGGGTGTTTACCAAAAAATATACTATATGTATTTTATATATCTGCATATATATATTCTTATTGAAATACGTATAAGTTTTTTTTTTTTTTTTTCTTATTGTTATAAATTAGTATAAATTTTACAGCGAGTACCTAACGCCAAGGTTATACATATAAATTTTGTTTTTTAATTTTATATATAAATCTTTATAATTTTTGTTTTTATTTTTTTTTTTGTACGATATGTTTTACTAGAGATCTAAAATAAGATTTGCATGAAATATAATGAAAGTTTTTTGTTATTTTTTTTTATTATAAAAAAATTAAGCGAGAGATTTAAAATAAAAATTATAAAAAGTTTGTTGAAGTTAGAGAAATTTAATGCTGATGCTTTACGGAAATGTTCTTCTTGTTGTGTTTATAAGTATTTTTGTAGATAATAATCAAAGTACATATACATTTATATAGTATATAATCTATAAGTTCGTTACAATTAGAAAGTTATATAGCTTATATAGGCTGTTAGTATATATATTTTATGTATGTATTTGTATATTTGTAATAAATATTTTTTTATTTTTTTTTTGTCGAGTATATAAGAATATATATTTGTTTGGTTTGGTTTTTTTTTTCTTCTAAAATTTCTAAGTTTATATTGTGATATATGTACGATTTTTTTTTACTGTTCTCTATGTATACCTTTAAAAATGTATATAGGGTATATATATATGTACCTATTATATAGTAATATGTACTACAAATATATGCTTAACTATGTAATTAGTTTGACACTATCCCTGCTACGCAAAAGTGCTAACCTTTCAATTTAAAAAAAAAAAAAAAAAATTAATAATTTTAATAATTATTATCAGCAGCAGCAGCACTAGAGACACCACATTTTGAGCGTAATATTGCTGCCAGACGTTGTGTTAATGGTTCTGTTGGTGATTCTGAATCACTACATGAAGCTGATGGTAATTTATTTCCATTGCTAACATCCAAATCTGCAGCAGAAGCATTACGCACAAAATGTAAACAAGGCGGCACTATATCAGATACTTCCTCGACCACCTCCTCCACATCAGCTTCGTCATCTTCAAGCAATAGACTGGAATAGGAGTGTGTAGTATTATCACTGCCACCGCCAACACCGCCGGCACTAGATGAATGCGAACGTGATGATGGTATACGTTTGTTGTTAGCAATATGCTCAATATGCTCAGGTTCAGGTTCATCAATGGGTAATTCATCACCACCACTGCTGCTCATTGCATCTTCATCTTCATCATCGTCGTCGTCAACATCGTCGTCTTCCTCATCTACTATATCCTCATCATCATCAACATCAACATCATCATTGTCGCTATCAACAGAATCGCTTAGGCTTAAACCTTCAGAACAATTGTTGCTGCTGCTGCCACTTCTGCTGGTAACATTTGATTCATGACTTTGTGGTTCCCCTGATGAATTATCTTCTGCTGCACCATAATCTTCTGCGTTGCCAAAATGTTCTGGTTCATCGGAGACTGCCTCGTCACTCTCACCTGCTGAGGGATCCGAACATTGTAGTTCAAGTACCAGCTCAGGTGATGAAGATTTATTGTAATTTTCATCACTGTCACTCGAGGTCGCACCTGTGTGTTTATATAAATTATTTATTTTATCTTAATTACTGTTTTTATTTTGATATTTGTATGTATAATATTTTTTTTATGTACCTCGTAATTTGTCAAGTATAAGCGGATAAAACTCTTTAGCCGTCGCATTATTTGGTTCGTATTGCAAAACTATAAAGTTTTATTAAATTAAATTAATTTGTATGTACAGATTACGCATATATTCAGTTGTGTACTTACTTAATTTGCAATATTTTAAAGCTTTTTTGTAGTCCTTGAGCATAACTGCAGAGAGGAACTGAAATTTTTATATACATTTTATTAATTTAAAACAATTTTTTATTTAATAAATACGAGCAGACAAAACATGAATCCATTAAAATAGACCAGAGACAAAGAAGCAGTCAAGCTGTACACTTCTCCGGGTGAACGAGTTCAGGTATTTAGCTATTGGTAGGATTCGACATTGATTTTGAAGCTAAAACAAACGAATTAGTCGCAGAAAAATGTGATCTTCTACTCATATCTTCCAAGAAAAATTTCGTTCGAGGAAACTTTTAAGTAAAAAAAAAAAACCGTCTTTTGTGGATATTACCGACCCTTAAAAATACTTTTAGATTGCCTCAAGACAATGGGAGAAGAAGGTATGCTCGGACTGCAAAACCACTTTCCTTGAGTTAGCTCAGACGCAAAATTCTTACTCAATTCCAGTAACTCGTGCTGACGAACACGTCAATCGTGTACAATGTACAGCCTTCGTTCCTAAATGTTTTGCTCACGTTTGGTCACTCTGCGAAGCTAGCATTGAATAAACTCAGCCTCAGCTCATTCGGCTCATTGCATTTGCAATTATTTAATTTGCGTCTAGCTGGCAGAAAAACGTATGACACTATATAGTATTGTTATTATTATATTTTAATTTAATAATTAATTAAAATGAATTATTTTATTATGTTATATATAATACTATATAAGAATTAAGTAAATAAATACTCGTATATTATGAAATTACGTACTTTGATCAAACTCTAAGAGTTTGCTCATACGAGTTGAGTTTGCACATTTGAGTTTTTTTGACTCAACATGATCATTGTTCAGCCGAACGAGCAGAAGTAAACTCAGCGAGCAAAACAAATGTACCAAAGTTGAGTGTTTAAAAACATATGCGAGCGTTAGCTTGAGCGGTTGAGCCGAATGGGTTGATTATTCGGCTATTGTTCGTGTATGAACGTTTTGAGCTCAACGGAAGCCTTTCTCTTGTATGCATGGAGGTCAAACACATACGTGTGAAGTCGTAATGCAAAAAACTGAGATTATTTTTTGTTTCCAAAACTAAAAGATATGATTCGACGATAAGAATCCGTGGACGAAAGAAGAGTTTATAACTGAAACCAAACCTAAATGTAACAATCTTGAGAAAAACTAATGTATGGAAAGGGTAAAAAATAGACTATGTGTATGGAGCCTATGTTTAGGAACAAATTGGGTTTTTACCGAAATAAAATCTTCTAGGTATAAAAATCCGTATACGAATGAAGCTTGGAACATTTTACTAGGAATAGTTATTTAAAAAAATAAAATTAATAACCCTCATCATGGACAAATCCATTCTAATTAAAAATAAAAAAGTGGCAACAAATTAAAACCATATTCAACGTTTGCTATATTTCAGGTAAAAATTATTACCAATCAATATTTAGGTCTGTGCACAAAAAGAATGTTAGCTTCATATCCTTTTTTCCTTTTTATTCATTTATTCATACACATCTACCATAGACGTTGCCAATAATCCTTATGAAAGGATTTAAAATTAAATAAACGTTTTCAAAAGACTTTATTGTGTGCAAGCAATGCAATTTGCATACAACTGACTGATTTTGCTTTGCTGTCTGCTGCTGCTGCTGCCGTTGTTGCTGCTGCTGCCATCCTTACTGATTTACTTAATAAAAGCGCGAACAAGTAAAACTTAGTAAGGATGCTGACTGAACTATGCTGTTGTTGTTGTTTGCTAGTTAAGGAGTAGGAAAGTGGAAAAAAAAGTTTGCATTTTATTCACAAATGTATGCAGACGTACCTCAGCTAAAAATTCAGTTGGTGCTGATATGCTTTCATCGGCATCTGTATACTCTGAAAGACTTTGACTGAGATCCTCACTAGAGACGGATGTGGGCAAAGCGGTTGTGGTTGATGCTATCATTTTTTGTTGTTGTTGTTGCAGTCATTGATGTTGCTGTTGTGGTTGCATTAGCAACATTTGCTGTTGCTGCTGCTACTGCTGCGGTTGCATTCATGATGTTGTTCAATTGATTTGTTGTTGCTTTTGTTGTTGTATTGTTATGCTGTTTGTTGTTGCTTGCGTATATACCATTCCCATTCGATTCATCCATATAAAGTAACTTTAGTTTAGAAAAAAGTTTTTTTTTTTTTATAATAAAATTTTAAAGTTGAAAATGTATCTCAAAAAGTTGAACTTACATTCGACATTTTCTCGTTATTTATTTTTTCTCTGCGTTTTGTCGTAATAATTTGGAAAAAGATATTTAATTCTTTTGAGCTTTTGCAGGAAAAAATTAGTTTTTAATATTTTTTTTAAGTTTTTATATTAGAAAAAATGTTTTGTATTTGCTTCGAGTTTTTTTTTTGGTTTTTAGTTTGAGCTTTTTTTTTATATTTTTTATTTTGTTTGGTTTTTTTTTTTTAAGTGAAAAATATTTTGTAAGTTGTTGCTGTTGTTGCTTTTCAGTTCTTACTTCTGGACAGATACAAGTTGCTTATTTTGAGGATTGTCTGCAAAAAAAAAAAAAAAAATAATTAAGTAAATAAAAATAAAATAAAACTGAACGAAAACTTTTTAATAAAATATGTAAAATACTTGAGTCGTGTTAAAGTTTGCCTAATGAATTTGTTTAAAATATTTTAATATTTATTTCGTTTAAACATGAAAGTGTTTTGACGAAAATACTCACTCTCTGTCCGTCCGTCTGTCTGTGTTCATTTCAATCAATTGCCATTAACCTTGAAACTTTTCTTTTAACTTTAGAGAAGGAAACTTTTCGATAAAATAAAGCATAAACGATTATGTGTAAACTTTTAAATAAAAAACTTATTTTATACCCATTACACAGTATGTGAATGCGTTTTATTGGTTTGTCGGAAAGTTTGTAACGTATTCAAAGGGAAATCATAAGAACTAGCTTTGCCCCAAGAACTAGATTTTACCGTTAACAGCCCTTGACAGTCAAAAAGTAAGGTTGTTAGTTCATCCAATTGTTACTGGCGATGAAAAGTGGGTCCATTACGATAACCCCAAGCGCAAAAAATCATGGATTTTGCCGGACCAGCCACCAATATTCTTCGCAAAGCCGAATATACATCGCATTCATATTCATCATATTCATGGTGGGACCAGCGTGGCGTGATCTACTACGAGGTTCTCAAACCAAAGTGAAACTTTTGCAGCATGAAAACGCTCGGCCACTTGTTGCAAAACCGGTCAATACCCATTTGGAAACGCTGAAATGGAAAGTTCCGCCCCAACCAATGTATTCTCCAGATATCACTCCTTCCAAATAACACTTTTCCGGTTGATGAGTCATTGTCTAGCCGAGCAGCAGTTCACTTATTAGCTAAAAATGGCTCGATTCACGATATCAATCCATGAATATAGTGTGAATTTAATAAGGAGCGGGACATTATTACATAGAACCACCATACAAACACATCCAAATTTTTGAGGTTAGAGGTGGTGTGCCCTCAAAACTTAAACTTTACAATTCACCTTTTTTTTTGTTTGGATTGAGTAACAGATGACTAAAAATCTAAAAATATTGGAGCATTAGGAACCGATGCATAGCTCAATTCTTGACATCGTGCTACTCTCTTCGAAAAACCCATCTGCCTCGATTTTTGTTTGTTCCAAGGTGACCGTTGCCCAGGAAGCTAAGGCGTAGTGCGGAAAAATAAAACTTTATATTCTTTTTGCTTTTCACTTTTATATACACCAAATATCGTTTAGTATTTTATTGTTTTTCCAAAGTGAGAATAAAAAAATATTTTTTTTTTATCAGATATGATGGCGACAACATCGTATTTGACCCCGGGTGGCAAATAACAATTTTTCCGTACAAATGCAAAAAACAAAAAAAAAAAAAAACGTGTTCTAAAATACTCTCGCATATTTTATATTTAGAATGTTCGCATCAAAAGCAATTTCATTGGGCATATACTGCATTGTTAACGATTCCACAAACGATGCTTATCACTAATTGGATTACACCTTCGACCTTTTACAGAAGTCGAGTGTGTGTGAGTGTGTGTGTTTTGTGTCTAATCGACAGAGGCCAAGTGTAAAAATGGTAAAAGTGGTTACAAAGTCAAAGTTGGCAAAAAGAAAATGAAAAAAAAAAAAAAAAAGTTAAACTAAAATGCTAATTTCAATTCCATTAAATTCGATTAAAACCCGGCGTAGCAGTTGACTAGCATTCGCTTTTCGTTTAGACACACACACACGTGGGATATTTTCCGTTTTACGAATTTACAAAAACCTACAAAAAGTAAAAATTCAAATTTAAGTGTTCTTTTTTTCTCTTTTGGTAGTTCAACAACAACAACAAAGTCAAAGGAAAACAACAAAAAATACTTCAAAATTAAAATGAACGCAAAAATAGAAAAGCTTGTTATATTTTCGCAAAAGCAATCGAAAATTTCATTTTCATTACGAACTACAGTAAAAAAAAAGCAAAAGGAAAGTAAAATGGCGTTGTTATTTTTGTAATTGGCCAACCACATGCAGCAGGCCAGGCAACTGTGCAAAATACGCCCGAAGGTATGCAATACAATTTTATTTATGCAGTGTCGATGTCTGCGTTGTTGCGCTGAACTGAAACTGAAATGTATAATTTCAAAAGTTGTACAGAATAGAACGTGAGTAGTTTTGAAATGGTGAAAGGCAATGTTTTGAAATGTAATGAACTAAAAACATGCAGTTACTTCAATGCTTCGAAGTAGAGATAGGCTCGGGTCAACGGGACCCATGAGACTGGCAAAACAATTGTGAAAATGCCAGAAAGGGGCGGATCTAAGTCCAATATTTTGATATTCCACAGAATAGGAAAAAATTAGATTTGTCCCATAAATTCCACGTATGCAGTTTGGCTTTACTCGACTAGGCTTACAACCTGCACCATAAGATTTTTCCCACTATTTTGGAATATTTTCTTTAGATTATCGTAGGTGTAATACATACCAAATTAAGAGTTTCTAGGTTTAGTAACAAGAAAGTTTTCATACAACCCAACTACTTTGGCTAGGCTTTTTGGGTGCTAACCCTTCAAGTGGGAAAGAAAAAAAAAAAAAAAGGTTTGACATCTGTAACCTCCGGACTATTCTACTGAATCTGTATTTTCTTGTAATCTCAGCTAGAATCGATTTTATGGGTTATTTCGACTCAGTTTTAAAAAGTCGAGACCCATGGGACAATTTTGAAAAAAAAAACAAGGATACCTGAAATCGGGACAAAAAACTGTACATCGGTATGCAATATTTAGTATCGTTCTGGAATGCGAAGCAAAGTTAGAAGTATTAAACGAGCGAAATCGGAGCAAATGCTTTGCTACAAAGCTACTCAAACCACCCATGAACTGGTTCGCCTAGAAATATGCAATTATTTGTAAATATATTTTTGTATGTATTTGTGTGTCTGTCTGCGGTTTGCATGTTTAATTCAATTGAAGTTCTACAAATTATTTTAAACATCAAATTATATGAAAACACGCAGATAATCATTTAGTTATGTACAGATTATGTGTGTACGTCTCGAGTAGTTACAGACAGTACCACTCTATTTTAGATTCAAGTACCACGCAGTACATGGCCAAGGTCAGCAATTATAAATTTATAAATTTAAAGTGAAACAAAAAAACGAATGATTAAAAGTTGTCAACAATAATCTGAACAATATTTTGTGTTAATATTTTTAAAGCAGAGATTGCTATTAAATGACTTTAAATGCAACGCTTAAATATTTTTTAGGATGTGCAGTAAATTGCACTTGAAAGTAAATCAATAAAGGTAAAGTCTAAATTAATTGACTGAGGCGTCTGTTGCTGTCCTTAAATTGGCAAGCGTAGACCCGAGTCGATGGAAAATCTAATGAAAGTGGTCGTCTGGTAATGAATATTGGGTTGGTACGTAGAATGATTGAATGAATTGTATCCTTCGTAGCAGCGCAAGTTAATTTACAAACCGAGTAAAGGGCTTCGTTCGGTTTGATTAGAAAATTGCAGTTAATTGTATTTACCGCGCCTTTTGCTTTAGTAAAATGGCAAATGTCACTTATAAAAAAAAAATTTTATTGTAATTTCCTAATTCAGTAAATGGTTTGTTGCAAGTTATTACGCGGTACCTATTAACTTTGTACGTTTTTACTATAAAATAGAAAAAAAAAAAATCGAAATTAAGCCGAACTTTGACTTTTCCAATGTGTCAGTCTATATGCAGCATGTCACTCAATTGTCGTCTGTAAAATGTTTGCCATTTTATTTTGACTTTTTCAAAGTCGTCTGACTCCTGCTGTCCGTCTGTCCATCTGTATGTCTGTCTCTCTGTCTGTTTTTTGTACTCTGACTCTTTTCCTGCATAACACGCAAATGAAAATGTCCACTTTTCTATTTGTTTTTATGTGATTTTATTTCTCTTTTATTTTTAGTCTGGCATTTTTTGAACATGCAATCCTTTTAGCACTTTTGCATTTCATTTATGGTAGTTTTTAAGCCTTTACTTTAAACATATAATTTACCATTGCAATGTTATCACAATAAAAGTGTAATATTAAAAATTTCTTAAAGTTGACAGCTGCTCTTTTTCCCATGCATGCAATCAGATGAGATGATATATTTAGTTTAGTAGTTAGGTACGATTTTAATTAAAATAGTGCGTATAGCATTTTTAGTTTTAACTCCTGAAAACATTCCTTAAGGCTTTAACACTAACAACAAGAAAAAAGTGGTGTTAGATTTTGCATGTAGATATTCTTAGAATTGTATTGAAAGATTGAATAGGAGAGGCATTCTTTCTCAACGGGAGACCCACTCCACACAGAAAAGGTTTGATGTATTTAAAATCAAATTTTAGCTAATTGCTTTTACTTTAAAAAAAAAAAATTGAACGTTTTTGAAATTCAAGATGGATGAAGAATAAAAGAAATTGCTTCGTTTTTTGGGTGACTTGATGGAATGAAGTATTTGAAAAGATTATTATTGGTGACGAAATGCTTATTTACACCAACGATAATAAAGAAGGCTTACTTCAATATTTTTTGAAGATTATGGAGTATAATTGTAGTTTAAAATCCAGAAAAGATGGGAAAGATTGAGAAACATTTCGTTACAATACCTTATTTTTTTCTGGATTTGGAACTATGATTCCACATATAACAAATGACAGTCTTCCAAAAAAAAAAAAAAAAAAAAGCTGTCATCGCAGCTAGAGATGCTAATATTACAAAAATCAAAATTAGTTCTTTGTAATAAGAGCAATCATTCTTTATTGTTAAAGATTCTAACAGTTATTTTATAAGGACAATAGATCTTTATATCAAGAACAATAGTTTTTTACATCAAGAACTATAGTTCTTTATATATAAACCATAGTTCTTTATACAAATATAAGTTGTTCTGTTTATCAAAGACGATTGTTTATTATATCAAGAATATAACAAGAATAATCGTTCTTCATATCAAGAACAGTTGTTCATTGTATCAAGAATATAATAAGAACAAACGTTCTTTATATCAAGAACAGTAGTTCATTGCATCAAGAAAAGTTGTTCTTTGTTAAAAGTACAATCATTCTTTCTATCAACAACCATAGTTCTTTATATCAAGAACAATAGTTCATTTTTTCGAGAACAGTATAGTTTTTCTATGTGAATATTTAAACAAAATTAAGTTGAGCCTTTAAAAGCAGTATTCCACCGGTGAAAAAAAAACTTTATCATTTAAAATGGTTTTGATTAGAGTTACTCATAGTATAACAGAATATTCAAGAGTTTGCTTTGATTTTTGAATAATTTAACTGTTACAGCTTTAAAATTCTATTAAAATCGCTGTTTGACCGGCCACACAAATAATGAATTTTTTAAAATAAAAAAAACGTGCCTAAAATCAGAGCCAGTGAAGCGTAAATCTCGACCAAGTAGAAACGTATGCGCTGCACATTTACGTTGACACAACGACGACGACGACGACAACATTTTCACTTTAAAATCTCAAAAATGTTTGCAGTAAACTACATTTACTATAGGTGGGCATGCATGTATAAGTGTAAATATATATGTATGTGTAGTGCATATAGTATATAAACACATAAACTTGTTTAAGATACTTTGTAGTTGCCATAAAAATTCACTGCAATTGTTTGTTTTGCAGCAGCAGTTAAGCAGTACAGCAGTGGAAAATATACAAATAATTTATAACAAACAATTAGAGCGTCTTGCCAGCATTGTCGCCTAAACTTGGCCAACTGGAAATACTATACGAGTACATATGTACAGTTTGGAACAAGACAAACACAAACAGTAACTGATACGGGCATCCATGAATCAACAAAATATTTAGATGTCGCGCTCACTATGTCGTCTGGAGATTTGTATCTGTCACTTGGCAGCCGTATACAATTGACAATGTGAATGTGAATGTGGATGTGTGTTGGCCACAGATTACGTTAAAATATAAAATAAACAATTTACAATACATACACATACAGTATATACAGATTTATTATAATCATGTATATATGTATGTCGTTATTTGAACTATTGACTTGGCAGCTATATTGTCATACATAATAAAAATTAACTACGTACAATAACAACAATAAGCGGAATATGTATGGCAAAACATTTTAATAAAAAACCTTAAAACCTAATTTTTTGCAAAAAAAGTTCCATAAAGTTTTTATGTTGCTTCAAATTGCCTTGCAACACATTTAAAAAGTTTTGTGAAATGTTTCGGAAAATAAATTTTGAAACAGGTTTTAAACGACTTGAACGCCCTAGATGGTTTCCATAAGGTCCTTAAGAGTACTCCTGAAAGCTTTTTAATTGTACTTCGGTTGCCTAGGGTGGAAAGTTTTTAGGTTGTATTTCATTTTTAGGTATGGAAAGCGTAGGCAAGGAGTAAGGAAAATAGTCGCGAATTCAGCAGTTTGCAGCAGGTGATCGGTAATATTGGGACTAGGTGGATTTTAGGCCTGATTAAGCTGCATCTTCTTGCTCCCCGTTTAAACCTTTAATTTCTTTTTTTTGTATTGAATAACTTGAGTAAAACTCACTTTATTTGGATCTGTACAAATTTGTTTTGTCATTTACGGAAGATAATATCAGGCAAATGTTTAGTCCTCAGCTGCAGCACAAAGATTTGACCTTTTAACGGTTTTTTCCATTACTCTTTGCAGTAAATATCCGGGAATATGGGGAATGTCTCGACATAAGTTAGCTTTTAAGCTGGTCCAGAGGCTCTGATTTTTTGGCATAAACTTTTTCCTTCAGTTAACCCCACAGGAAATAGTCTGGCTCCGCTCAAATGGAAATAAGCCTAATCAGTTTAAATTTAATCAAAATCCGGATTCGATTTCCTTGATGTTTTGTAAGAATTGTGGCGTAGACATCGCGGCTTATCGGTTACCAACAATTCCCATGGCAAAAATTGTATAAGTCACAAATATGTCATAATATCAGTGACCACAAAACAGAGCACCCTGTATATGCTTTTAACTTATAAACTGCATTAGATCGGTGTCGTTAATAAAGAAGTTGCTGATCACCATATCTTACGATCGAGCATAATTCCCATTTTTTTTGTCGAGTTAATTTATGATACATTCCAGATTATTATAATAGAAAGTCAAGATATGTATGGAGAGCGCCGTGAGAAACATTCGTGATTGGTATGCTTAGTTGAAAATATTTAAACCTGAACGACAACGCTCGTTTAGGACTTCAAGTTGAGTTGAATAAACAAATATTTTTATGAAGTAAGAGGTGACTTGGGGTCCATTGTTGCATGAGAAGGAAAAAATGAGAATGGTCTCACATTACAATGCAAACTGTTTGAAGTGTGTCGGATACCAAAACTTCGGTTCGCACTTAGTTAAAGTTTTTCCCTGATTTAGATTTAAAGTCATCTAGATATCAAGTTAAATATTTTTTCGTTTAAATTGTTCCATTGACTTTGAGCATCTTTTAAATTTATGTAATTTATAGCCTAACGCTTACCGCGAAACATTAAAGTAAAAAAAAAAATTACAATTTCAAATTGCCAAGCACCCACCTACATTCCTATAAATACGGCTATATAGACCGCCAACTAAGTTATGTGTGTGTGTGTTTTTTTTCATTTCATAACAAATTGTTCCATTTCGAATTATCTTTAATAAAGTTTAAATAGCTCAACATGGTACATATTCACATATTTTATGGTGTGCAATTGGCAAACATTCAAAATGATTTAAAATGAAATCAGTGCTCGCGAATATATTTTTGAAAAATAACAAAAATAATATTGTCAATCAGATTGAATTGGTTAAAGGAATTCAATGAACTTAAATAAAATGAAAATTATTTATTATGATTGTAGTTTTGAGCTTCGCTTACATCGAATGAGAAATATTTTAATCAATTAAGTTTATATAACTTTTATTTACTTTTTTTAAATCAAAATAACATTTCACGTAATACTGATTTCCATTTGACTGTGTGCCAAATGTTCATTTGATATATGAAAATTAACATTATTAAAGTCCATTTGCAATGATAATAATCATTATGAAATGAACATAAAAAATAATATGAAAATCAAGGTAATACAAATACACATTTAGATGCTTTCGTTATATGGGCTAAGCTTTTAGAATTGTTGAAGATTTTCTATGTCAATGTCAAAATTAAAATACTCTTCTTATGTGGAACTGTTCATGATACAGTTCAGATTTGATGACTAGAGGCAATGAAAAGTAGTTCATAACTTTCTAAAGGAGCAGCCGAGCCAAACTATCAATTCTGCAATTATAAAGTACACAAAGAGTAAAAACCAAGCAAGTTGTACTTTTATTAATCACAACCGTGGTCAAAACTAAGATAAGCTACGTTTTCTAAAATCAAAGCACAATGTTCTCAAATCTAGCACATTTTTTGAGTTGATAAAACTCGATTTAAGCACATTTCGGTATGATTTTAAGAACATGTATTCATTGCCAATAAAAATTTATCATAATTTGAGAATAAATTGTGCTTGTATCAAGAACAATTGGTAATTATATTTAAGAACGAGTTGTTCTTGAATCATGAACAAATATTCAAAAAAGGAGTCCCATTAAAAAAATTGAAGTCGCTCTATTTTGTTTAAAATAATATTGAATTTCTTGGATGCATACGCAATTAAAAAAAAGAATCTTTAAAACATTGCTAAAATCTACCTCAAAGCTTTTAAAACTGATATTACGACGATTGTTCTCAATACAAGCACATCGTGCATGATACACAAAGCAATATAAACATATGTGTATGTCCTTGATTTTTATGTTCTTAAATCAAGTATAGGCGTGCTTTATTTCCTAACAGCGTTTTTCACTTTGTATAGATTTTATACTCTGTACCCAAAGGGTAAAAGGGTTTTAAGTTTGTGGGAATGTATGTATCAGACAGAAGGAGGCTAGATAAACCCTATAAAGTACAAGCTATATTGTCTCTGTCGTATGAAAACAATTATCTCGGAGCCTGTAAACTGTAGGAAGTCTAAATTTGGTATAAATAATGCCTATGATAGTCCCAATAAAATATCGAAATATGGATAGGACCAACAAAATATTAGGTATAGCCCCCACACAAATATACCCCATTTTGAAGTTTTTCTTTGAAAATCCAATACAAAGAGGTACGGTAGTAAGATAGGGCTTACCTAAGGTGCATAAAATTGCCTACAGAGTATCTTGCAGTCGAGCATACTTGACTTCAGCGTTCATTCTTGTTTTTCCTTATGTCTAAGCTAAATGCCAATTATTAAAAATATATCTCGATCAAACTTTTTAAATTAATGATTTGCATTTCAGGAATTTCATTTTTTTAATTTTACAATTAAATAAAAAACAAAAAATTGAATTGTAAATGAAAATAAATGACCTTTTCGTTGTTGAATGTGAAAAATCGTTTTGAACATTCCGGTCTGTCGGAAAATAGATAAAGCATAGCTTTGAAGCGTGAATGGGCAATTATCGATGAATGGAATGCATTGAATTCATGCAAAAAAATTCTCTCTGCAAATTTTTCGTATCCTTTTTGATAAAATGCATGAAAGCTTAAAACTTATTGAAAATTTTTGCAAACGCATTTCTACTTATGTGTCACTATGAAAATAAACACAATTTTTTTCTACAGCGGTTTGGTTTGGTATCTTGAAAAAAAAAAGAAACCATTGCAATGTTTTCCCTTACGCGACATCATTAGTGTGAAAATATAAATAAAAATAAAACACTCGAAGCTTTCTAGAACTAGAACGAGTTGAAGAATAGATACAATACAAAGAAACATGATGCTCAGCGATTTTTTTGTGTTTTTGTTATTTATTTTTTTTTTTTTTACGCTCGAGATTAAAACAAAGAACCGAGAAGAGCTGTGAATATAAAAAAAAAAACTGAAAGTGTATACACGCTCGTTTGTCAGCGTTTTGTGTCAATGCGGCTTTAGGTTTGTTATTGTAAATCATAAAACTAAATGTATACAAAATATGAAAAATATGTTAAGTTCAATTAAACCGAAGCTTTAATACCTGCTCAAGGATATAAGGATTGTAATAGCGTTAAGCAAATGAATTTCAAAACAGTAGTTTAAATCAAAAAAATTGATGAAATGGGTTCGATCCATACGTAGCGATAGTAATCCCGCAATTTAGGCTTCGGACAGAAGATCAGCCTGTTAATTCGAACAGAAAAACTGTTAAAACCGAGTAAGAACATTATGGGACAACAGTATTGGAACTAAACTGTGGCATTTAGACTTTCGTTTCTGTATAATCAGCAAGACGACAAGCATTTATAGGACAGTTCTTTGGTATTTTGTTGCGTATCTATTTGAATGACTTAACGTGTTGCACAACTTCTTAAATGCGTTGCAAACTTTATATTAAAATTATAACAGCCGACGTGCAATTAAAAAAGCATGTGTGTCATTATTCACTTATTCGTTAGTGTGTACAATGTTGTTGGTTCGTACGTTCATTTATTCATTTACTCATACAGTTTGCCTTACATTGTGCAAGCATTCATGCAACCATTCTACCATTTGCTCAGTCATTCCATGTAAAAGTCGCTCGAGTGGTAATTAAAATTATTATTATAGTCGCACTTGTTTGCTCGAGCCGTTTGCGAAATGGACGTTGACTGTAAACCTCGAGCCACCAACGAGCGACCGCAGTAGTTGTATATATGCATTTTATATGTAGGTATATGGGTGTATATATTTATTTTATATATAGTTGCAACACAGCCCAAAAGTATGCAACGACAAAAACCAATATACAATATATACCAACGACCAACCTAGGCGCAACAAAACTTAGGCAAGGGCAGAAAAGGCGTTTACTATGCGTCAGCTTAATGCAACAAAGTGCATGCAGCACAAAATTATACACATTTAAACATATAAATCGCTACATAAATATATACAAGGCCTGTATCAAAAGTTCATTTAAAACAAAATCTATTTTTTTTGGTTAACACATGAAAACTGAGTTACTCTTGTAGTTTTGAATAAAAAATAGGTTCAATGCATATTTTTAGTTGTGGTGAGTTACAGTTTAGATAAAGAAGTGTCTCTCCTTCATCTCAACAAATAAAGCAACCGATAAATTTTATTTTTTCCAAACATTTTAATGTTTTAACAGCTTGTGCAGTGCTTGAAGGATGTGGCTTCGTATCCTTTTTGGTATTTTTAGATGTTGCTAAAATGAGGAAACTTTTAAATCAATTCCATAACAAATACATAAGTGTATGTGTACAGTTGTCATCTTAAAATAGTACCTACATATATATGCGAGTCTTTTAAACTCGTCTCAATGGCGTTGACAATGCGAACTGGAAAATGAGTGCACAAAAAACAGAAAAAAAGAAAAAAAGAAACTAAATTCTATAAAATATGTAAACCCAACAATCCGCATACAACGCACTTTTTCAGTGTCTTCAGTGTTTGCTTTGTGCAAAGTGTTTGTCACTGCCAAAGATCAAGGACACCTGGTCGGGTCTTCATGTATTGTATTCAACAAAACACGTTTGAAATGAAAGCATGCGAAATGGTTTAAAAACAAATTTTTATTATAAAAGATAAAAATGTAATTTAAATAAGATTTCTCATTTCATTCGTTAAAATCGTTTTCATTTCCATTATCTAGAACCCACTGGAAACTTTAAGCCACGTCTACAAAATATACAAATTGTGTTCCATAAATAAGACCAAACTACGCTCCATGCTTCGATCTATCCCTTTTTTTTTTGTATTCGCAGGTAAATAGAAAAAAAATGGTTTCGGATGTATGAGATTTTATGAACATTTTGACTTGAATCATTGAATCAATATATTTTCTAAAAATTCCTATTCTCAAGTAGCTCTCGAAATCTAAGGATTTAAAATTCCATATAATAGTTCTTTATTTTAATGATTTGTTTGTTAAGACGTAATTTTGTAATTATCCAATTCAGAATGTATTTTGTTGGGGTTTTATAGACTGGTTTCCGATGTATTTTTGTGCGCTGAATACGATTTGGGGGCCCAAAACTGCCCATCATGTCTGGTTTTCGAGAAAAGTATGGTTAAAATACCCAAAAATAGTGTTTTTGAGTGTTTTGTTCCCTTAGTTCAAAAGCATGACTTGATGGGCTTTGGGGGCCGGGTGTTCAGCGCACAAAAATAAAACGGAAACTAGTCTCTTATTAAAAAACTCAGTTTTACAGGCCTGAGTAATTGAAATTTTATGTCTCTAGAATAAGTATCAAAATAAACTTTTTTCTACAAAAATATAAATATTATATGTATGTGAGAAAGATTTTTTAGGACTAATCCCTAAAGAGGCTCATAGAAAAAAAAGTATTTTACGTTTCATTACAAAAGTCTAAACATCAGGTTTGGTTACTTGATCTTTTACACTCTTTATGATCGATGCAATAGAGGACAGACAGACAAATTTTTAATTAAGATTTTTGTCCGAAAAACTTTTTGTGTTCTGCTATATTAACTACCTAGATTTACCTATTTAGGTTAGATATTTAGATACTAATATTTATTAGTAGAGACATGATGCAAATATAGAAGGTGTAGTACTTCACAACTGTCTCTTTCTACTTTGCTTACATATTTTGGTGAGTTTTATTCAGTAGGAAATTAAACTGTGTTGCGAAGAGTACAGGAAATATATTTATCTCATTCTAGTGAGAAGAATTGGTTAGGTTAAATATTCGAAGTAAACGCTCAAAAAGGAACTGTGGCTTGATTCAAAGTCAGTTTGCAGCCCTGATTTAATTTTAAAGCACCACTCAGCAGATTTTCACAAGTTTGAGTAGTTAGAATATATAAATTGATTTGGAAATTTTTTTTTTCAATTTCGCTTTAAAAGTATTTTACTGTATGATGACCTTTGATACTTTACTTTGCAAAAAATAAATTTTAATATTACTTTTGTCATAAAATATGAAAGTAATTTTTTTTTAAAGTGGAACTTACCTTAAATTATTTACGACCGGTGGCTTTTGTTTTTTTGTTGTTCTTGCTTTTTTTTTTGTTGTTGTTCTCCTACTTCTTCTTGTTGTTGTTTTTGTATTTATATATCTTTTGGTTTAATTTTTTGTTGTTGTTGTTGTTGTCTTACAAAAACGTTCTATTCAAGGTAAGCAAACAAAATATTCATAAATAATTTTCTTTATTTGAAATTAGCAAAATAGTTTTTTTTTTTTTTTTGTATATTTGGTCTCAGTTTCTTTTTAATTAAAATTGAGTGGCACAACTTTTAAATAAATTATTTTACGAATTTTCGCACACAGACACAAAAATACAATTCAATTAAAAATTTATAAATTCAGTTAACAGTTGGTTGCTCACATACACATATCTTTCGTATAATTGTTTTTATATTTGTTTTGTTTTATTTATCTTTCAATCTTTCTTTTTCTTTCTTTTTTTTCACTGTAAGTGCAGCAGCACTCAAAGTTAGCCAGGATGCATTTTGACCAGGATGCAGCGCAGTAAATTTGACGTTGTTGCTTTAATTTTATTTAAGTTTAAAATATTAGAAATTTCTTTTGTGTTTTTTTTTTATTATTTTTATATTTTATGCTAAATGTAGGAGTATATTTTTTTTGTTTTTATGTACAAAAATTGCGTCGCAATTAAAATGAAAAGACACAAATAAAATTTATCATATTGAAAAATATACTGAATAAATTCCGTAATGCGCTTGCTTTTGTTGAGAGCGCGCGATACTTATTTGCTGAATTCAGAACGACGACTAAACGACGACAAAATAAACGCTGTATCCTTTACTTTCATTTTTTTGTTGTTTTTTTTTTCTTTTTTTTTTTTTTTTGTACACACACTTGTTCGCTTTTGCACAGTGTTGGGAAATTGCTTGTGGTGAAATTTGAAGTAAGTAACAAAAAAAGCTTAAAGAGGGGAAAAGCCTTAAAAATAAAAAAGCTTTCATTTCTTACTTTTGGCTTTAAGACAGATAAGTAGTCCGCTATTTGAGCACTTACTTATGACTCCAAGTGCCGAATTTATAGTTTTTACCAACGTCTTGGAATTCAAGATCCAAAATTAATGAATTCGATGAATTGTACTCTTGGGAAGCGTTGCATAAATTAGTCGATAATTTAGATTTCAGTCGTTAACAAAGCTACATGATCATTTTAAATATAATGAAGATGTCGTATATGTGAATGAAGTAACAGACTTATATAGAAGTTGTAGCATAACGAAATTCTTTAGCATTAAGTACTTCGTGTTGTCGAAATTCCGATCGGGTTAAGTCAATGATGAATCGCAACCAAATCGATCCATATCCATAGCGGATAGTATCTGGATCACTGTATGGGAAAGTGGATCACTTACAAAAACGGTCGTAATTGAAACGCAGTGAGCCGGCGCAAACGGTGTCCAGATTAGAATTAGACGATCAGGAAAGCTTTGATGTATGTTTTGTAGGATTTTTAAAGAATCATTCACTATGACAGTTCAAACTACAAAACTCTTTATTGGAGATTTGTACCGTCAATCGGTAGAAGTTGCGGGAGCTTATTGGGACCTTCTCAAGCATTCTCCTTATTGTTCGGACTTGATGCTAAGCGATTAGCTACTGCATCTATCAATGGCTTACGATATCAATGGTTTCAAATTCGCATAAAGAACTCAAGCTCCTGCCTTAGTTTACCAAAAGCGATTAGGGTTTTTACGAGTGGAATAAAATTGAATTCTTTTCAAATAGCAAAAAAACGGCGCATATTTGACCTAACTGTGCTAAAAATAGTTACAAATTTTATGCAAAAATAATGGATTTCATTGTGGTACACCTCATCTGTAACTGTCCAGCTATTGCTAGGACAAGCTTAAAATATCTAGGCACACCTCAGATTGCATTGCTAAAAGAGGCGGCTAATAGAACTCCCAACAAACTACTGGCTAATACGGAAATTCCCGAACTACCACCGCTTTCGATATCACTAAGGACCATACTGGTCCCCTTGTAGGGTGAGCCAACAAACATACTTATTTTGGTACACCTTCTTCTATTAAAATAAACACTTTTAGTCATCCTGATCACGATACGTATTACGGCACCTTACCATATTACGACAAATCAAAATATGTGTATTCCCATTTTTATATTTACTTTGAACACATTTAAGCTTAAATGCATTTAAAAAAGTTTAAAAGCTTTTAAAAGAGACAACAACAGAATAGAACGCACCGCATTATATTCCATTTCATTCATTTCATGTCGTACAATGTCGTACAGCAATGTAATTCGTATAAATCGTAAACCTTGGTACTGTCTACACCAAACAGCTGAGCGTTTGTATTGAAAAAAAAAAACCGGATACTGCGAACAATTTTTTTTTTTATTTACCTAAATACACACAGACAGCAACAAATACAAAAAAAATGTTAAGAGAACGAAAGGCATAAACGATGTTAAGTCAGCTGGGATAAATACTATACATACATATATATAGTATAGTAAAAGCACGAAAAGTTTAAATGAGCCGGTGCTGTAGTGGTGTGGTGTGGTGAGGTGTGTTTGAAAGACTCGAAGCGTTGCAAGTAGTTAGTTGATGGTGATTTTAAATGAATATAAACAAAAGTGTAGCATACTTTGTGGTGTCGTAGGTAAATGCAGCCATAAGTTCGTTTATAACTGTGCATGTGTGTGTGTGTTTTTGTGAATGCTTAACATTTTTACTGTTATACCTTTGGCGCATACATACATAGGTTTATGTATTTAATTTAAGCAACGGAAATTTATGTTGCTACAAGATTAAATCTTTTTTTCATTTATTTATTTTTTTTTTTTGTTTTTACTTCATGTTTGGCCAAATGGTTTTACGAAGCGTGGTTTCCGGTTTCCTGTTTTCAATGCATTTCCGTTTGTGCGGCAACTGGCTTAATGCGCTCAAAATGAAAGTCAAAAGTTTATTTTATACGCTTACATTTATTTTTAAACTTTAAACATTTACATATACATAACAAAAACATACATACAAACACGCTTGTATATTTTTAGCTGACTACAATTTTTAATTCTCGTAAGAATTTTTGATTTTTTTTTCGTATAAGATAGACAATTGCATAAATGATTTAAAAACTAAAAACGAGATTTCGCTGCACTTTTTTTTTATATAATTTATATAAAATATGCTTATAATTTATATAAGATTAAATTTTAAAAAATATTATTATTTGTATTTTAGAAAACTAAATTACAATAAAAAAAAACTTAAAAATAAATTGCATGATATGTGCTTACGATTTTGGTTGTCATCAAAGAGTTATATAATTTACAAATAATGCATAATGTATAAAAACTTAGCATAAAACTTTTAAGAGAACTCATTTTATATAATTAATTATTTAACTGCGTTTACAGTCTTCCGTAAAAGTATGTATATAATTTTTTTTTTTTGTTAACTAGTTCGTACTCATTTAAAATGTTTGCAAAAAAATTTTATACAAAACAAAAAACCAAAAAAAAATAATAATAATGAAAAAAATAATAACAGAAAAAGAGAACACGCTTAACAATTCATATAATTGTGATTGTCTTCAGCAGCTTCCGCTGTTTTGCATACATTTTCAATTTTCTTTATATCTGCTTCCTTTTGCGTTGTTGTTGTTGTTTTTGTTGATGTTGTATTTGTTGTCGCTTCCAGATTATTGCCCACATTCTGATAGACTTCAGCTTGTACCTCAATGCTGCCTACTTGCGGACATGCCACCTGTTTTGGTTTAAATGAGCTGCATACTGGATTTGATTTTGTTAATTTTCCATAAATTATATTCGTACGCTCGTTGACCTTAATCGGTTGCAGCGTAACGCCATTGGTATTTTGATATTTATGCTTGTTGTTGCTGTGCTGCTGCTGCTGATTATCCTGCTCCTTGGCCTCCATTATAGGATTAAGCTGACTATTACTCTGTGAATGCGTTAGATTTTGACTATTATAGACGGGTATATTCGATGGAAACATTTGATAATGCTCCGAACCAGTTGGACTTGTTGGTGTATTCAAACGCTGATACGAAGATGCTGCAGACATTGGTGATGGAAAAACAATTTGATGTCGTTCATCGCCCGGTGTAGAATTTGGCGTAAATACGGGACGTGGTGGTGGTGGCACTAAATAATTATCGCACATTAATGAACCCGGTGAGCCAAGACGACAGCCAAAGCGACGCTCTTCATGATCCGAATGTGTACCCGAATCACCGAGCGAGGCACCACTACAATTACTGCCAGTGCTCATGCGTCCCGACGATGAAGATGATGAAACACTTTGTAGACTTAACGAGCTTATGGGACGCTGTGATGTCGATTTGAAGCTGGACGTTGTTGCAATCGATGATTTTGTTTCATCTAAAACGCTGTCAGCGCAGCAGTTTTTTTCTGTTCCTGCGGCAGGCGCGCAGCCGTTGACGTCTGCCATGAGATTTGTGACGTGAGAATAGTTTTTTGATTTTATCAAATGGTGATTCACGTTTAAGTTGTGTTTTTACCAGCTCCTGTATACGTTCGTATTCCTTGCGCAGCTGATCAATTTGATCTTGTTTCTCGCGAAAACTTTGTTGCACATCATTGCGATGCTTCCATTTCTCGACAAGTAATTCAACATCGCGTATTGACAGAACATTGTTCTTGAAGTCATGCATTATCTCCGCCAGTTCATCATCGGCATTGGAGCGTGCAGTTGTTGCATCCGATGCAGCCGATGCGCTACGTTTGAGCGTACCATAGGTGGGTTGCTGTCCTATGCCGCGTGTATTCGATGTGGTTGATGTGCTGCGTTGTAGACTGTTACGTGCTGGTGGCGGTGGTAGTAGCAATTGTTGCTCAACTGGACGATTGGACGGTTGAAAGAGATAATTGCCATCGTCAACATTATTCGTTTCAATATTATTGACGACAGCAATGTTGGCGGCAGCATCATGCTTTGCATTGTGTTGCTGTGGCACTGGTATATTTGATGGCTGCAATACGTAATCATTGCCCGTTGCCGTGCTTGTGCAACTCTCAAGCAATTGTGAACATTCCTGACTGAATTTATCCAGCTGATATGGTGCATCGACAACATCGATGCTTTTATTTTGCTCTTTTGATTGGTAGTAAGGTGGCTCATTGATGCGCAACTCATTACTGGTTACCTCAGCGCTGGTTACAGGTATTTTTGTTGTTGTTTCAAAGTCTTTGCACACATCTGCCGATGAACCCTGCAGATTTTCATCTTCAGTCTCTACGCTTATGTAATTTAGATTTGAAACGGCTAATGTTTCCGTTTTCGGTTTCATTTCCGCTGGTGTATTCTCACGTTCGGAGCCGCTTGACATTTCCATATATTCGGCTGGCATCTGTGCTTGCATTGTTGTTGTTGTTGTTGGCAGTTCGCGTGCTGGTTTTGATTTGACAGCCTCAATCAGAACAGCTTTCGATTTACACTGTTGTTGTTGTTGTTGTGCGTCTTCATTGCCATTGTTGTTGTTTTTGTTATTGCTGACGCCTTTGAAATAATGATACATTGTAGTCAACTCATGAAACTCTGAGAAACTAACAATATTTTGCGCCAATTTATAATGTCCCTCCTGTTCGGCCAATTCGGCCGGAGTTTTACCAGCACAATTACGCACACCACACGCAGTATCGCCACCCGGGCATTCCATGAGTTGTATACACAAACGATTAAGACCCCAACGTGCTGCAAAATGCAATAGCGTTGGATATTCCTCTGGACTGGATTCGCGTATTGTAAAGAAATGTTGCTGCTTCTCATAGGGTCCATTGAGCAAATGAAAATTCGGTGGCATATTACGCTGAAAACAATGCAACAAATGCTGATCCAAAACATCGCGTTCATTTGGCCCAATACCGAGTGAATGGCACATAAATTCAATGGGTGAATCCTCAGTGCGTAGCAATTGTTCCAATTCACGTAAACGACTTTCGCATTTAATGGGTCGTGCACCGAGATTTTTGCCATTTCGCTCGATGCGTATTTCAATCATTGTTGAAATTTCCATGCACGATTCCGGTATAGTAAATTGCAGCGTAAATGGATTGCGACATTTAAAATTGCGTATTTCAATCAATTCGCCAGATTTCTCGACAGCAATTTTAAGCGTATCATCCTTTTCGAGTGGTTCCGATAACATGGCCACAACTTTATTTTGACCAATTTTAACCTTCTTCGGCATTATGGTAAAACCCTCACTGGAGCAACTGGAAAAGCTACGCGATATGCTATTATTGCCGCAATTACTATTCGGATCGTGTATGGGCGGACGTTGACATAGTGCGCGTCCGAGAATATCGGTGGCAATGCCCAAAATATTGCTAATCTGTGCCTGATCATTATCGCGTACCACACAGCGACGCCATTTGTAGTAGCTGGGAAGTGCTGGAATTTTATAAAAAAAAAAAAAAATTATGATTAGATTTTTTGTTTAAAGTAAAAATGCAAAGAAATTACTAACCTGTTTTATGCAATTCCTTAACACGCTCCTCACTGACATCAAGCAATATGCCCAACACTTTGTCAACGCGCACAATAGCCGTGAGTTGAGTCATAAGAAATGAATGTGAAAGCGCTAATAGCGCCGGACACAATATGACAATCTGCAATGCTGTATTTTGATATTTGTGTGCAATCTCCTCGCTGAAGGGGCCATCTTCGATTTTGATATGCAAAAAACTGCAAAAAAAAAAAAAAAATAAAATAAATAAAAAAAATTCGAAATAAAAAATCGTTTTGCTACTCACTTGAATGGTTTGCGTCCGCGTTGCTTGGTAATCTTATCGAAATGATTCTTAAGAAAATTGGCACGCAATATAGCTCTTTCGCTATGCTTTGCTGTTATGATCAAAATATCGTCCATATTATTGTAACTATTGTAGCCGGCTGCACTTGCGCTGCCTGCGTTGCTCAGGGTTCCACAGTTGTCTGTAAAATGAAATAAAAAAAGAAAATTTTCAATGTAGCATTTTTTTATTTGTTGGTATAGCGCACATTTTATCAGTAACAAAAAAAAAAATTTAAAAAATGTATCTTTTAAAATGTATCTTGTTTTTTTTTTTTTTTTTTTTTGATAAGCCTGCCAAACGCTGCGTTTTCTTGCGTTTTTCTGATAATTTATGTGTTTACTTAGGACTTGACTTTAGCAAATTTATTGTATGCATTGCTCAATAGTTTTTCTTTTTTTAATATTGCTTAATGTCCAAATGCAAATACATGCATGTATCTAGATACAAAAAAAAATGTATCTTTCGGTTTATTTGTCTTTCTGATTATTTTGACAGCATTTTACCTTCTTCTTATATGAAACACAAAGTGACATTTTTTTTTTTGTGTGAAACGCAAATATTTAGTTTGATTTGTTTATATTTTTTAAAACGTTTAGATACTTTGTAACACTTTAATATTAGCACAAATCATTTGTTGACAAGTTGGCGCTTCAGTTTAAAAAAAAATTACAATAATTAAATTTAAATAAAATGCTAATTTTGATAAAACCAAAGTTTAAACACTTTTATTTTTAAAAATAAAGAACAATGTTGCTGTCTAAAATTTTTAACACGCTTGCAAGTCTAAATTAAATAAATTTTCAAACTTCCAAAACACTTAAAAATGCATTTTGTCAAAATGTGTTTTGTTTTTTTTTTTTTTTAAACAAATAAATTACACTTAATGCACACACACACACACCTATTTAGTATTTAGTAGAAAATCCATCTAGAATATTAAAGCTGAACAGAACAGAAAGCACACATAAATTTAGTCACGTTCCGCGCATTTAAATAAATCTTAATAAAAACGCAAAATCGAAAAAGTTAAAGATGACAAGAAGAACAACAGCAAAAACAATGAAGACGACGTCTAAGAAGATAAAGCTACTTTTTGTTTAAAAAATAATTTTTTGAAAAACTTTCGAACGAGTGCATTTCGAGTGTATTCGATGCTGCCAAACTGTGAAGATGCTGCTGCTGCGGCGAAGATGTTATCTCTTGGCCAAACAGAAAATTACTGTTGCATTTGTTTGCTGTCGCGAAGTATTTTGACACCCACAAGATTCAAGCAGCAGCAGCAGCAGCAATAGCAGCGCAACAGCAAAAACTTCCCAGTGACAGCGACTACAGCGACAGAAAAGCTGAAAGGAGTTTTTAAGGCGATTCATTGAAGCAAAGCGCGTTCCTACGCGTCTCAGCTAAAGAGTCTTCCTGTCTGTCTGTGCTACTTGCATTGTATTGGAATACAGAGAGGGTCGCTGGGTGCGGTATGAAACGCTGTTGCATGCGACATTTTTTAGTGTCGTCGCCGTTGTTTTGCTTTGCCACTGACTGACTACGACGTCTTCGTCTAGATGCACTGCAAAACTGCAGCTGCTGTTCATTATAGAATTATAAATAAGATGTAGCGAAAAAAATCAACAACAACAACTTTTCTATAACCAAAGCACTTATACGCTATATATGCGCTTTGTATCAGTGTAATATTTTTTTTGAAATACTAAATGTATCTGTCAGTTATTGCACCAACATTCCTTGTTCAAAATATCTGTAGCGCATTTTAAAGTCAGCATAGCCTAAACTGTTGCTGCTTTAATTCCTTCGATTTTGACTTATGCAAAAATAGCGACAAATGTTGCTTCTCTTTATTTTTTTGTTTAGTTTTATTTTTTGGTTTTTACTGTTTGTATATTTTTTTTTTTTTTTTTTTTTTTTGTTGCGCCGCCTTCACTTAATATTTTTTTTTATTTATATATTTATAAATATTTTTTTTTTTTTTTTTGCACTGCTACTGACTGACTGCCTGTCTGTCTGGCTGCCAACTTTATGCCAGATGCAGCTCTCTGACTATCCCGTTCCACACTTAGTGCAGTCTTTTGACGTTCATTCAGTAGCATCAGCGACTTCACAAGATGTGCAGAAAAAAAAAAAACTAAAAAGTATTTTCATATCTTAGTTTATTTTTTCAAAATTTTATTAATTTTTTTTTTGTTTTAATTTTAAGCATTTATTTTTTTTTTTTTTTTTTTTTGCACCACTCTAACATTTTGCATCTGCAAAGTTTGTTTACAGCCAAAACCAAATGACAACATAATTAAGTCGAAAAAGTTTTCAAAAACACTTCTTGTTAGTTTGATGTATTGCTTTTGAAAAAGTTTTTGCAGCGCATGAATTTAAGAAGTTTTTCTCTTTGAGAACGCCAGCCAGCATCTTTGTTGATTTTTCAATTGTCTTAAAAAAAGAATAACAAACTGAAACAGCTTTTACTGTGATTAATTACTTTTGGTTTTAATGGTTGAATTTCGTAGAATAGCGGATCTATGGCTTAGCATTTATTTGGTTATTTTATTTTGAAGAAATAACGAAAGATACATTTCGAAAAAAAATTCAGTAATTGAAAAAAGAATTAGGGGAAAAAATTGATTCCGGAATCTACTTTTGAATGTTTAAGGCTGTCTCTGAGACACTTGATTCACAACTCAGCTTTTGTGTGGTATAGCATAAGGCTGACTAGTCCGTCGCTCAGTCGTAACTAGTGAAAGCTGACGAACGTAGGCGCATAACGATCATTTATTGAGAAATTTAATAAATAGAGTTGCATAAGTAATAATGTTTGTTTTTCACTCAAAACACTTTGGGATCATACAGTGGTGTGACCGAAATCTCTGAGTTTTGGTATAAATACTCGAAAATTGATACGATGACACCGACACTTCAAGGTTTTCGTTGATTGCATAAGGTAGCCATTTTTTTTTTTAATTCTTAGAATTTCTTTACAAAAAAAATAAAATTTTGTAGCAAAATTTCAAGGTTTTAGTTAAAACTGAAGTGAAAGTGTTTTCGGTGACACTCCTGATAATTGTTCTTGAGAGAGAAAAACCAGAAAAAAAAAAAAAAACACATACAAAAATATCTTAAAAAATTCAACAAACACAAAAGATACTTTCATACATACATAAACGTAGGGTATACAATAAAATGAGTTAAAAAAAAAAAATAAAACAATTTAATTTTGAAATGCTTATGAACTGCAACAGAACAAGAAACATCTGTGAATTGTTAAGATTGCACTGTTTTATTTTTTTTTTTTATTTTTTTTTATTTTTGCAAGAAGAAAAATGCGTCCCTTTGTTTAAATATATAATTTGGCTGCGTTTTTATACAAAGACAATTTTTATTTTTTTTATTTTTTCACAACTTTACGCATTTCTTTGCTAATTGCTCTACAAGCAGCCAAAATAATTTTACATAAAATATTTTGATTGATTCATTTTAAATTGCAGCAGCCAAACTGAACTTACTCATCTCGACATATTCGTAATCAGAATTTTTAGAATTTCGTTTTGAAAAGACACAACTTGTAAATATTTTACATGATTTATTATTCGTATTTGATTTTTCGTTCATTTTTTATTCTTCTTCTTTTATTTTGGTTTGTTCTTTTTTGCGACAGATTTAATTTATCCGTTTTAGCTAATTGTCGCTTAAACAATAGAAACACAACTGAAATGAAAAGCTATGCTATGAGATGAGTTAAAATAGTAGCAGACACACACAGAGTAGTGATTTAGCGAATTAAACAAGCGAATTATTGTTTTAATTAATTGATTAAAATAATGTGACATGAGTTAGTAAAGTAAAGAGAGTAACTGAATAAAAGATTGGATTGCATAGATAGACGATGACGACATACAAAACTTGTACATACTTTTTTTACCAAATAGAAATTGTTTTCAATTGTGCAAGAGTATTAATTTTTTTTTTTTAACTATTTGCTTCAAATTTTTATTAAATTTTACTTTATCACAATTTATTAAAAAAAAAAAATATACAATCTCAGCAATGCTTTTTTTTACTTTTGAAGCTTGCTGTAAGCTGAATTAAGACAATTTAAATGAATGCCATTGTCTGTGCACTGTTTCAGCGTTAAACATAAATCAAAATAAAAATGCGGGATTAAATATTGTTTTGGTATTTTTTGTAGCATTTATTGAGGAAGCGTATAAAAAAATCAAAGCATTCAGAAGGCAAGCAGCAAATTAACAAACTCAAAAAAAAAAAAAAAAAAAAAAAAAAATTCTCTCTTTATTTTTTTTTTATTTTTTCAAACAATTTTTATTTAATTATGTCAACTCTAAATTAATTATGTAGCAAGTTGTTTCTTTTTTATGCATCAATTAAATGCTTTTTAATGCGTTGCATGCATTAATTGAGCTATAATACTCAAATGTATCTAGATACTTTTTTTTTTTTTATTTTTGGCTACTTGTGTGGTCAGCGCATAAAATTTTTCACATATAAATTCAAGTGACCTAAAAAATAAAAAATAGGCAAATATATGCGTTTATCTAAATAAATTCAGCCAGATTTATGCGCATTGTTTAATTTTTTTTTTGTTTTACTTATATGCATATACGTACACAGCAAATGTATCTATTAGGTTGTATAGCGCATTAAATTGTTAAACTGCGTCGTCGTCGTCGTCGTCGTTTTTATGATTTAATAATTTATTTATGCATAAATCATAACATAAGTGTTCTAAATTGTTTTAGTAACGCTTTTATGTGTAGCATTCTCACTCATTGCATACAGCTTTGCTGCCCACTGTATACGCCAGTGTACGAGTATATTCTGTGTATTCTCACTTGTGATTCTTTATAGTTAAATCCGTTATATTAAATGTCCATCAAATGGTAATTGTGTGACTTTTTTTACAACAATTTTAATGTGTGTGTGTGTATGTGTGTGTTTTGTTTAGTAGTGTACTACATACACATACATCAAGTTAAATACTCTTTATGGGAATTTGACAGCTGTGCTCATTGTACTGGACACTATTTGAGTACGTTAAGCATAAGTGTAACGATTATAAATGGCATTGTCTCTCTGCTTCTCATAAATGCCTTGCCTTGATTGCATTGAATAGACCAGCAGCTTGTAAAATCAGTGTAATTTTCAACTGCATAGATACACAAAATGTATCTTTACAAAATACGAAAAGACATGTGTACCATGTGGGTAACTGGACAAAAAAAAAAAGTATAAATGCTTGTATGTAGCTACTCAATAGTAGTATTCATGAACTTGAATTATTTAATTTAGAAAAAACATTTAACATGTTTGAAATTAGAAAAACATTTCACGAAAATGGTATGCATGCGCAAAAGAAGAATTTCCATATTAATCTGCACTACAAATTCTCAGTTTCTGTATCGATTCGTGAGCTTAGACACATACCTAATTCTTCAATACACATCGGACTTATTCCAACAATCAAAACAATTTGTCCCAAAGGGTCCAAGTGCTATTAAAACCACAAAAAATTGACTGAAGTAGTTATGGACACAGTAAACAGGTCTTTTTTTGAACATGTTCAGTTATCTATATACAAATTTTTCATCTCATAATTTATTTAATTTTTTTGTACAGCCTACATCCGAGGGGTAAAAGCGTATGTTAAGTTTTTCGCAAATATATATATGTAACAGGCAGAAAGAGGCATATAAAGTATATGCATTCATGATCAGCAATGATAGGAGAGTAGATCTGGCTATGTCCCTCTGTCCGTCCATTCGACTGTCATGCTATCGATCGTATGAAAACGATTCTCTCGGAGACTGTAAGAGACAGATCCACCACTTTGAATTGAAACTGAACCGTCAAATGCTCACTTTTTTTAGTCTCACTTTAAGAGATAGTCCAGATACAAATCTATCCCAAAATTTTGGGTTTTTGCATTAAAACGTCTTGGTTTCTTATTCTAGGAACTTCAAATTTAGTATAAACTAGCAGGTACCCGCGGCTTTGCTCGCGTTTTTTTTTTGCTTCTCTTTGGTGGCTAAATATAAATTGTTAAAAAAATGTGGGTTCAAATTTTGGAAATCCCATAAACACGACTAACCATCATTCAAATACGTCCAGTTTCAAGTCTCTACGTTTATTCAATCCAAATGTATGACTTTTTTTCAAGGCTCTCATTAGGCCCCGGGTCAAAAATTTCTAAAATCCCGTCGAAGTGCTCACCTGTTACAAAATAAAAGAAATTGGTAAAAAATCTATTTTGGGTCCATATAGGTCCAAATTCCGGAAATCCCTTGAACATCTTGAACGCTAAAACTGTTTTTTAACCATCTTTCAAATCAGCCCTGTTTCAAGTCTCTACGTCTATTTACTCCAAAGATATGGCTTTCCGGTTTCAAGACCCACATTAGGCCCAGGGTCAAAATACGAACACACATGCAAAAGTCCAGTAGTTTTCGCGTCCATCGATCACCAACAGAACTTGGGACTTATTTTTACATATATAGATTATGTTTAGAATCCAAACAAATTTTAGGTGTAATCCCCATCCAAATTTGACCTTTTTTTTTGAGTTTTTTGTATAAAAATAAAGTATGGTACTAACAATAAGATAAGACTTAACTTCAGGTACATAAAGATTGGGTGTAGAGCATTTTGCAGTCGAGGATATTCGTTTTATAAAATAAATATTTACGCAATTTAAGGCATTCTTTTACGCGGCATGAATTTCCATAAAAATAGAAAAAAATCCGCAGTGGCAAAATATTTTGCCTAATAAGCATCTTTCGCTGCAATAAATTCAAACGAATTTTTTTAAGTGTAAAACTATGTAGAGTGTGACTAAAATGTTATTGCATAAAAAACTTATTGAGCATTTTTATTTATTTTATTTTTTTTTAAAACGTAGCGCAAAATAGCACATCTGCTGTTGTAACTGCAACTGCAACTTAAAGAAAAAAAGAAATATGTAGGAGTAGTCTATGTGGTACGTTGCAGTGGGCAAGTGTAGCTCTATTAAAAAATGCCTACTGATAATTACGATTATGCTGTGCTATGAAGTGCTTAACTAAAGCTGATAAAGTTGCTGTACTGACGATTATTATGTTGAGAAGAGATAAATACTTATGTACGCTTGCAATGTTTATGTACATTGTATGTGTATGTGTGTGTGTATGTCGTATAATATTGCTCTATAAACAAGCTATTTCCTGTTGTTAGATGGCGTTTATTGCATATTTGATGCTCGTTATTGTTTTTGTTTTTTGTTGTTGTCTATTTGCATGTCCATTTTTTTTATTTCTTTGCTTTCAGCACATTGAACTCAATTGGAATTTATTATAAATTATTTGAGTAGCAATTGCTGTCAATAAGAAATATCCTTTCTTTTTTTTGTAAGCATTTTTATTGAAGTAGAAAACATTCTGTTTGCATTTTAATGCATTCCACATTTGAATTTTCAACTGGGAGGTCTATCAAATTGAGGGGGTTTTTTTGTTTCAAATGTTGTTGTCTTTACTTTTGACATTTTTGACATTAATGCGCTGTCGTTTTTGTTGTTGTTGTTGTTTTTCTTGTTCTGATGCTTCCGTGTCTTTTAAAAAAAAAAAAAAATAATAAATAAAAACAAAAAGTTTAACATTTTGTCTGGGGCTGCTTTTTGAGACATGGAAGCCATTGGTTTCTTTTCTATTGCATTAAATATTGTGTTTGTATCTTTTTGTTTGATTTTTTTTTTTTTGTATATTAAATGTTAATGTTTTTTTTTTTTTTCATTTTTAGTTAAGTTGCTTTTTTAACATAAAGCACGTGCAGCATTCATTTTTTTTTTTTTTGTTGAAGATATTAATGAGAAAATAGCTCAAATGTCTTTGTTGAATAATTATGCAGCAGGTGTTATATATCTGATTTGATTTTCTTTTAAAGAAAAAAAGGGGAATAATAAAATAAATGTGAAATGGCTTATATTTTTGAAAGAGTTTAGTTGAAACAGCTACATACTCGTATGTGGGAAATAGATAGAAAAAAAGTAGATAGAAATTTAAACAATTTTTTTTTTTTTATATAAACTTTTGAACTCCGAAGCATATGCAAATTTGCAATTAGATACTTTTAGATACTTTCTATACACAACTGTACGTCTGTCCGCATTCAAATATACAAGTAGCCGCTAAGTGTTTAGTGAGTTACTTGCCATAATTTAGTTTGTATGCTTCTAACTAAAAAAAAAAAATAGTTTTAAATGCTTCTATTGGTAAAAGTTCGTCAAAAATAGTTCGCACATGTTTCTTTTCATTTGAAGTTTACTAAAGTTTCGTTGCTATTAGAATTTATATTTTATTTCATTTCTATTTTTAAATATGCAAAACAAATAAACAACAACAGAAAAGCAACAATTTTTCAAAACTGCAAAAGTATTAAACAATTCCAAGAAACTTAAATATTTTTCAATATCTTTTAATGCTATGGAACGCCTCAAATGTATCTCATATATCTTTTGGGTTAAATACTGCGTTGATTAATTTATGCAACACGAATTTTTCCCTCGTTGGAGTTTTACTTTTTTTCTCTTTTTTTCCAAATCAAATGCCGCATATGACAACTTTATCAAACACTTCATCAAATTTATTTATTTTTATTTTAGTTTTTTTTTTCTTTCTTTTTTTTTTTTTGTCATTAAAGCATGTCACCGTTGTCGTCGTCTTCATTATAGTTAGTGTTATTTTTTTTTTTTTCCTTTACTTGATTTTTGTCTCGTAACTTAACTTTGGGGTGCATTATAATAAATTTTAGTTTTACTAAGCGCGACATTAGATCAACGCAAAATCCATTTAAATGTTGAAAAATCTTTACTGGAAAGCAAAAAAATAAATCTAAAAAAAAAAAAAAAAAAAAGATCTTCATGTATCTATCTGTCTGATGAATGAGTAAATGTGCTAATAAATGTCTTCATAAATTTTTACGAACAACATGCCACACACAAAAACAGCGCAACAGCAACAATAATAATGACAACAACTTAAGCATTATCTATGCTATATATTAGATACATTCATACATATACAAGTATCTGTATCTTTATTCTTTTTTTTTTTTTTTTTGCTTTTGAAACTTGTAAAAAATAAAGCGCATAAATAGCTCAATGCTCAATTTAGCATTTTGAATTTATCTATTTTTATTTGCTTGTAAGTAGGCTAGAATGTTTTAGAATTTTTTTATTTTTTTTTATGCTTCGCAATTTTTCTTGTTGTAATGAAAGTGTTAAATTTTTATTTTTATGTTGCATTTTTAAGTGCATTTTTGATTGAATACATACATACTGTATGTATAGAAGTACGTGTCAACATATGTTCATAAATTTTGAAAAATATCGGAAGTTGTGAAGAAGAAAAACTAGCGGAAGTTGTCAATAATTTGATATTTTTTTGATTTATTTGTATTTTCTTCTTTTTTTTTAAATTTATTTTATAAAAGAAGTCTTTATTGTTATGACTGTTTAGCTGTGTCTCCTCAGAATTAAAAAATTGTCAGTCAAAAAAAAAAAAATTTAAATTAAAAAATAATATTTGATTTATTTTAAATTAAAATAATATGCTGCTCATATTTTCCAGCGCCCGCATATTTTAAAAAAACAAAGAAAAATTTATAAAATGGACAAACGCTTAAGTAGTCGTAAAAAAACAAATAAAAAAAAGCTTTGCTGCAATGAAGCCAAATTTTTCATTTCCGTTTATTAAAAAAAAAAACAAACTAAATAAAGCGACAAAAGCAAAAAAACCAACAACAAAAACAATGCAATGCGTGCATAAATTGTTTTTGTTATTATTGGCAACTTTAATATAAATGAAAATATATGCACACGTGTGTGTGTGTGTGTTTGTGCTTCCTGCGTGCGCGCGCGTTTTATGCTAAAATCAAACGAACACACACATACATACATAATATATTCATGCAGACTTTTATATATAAACAAAAACAACAACACTTGTCGTTTTATGTTATTGTTACTGTTGTTGTTTTTGTTGTTGTTTTTGTTGTAATTGTCATTACATTGCTTCTATGAACGATTTCCGGTGCGTACGTACGACGCCATCTTCTACTTTCAAAATTCTCTCTTTCTGCACACGCCACTCTCTTGCGCTGTTATGGCGCTGCTGCTGCGGCTTAAAGGTTTTTTTTTTATTGGACAAAATTTGATTTAAAAGTAAATAAATAAAAATGAATTATTTTTTCTAAAATCTGAAGCTATTCAAATTAAAAAAAAATGTTAAATTATTTTAAATGGCTTAAAAAATATTAATATTTTCTATAATAAAAGTACAACTCCTCAACAGTTTAAATTTCACTGTCTGAACACGTACGTACAAACTCCTTTCGTTTATTAAATTACAAATGTATGCATTATTGTTGTCTGCAATTTCTACTTCAACGCAACCATTTGCATTACGCAGTCTGTAATTGTTTTTATCCTTTGCTATTTTTAATTTTGATCCCCTATTTTTTTAGTATAATGCGTCTGAGTCGTTATAGTTTATCGTCATTATTATTTTTTTTTGTTTTGTATCTCAAACAGCAGCATTGGCACGCGCTTTTCATTTTGTGTAAAATTTCAAGAAGAAAAAAACCAAAACAAAACTAAGTGCATCTGTTGCACATTTCAAATATTGGGGGGAGTGAGTGAGTGTTTTTTTTATGTAGTTGGGGTTTCCTTTTTTTTATGACAGCACGCATCAATGTAATATTGTGCCATGATTTTCTATACTTTTATTTTTTCTCTTCTCCCGCTACGATTCATTTCTAATTAAAAACGTGCATTCTCGATGGCAGCTAGTAAAGCGCGACTCGTACAAAAAAAAATGTCTAGACTATCTTATTTTTATAAAAAGCAGAGAAATTTAATCTTTGCGCTATTTTCATAAACAGCGTTTGCTGCTGTAGTGAAGGGTTAAAAACGCGTAACACGTGTTTAAGGCTTCAAAATTATGCTTGTGCCGAAAATAGATTCTATTAAAATTTAGCTTGTCATAAAATCTGTTTTAAATACATGTCAAATTTTAAAGAGTAATCTTTTTTTTTTTTTTTAAAGCCTCATACAGGCAAATTGTTTGCTGCAAACCGGCGTTGTATCTTGGGTTCAAAGTGCACACACGCATGTGTATGTTTTTCAGTTAAGGCACGTAAGCGGAAATTGTCTAAGCTGAAGCTTCATTTCTTTTTAATCTTCTATGACAGACGGAAATCATTGAGCGGAAATTGTTTATTGAATTTTTGTATTAAAGGTTTTCCATTGAAATTCGTATTCTTGGAAATGTTCTGTATTTAGTATTCAATTAATTTTAGTATTTAAGTGAAGCAACAGATTTTTATTAAAGAATTCTATAATGAAATTTTAAGATGCTAGAAACCGTTTTGAAAATCTGATAACTGTAGCTAGGCTTTAGTGCAATTCAACAAACCTAAAATTGCTGAAAACCGACGTAAGAATTCCATTTCATAAAACAACGACTTCAAAGATAGCGCAACAACACGTAGCGCAAAAAAAAACAACAACAAGAACGTTGAATCGATAATCCTTTCATTAATATGCCAAACATTCAAGTAGTTTGAATACAAAAAAAAAAAAAAAAAAATCTGAAAAAAAAAAAATTGAAAAATCAAAGCAAACTAAACTCTTAATCGATGTAGCATCGCACGCTCATTGAAACGTTGCGCGCATTTTAAGTATTACAAACAATTTTGTATTCAGAAGCAATTTTTTTTTTTTGGTTTAGTTTGCGGCTGTATTTCAAATCAAATTTAATTGAGCGATATACGAGAAACTGATTTCAAGAGTAAAAGACTTAGAATTCTAAACAAAGCACTTGAGAGAGTATACCTTTCCAACTATGCTATTAATTAAAGATGTGCTCTATTTTGTATGCGATTTAGTTAAGTAGCACACACACACAAGTGCACATGTAAGTAGAATTTTAATTTTAATTTAAGACTCACCACAACAAAATGTTTCCATTTCGATTTCCTCCATTTTGTTTTTTGTATTTTTTGATAAATCTTGTATATATTTTTAATTTATTTTTAATATGCACAAATATCAAAAAATATTAAAGCACACAAAATTCACTTGCACATATTTATATTGTCTTGTTTTCTTGTATTGCCAAATAAGAATTGCCTTTTTTTTATTTTTAGAATCGAAGCAACGACGACGACACGCGAGCGTACAAAACGCAACTGAGAAGCGCATGCGCAAAGCGATCCTTAAACTGGCAAACAACCAAATCAAATTAAACGAATGCCGGAAAACTTTAAGCGCAACTTGACAGCTTAAGCAGTGCACGAGAGAGAAAGAAAGAGAGAGAGAGAGAGAGTATAGAAAGAAAAGCAACTTAAAGAATTATAAATGAAGAATCGAATAATCGAGAGAGCGTTATTTTTTAATCGAAGAGAGCTACAAATGGCGACAATAAAACATTTTTTCTTATTTTTTTTTTAGCCGATAATTCTTTATTTGTAAAAGTATGGAACGTGCCTGAATACTTTAATAAGTTGTACTGCATTGGCTATAAGAGTATGTAAGCCGCTAAATAAAAAACAAGTTAATAATTTTTACATATACAATAATAATTTTTTTTTATGACTTTTAAATAGCAAAGCTTAATAATTGTAATTTTGAAATATTATCATTTTTATATAAATTTTTTTTCTTATTACCAATCATGCACGCGCGTCATAAATTTGTTAAAAGAAAAAAATGGCAAATTAGAAACAGTTAGGAAGCAGCTTAAACGGAGACAACGGCGAAGGAGAGAGGGAGAGTGCAACTAATGTGACGCCATTTTATAAGCTAGTGATGTGCAGTGATGTGTATTATAATTTATTTGATTTAAGTGACACAAGAAACTGCAGACAAGGCCAACAGCGACAGATATTTCTCAGAGTAAAAAAAAAAATAATAAAAAAAAATATATAAAATTATATTTTATGTGACTGCAGGCGTCTGCAACAAAGCATAAAAGTGGAAAATTATTATTTAGTTAAAAAGAAACTCAGATACCCTCTTTAGTGCAGATTTGTGTGTTTAGCACAAAGAGACAACAGCGTTGTACCCCAAGTTTCCCGAACTAATGGTTTCTCATAGACTTAACTCATGGCTTTACAGTTTCTCCTACAAAAATTATTTAACTTATAAACGTTTTTTCCATAACGAATGTAGGGTATATTATATTTTTTATGCTTATTTCTTTTAAGTAAAAAAAAAAGATACAAAAAAGGAAACTTATCTTTTTTCTTCGTTTTTTTTTTTTTTTTTTTTATTTCTTGTTTTGTGTTGCGTTGAACGTGAGCAAAAATTTAAGCATTTAACTTGAGTTTATAGGATTTAAGTTGACTGTTTTTGTTTTTATTTTTATTTCTTTTTTTTATTTTTTATTATTAATTCCTTTCTATATGCATACGCTGCATGTTGTCTCTGTTTGCTGCATAAATTGTTCCTTTTTGGTAAACATAAGAAAAATTTTTATTTTTGATCTTCAAAAATATGTTAATTTTTCTTTAGTTTTCTGATTTTTGTGGTTTTGAATTTTTAATTTTTTCCTTCTTCTTCTTTAGTTTAATGTATGCTTGTTGCATTTTAACAGGTGTAACAGACACATTTAATGTTTACAATTATTTTTTTTTTTTTGTGATTTATGAGAACTTGTAAGCAGCTGGCTTTTGATAAAATAAATTAACTTCTTGAAGCTTAAGAATGGCAAATAAAAAAATGAGCTCTGCTATAGACATACTTCTCTTGAAAAACATTACGGATAAAGTTTTAAAGTTTGGAACTCAAACACTGCTGAACTCTTACATATGTGATAAATTTTATTTAAAAAGTATAACTACAATTCCATTTATTCGGACTAACAATTAGGCAAAATTTTGACAAAATTTTGGGGTAGATTTGTATGCGAGGGTTCCCCCTTAAATTCGGGGCTAGAGAAAAACCGTCTCCACTTATAGTCTCTGAGATAATCGTTTCCATAGGCAGCCAGCATGACAGATGGACGGACGGCCATAGCTAGTTCAATTCCCCACAATCGGCATAATGCAGTTATCTTTACACCAACTTCATGCCCAAAAATGCTTCTAACAAATAACTGTACACGTCAAATATTGTCAAATATGGTCACCTTATGTGCAAATATGTTTGTATGATTGGCAAATGCATTTGACCTGACAAATAACGATAAAAATGAATAATTTGTACGACAAATAAATTTTGTGTAAATAAAGAAAAAAAAAATAATTTATTAACACAAATATTGATATGCTACAATGCGTATGTGTATGTTTGCGCATTTCCGCTTTTCAATTGGCGAGCGCGCTATATTCTTATACATAATTTTCCAATATGGCGAACGCATGTCGTAGCTGTGGAACTAGTTAGACTATGCCTATTGATGAAGCGCAAAAATAGACAAATATTCAAATAGACAAACAGATGGACGGATGGACGGACGGACAAACGTTTAAAGTCAATAAACGCAAAGCAAGCAAAACAAAAAATAAAAAAAAAATATGGAGTTGAAGTTGTAGTGGAAATTTTGCATAATTGATTTTTGTTGTTATGTTGCTACATGTTTTTTGTTGTTGTTGTTGTTGTTGTTGTAATGAAACGTGTTAATGGCACGGAAGCAACAGTATATACAACATTATTATTTTATTTTTTGAACAAACAACATTTGCTATCCAAACACTTTTTTTTTTTTTTTTTTTTGCATATGGCGCGTGCCATTTTACATTTCCCATTTTGTATTTTTAATTTTTATTTTTCTTTATGCCAAATTCGGAAGCACAAATGCCAAAAAAACAACAACAACAACTACGCACATTGACTTTAAAAAGTTTTTGGACTTGAAAGTTGACAATAAGTCAATATGTCCGTCTGTCTGTCTCTCTGCATATATTGTAAATAAACTTTAAAGCAAAAAAAAAAAATACGCTGCTTTCCATCAAATTCAATCAAATGTCAAATTGAATCGATTGAACGAAAAAAAGAAAACACAGCCATATATTCTTTTCTTTTTTTTTCCATTTCCATTTTTCCTCGCTTTTGCAACATTTTTAATGTACTGCGGAAATTTCAATTTGAAATATTTGTCTGCCTTTATGAACTATCTATAATAATGATGAAGTTTCTGTTTTGTTTATTTAGTTTATGAATACCATAAATAGCGAACGAGTAGTTTGTAGTTGTGTCTGTCTTGTCGGTCTGTTTTATATTCTTGGTGGTCTACGCATACCCATGAAAGGGGCACTGAACAGAGCAAAGCAGCAATTTATCTTATTTACAGCATTCTGAATTGTCAGATTTTATTGTAACTTTGTGCATATTTTTTTGAAATATTGCAGGTGATCAAAATAAGCAAAAGAAAAAAACAGGTCAAACGTCAAATTGTCTGCAAGTTGCACTTGTTTCGAATAAAAAATTATCTTTTTTTTTTTTTGTAGTCTGCGGGGGAACTTGTTCTTTTCTTTTTTTTTTTTTTTTGGTTATTTGTACTAAAATGTTTATGAAGTGCAGCAGCAGCAGTAGTCGTAGTCGTCGGCATTCGGTAGTCATCATCCGTTGAGTGCAACGTTTTGTTTGCTTCTCAGAAACATCTGTTTATCAAATTACACAAAAACGTTTGTTTATGAGTGCCAGCAGCAGATGAAGTATAAAAGAACTTTCTGCTATATACAATGTATGTACTTGGAATAATATTAAACAGAATGCATACAATAATGGCAACGCATTTTACTTACAAAAAGAATACTTTAAATGTGTTGCCTATACTTGAGTTTTTTTTTTTAAGAGTTTTTTTTTTTCTATCTAATGCGATAAGTCAAATGATGAGTTAGGAAGATATATATTTTTTGTAGAGTGTTAAGATGAACGTTTGAAATTTTGTTTTAATATAAAAATAATTTTATGGTGTCTATTTTTGGTTCATAATTATTTGACTCAAACATTACACTCTTGGGTGGATCTAGAAAATAGAGAATTTTTTTGTCTGCCCAAGAAAGGGTTCGAGTCTATACTTTCAGACTATCTGCAAAATAAATTTTTTTTTGAATACAATTTAAAAAGTTATGGTTTCTGATTCTGTTGTCTATCAACCGTTATACTCTTTAAATTTAGAAACAGTTTCTAGAACAGTAATCTTGGAAAAAATGTTGTTCAGATGGTTGATTGAGAATAAAATGATATCATCATAAAAAAATTAAACATTTTGGACAACAATATCTCCAAAACAGTTCGACTTAGAAAAAAATCTGCCTTCATTTTTGGATTCTACATGAAATATTACATTGAAAATGGGTATTCAATAAAATATATCGAAAAAGCTGTTGATTGTATACATGTGAATCAAAAGACATGTTTTTATACCCGTTACACATAGTGTAAACGGGTATATTCAGTTTGTCCAAAAGTTTGTAACGCATTGAAGGAGGCATATGGAGACCCCATAAAGTATATACATATATTTTTGATCAGCTCGATGAGACGAATCGATCTAGCCATGTCCGTCTGTCCGTCTGTTTGTTGCTATGCGATTTATTTGAGGAAGATATAAAGATATTGAACTGAAATTTTAAACTTAAGCTTTTCTCGGCAACGACTAGTTCGAAAATGAGAGTGCCACGCCCATTTTTAGGTCCCATTTTTGGTAAGCCCCCATACAAACTTATTTTTATTTTTTTCGATTTTTTGTTTAAAAATTATTATTTATGAATGTACTCGCTCCCAATTGGGTAAAAACATTTCTTTTGTCATCCAGGGTCAAAACCAAGACGCCACGTCCATTTTTAGGGTTAGCCCTTAATGCCCGTTACAAATTTTCCGCCCATAATCCCTTCCACTATGTGTGAAAGCAGTTATTTTTTCTGAATGAAATCAATTAAAACTTGGTTAACATCAATCCTAATGTCAACTCCATCGCATATGGTAAAGATAGAGCTATTTTTAGCAGCAAAAGCCTCCATAGTCATTTGATCTTAGATAAACTATTAAAAGTTTAGTGTAATGGGTATTCTACATGCTTCGGTTCCATCGAAGTTAACGTTTCAATACCATTGTTTTTACTTCATTTCAATTGTATACTGTGCCTACCAACCAGTGTATACATGATTTAAAAAAATTGTACAGTACTACTTCCGACATAAAAGACAAAAAAAAATTTTTTTTTGTCCGCTTGTAAATAGCAAGGAACAAGTGAAAGAGGAATGCTAAATTTGTGAAATGCCAGATCCGAAGCCGGTTATTTACGATCGTTTACGATATCATTCGCAACCATGGTGAAATAACAATTATTATTATTTCGCCAATAACAGTTATTATTATTTTACCATACAAACAATGACAAAACAGAGACGAATTAAAAGCTCCATACTGATTGTCTCAGGTATTTATTATTTATTTTAAATTAATTTTCGTGTAAAGATTAGCAACAAAAAACCTTCTTTACGGAAGAGCTCTTCACTCAAACTTTATTATAAAATAATTTCCAATATTTATTATTAATTTTTTAAAAATTTTAATCTATAAATACAAAAAAAAAATCTCCAAAAAACCCAATTGAATATATCATACACGGATCTAAACGATTATATTTAATAAGCACAAAAAAAACACTGAAAAGCACTGAATCATAAACTAAAATATTAAATACAATTTACTCGTGTGGACGCCATGCCATGCCACGTACAGCGTATGTACATCGATTATAGCGCATGCATTGCGTCGTTAAGACAGACTTTAGTGAACACATCACGAATGCAGCACCAACTTTCATTCGCATACATCATGACGCCACAAGCGTACGCACTCTGATGTGGAGTGCTGTCAATGTCAAAAACGCAACAAATGTCATTTAAATAAACATTTAATATAAAATACGTACTAAATAGTTACAAAAACAAAAGAATAAAAATGTTTATAATAAAAAAAATACTATACTACTATGACTACTTGCAAGTTGCAATGGGTTGACATAAACAATACATTCTCTGCTGCTATTTTATGCGATACAAATATGTGTGCAGATACATATGAAGTACGCAGCAATTAGCACTTGAGTAAATATTAAAAAAAAAAAAAAAAAAAAAAGAGAAAAGCTTCAGTTTAATAGTGTACGAAGCTATTATACTTTACAAACAGGTTTGCCAGTTGTAAAGCTTGAGATACTTTAGGGTTGTAGCAGCAATCATTCGTTATATGGTTCTATAAAAAACTTTAGTTTTTATTCTGCTCAATCCCTATCTTAATTACTTAAAATGATGCTCCACTTTTTTTATTTTGTGGTAATTTTCTTTTGTAGAACTTTGAGATACATTTTAAGCAAATGAAACTTGTGGCAACTAAAACTTTTGACAACGTTACAAACTGCTCAATTAACTGCAAATACACATATTCAAGCTATAGTTGTAGCGTATAAAAATGATACTTTATAAAGTAAAAATATGCAATAAGTGTGGCGCCTATTTTATTGTAACAACGAAACGAAAACCAGACTTAATATGCAAACGTGCGACAAAATGCAATTGTTTAAAAAATAAACACACAGATACACACACATACACATGCATGCGTATTTGTGGGGTAGGACATGGCGTATACTTGACAGTTGAAAAACAGAGAAAATAAAAACAAAGGCAACTCAACTGAACTGAACTTGGTTCGATTTGAAGTACAAAAATGCGAACGCAATTGTTGGAAAATAAGAGTAAGATACATTTTTTTTTGTATACAGTAGATACTTTACTTAGATACATACACACATACATATACAGTATGTGTATGTACATTTCAACTTCATTGCTGCTTGTCAACGTATAAATATTTATTGCACATTACTGTCGCAATTCTAACGATTTGCTGCTTAATATGTGAAACGATTTTAGAATATTTAATAAAAAAAAAAAAAAAATTAAAAAAAAAATACTCTTTTGAAAAGCGGCAAATCTTTAGATGATTTCGTACGATTATGATAAGAAAATACATTCTTGGGTATAAATAGTAAAATTAAAACTTACCTCGTCGTTTGTGTGAACCACGATATTTGGTTGGTGAGAGTACGGGCGGACGTGGTGCCATAACATTGGGCACCTCATCCGGTGATGTCAGCGTAATTGTGGAGTGTTTCTGCGTTGAAGTTTGTCTCCAATTGCCAAATGAATGACGTCGTGTACCGCTGCTTGGCAATGTATGATGTTGTTGTCGTTGATTTTGATGATGTTGCTGCTGATGCTGATGCTGTGTATGCTGCGTTTTGCTATTGAAAAAATGATAAATTTTACATGCACGATTAGCGACAATCGCAGGAAGATGTCAACAGCTGCATTTATCAACATTTCGCACATCAAGAGTTGTTTTTTTTTTTTTTTTTTGGGCTTACCTTATGCCACAGCTGTTGCTACTAAAGACCTCATCCAGATCTGTTGCACTAACCATGCCCATAAATGTTGCTGCCCCATGTGAATGTGTTTCGTTGTATGAACCTAAACGTTCACGAAATGTTTCCGACTGTGAGTTCGATGATCGTTGACGTTGCATCAATGGTTGCAGTTCAAAAGATTGCTGCATAAATTGAGCAGAGAAGAAAAAAATGAAGAAGAAGAAGAAGAAAAAAATTGAAGTTGCAAATTAGAAACACAAACATGCAACATTTTCCAAAACTTTTACACTTGTCCGCCTCGAGCGGAAGTTTATGATTTGTAACATAGATAAATTAGAATTTTATGAGATGTTCCGCATTTTTGCTTTTTTTTTTTTTTTTTTTTTATTATGATTTATTGCGTCGTGTATCATTAACTTACATGTGAGAAACCGCCCAGCGAGTTGAAACTACCGCGCGGACTTCCGAGTGCTATATTTGCTGTACTGTCCAGATTTGCAGATGTAATGAGACGTGTCTGTTCTGGAATGACCACGCGTGGACTGCTGCCCTTTGAATTGCGCCGTTTAAATAGAAAGAAACCTTTACTCGACGTTTGCGAGTCCGGTGTGCGTGGTGATTTGGTGGTGTCATTGTAGAAATAATAGGGATTATCTGTAATAAAAAAAAAAAATTTAAATTAAAATTTAAAATGTTTTCTGATTTAGCTATATATGCTATCTTTATACATGTGTATATCTTTTAGATTGCTTATCTATATTTAAATAGGAAAGGAATAAAACGTAACCTATTTGCTTGATATTTCGTTTATTAAAAACGTTGTGAAGAGAAACAGCGCAGAGTACGAGTTTTTTCTTTAAAAATTATGCATTAAAAAAAAAGCAGGAAAATAATTTGTCTGAATGACTGGAACCAGAGATTGGCCATTGATTATGCCACGACTGGATTCCGAATTCGTGTTCAGAATTATTCCATCACCTAAAACACGATTTTTATACTCTTTGGGGTAGGATATCTCGAAACACAAGGGAGGATGGAAAAAGTTCTGAGCACAGTTTTGTAGTAAGCACACTAAAATACTTCGTTTACCCTATATCCAGTCTCTGGTTCTGAGCTGTCGAAGCTTTCCAAAGCTAATTTTGCCTAGCTAGGTTAACGGCTGTTGTCTGGGTGAACACCAGGATGAAATCCCAGATTGGTATTTTTTTTTTCACAATTTTTTAAACCAAGAAACATTCTCTATTCTATTTATAAACCTCAATCTACTCTATGATTTTCAATTGGTATAGACATATTTATTCGGACCAGCAAAAGATTTAAGCCCTGAACTCGTTATTGTTCTTAAAACTTTTAGTGGGTTTAAGATATGCCAATTTGAAAATGAGTCTGTCGGCTCTAATGAATTTGTTTGTTAGATGAGAGTTTACTGTATTCTTGATCAGCACGACAAGTCGTGTCGATCTAAACATGCCCGTCTCCGTATAACACAAAAACTCTACTTTTTAAATCTGATCTTTAAATGCCTATTTTTTGTTAGCAAATAGATTAGAAATTTACGCCCCTTAAAAGGTTTATTTTTATATACAATAATGTGAATGTTCCTTTTAGAGCTTTTCTGTTCAATAGCTTTAAAGTTTCGTAGCAATATTAACTTCATCTCTTCTTAAAAGCTTCAGATCAAGTAAAAAAATATCGATTTCTATGTAAATTTGTTTACTTCTATTTAATATGTTTAAAAACATAATTACCTGAGAAGAATGAGTTTGTATTATCCACAGTAACAAACATATTGAGATCGTAATATTTTAGTTGTTGAATAAAATGTCTTTATTTCTTTTTTTTATTAAATTGTCATTTGTAAAAAGTTTTTGGAATTTTAGGAATTTTCTTAAATTTTATTTTTATTTTTTATTTTGTATGCAACTATATTTTGTTTCAACTACTACAAAGCATGTCGCATGTCAACAGCAACAAAAGACAACAACACTGAAGATGTTGACAACATTTGGCGCTTGAAAACTTTCACTGAAACGTTGCACATGCGCACCAAGCGAAGCGTGTAATGAATTGCATTATAAATGAATAAACCAAAAAAAACATAAATAATATGCATAAATTTATTTAAATTTCACTAAAAGTTTACTAATATTATTGAATGCATTTTTCAAATAATGTTTTTATTAAAAAAAATATTTCACTTTTAGATCTTCACACAACAAAATTTCGTTTCAAATTCAAAAAGTAACGTTCATTTGCTTTAAAACTGATTTAGTTTGGTTTTTTTTTTTTTTTTTGGATTTATCTTTTCCGATTTTGTCGTAATGCGTGCGTCTGCATTGAAATCCCGAAACGGAATAAATTCTAAAAACTTCAACGAAGAACAAAACATACACAAGATATACACCCCCTCAACAACTACGAAAAAACGCTTGAGTATGCCGTGCATAGCGTAGTGCGTGAAAAAGCGAAAAGAAGAAGAAAACCGAACAACAGCAACAACAACAACAACAAAATTAATGGCGACGCAACGCAACGCAGCAGAAGCGTAAATCGCTGCAGTGAATCGAATCCCTCATTTTCAGCATGTTCTGTTCTTCTGATTCTTCATTTCATTTCGTTTTCTTTGATTCTTTAATTCCATACAACATCAGCAACAACAAAAACAACGACGCTGTTAGTCGTGTATAATGCAAGCAGCATAAAAACAACAAACTCACTCTCTCTCTCTCTGTTGCACATTTGCTGTTTCACTTTTTTATGCGGGATCAGTGTTTAAACATTGCACCCACTCGCTCGCATGCATATGCATATGTATATCGTGAACGATTTGATCGGTTGGCTCAATTCAGTTCGGCTCGTGTTCATTCCTTCGTGGTTGTTGCTGTTGTTGTTGTTGTTGCCAATTGCATTCATCGCATCGTGCATTTGTTGCCGAGGATTGAAAATTTAAATATGTTGTTATTGTAATTTTTCATTTCATACCTGTCCCTGTGCGCTTTTCTTTTCATTCGTGCGTTTTTCGCATAATCAAAATGTACGCGGCTTACTTGAAGATTTTATTCATATTCACATTATACACAAGGACTGATTCAAAAATTAGAAATTCGAATAAGTATTTTTTATGCATTTTGTAGTCCAGACGTACGAAAATCCGTCACCAGATTATTAGCGTAAATTGTTTTTGAGTATTTAAAGTACTTCCAAACTTATGTATAATCTCCTTAAAATTTTGCGGGACTAGTTGACCAGTAGATAAACTATGACTCTCTCCTTTCATACGGCTCATAGTGTAAACGGGTATATTTAGTTTGACTGAAAGTTTGTAAAGGATAAGTCGTAGACCCCATAAAGTATATACATGTCCGTCTGTCTGTTGCGTGATGATTCACTCGCTCAGTTTTAAAGATATTGAGCTGAAACTAAGTTTTTCTCGGTCCTAGGCAGTTTGTATGTTAAAATTAGAATGCCACGCCCACTGAAGGTTTGGCCGCCATACAAATTTACCTCTCATTTTAGATTTTGTATGAAAATAGAAATTATTAACGCATGTATTCACTCCAAAATGTGTAAAAATACTTTTTATGTCATCCAATTTCGCAACCAAGGTGCCACGCCCATTTTTACATATAGCCCCATACAAACTTACCGTCCATTTTCGAATTTTTGTATAAAAGTAGGGTACTATTTATGAATGTATTCACTTCAAATTGGGTAAAAAAAACAATTAATATCATCCCATATAAACACCACCAATATGATACGGATCGGGCCATTATAAAGTATAGCCCTATACAAACTTAAATCTCATTGTCTGATAGTTTCAAAAAATTATTATTAGTTTTGTATTTTTAGCTTAATATTATTTGATATTATTGTGTCTCAACTTGGGTTGTATCAGACCATTTACTCTCACCCATTACATCTCGAAACATTTAAATAAAACCTTGTATGCATTTATGCAGTTGCAACTAACTAACAAATTATCTATCCAACGCGATTGATCCATGCAACATTGAACATTGAAGAACGTCACGCATATTTGATGAGTTCCGATGACGTTGTTTGTCACTGGTTGTGTGCGTGTTGCGTCTTATCAGTGTTTCAATGGTTTTTTACCTTTGAATTGTTGTTCTGGTTGTGGTTGTTTTTGTGGCTCTCTATCACATTTGTTTTTGTTCGTCACTTTACCTTTGTCACTTTTCCTGCGCCGAGGCTACTATACTATTTTTCCCAGCATTTTCTTATGTAAATACATGTACACGTTTCTTATTAGATTCTCATAATCTGCATTTCATAAAGAATTATTTTGTTTTTTAGGATAATTTTGTACTGTGGGAATTATGCATTTTTTTCGGTGTTTCTTTTAAGTTTCTGTTAAGTTCCTAGATAGCTTATATGCGCAGTTGCTATTATGCTTTATAAATGATACTCATGAAAAGTTTCCCATCATTAATTTTATTTACCTATTTGAAATAAGAAAATACAAATCGTTTGCTTCCGCAATTTGGTAACTTTAATTAAAACTCTTCCTTAAAATAAGTACCTACTTAAAAAGATAATGGAAATGGAAATAAAAATACTTTTCTATTTTTTAAACGACGGAAAAAACTTTTTTATTTCCAAATATCACGAATATCGATTTTGGGTTTCGCAGTTCCCAAAAGAGGAAACACAGCTGTCCGTCCAGATTTGTTAAATCTCACAGTTTCACTACATATGTACTCTATATAGTATTAAAGAGATCTATAATTAAAAACCTAAACAAAATTAAACCCAAATGAGCAACAAAGCATAAATTTTGTGGCATCAAAAATCGAAATTTGCAACGCTGCCCATATAGGTACACGACACATGAATGAGATGGAAATTGTCAATGAAGTATCTATCTAGAATAGAATGGAATAGAATGGACAGAAGCCAAAAAACAAACCATTCATATGCACCATGTATGTACGTACTTGCAACAATTCTAAAGCAAATTTGTTCTTCATCAAAAGCCAAACAAACATATGAGGAATGCCCAACAAATGCAATTTTTGGATGGGCACATTTGTAGAACATGCGCCGAAAGCCAGAAAATGGCAAAACGGGAAAGGGAATTATTCGGGTAAAATGCATTTTCAACATTTTAACAGCTACAACAACAGCAACAACAACAAAACGAAATAAAGGGCGAAGAAGCACTTAGCCTGAAGTGGCTCATGTGGTGTTGCATGCCGGAATCCCAACGTCGTCGTCATCGTCGTTGGTGGACAAACTGCAGTCAACAGACAAAAAGCCACATTAAACACATCACAGCACATATGGACAACGGCTGTAGGGGAAACTGGCAAAGTCATAAAGTCTCTCCTCGCCCAGTAAAATTGCACATTTCGAAGTTCATAAAAGAACAGCAGCAGTGTGTGTTGAGGAATGTATCTAAACTAGACAGACAGACGGACAGATTGCATTGCATTGCAGTGATCTTGAAATACTCGTATCGTACTATTACTTCTACTATGTATTGTGTGTGTCTTTGCTGCCTACTGCCAATTGCTGCTGCTGCCAAGTACAAGCGTATATATTATACTTGTACAAGCATTAAAATTTATTTCACTGCAATGAGTACGTTGAGTACATTTTGTCTTCGATTGCATTATGGCACACTTTGCACTTTCTCTTGTATAGAAATTATTTTCTTATTTCATTTTCCGAGTACTTACACAGTTCAAATCGTAAATCTGTAAACGCTCAAGTGCCACAGAATCGATACATATACAAGCCATATATATAGATGGATGAAGTCTATAGTATGTCCCTGTACGCTTGGAGTCAACATTTAACCCCTTCAAGTGTATTGTATCTATTTGCCTTGAAATTGAACTCGGTGTCTACGCTCAAGTTTACGTTTTATTCCACTTTCGATTATTACTTTACACTGCTGACAGGTTAATTAAAACAGGAGTAACTTAGTAGTCTCTTGTGTATTTGTGCTTTCTATGTGGTTTAGGGTTAATGATTTGAGTATTTGGTTTTTGTATCTCTGTTTTCTACGAAAAGATATCATTGAAGTTTAATGCTACACTTCAGTTTTAAATGATTTTAATTATTCGAATAATTTTAATGACAATCTTTACAGTAAAGTAGTTTCGAATAGTCTAAATTGTAGCAGTCTGTATAAAGCTTATGAAAGTTTGGATAAAAATTATAGTAAATTTTATAGTAATCTTTGCTCTTGAAAATGACCTTTTTTTTTAAACCTTTAAAGTGGAAAAGTGGTTAAGCTTCGGATAAATGTTTTGTCTTACATGTATATATGAATTTTTTTGATAGATTTATGAAAAAAAAAAATTGTTAAAACCAGTTTATTTCCCAGTCAAGTCATATGGTATCGATTGGAACAAGAAAAATCGAAATAGGGCGTGTCTGATAAATTCAACGCAGTGGAGGAGCAGGACTTCTCATTTAACTGTTACTGCGGATTTCTAAAATCAAATTTTGGCCGTTAGTAGTATTAGTAGCTCATAATGCACAAAATACTCTTGATCCCGTAAAGTACAGAGTATAAGCTTGGTTTCTGGATTTTCAGCTGCATGATTTGTGTTTCCCTGTAGAAGGTAAAAGGGAAATGTATATAGCAGACAGAAGCAGTCTTAATAGACCCTAAAAAGTCACCGTCTCTCTTGACGTCTGCCGTATGGAAATGATTATCTCGTAGACTATAAGCGATAGAGCCACCATATTTGAAACTTAGACTCTCCTAAGTTGTCAAGTATGTTATTCACTTACAAACGGCATTCTCTAGACCCAAAATGTTTGGTTTTCATAAAAATAGGTATAATAGGTATAGCGCCCATACAAATTTATATGAAAATCCAACACAATAAACATGATGCAATTATACCAGGTGACGTATTTCGCCACTGTCTCTTTCTAATTTGGTAACAAATTTTGTTGAATATGTTATGGTGAATTTATATAATAAATAAAAGAATGACTACAGGGTATTACAGTTAATATACTTTCAATATCTAATTTCTTTACAATGCAGAAACTCCGTTCTAATCTGTTTCGTTCTTAGCAAAAATTTATGAACTATGCAATAAATTTGCATGTAAACTTATAATTTAGGTAATAACTTCAGCAATAAAAATATCATGTCTATCGTTTATATTAAACTTAAGAATAGATTTTAAAGTAATTATATTGCAATAACGTTTATTTGCTATTTTATCATTTCTTGCTCAACCCCAATGCAAATGCATAAATAAATAATTCAAGCATATTGAATTGAATTATAATTTACCATAAAATCAATAAACACTCGCTTCCATATTTATTTTAAGGACTTGCAACATTTGTTGCGTGCAACTTGTAGTTACAAATATTTACATACATATTTATGGGGGAGTTCTTGTGGTCTGCTTGACTTTTATTCAATATTTTTATACATTACAATAATATAATTTTTTTTTTTTGCCATTGTATATTTATTTAATATATTTTTGAAAACATTACCAAAGCAAATTTACTCATTTTCAAAGAATTCTAAATAAATATTTTCTTTTTTTTTTCGTTAAGCCTTTCACAATGTGTTGGCTGCAATTTGTGTTCTGTTTCTATTTTAAACATTTTCTTATTTTCCTTTTTTTTTTTGTTGTAATTTTCATTGCTTTTCTTCATGTTCAATTGAAAATTTTGTTTATTATTTCATATTGTTGTAGTAGGCATTTTTATGATTTAACCCCAGTTCCCGGAAGTTTGGCAACCAAATGACGGGAGGAGTTCGTTCTTCTTCATCATGGCTCATCTTTTATAATTGTACAAAACATTCATTCATTCATATATTTACGACTTTGGCTAGATGATAGCTGTTCATGTTTAGTTTATTTAAATTAGTCATTATTATTATTATTGTTGTTTTTGTATGAAGGAGCTGCAGGTGACTGTCTACATTCATGGAAAATTCTATGACTTAAAAAAAGAAAATATTTATATTTTATATTGCACATAAATTTTGCTTTTTAATATTTTAATGCATAAAATAATAACTCTGCAAGCTAAAATGTATTTTTGTGGGTGGTATTTAATTTTTAAAGTATCTTTTTTTTTTTTTCACAATTTTATAGTTTTTGTAGGTGTTACGAAAAAGTTTGACAGAAATAAAGCTTAGCTGTGTCACAATAAATCCAAAATAAATGCTTTATACAATTAAAACGTCTAACTTTTCATCTTTGGCACAATAAATCTAGAACTCTTGTATAGTATGTATAGTTTCTACCTCTAAGATGAGTCGCTTAAAAACACATTAAAAATATTTTAATGTGTTATTTTTTGGCTCATTTTATATTTTTTTTCGATTTTTGAAATAGAAGTCAATAAAATTTTTACAGTTCCGCCTTTGCAGCTAATGCCGCGGCGGCGGCACTTAGGCCAACTGCTAAAAAGGGGCACTTCAATGAAGCGGCGGATGTTCTTCAAAAAAAAAAAAAAAAAAAAAAAGCAACAATTGCTATAAAAAAAAAAACGAAGGCATGAGCCATTTTAGCACTTTTTAAATACGGAAGTGGTATGGAATCGAATGAACTTAAAGGACTTTGTAGGCGGCGCCGTGCAGCAATTTGTCAAGTGGCAAATTGGTGCTACTCGAGACTTTAAAATAATAGAAAAAAAATACTTGTAGAAGAGCAGCAGAAAAAAAAATTAAAATCTCAAAATATATTAATCCTTTTGCATATTAAACAGGAAGTACGGAAATTAGTTGTCACAAATTAATTAAAAATTCAACACTTCTACGAAAAGGATCAAAATTTTAATAAATACTTAAACAAGGCTGAGTGTGTGTGTGTGTGCTCAACATCATTAATGAGGCGCAGCAGCAGCCGCAACAATAACAACAACAAGAATAGAATCTCAAGAAGAGCCATAAACACTCATGCGGAAATGCCAAAAAAAAAAAAAAAAAAAATCAAAATAATCATATGACGCCTACATTGTATTTAATATGCCAAACATACTCTACAGGAATAGGGATTTTCAGCGAAATTAAGGGTCGTGCCTTTGGTTTTTGGTCAGCATAAAATAACAGAACAGGAAGCCAAACATGTCATGCCTTTTTCGAAGGTGTCAAGCGAAAAGACAAGCAGCAAACAGTGTAAGAATTGTCTGTAAAATTGACATTTACTACCTGGTTTTATGTCGCTGTTTGCTTGCCTACGAGTATGGCACTCGAGAGGTGTCAAAAGTGTGTGCAATACAAAAAAAAAAAAAAAAAAAAATCAATAAAAACAATTTTACGATCTTCTGTCTAAAGTGTTGCTGTGTTGTGGCCTAATAATTGTTGTCTTGAATTTATGTTTATGTGGCTGACATAATAGGACAACTCAAATAGAAATGTATCTACTTATTTGTCAAGAAACACTTTAGTTGTAGGCATTGCTATAATAAATGTGTAGAGAAAGTGCTTCCTTAACTTATATGGAATCTTCAAAAAAAATCTATAAAGTCAAAATAATTTAATAAAGAAAATGCATTAGTAAAGTTTTTTACATATGTGTACGTGTGTGAGTGTGTGTTGGTACTTGAACAAATATCTAATACCAATGGGGTTATATGGGTCAATTTTCTTTGTGACCAAGCATATAGCAGAAAGGTAATCTTTAAGACATTCTATGAAAAATTTTCCGAAAAATCCAAGGATCAAATTCGAATCTGACACTACGCATTTTAATATAAAAATTTGCTATAAATTCCAGTTTTAAAGTCTGCTTTAGGTTCTAGATCAAACATTGCTAAAATGGGATGAAAAGGCCGCCAGAACGCACTGCTACTGCAAAGAATAGGTTAGGGTGCCTTGTATATCCGGTCAAAAGTTGGATAAATATTATAAGATTTCACCATAAAATATTGGTTTCGAAAGTTTGGTGGTGGGCGCAACGCCGCTACCGATGAAATCCGCAGCGGCAGATCATTCGATATGGTTACAAAAGGCAATGTCATTAAAATACATGAAATGGTCTGGGCTGACTGGAAAGTGAAGGTGCGCATGTTTGCAGTTGCCACAAAGATTAATACTGAGCGCACACGCCATATTTTGGGCAAAATTCTGCATATGAAATAGTTATCCTGCCGCTGTCAATAAAATCAATGATTTTGGGCTCTAATTGCTTCCGAGTTCACCGAATTCGCCCGATTATCCCAAACCCCAAAATTGGTTCAACAACAAAAAATTCAGCTTACTCGAGGAAACTATCGACGCCGCGGAGGAGTATTTTGTAGACCTTCCGGATAATTACTTTTCGGACGGAATCAAGAAGTTGAAAAATCAATGAAATAAGTGTATCGAGCTAAAATGGGACCCACCTAGTATTCATGAGAACTGCCAATAAAATATCTGTTAAGGTTTTAAAGTTCATAAACGATCTTAAAGTTTATATAAAAGGAAACATGGAAAGTTTTTCGGAAACAAAGGTGATTGTTTTAGTTTGTGGTGGTTGCTATTTCTGCTTCAAACATGCATTCTGTGTGGTTGGGACTGTATGCAATTCCAAGGATAAAATCTTGTATATAAACATATAACAAGATATTAAAAATACTCCAGATAAGTGTGAAAATATCTCTAAACGATAATTATGTATATGAATCGTTTTACAGCACCACTACATATATACATATGTATGGATGTAGCTTCTGTCAAGATATTGATTACATTTACAAGACACTGAAACTAGAACAACATTCATTGAACTGAAGATACTAGAGCCATATTCTAATGGTGTGCATCATAAAGTGAACGTTAAATGTGTTTTCAAATACGTTAAATGATTCCATAAATTCCAGCAACAAACAAAATAGTGCAACACTAAACAACAACTGCACTGCTGCAAGGATATGTGTCGTTGTTATTTTTTTTTTTTTTTTATTATATTTTTTTTGAGGCACAAGCGAAACGCATACACATCTGTGCAACAGATTTCATTTAAGCAAAACAGCAGCAAGAATAACGTCTGAGACGCTCATGGTAAATGTTAATTATGTCTTTTACTTTTTTGTATTTTTTTTTTTTTTTGATTTAATAAAAACGTGTAGCAGCGCACGACAAAGCTGCTACGTAATACAATTTCCTTAAAAAAAAAAAAAAAAAAAAAAAAAAAAAAACAGACATCCAATGCATCCCAGCTTCATATGCTCCAGAATATGTATCTATACAAATGCACTCATCCCCTATGGAGCGCGTGTCTACGTTTTTATTTCATGTACGAGTATATTTATGGCACAACTGTTGTTGTTACACGTGGAAATGCATTTCATTTTTTTTTTCTTCTTTTATTGTTTTTTTTTTTTCGGAAAAATGCATTAAAAATAGTTGACCCTATATGTGGAGTTGTTGTATCTTTACGCTAAAATAATTCGAAATGGTGAATTTTGTTGTTGAGAATAGAACCGCAGGTTGATGTTAAATGTCAATTGGCATACCCAGGAGTATAAACGCGGCATTAATTACGCTGCAACATGTCTAAATTATGCTTCAATGATATTTGAAATACGAATGATTATCGCATTTCCAAGTATGTGCTGCGAGTATCTAAAATTGATTTATTTTAGTTTTGACTGCACTGGCGTGTAATACGAGCTGGGAACATGGCAAACACAGAGACACTTGTCACAAATGTGTCGAGGGTGGACAGATAGTTTAGATTATATAAAAAATAAAAAAAAAATTGTGTTATAAGAAAAGATTTTCTTTTCTCTATTTTATGCATTATAATTGACTCCTACATACATTCCAAGCTATTTTTTCTTTTTTTTGCAAATAAAAATCACCTAACGCAACTTGAACATAAAATTGCTACTCAAAGTCATGAACTCCATTTAAATGCGCGAAAAAAAATATTTGCTGCAACATTTCCTTATGACTTTGTAAATAAAATTGTATTTTTGCTCCATGGAAAATCGTATGAAAAACTATACAGATACAAAAGTATCTTTTACTTTGAGAATCATGAAGCCCACACAGTTTGCGGTTTGTACGCGGCACGCGTTCTTGAATCTTATAAACGAAATTTGATCAACAGAGTTCAGAGGAAAAGAAGAAGAAATATGTACATAATAATATTTAGTACATATATACAAGTATCGTTCTATTTTATTTTTTTTTTTATTTCTAACTTTCTAGCGCATCAGTATCTATAGAATTTTGAATACTTTGGGGCCATGGACAATGTATACATTTCATGCGTTGCAGACAGACAAACGGACACACAGACAAGCAAATGATTATGAGGTGTGTAATTAAAATTTTTACGCGCTTGTTTCATTTTGTAATTCAATTATGAAAAATTATTTGTAGCAGATGAAATTTTTAAGTTAGAATGTGCCTGAAAGCATATGCAGCATATAACATATTTCATAACTTAATAAAAAAAAATAAAATAAAAAAAGTTTGGGGAAGTTCGTATAATTTATTGTGTTATGCTGTTATGCTTTTATGAATCTCTTATTTATTGTAAATTCTATTAAAAGAAACGATGAAACAACATAACTAATGAATGATGGAATAATTTGCGTTTTAGAATTTATTATACAAAGAAGATTATATATAGAAGACTTCTAGAACTATATTCAGACAGATAAATTTTTTGATAAAAGTGTATCCGCAAAAAAATATTAAAGGGTAAAAGGGTATATTAAGTAATGTAACAGACAGAAGTAGGCTAAGAGATCCTATAAACTATGTATACATATTTTTGATCAGCTTTGGATCAGCATCGAACTAGCTATGACCGTCCGTCCATTCGTCCGTCTGTCATGTTGCCTACTGTATGGAAATGATTATCTCGGAAACTATAAAAGATATTTGACACTTAGGCCCCGTTTCCATTAGGCCGCGTTCCGCGTTAGCGTTAAAAACTCGACAAACACGCGTTAAATCGTATACAAAAAAGATAGGCAGTTAGGTATGGGAAAAAGTCGCGTTAATTTTGAACGCGACTTTCGATAAAACGCGTTCAAACCGGTTTCACACCGATTTCAAACCGATTTCTCTTATCGGTTCGAATAATTTGGCAATCGTAAGTTGCGCATACTTATGAAAACAGCTGACAAAGTAACCGCAAAAAATAAACATTTACATAAAAGCTTCAGCCGCTTATATTCAAATGACGGATTACCTTATCATGCTCGTATTGGAGAGCAGTTACTAAAGGAACAACACCTACATCCATTCGTTATATTAAAAATCTGCATTTAAAAAAAAAAAAAAAATTTTTTTAACCTGTACAATTCTTTTACTACATAACAAACAAAATCAGCTGTTTTAACTCGAACGCTAACGCTAAAACGCAATGGAAACACCGTTCCGCGATCTTCGATAAATTGTTAACGTGATAACAAAACGCGGCTCAGTGGAAATGCGGCATTAGACTCTCCTAAGCCGTCACACTTGCAAACAGATTTTCTCTAACCCATTTTGGGTCTTTGCACAACAACATCATTTTTGTTTATTCTAGGAAGTCTAAATTTGGTATAAATTATGCCTATGATAGTCCCAAATGGGTAGGACCCAAACAAATTTTAGGTATAGTCCCCATAAAAATATAGCCCAATTTAATATTTTTGAAGTATTTTAATCAGCTTAATAAGATGAATCAATCTAGCTATGTCTATCTGTCTATTTGTCTGTCCATAAAGTTTTAAAGGTATTGTCTGGGTCGATATGTCCATTTTTAAGGAATAGCCATCATACAAATTTACCACTCATTTTCGAGATTTTATATAAAAAAGATTTTTTAATACAAATTGCGTAAAAACACTAGATATACTGATTTTATAATGATCGGGACACTATAACAGAAAGCACCCATTCAAACTTTCATTAAAATTCTGACATACAGTATGATCTCACTCAATTCAACACTCAATACACGCAACACCTTGATAAAGGCAACTGCCTAACTCTTTACTCTGAAACTTTCTCTAATCTTTCTAACAAAATTTAGTTTTGGGACTCCCCACTTAAGCATATAAACGAGTCATACAAGCAAATTAAATATGATGGCTTTCAATAGCCCAAAATCCAAAATTCTTAGTAAACTTGATTCCAATTATTGTACTAATTTTACAGATATATGTAATCTGTGCGCTAATACATTGTTGAACAAAATGGAACTACAAAAATATTTTAATTACATCAGACTTTGAAGTTTCTACTTTAAAATAAAAGTAATGCTTTTTGTTGCAAACAAAAATTTTCCTAGAAATGCTTAAATTTTATGTTTTAAAAAATTTCGAAATTTTTAAACATTAAAAAAAAAAAAATCAAATAAAAATTCCTCTCTTTACAAATTGGAAAACTACTTTCAATATGAACTTCACTTTCATTAAAAAACACAAAAATTTTGTTGTTGTTGCCTAATAGATAAGCACAAACTTAAAATAGCAAACGTAAAAGTATTTTAGCATTTCTAGACGCTATTAAAATGTATCCAGACAACAAGATCAATATGTGATTGCTTTTGTTGTTGTTGTTTTTGTTGTTGTTGTTTTTGTTGTCTCGCAACAATTAAGCACATGACAAGCTATTTTACGTAGAAAATATTTAAATGAAAGACAGTACTTGCTGTGTCTATCTAAAAGATACGTCAGCAACAACATCAGGCGCCGTCTTTACTGCCAGCGTTGATATTGTCGTCATTATTTGCGCTACTTTAGCTGATTTTCTTTTTTTTATTTATTTAAATGTGATTTAAGTGAACATCTGCTAGAAATTCTTTTAGTTTTTGAGTTAAATTGAGTGCGTGCAAATATTTTGCAAAAGGGTAGCCATAAATTGAATATATTTTTTTATATAATTTTAAATTAAAAATCTTTAAAAAAAATAGTTAAGATACATTAACGATTAGGTACTGCATGACCACAAGTACATGTAAGAATAGTCACGCCTTTTTAAATATTTCTAAAGAAATTTGAAACGAAATAAAATAGAATGTATCTACGTATGTAATGACACCGTAACCAACATTGTACGCACTAAAGACTGTGAATACAAAACATGAAAACAATTGTAACATTAGCAATTTCCCAGAACGCCAACACATACTTCATTCTATGACGATTGTACTGAACTGAGCTGAACTGAGCTGAACCGTAGTGAACTGAACTAAAATACATTTGCTGTACTGATACGACACAAAAAAATAAATAAATAAATAAGACGCATCGAGAACGATTAGTAGAAAAATTCAAGTTGGCGCAGCCTACTTAAATGCAAAAGATCGAAGCAAAGTGAAAATTGAGCATATACAGTAGGAAAAAATGGGCGTGCAATACAAGACAGTGTACAACATGTCTTTGGGGTTACCCATTTGTATAATACAAACATATATCAACTTTGAAGATTATAAATGAGCCCACCTAAAAAGTGCAAAACTAGTACTTTCACAAGAAATGCTTACTCGATTTTTTTTTTCCCATGTAATGAAGCATACTCATCGTATCTACTTAAATTCATAATCATGGGAAAATGGCAATGATTACTGCCAGCGCTTATCTAATAGATACATTTGCATCACTTAAGCATTGCGTGAAAGTGATCATCTGGACGTTGTTGTTGTTGTTGTGTTTGTGTATTCTATATAGCAAAACTATATATCAGTGCGTCTCTGAGTTGTGACTGCGTTATTGCTGACACCGAGGTCATACATCAATTTGTCGTAAAGTCTTTTTTTCTTCTAGTAAAATGCATCCCGCATAGCTGGCATTTTGAAATGTCGTAGTAGGCGCCCTTTCCAAAAAAAAAAAAAATGGAGAAAAAACAACAAACAAGAAATCAAATGTCACCAATGAAAAGGAGCAGTAGAAATCAAAGCACTAATTATGGAACAATTTTATTATTTATTATAAAGCATCTGCATGCATGCAACAGCAACTGCAACTGCAAATGAAATTTGTATCTTTATCTTGCAAGCAGTCTGAACTTGGAACTTTCTAGCATTAATTGTTAGTGTTATTATAGTATGTCAATTGGTTATTTATTTGTGTTGTATTTATTTTTTTTTATGTTGTTTACATCTATTTTTTTTTGTTTTTGTAATAATGTATCTCATTACAGTGTGCTGCATACTTGAGATACTTTTATTTATAATTTTCATATTAAATATAAAAAGATTTGAAATTATTTTTATTATAACTTACCAACAGACATTTTTTAACTCTTCGTTAACTTTAATTTGCGCTTTGCACTTGTCTGTCACAAAAGCTCAAGACGATGTCAGGCAGGTACTTGTTATCGTAGTTTTTTTTTACGCCGAATTTGGTCTTTCCGGCGGATATTATTTTTAAAGTTTAGTGCGTGTCGCGTGTTTATGTTAATGCATAAAACTTCGACTTGTACTAAAGGGGCTGCAAAAAAGACAAAAAAAAAAAAAAAAAGTAAAAAACAAATCCGGAATTATTAAAATAATTAATTAAATATGCACAGTAAAAAAAAAATATTAAAATGAATGAAAGGGTAAAACAATGTCTTAGAAAAGAGCAAAAATGAAAATTAAAACTAAAGTAAACGGAAAAGAAAAATTAAAAAAAAATAATAATAAAAATAATAAAAATAATTGAGGCACTGCATTGCATATTAAATGAATTTTCCAATAATAACAAATTGGAAAACTATTATAAACAACAACAAAAAAAATAGTCAATATCAATAATAATAATAATAACGGAAGACACGCATATTGTCTGCACTTGACAAGCCAGTGGAGGTCACTAGGTGGTGGTCTTGTAAGCGGATGTCTTACAGGTGAACCCTTGTGTACAAAGCGGAAATAATTGACCAATACAGACAGTTACAATATTCAAAATGAATTTTATGTTCGTGTACTGCACATCCTTTTATGGAAAATATTGCTTAAATTATTCAAGCAAATTAAAACTAGTCTAACAGTAGCAAAACCACAATTAAAACTTTAAATGTGCTCAACAGCAATGTTTAGTTTATTTTACAAAACATTTCTTCTAAATACTTAAACCGCATCGATCGAATTTGATTTACTATAAAAATTAATATGCAAGAAACGTAATACAATTTCAAACTGTTTTCGCAACAAGTTGCTACAAATCAAAAACTATCAATACGAAATATTTAAATTTCGTATTCAGAAATGAATCTCGCATTAACATCTCTGAAATTGTTGCCAACGTCAGGTTTTATTACTTTCAAAAATAAAAAAAAATAAAAAAATGCTATTTATTCATGTACGTGTTTCATAGATACGATCGACGTTTTATGCATGAATATCGCTGAGATATATATTTTTTTCTTATTTCAATGCTTATTTATAGCCACATATTTCTAAAAGTGTTAAAATGATATATTTGATTTGATTGGATTTGAGGATGAGGTTGCTTTCAGCGAGCTTTTAAATAAAATTGAAAGAACATAAAATAAAAAAAAAAAAAAATTCACTTGAGTTTTTCTTAGTTTTAGAAACTTCCAAAAATAATGATAAGCTATTTGCGAATAAGGGTTTAGTTTTACTTCAAATAAAATTCTGAACGATTACACGATCTAATAAAAGTTCTTATCGTATTTACATACAGGGTTGTCGCACAAAATCTTATTTGGTTTATTCAAATCTCTTCTGAAATTCAAAACTAAATTACGGTGTATATTTTATAAATTTTTTTAAAGTAATGTTTGAACTAATTGTGAATTATATTCATTGAGTTTCAAAAAAGATTTGAAGCCAACGAAAAGAAAGTTTGTGTGAGACTCATAACAGTGCACGCAAGTGGCAAATGTTTGCATTCGAAAAAAAAGAAATTACACACTTCAAGACGCTGATAGTTCTGGACCTGCTATATGCCGCGGAGGCATGGGCCATACTTATAAGAATCGGAAAAGTCGGTCTTGGTTGTATTCAAGAGAAAAATTCTTGAAAAAATCTTTTGGATCATAAATAAAGTGCTGTAAAAGCTCAAGAACAATGGTCCCACCTATATTGGTCTATTTCATTGGGACTATGATAGACATAATTTATACTAAATTTATTTAAAAATCAAAATATTTGAGGTAGAATTGTATGGGGGCATGAGGGTATATGACGGCTTAGGAGAGTTTAAGTTTCAAATATGGAAGCTCTGTCTTGTATAGTCTCCGAGATAATCTTTTTCATACGGTAGAAATTATGACAGTCGGATGAACAGACGGACATAGCTAATTCGACTCCCATTCCAATGCTGATAAAAATATCAGATAAATTTTGCTCAGATAGTCTTTTCTTGACCCGAACTTTTCCTGTGAGTAGTAAACTTATATTCAACAAAAGGTTTGGGAGTCTTTGTTAAAATCTTCTTTAAAAATTTAATTTAAACAAGACAAGGAAAAACGTTAACTTCGGTGGAACCGAAGCTGAAATACCCGTTACATGGGCGTGGCGTCTTGGTTTTGACCCTGGATGACAAAAGAAATGTTTTTACCCAATTGGGAGCGAGTACATTCATAAATAAATACTATTTTTAAACAAAAAATCGAAAAAAATCGATAAGTTTGTATGGGGGCTATACCTAAAAATGGGCGTGGCACTCTCATTTTCGAACTTAACATAGTCGTTGCCGAGAAAAGCTTAAGTTTAAAATTTCATCCCAATATCGTTATATCTTCATCGAATAAATCGCATAGCAACAAACAGACGGACAGACAGACGGACATGGCTAGATCGATTCGTCTCATCGAGCTGATCAAGAATATATATACTTTATGGGGTCTCCGATGCCTCCTTCAATGCGTTACAAACTTTTAGACAAACTGAATATACCCGTTTACACTATGTGTAACGGGTATAAAAACTTATCCACAAAATTTCAGACTAAGTACAAAGTATCTTGTACTCAAGCCAACTAGACGGCAACAATTTAATTTTTTGAATGGGCAGACTACTGTTCTAACTGAAAATACAGATATTATTTTATCTGAGATTGTTATTGTTTCTAAAATATTTATCGCAAGTGGCCACTACATTATTACAGCGTAAATCTATATTTGTAATATGTTTTAAAAAAAAACGAAATTCCAAAAATTCTGTTTACATTATTGTAACCTAATTTTGATAATTGTTTATTCCGAAATACTTAATATAAATTGTTCTAAGTTCTTCACCGCAGAACTGTTTATTAAAGTTTATTTTTAAATAAAAAAAAATAGAATAGAATGGAATGGAAGATATTTCAATGACATTGTATATTTTAAACATAAATACTACATCATAGTTGATCTCAAATTAGTACTGAATAAATGTGGCTTAGGTTTCTATAGTCCCAAACATTATGATTTAAAATTATATATAACGATTCATTGTTTCAACTGAAAAAAAAAGAAAAGGGATTTTGAAGAAAAGCAATTAAGCAGCTTTATAGTAGCTTCTGTTTCGTTATGCTACTTTTCATTTTGTTCATCATTTAAGATGATTATTTCATTTAAGATGGTGACATTCATTTGCATATCAATATGCTGCTGCTTTTAATGCGAGTACTGTGTGTGTATGTATGTGTGTGTGTGTGTGTATGAACATATGTACCAATGTATACGTTTATTTTTTTGTGATTTTTGCCGTTTGTTTCATTTTGTTATTTATTCGTTTCGTTTTTTGTTTGCTTGATTGCTCTGCTACGATTTTCATTACTTTTTACCGGAAGTTCCAATTTAGGTAAATACGATGTTGACGTAGTAGCTTAAGCTGATGCTGCGCAGTACTAAGTGCGCTGATACAACCCGCACTCCTCAATTTAAACAAAACCAATATACCTAGTACTATACGAAAGCACAAGTCTGGATTAATATATACATAGTATATAGTGTACATATGTACCTCTATCTTTATTTATTCATTCATTCATTCATTCAACCATCAATCCGAAATATAGCATACAACCAACCGTACTGTCCATTTGTGACGCTGGCATAGCGACGACGCAATTTATGCTCTTGCAGTCGGCTTCGACTCATGCGACAAGATCAAGTAGAGCATACAAGGCTGGAGACATTTATTTTTTTTTTTTTGTTCTGATGGGGGCCATAACGATCAGACTCAACTTGAAAAAAAATATATAACCGACAGACTAACCACATTATAAAAATAAAAATAAATAAAATAAAAATAAATAAAATAAAAATCAAAATTGCATGAGTTGATATTTTCTCAAAAAAAAAGAAACATTTGCTTTGATTTATTTCGAGCATCATTAAAAATTGTCTTTGAGTATATAATAATAAATTAATGTTTGTCGTACACATTTATTGTCTTGTTAAAAATAAAAGAAAAACAATTAAATTAAATTCAATTTTATTTTATTTTTAACAAAATTTCTTTATATGTAAATATTTGTCTGGTCTAATTTTAGATTTTTTGGTTTCTCTTGAATTTCTTTTTTTAAGTAATTACAATTTATAACAATTGTATGACTAAATATAATATTCTAAAGAACAAATGGACAGAACTGCCAACAGACATTTCAAAGAAAAATAAATAATTTAGCAGAGACATTATTATAATAATTAAATTAAATAAAGAACTGTTTTGTTGCTAAGTTTTTATCTATTTTACAAGCACAAAACTATATAACTCACCCAAATGAATGAATGTGTGAGAGAAGCAGAGTTTTTACGTTACTAAATCTTTATTTGACTATTTCTAATTTTTTTTTTTATGCAGTGTATAATATACTTGTGCATTTATAGCTGTACGCTTTATTTATTTATTTTTTTTTTGTATAGCAAAACGCAACTGAACGCATCATTTTCAAATAAACCGATTTGAATCGATTCGTAAGAAAAATCTAAATCTGAAATTTGCATGATTCAGTATCGTAAACAAGCTGTAAAATTTGTGTATAATAAATATTTAAATCTGAAATCTAATGTTGCAAATATTCGCAACAGGAAACGTTGTGTTCAGCGTACTTGCCCAAATAATTTTTATAAAAATCAAAACAAATCAAATCATCTCATATTGGGCATAGACTAGAACTGCCAATGTAGACAAATATATAGCGAGTGAATGGGAAAGCAATATATAAATTATATATTAAGTTGTCTTCTAAATGAAATATAAATTAATGAAAATTTATCAGGCACACCGAGAGAAGTCGCACCAGAAGGAAACATAATTCAAAGTAAAGAGAGGAGCTGGAACCTCTTTTAAAAAAAAAATATAAAACGACTGTGCCCAGCGCTTTTATACCTCTTGTCGGGCATGCAAGTCACTCTTTAAGAACTCATTTAATATGACTGGTTCGTAATTAGAGAAAAAATCAAGTGAATCCTGAATTTGTTTACTTGAACGGCTCGGAAAAATCCAAAATAGATACGAAAAATTATAATCAAAATTTTATGACACATTTCATCTGATTAATGTTGCTTCCTATTTTTTACATATTTTTTTTATTTTATTTTCAGCTACATTTATTCTACTCGAATCCTTCAAGTGTCCCTAATACAACATCTGGAGAGCAATAAAAGTTACCTAATCTACAAGTCAAGAAAATATAATAACAAAATTTGTATCCAGAAGATTATTTCAAGCTTTCTTTCGAAATATGTAACTTTCTATCTAATGTAGGCTTTCAGCTAAATAGTACTGTGTACACCATTAAATGAGTTTTGATTCTAAGCTATGGGAATGGGAATTGGTCTCTTTAAATGGAATATGTTACTAGATAAAGAAGACTTTAAATACTCCATAATAAACTTAATTAACTTGCGAAGACTTATGCATCTAGCCATGTCCGTAAACAAGAACATCGTAAACAGTAATTGGTGAAAATATGTAAATGGGAATTACAGTTCCATGTATTTTAATAGACTGTACTGTCTTAAAAACTCTGTAACCGTTACATCTGGAATGCTTTACATTCTCTTAAGCTGTTAAATGAGAGCTCATACACACCTTGAAAACATAATTGTTGAACCGAATAAATTCAATATTGTTTTTGTAATTTTCTATTTATACAAAAAATAATATTAATAATCACTCACACAATTCAAATATGTTTTTATTTATTTATTATATAAAAATTACACTGAAACACTTAAAGACACAAAAATGAAAATAATATTTTCGCAATGAAAAATCACAATTTTAAATTATTTTGCGTTAAGAAAAACACAAATGTATTCCATTTTTACAGCAAAATAAAAAAAATAAAGAATTGAAATCACAAATTTTAGCGTAATCGTTTCGAATTGAATTGAGTCGAATAAATCAATTGAAGCGTTTTCTCGAATTTGTCAAATAGCCAATAAAAAAATAATTATTTAAATACTCAAATCGCCGCGCTACATAAAAACACAGCACAACAACAAAAACAATAAAAATAACACACAAGGCGAATCATGATGAGCGAATGAAATGAAACGTTCAGCACGAAGCAACAAAAGTCTATAAAATTTATTATAAATATTTTAAATAAAAAAAAATAAAAAATAATAAAAAAAAAAAATTAAAGCAAAATAAATTTATTTGCGCAACAACAAAAAAATCGTTTGTAAACAATTTAAAAAAATTTGCTACTGGATAAAATCAAATAATTCACAATGGGAAAGGCAACTGAGAGCAAAACAAGACAAGAAAAGAGCGCGCCGCCAGACCAGGCAATTCGATCACGAAGAGCGTGTAAAATAGAAATACATATGCAAAAAGAGTAAAATAGAAATGAAAAAGAGACGGATCGCGCGGCATGTTCTGCTCGACAAAGTGAAAAGTGGCAAAGTAATTTATTTATAACAAGAACAAATGCTAAAGACGAAATGTCTGACTAAATAATACCCTACACAAAATACGAAGTGTAGCGTATTTAACACTAAAGTAAATTATGTACGATCTTCTGGGATTACTAAAAAAATGGTGCAAATGTATGTTCAGAAGCGCTAAGATACATATAAAAGATACACAGGTGCCACCATATTTGAAGTAAACACGAGCAAGCTCAACTCTTTTGCAAAATCACAGGACCTTTCAGTACACCGGGTTTCTTGAAAAAAATCGATGGGCTCGTGAATTTTTCCTTCTTTCTTTTGTTTCTCTTAACCACCTCTCTTACTTTATCAGTCCGGCATCCATTTTTGAAACAAGTGATTTAGTTTTCAAATAAATTTTTATAATCTTATATTTTTTAAACAGCTTAAGAATTATAAGATTATCGGTAGTCTTTGAAAGGCTACAACTGATTCTTATGGTACATCTTTATTTATAAAGTTCTATTTTCATGTTCCATTTTGACGACTCACATCCGATCACGCAGAACTACATATATTGTTATGCTCAAACTGTTTGAGAATTATAAGATTATAAGAATGTATTTGAAAAGTAAAGGGAGACTGATTCTAAATGTCTCTTTGGGAATGTATGTGTATCAAACTCAATATACCCATCAATTAATGAAGAAATGTTTAGTGTAGTGTATAAAAATACGATTTGTTTGAAATTTTTATTTTAAACAATTTATTTCATTTCTTTTTTTTTTTTTTGTTTTGTTTGTTGATGGATACACACTGTGGTCGCGGGGAGAACTAAATGCTTGGCATGAATTGTGCTTGTAGCAGATATTTAAGAAAATTGGAACAATTTAGTCAATTATGTTTAGACAAAAACAAAAAGAAAACGAAAGAAAAAACAACAACAACGACATAAATGAGTTTATAAAAGCGTAGTGTATAAGTAAAAAAAGAGAACTGAAGCAAAATAAAGCCTGTTACTGTGCTCTCTTTTTTTATTGTGCAGCATCGTCAAATCAGCTGTTTGCATCATTGCAAGATCAAAATCGTTCATACGCAGCGTTGTGCGGTCATAAAAAAAGAAGGTTTTTTTGTGTATGTGTGTGTGTGTGTGCGTATACATATGTATCTGCTTAAGCATTTCAAAATTTTTGATTGTTTTTATTTTTTTTGTTCGCAGAATTGATTCGCGACTTGACTTATTTATTGCTTTTCAATTTTTTAGCTCATCATCGCTTATCGATTGTCCGAGTATTGCGTACGTTTTAGTATTTGTGCCAAAAGCGCTTCTGATTTTTGTTTTAAGAAAATACAAAATGCGCGTGACAGAAATTTTATGTATGTTCGCTTTAATTTATGACATACATGTGTATGTGTGTGTATGTTTGTATGTACGAATAACATTTACAGCACATGTTTACAAGTCTAAAATTGTCATTAAAGGCACCCGTAAAGTTTTTAGTGCATAACAGAATTTCTGTGTTATAAAATTTGGGTTGTTTGGATTGCAGTTCAGTGCACTTTGGCGCTGTGACGAAAATATTCAAAATTTCCTTTTTTTTTTTAAAAAAATTTTATTTTTCTTTTATCGTTCAAAATATTTAACAAAATTAGAAAATGCTTGACGATTAATCAATCTAAAATTTGTTGTGTATGATTTTTGCATCAATTCATTAGGAACTTGCTTATATAGCCTAGGGTGGTTCAAAAATATATGAAAAAAAAAAATTTATAAAGTTTTTATGCTCCCACCCCCTTGGATTGTTTTATATCGAAAATAAGAAGACCGTTTTATCTGTTTTTTCAATTAGATAATATTTAATGGTGCCGCCAAGCCACTGAAGTTTCCTATGTATTTTACACCCTAAAAATAGTCCATATACGTACGAATTCCATCTAATGAATACAAAAGGTAAACTAGTAAATTTAACAAAAGAGAAAAATTGAAGACTGGAAAATTTATAATCGCCAGAATATTTAAATACAACCTGTGGATAAATATTTTCCGTTATTCCGTTGATATTTCGAAATTTTTAAATCAAATCTTGCATATTTATGGCATATATGTGCGAGTCCAAATTAAAAAAGGGTCGAGGAATTCATTATATGTATGTATTATGCGTATGTAGTGTGCGCTTTAAAAATAGATTGAGGCAAACATGTCATTTGTTTGTATACAATTCGCAAAATGTATCTTTCATTCGTATCGAATGTATCTTTGGTTTTTGATTTGGCGCAAAGAAACGCGATTTGCGCATGCGCAGATTTATATAAACTAAAAATATATAGAAATGTTTTATAAATTACGGCTAAACATTGACGATGACAACAATCAACAACAACAAAAACAACAACAATACAATGTATTGTACGCGAGCGTAGTGCGTGGAATATTAATTAAAAGTTTTTGCCTTTGATTTTTAATAAAGAGAAACACAACAACAAAAACAACAACAACAACGATCGTATTGTTCTGTTCTGCTCTGCTCTGTTCTGGATAAGCATGTAAACACACAAAAACAATAACAAGAACAACAACAATTACATACAAAAAGAAAAATAAAATAAAGTAAAAATATAAAAACTACTAATAAAAATGCAATAAAATCAAAAACAACAACAACAACAACGAAAACAACAATAACACATTCCAATGTTACTCTCCGTGCCGTGCGGCATGCAAAACGCGTAGAAAAAAAATGTGCAAGATCAGCACAAAGATTATTACATATGTATGTGCATGCATACAATTTGATATAAGCGAAAGCGAGATAGTAAATATATCGTATATAGACAAGAGTGAGAAAGTCATATAAAAGAATATAGTAGCCGTGTGGGTGCTGTCTGTAGAGAGAAGGCGAAGATATTTTTTTATGATTAAAAAAATGTATATTTTATTGTATTCAAAATCGATTTTGATCGACACTTTGACAATTTATGTTGCCGCCGCTCTGTAGAAAAAAAGCATATTCAATATTTGTTTCTTACTTCGCATCTACGAGATTTTGTTGTTGTTGTTTTAACAATTATTAAAGATTTTGTCAATTTCGTTGATCTTTTGCGACAATCGTTGCGTTTTTAAAAATTACATTAGATGGCGCTGCATAGTATATATATTTTTTTTCTGCTTTTTTTTAATTTAATTTTTTTTTATTGTTTAACAAAAATGTTGCATATAAATTCACTTTTTCTTTTATAATAAACAATTTAATTTAAATAAATTCGCACACAAAACATTTTAATTTTTTTTTTTTTTTTTTTTTATCCGTTTGCTTTCTTCACTCGGTTTCACTTGTTCGACTGTTTGCTGTTTGGTTTCCAAAACGAAAACTTTGGCGCGCGAACGAGCATTCTTTCAAAACAACAACAAAAACTTTTGCGCTATTTTTACTCTTTGCACACTTTGTATACTCTTTCGCTCTTTTGTGTTATTTTGTATTACTCTTAACAATGATCGCATTAAAAATATTTTTTATTTTTTTTTTTTTATTTTGAAAAATAGAAAATTTTTAATTGTGTCACAAGGTCAAAGTAAAATAACTGAAAATCCAGATTAGCGGTAAACTAAAAGAATCCTCCAAAGCTTAAGATGTATAACATTTGGTGAATCTATCGGCGTAAAAGGACTTTGAACGTTGTCAAAATTGTTTTAATCGGTTTTCAAAAAAAAACTACAAAAAAAATAAATTTATTTCTCACAATCAACACATCAAACAAAACAAAATCTCATTCCAGATTTTTATCATTAAATGTGCAGTCTAAACTCATAAGTTGAAATTTGGTATGCCCATGAGTCCGGGACCAGTAATAGTATATATATTGGGGTTTAAAGTTTTCAATAATTATTTAAAAAAATAAAACTATTTTTTTTTTTTTTTGACCGACACAAACGATCCTCAATGAAACAAACCATTCGCAATCTTTTTTCGGAATTTCGTAAATCCCTTGAATACGACAAAAATAGTTTTTAACTATCTTTCGAACGCACTTAGTTTCAAGTCTCTACGTCTATTCATTCCAAAGATATGATTTTTCCAGTTTCAAGACCTCCATTTGGGCCCCGGTCAAAAAATTTCCAAAATCCCGCCTTAGTACCCCTCTACTCATTGATATATATGCACAATAAAAATTTTAAGGTTTTTATATTTAGCCGTTTGGCCTGTAAATAAGTCAGAAAATCAGTCAGGTGAAAGAGATACATAGATGGGACAATATAATATTATAAACAAGTAGCGTTCGTAAGTTTTTATCTCTTAACGTATTGTTGGGGGTTTTGAATAGTTTTTCACCACACAGAGTTGCAATGGAAAATATTATTAATCTCTAATTTTGCTCATCTCTAATTTATATTAAAGTGTACTTTTGAAACTGAAAAATATAAAAACTTGTTTAGCTAATCACATTTTTATGACAACAAAAAATAAGTTATAAGTTTAAAGAAAAATGTTTGTAAAGCGCCATGTATAAAAACAAGAAGAAAACAACAAATAGGTACAAAATTGAAAATAGTACCTTTAAAACCACAAATTCGTATTTAAAATTAAGTAGTTAGGTACTACAAAATTAATGGTACAACCTTATTTTATAAGAAATAGCGAAAAACAAATTTGCACATTATATCAATTTAAATAAATTTTGAATTACATCATTGAAAACATTATTATTTATTTAATTTTTGAATTTATATCTTTGCCGCTAACAATAGCGTTAATAGATTGGTGTCATCTTTTTCACTAGAGGAACAGAGATAGGCAATGCTTTCTGTCACCTTTCTGTTATTTTGTTTATGTTTCTACCACTATTCACTACCACGTTAGAGGAACAGGGATAGCAAAAATAATCTTGTATCTCGTTCGCGCATAACAACGTACAGCTCAAGCTAAGCAGATGCATTTTAGTTAAGTGCGAGCAGTGCTACAAATGAATTCAATTATTTAGAATTCTTCGACACTGCGTGTTCGCGATGACGTCCAGTTTTCGTTCCGTATCGTTTCGTACGCTTTTAGCGACTTTTCTTAGTAATTTTTCGGTTTTTGCATTATATTTTAGCGACAATGTTGAAATAAAAGGCAAAAAGTGTAAACTGAAGGTAATTGTTAAAATATATGCTGCAAGTGTATTGTGAATTAACCTCAAAACTGTAATTTTATATGCGGCAAAAAAACAAATTCAACATCGTCGGTAAAATTCCAATTAGGTTTTTTTTTTTTTTCTTTTTGGTATGATGTAACCGCGTGGTGCAGTGTGTCATGTGTGCGTATCTATTATTACGTGATTATGTTAAAATTAAGCGAAAATATGCAGTTTTATTGATTTGTTATTGTTTGTTACTTGAGGTTATGTCGCTTGCAAACATAAATAAAGCGAAAACTTAACCTCATTTTATACTCCAAGAATCACAAAGTGTTAATTTGGAATTCTTAACTAAAAAAAAAATCACCACAGTACGGCCATGATTGTCTTCACGGCTGCTACACTGGAATATACCCAACCGGAAGTGTGTGAAATTCACCGCGAGTAGTATTGAAGAATGCTGCATTTGTTTGTTGTCTGTATAGCTGCATTTGTACAGATGTGTTTTTCTTAGTGTAATTAACGGCTATAGTCGCTTCTTTCGCACACGTGCAGTGCAATTTAATTGACCAATTGTTGCTTGTATATGGTTTTTTTTTTGTTTTGATTTTTTATTCTATTAATACACTTGCAGTGTGCGGCAGAAGCATTTGAATGGTTTAAGTTCATATTTACGTCGTCATGAATCAAAATCAAAGCTATGGTGGCGGCATCCAATGGATACAACATCATGCCGCTGGCGGCATTAAAACTAACGCACAGCTGCTTGTGCATGAGCAGCAACAACTGGAGGTAAATGAAATATTGGACAGTAATGATGCTATACATGCTGACGAAGGTGTTGGTGATGATGATGACGATGATGATGTCGAGTATTTGGATGATGATGATGCTACTGCCGATTTAGATCAAATGGCTGCCGAAAATCTTATGTTTATGGCACGTGATGGCCAAATGGTTAGTGAATTTATAGCAACGCACGACAATAGCGATACTGTTGTTGTGGCAGCATGTGATGGCTCTGCTATAGAACTTGAACAAGCGGCTGCATTAGTACAAACAGCTTTAGTAGTAGCGCCAGATGTATTCGATGCCGATGTCTTTGATGAAGATGCGCCGCAAATGGTCACCGAAGAGGTCATTACGGATGACTGGGTACAGCATCAAGGTGAAGAACGGTAAGCAGGCGAATGTTGTATCAATATATAAATATAATTTTAATCTTTATTATCACATTTTTAGCGTTGAAATACCTGCGGCACAAATTGACATCAGTAATAGTTCGCAAGTCTTACTCGACATGGTACAGGATGAGTATACAGCACTACGTCCATATCCATGTGATTTTTGCAGTCGTCGTTTTCGTAAGAAAGCTAGTTTAAACAATCATATGATTGCGCATCAGAATGATCGTCCACATCTCTGCAAGCTTTGCGGTGCACGTTTTTCACGGCGCGCTGAACTCATCAATCACTTTAAAGCGCATGCAGAACAACAATTTGCCGATGAAACTGTACAAACATTGGATGGTATGCGTGAAAAATGTTTAAAATCTTAGTTCCAAAAATAATATTTTCAATTTTTACACAGTTAAATTTGATACGCAAAAAGCGACAACTTGACGATCATTATTACGAGCAAGAATGGTCAGAGTCAACAACGACAGCGACAACGCTAACATCGCCACAGCAGCAAATGAATGCAGAGCTGCAGTTAGAAGAACAAGCTACGCAAGAAGTTTTGCAACTGGAGCATACCAATAGTGCCAATATTACCTCAGCAACAACTACGTCTGCAACAGCAACAACAACGCGTGGACGCATTAGCCGCCTGAAGCCGAAGGAAGAAACACAGTATGTAGTTGTGGAGCAGAAGTTGCCCGCAGTAGAAATGGATTACATTGAATGTGATGAGCTGCAGGCATCGACAGCAGCAGTGAAACTAACGCAGGATCAGCCAATTGAACCACAACCGAATTTTCCTGTCATTGACTATGCAAAACCGTTTGTGTGCCAACAGTGTGGTTTGTCATTTGCACGTGAAAAGGCGTTGGTTTCACATGCTAAGGTAAGAAAAAACTTTGTAGTTATGATTAATAGTTAGACGGATATGATGTTTGAGTTTTTACTTGCCAAATATATTGAATGAGAGCTGTGCGCTCAACACGAATATGTTACGACTAAACGCACAACTGTGAAACAATCTGATCCCGAAAAAAAATTAGTTTTTGTTTTTTAAGAAGTAAATTTATTTAATTTTACTCTATTCTTTTTCATCAAAGAATCATCGTGTTGACTCACCCTTTGAATGCAATCAATGTAATGAGTTGTTTTGGGATAACAACAGTTTGCAGGAGCATCAAAAATCGCATCATTTCGAAGAGAGCAATTCCGAATATGATCCTGATGAGGCAGGTGACTCGCAAAGTGAATCTGAAACGGAACAACAGCTTTATGGAGAGTTCTATTGCAGCGAATGCGGCATTTCATTTCATCGTCAGGATTTATTGCGTCGTCATTTGAAATCGCATGCTAAAAAAGCTGCTGCAAAAGATATAAGCAATACTGGTACGGCTGCTGTAACCGCAGTTAATATCAAAGATGCACAACATTGCTGCAATACGTGTGGCGAAACATTTGCTGAAGCACTTGATTTATTGGCGCACGCTGAAATACATGCACGGTTTCCACCGTTTAAGTAAGACTAAATTTATTTGAAATAGAGAGTAATTTTGAAAATACAAATTATTTGTTTCAGATGTGTACTTTGCGGCGAGGCTTTCTACGAGGATCAAGCTATAAAGCGTCATCTCGAGACACGACATGCTCAGGAAATCACTGTAAATTCTTGTATACTCTGCGGTAAAGAGTGTCGCGATCGTAAAGCTTTAATGAAACACTCATGGGATCATTCGCGTGAAAAATGTCATTCGTGTTCCAAATGTGGCAAAAACTTTCACAATAAGGCACGTCTGAAGCGGCACATGGCATCACATCGTGACAAATCGGTTATGTGTGACGTTTGCCAAGAAGAGTTTCCTGATGGACGTTCGCTCTCCAATCATCGACACTCGCACAGTGCTACCTCGTCGGGCAAGCTTTTTCCTTGTACCGAATGTGGTAAAACATTTGGGTCACGCAGTTCACAACAGATTCATGTGCGCATACACACCGGTGAACGTCCGTACGGCTGTCGCTTCTGTTGGAAAGCATTCGCCGATGGTGGCACGCTGCGCAAACATGAGCGTATACATACTGGCGAAAAACCGTATGCCTGTTCCGTATGTCCACGTGCATTTAATCAACGTGTTGTACTGCGCGAACATATACGTTCACATCACTCCGGCAAGGATGTGAATCGTGGTACATATTTTTGTACCGTTTGTAGTGCAGATTTGACGTCGTCCAATGAACTAATACAGCATCTTATACAGCACAGTGATATGAACACTGCCAAGCAACGACAGCCGGTGGTAAGTTGATTAAAGTAAATATTCGAATGCATAAATTTCAATAATTTTCTGTTTTCATAGACTGGGCCCAGAAAGTACAAACGTAGGCGAAAGTTACAGCCTCATGAAATTGCACATTTACGCGCTGAATTCAAAACTGAGAATTTAGGTTCTGATATTGATTTATCAGATTTTGATATGGAAAATGTCGATGATTTGCTAGGCATAACAGAAGCAGCGACGACGACCACAACAACAACAACGACGACAACAACAAAATCAAAGGGCAAGAGTAAGAGTGCCGCGTCAAAACGTGCCGCCAACAATAGTAAATCTAGCGTTGCTTCTATAAAATCCGAGGCATTACATGATGATGATGAGGAACAGGAGAACGTTACAACAAGCAATAACAACAACAATGATAAAAAGACGCGTTATGACTCCAACAACAGCCAATCCGATAAATTATGGGATGAAAAATTTCTACAGAATTCAACAAATAATCAAGAAGATGCATATAAAACACTCTTTAGCAATGTTGAGCAAGGATTGAAGGTAATCGACACGCTTTTTACAAACAATAATGCTACAACGAATCAAGTAAAACCGCGTCGCGCGAAACAAGGAGAAAGTTGGTGGTGCACAGCGTACACAAGAGATACAACTAAACAGTGAAAAGTCTCAAGAAACAACAACAGGAACCGGTACAAGTTCGTCTCTTACAACAAATACTGCCTTCGGTACTAGATCTCGAAAAAAAACAACAAAAACACAACAAAAGTCGTCCAGTGCGCGGCCACGAATGATACACACGGAAAAATCACGCGTCACATCTAATCATGAAACGGGCAATGCGCATAGAAAAACACGCGCACGAACCTATGTGACACGCACCGAGACGACAAAAATTGATTTGCTGCAATCAAAATCAAGTTCAGCATCAACAATAGTCGATGACTATGAAATAATATCACCCGCTACACAACCGCCAAATCAGATTAGTTCAAGTCCACTACACATAAAGCAGGAGCACGAACAAAATCATCATCATCAACAGCACCAGCAGCAGCACCAAAATCACAATCAAATGCAAAATATATACGATGCGCATTTATTGCTTGATGCTTCCAGTTTACGAAAAAGTGGCTACGATAAATTTAATCCAAGCATAGTTAATGATTTTGAGGAGATTTTTCGCTCACCATTAAAATCGGAGCGTAGTACACGTCAACGTTTTACAAGTGAATCGTCGACAACACCACAATTTCTACCAGATGATGAACAGCATTTAATAAAGATCGAACCAACTTCGCCCGATTTACGTGAAATTGTCGAAAGTCAACGTAATACTTCCTCCACATCGCATTCTGGTACATCCGCGCGCACTACGCAACTGAGACAGATTACTAGCAATGGCAAATATCTGCTCGATACAGCGTCCAATGTGAATGCTGCAACAACGAAGCGTAGTAAACATTCGGTTACAAAACAGCGTAATATCAACGGTTTAAGTACGCACAACGGTCGTACTAGTGCAGCCGGCGGCGGAAGTATATCAAACAATACAGCTAATACGCAGCAATCAAACTCCGCTTCATCATCATCCTCATATCTCAATTACGGCGTAGATACATATGCATCTAATGTTGCTGGTACATCTAGCAGCTCAGATGTTAATTCAACATATTTTTCTATTTCGGAAGTTGTGTCAGCAGCGAATGCTACAGAGGCTGCAGCCGCTGCTGCTGCCTCCGCTAAGCCTGAACGTAAAGTGCGTCAATTCGAATGCGAAATGTGCTCGGCCGTATTTTCGGATCGTACACAGCTACTCGAACATGTACATATACATATTTAGTTGCATTAACTAATCTAACTTAACTAACTAACTAACTAGCTAGCTAGCCTTATCATCTTATTACCTGTTTTGTAGCTTAACTTATGTACCTAGTATGTAGTACCAAATTATCATCGGAACGAATGATTATTGTTATTGTATATTAATTTAATTATTTTATTTTTTAAATTATTGCCAAGCTCTGAATGCACATTGAAGCTTCGTCGTGCAACATTCAGTCAATATTAATCTTCTTTTAATTATTTTTTTTAAATCATTTGATAATTTGAAAAGTTTGTTGCCACTGATTGTTCATAATCATTTATAGAAACCCTTGAATAATTTTATACATTGATAGCATATTGCAATACATTTTATACATGCAACTGACTGTGTTCACGCTTTGGTTGAGGTTGTAGTGTAGGATTTGTAAAGCTTTAAGTAATTATTTACATGCATCTTTCAGTTTAAATAAATACGCTGAAGAAAAATAAATGAATATATATGTAGATACATATTTTTAAATAAATTACATTTTATTATCTGAACTCTTTTATTTTTAATTCAATGCTGTTCGGGCAATCAGTTTTGAAACCACAATTGTGTTCTTTTTTTTTAGTTTAAATGTGTAATCAAGGGACTTTTTTTTTTTTAAGTGGTCATAATTTCCTCTTAAAGTAATGTTATAAAAACAGATTTGTTTGGTTCAGGAATATCTAAATGTCAAGATTTGTAAAGTTTTTTTACTCGATGCTGATCAAGAACACAAACAATTACAAGTAAGTTTTTTTGAGGTTTCTTCACGCCGATTTCTGGCTATTGCGTATAAATTTAATAGATATATAATTCTGCAAGTAAAGAGTGAATAATAGTTACAGAAATAAGTAAACAATAATTTTTTTATCGTAAAATAAAGTGACAAGCAATTGTCAATTATCGACAAACGCAGATGCAAAAAGCCTAGAGACAACGCTTTGTCTGTGAGCTCGTTGTACTGACTTCTACAAATATATTTTAAAAAAACTTTACCTGCCAATTGATTCAGAAGTTTCGCATTGTTGCAGTTGATATTTACGAATAATTTCGATTAAAGAAATGCGATTTAAACTTTAACGGGTTATTCGAAAATCGGATCACAAGAAATCACAACAAAAACTATTCAAACGAATTTTATTCAAAATGATTCGGTTAATTTCGATTCGGTTCATTTCATAAACGACTTGAAACAGTGTTGAATATTCGAATACTATTACAACAATTAAAAACCTAGCAACACTAGCAAAAATATGTAAACAAAAATCAGCTGACTGTGTTCATTTTAAATGTAAATTAATTTTTTTTGTTCATCTTCACGGGGTCAATAAGCGTTAAAGTAATTTTTAAATCAAACCTTGCATTGAATATATATGAAAAAAAAAAAACTTAGAATAAATAAATACAAAGTGTAAACTCTCGCATTTTGTACTTTCGTAGGTATATGTACAAATTCTCTTTGCTTGTTTTTTTTTTCGTTTTGTTTTTACAGATTTGTTTGTTTTTCAGCTACTTTGTGGATTGCGAGAATTTGAGACTATTGCTTTGTTTGTTGTTTCTTTTATGCTCTTTACATCACAATATCTCTCTCTTTCTCGCTCGTTGAAATGTTATAAAAACAATGCTGACAGCTACGATATGAAATTAGTATTATTTCGTATCTGAACGCTGAACGTCATAAATGTATAATTTCAATATAAAAACTTTTATCATATTCGGTGTTGCTTTTGCTTTTATTGCAATGGCAAACTCTGAACAACTTGTTGGTGGCGTAAGCACACTCTCCGGCAAAGATCTGGAAGAGGCCACGGAAACATTAAATAATTCGCTTGCAAAACTTGCCAGCGGTGATGGACCCAGTTACAAGTAAGTTTTTGTTGTTTTTTTCTAAAACGCAGTTGTGGTGCTGTTGAAATAATTCAAATGACAAATAAATACTTTCCACGCACACATTCCCTATAAAATAGCATAAAGTCTATACATGTTATTGATCGGCGTAACGTGATGAGTTAATTTGTTATCGCCAATCGCTTTGTTTACTTGTCGAGATGCTGTATAGTCGAAATATTTAATTAAATTTTCTTTGTCTTTAAAATTTGCAGATCGGGCAACATTTTCTCAGTTACACGTCAGGTTGTCGCCGGCATAAACTATGCGTATGAGGTTGAGCTCATCGATGATGATAATGCCAGTCGCAAGTGCAAAGTGAATATCTGGTCGCGACCATGGTTGCCTGATGGCATCGAGGTTACCTTTGATTGTCCCGGCCAAGAACGTGTTGTGAAGAAACACAGTGCTTAAGAGCTAAATGAAAGAAGGAAGCTCTGACTTTATTATACATTATTAATTAAATACAAACAAAATAACATGACATAACAAAGATAAATTGTTTACCTACTACAAAGATACATACATACATATAGTATACTATATACTTAAAACAAAAATGAATAAATACAAAATATTTAAAAGAAATAATTGTATATTTTATGTATTTACTTAAATTTCTTATTTTTCTTAACCTTCAATAAAAATTATGTTTTGGGAATTTAACCGTTGTGGAAAAAACGATCACTTTGTAAAATTTTAAATCACAAAATATGTAATTAAAATCGTGTCTTGTTTAGAAAAACTTATGGTCAAATTATTTTCTATCAGTTTTGGGAAAAACTAAGAACTGCAATAAAAGTTATGATGGCAGCTACTGCGTTTTTTTATATAAAGAAATTCAAAATTTGATCACAATTTCACTTACTATATAATTCGACTTAGTATTCTCTATTCTATGTGATGGTATGGTAATTCATTGGTGGTAACTTAAATGAAGAATAATAAAAGAGGCATCGTCAGCTCGACGAGACGAATAGATTTAGCCATGTCCGTCTGTCTGTGTTTATGCGTTTCATTCGCTTTGTTTTAAAGATATTGACGTGAAACTAAAATCTTAAGCTTTTCTCAGTCCTAAGCAGTTCAAGTGCTGAAAGTCCAGCCCATTTTAAGGTTAGCCCCCATACAAATTTGTCTCTTTTTTTCGATTTTTTGTATGGAAATAGTTATCATTTATGAATCTAATTATTTATCCAATATCAAAAGTAAAGTGCCACGCCCATTTCTAGGTATAGCCTTCGTACAAACCTAGAGTCCATTTTCCTGTTTTTGTATGAAAAGAGTTTTTTGTATTTATGAATATATCCAATCTGTGTAAAATGACTTTCACTGTCGTCTTATGAATATTCTACCGCTATTACAAGGATTGGGCGACTATAACATACAGACCCCATACAAACCCACCTTCTATTTTTTTATTTTTTTCTAGAAAATGATTGTTTTATTTGCATTCTTTGCTTAAAATTTTACATATTTCCCTTTTATTTAAGCCCCAATTCGAGTTGAACGCACCCAACCCCTTTTAGAACATTTTCTACGTTACTTATGATCATACATGAACTATATAAAGTTTCGTGTGACGGGTATTTGAGCTTCGGGTCGACCGAAGTTAACGTTTTTCAATTTCACTTCTGTCTGCTTCATACAATTTCAATAACTTAATATGTACTTTTACTAAACGGGTACAGGGCATTAAAATTTATTATATTTTAAATCCATATTTCATTTTCTTTATTTTATGCATTTCCTTAGTAACTTTTTGTACACTACTATTGTGGAGAAAAGGAGTATATTTAGTTTGTGTTTATGTATGCAACAGAGATTTCGTGACATGCCTTGTCACAAATATTCCGATTTGGTTTAGTTCGGATCTTTACAACAACATTTTATAAAGTTTCCACGACTTCTCCAATCAAAGTGAACACAAATATTTTTTTTTTAATAATTCCAACTTGGTACAGGGTATCTCGCAGTCAAGATTACTCAAATGAAACGTTCTTTCTTGTTCAACTTGCACTCAACAAGTTTTGTTTTTTTGTTTCCACTAATTAAAATTCGATGCATCACAAGTCGATTTCTCGCTTTATAATCTGCTTTGTGTGGTAAACCTTGGAGCAGATGATTCACTAAATATATTGTATAAGCTTTTGTTTACTTAATTAGTTTAGATAGATAGAGAATTGTAATATTACAAAATTATTAAATTGTACTATGATCTTTATGAAAAACATTATTATATTTTAAAATATATCATAATCATGGGCGTTACAGAAATTCTCTTCTGGTTGTTTTCAAATCTCGCATGTTTTTGCTTAAAAAAGAAAGAAAACTAGGAAGAAATAGAGCATTGCATTCTTTTAAGGAAATGTGTCGAAATGTGTTGAGTATAGCTCTTTCACTTTTTTTAGTCAAATATGTAGCAAAAACATATGTGATTTTTGAATAGATTTTGCTTGCACACCCGATAGATTAAAAATTATTTTATTTTAAAATATTTGTTGATCTAAAAAGTAGTTTCGTTATAATTTCATATTCTCCAACATTTTTTTGTAACAGCTTTTAAAAGCTTTCACTTAAAAATTAATAAACTAATAATTAATATTTTATTATTTTAATTAGTGTTATTAGGGAGGTTTTTTTCTTACTATTCATATTTGAAATAGCCACTTAAATACATTAAGCGTGAGAAATGCGTTACCAGGACAACTACGGCAACAAACAAATAACTACTTAGCAACGGAATGTGTCAGGATTTGTGAAAATTTAATTTTCTTTGAAATAATTCATTATTTTCGTAAAAATATGCATTTTAATTAAAATTAAAATTGAAAATAATGGCGGACAGTGAAGTGAATGCAACTGTGATAAAATTAACGCAGGAAACTCTTGGAAAATATGTGAAAAAACCGCCGCTCTCCGATAAATTACTGCGAAAACCACCTTTCAGATTTTTACTGGATGTATTCAGTGCCGTGAGTTGCATTTCTTCAAATTTTTATTTAGATTTTGTAATCATTTTTTGATTTTTTTTTTTTGTTTAAGGTTATGAAGGAAACCGGCTACTTTGAGGGACTCTATACGCCGGACGAACTAAATATTGACAATATTAAAAATCGGGATGACAAAATGCAATTTCTACAGAAAATGATCGATGTTATAAGTGAGCAAATGCAATAATAATTTTAAAATATTTAAATCTATTTAAAAAAATATTTAGAACTAACAACGCAACAGAGTCTGACGGTGCGTACCTCAAAGATTGTCGCTGGACAAGAACCGGAGAAAACGAATGAATTGCTGCAATTAATGGGAGGCGTAATCGAGCAGCAACTCGATTGGCAGCAAGCAGTAACGCAGGTTGTAGCAAAAGCGACAGGATCAACAACACCGAACGTGGTCGAAACGAAAGCGACAAAAAGTAAAGATAGTAAAAGTGTAATAACGAAGGAACGCAAGGATATAACAAAAGAGTCGAAGACAACAACAAAGGCAACAAAGACGTCGTCGAGTAATAAAAGTACACCGACACCGAATAGTCTTAAAGAGGAGAAGCCTAAAAGAACAAAGGAAAAACAACAAATATCACCAAATGGCAAAGGTGAGACAGCTAAAACTGTAGCCAACCGAAGGGATAGTCTTAAGGATAAACAAAGAAGCAATAGTCGCAACACTGGCAAGGAAGTAGATGTGAAAGAGAAACAAGTGAAGAAAACTAAAGCTGATGCAAGTGGTTCAGGCAAAGATGCCAAAGATGCAGCAGGACAACAACAAAAGAGTCAAAAAACTACGTCTACGAAAATAGAACGTAAACTATCGCAGGAAGAAAGCGGCACTCAGTTAGCAAAGAAAAAGGAAACTTCTGCCATTCCACAGCTAACAACGCGAAATGAAACACCGGACGCAGAACATACTACTGCTGCTGCTGCTGCAAAAGATTCACCAACTCCAATGAGCAATGAACGACGCAATAGCAAACAGCAGCAACAACAACAACAACAACTGACTGAGGAGCGTTCCACAGCTGTAACGAAAGCGCCAGAAACGCCAACAAAAATGGAGCAGCAAACTGTTGATATCGAGACTATACAAACGCCCATTAAAGAGTCGAGCAGTCGTAAATCTTCAGCACAACGTAAAAGTTCAGCTAGTTCAAGCTCAAAGAGTCGTCGTTCGAGTGCACAAGCACATCTACCGGATGAGCTTGGCGGCAACGGAACAGCAACGGATTCATTGCAATCTATACGAGAAACGGCAACAAATATTGCAACAGCAGCGTTGCCAATTGAATCTTCTACACCTTTAAAACAACCACAACCACAGCAACAAGCACCAAAACCACAAAAACCTCCAATTCAAGCGACTACAAATGGTCCAACTATCACGCCAAGTGATGTAAAACGTGAATCGACGTTTACACGTGAAAATTCACATGAATCAAATAATTCATTTGGACCACGTCCGCGTACCTCTTTGCGACCGCCAAGTGCACGACCAGCTTCTGCACGTCCCGGTGCACCCAGACGTCGTGATCGAAATGTTGAAATTGTGCTACAAGCGCATGAACAGCTAAAGATGTCCGGTATAAATGTTAAACTTGAAACATTTGGCGATTTCGATGATGATGGCGAAAATTTAGTCATCATAGAGAATGCCAATACACACGACATGGACAACGGCGTTACGCAACATACAACTGCAGCACAGGCACAGGCACAGTTAGAGGCTGCACAAATGTCACAGCAAGGACATCTTGTGCAGCAAATACTCGAAACGCAAAAAGAATTAGTGCAAACGCAGAGTGGTGAAGCTGTTGGCAGCCATAAGGTTCCTCTTATTACGGGATTTTTCTATTTTTTAAATTTTATTTAATTTGTATAATCTTTTGTTTCTTTCATTTTCAGGATGACATTCTAAACAGCACACGTCAGGGTTCAGGTACCGCGCGACAAATGCTTACGCTGCGCGATGTTATACAAAATCTAACAAAATCCATAAATCCTTTTTGGTAAACTGATGGACTTTATACCCGAAGATATTGATGCTATGCAACTCGAGTTGTCCATGTGGCGTGATACATATACGCAGGCTATGAATGAATTAAAACGTGAACGCAGCCTAACCGAATCCGCTACGGAGCCTTTAAAACAACAATTAATACAAATCGATTTAAATATCAAAGAATATATTGAAATGATCGATGCTAGTCGTGCAAAAATATTACAGAATAATGAAAAATTATTAAAAATGTTAATGGAACAGTAAATCGTATGAAAAAATAATACCTATTTTATGAATAAACTTATAAAAAAATTTTAATGAAAATTTCTAAATATTTCGAACGATCTTAAACTATGTAGAACTGGAAAACAAAAGAAGAAAATTGAAATAGCTCGGAAAGCTTAGATCTGGTCGAGTAAAAAGAAACTGTATACAAAAAATTTCGAGGGGACCCCCAAAATCTGGATCTAGGTTCTATTGTCTCGGAGCCTATTAGAGATAGAGCTACTATATTACTAAAATTTACTGGATTCAGGGTATCTTGCAGTCGATCATATTTGATTTCAGCGTTCTCTTGTTTTCTTTTTTTTTTGTAATTTTATGATTTAAATTGACGTTATTTGACGATCTACTTTGATCGATGATAAGTTTTTCAGTTCTTAGAATACAGCAAATATGTGCATGATTACTGGACAAGCAATGATTGTCTAATTTTTAAATATAATAATGTGTGCTTCTGACCTACCCTTATCGTCTATACAAATAAATAAATAAATAAGAGATTAAAAAATATATAAACAGGAACATGCATTTGACCTGAACAAATCTTAAATGGAAAAGAGATAAGCACAACATTTAATTTATGAAAAGTCAAAATTTGCGCTACTCTTCGTAGAAAAGTAATAAAAAAAAAGAGATAGAGTGCTAGCTAATTGAATAGTTGGCGATTAATTTACGATTATATTATATTCCAGGTTTTTTTGTTTCTAAAACATAAACATTTCGTTTGAATAAAGAATAGCGATAAACCTGTTTAATGGGTCAAATATATTTGATGATCTCACACACATACATACATATGTACTATGTAAATATTTATTTTTGTCGATAAGATTTTCGATAAATCTACGACACTTTCTTATAAATAGAGCGTTTTGATGAGTTAGGTTTCAGTTGTAGCTTAGAACTAGTAGCGTACAGAACTGCTCTCTAACAAAACTTTATTTTAAAATGTTCATCGCTAAATTTTTATTCATTGTTGCTGCTTTGGTCACCATTGCCTACGCAGATGAAGTACCGGTTATAGGCGGTATCTCAAAATTGAGTGGCGATAGACTTAAAGAAGCCGAACAAACTTTACAAGCTTCTTTAACCAAATTAGCGGCTGGTGATGGACCACATTATACGTAATTGTAAAAAATATATATTTAAAAAATATGTATATTTTTTAAATCTGTTGTTATTTCTATTTTATATAGGTTGGGAAAAATAATTTCTGCTACGCACCAAGTAGTTGCTGGTAGCTCTTATAAATACGAAGTCGAGCTTATTTCCTCCAGTGATAAAACAACAAAGACTTGCAATGTTGGTATCTGGTCCAGACCTTGGTTGGATAACGGCATTGAAGTAACTTTCCACTGCCCTGGTGAAGAGAAATTGGTGAAGCAACATAGTGCCTAATGTGTAAAAACAATTCGAAATTAAAGAAAAAAAAATTAAAGGCAAATATATATAATAAGTGAAATATTATTTTTATGTCTTATTATTGTGTGTATTATTTCCAACACTCAAAGTGTGAAACGGATAATATCAGGATGTCGTCGAAAAGAATATAAAGAATACATATTCTTGATAAGCTCGACGAGACGAAAGCACGATTTTGAGTTATTTTATAAAGAAAAGTTGGTCCAAACATTTTGTGTCGGGTATTTAAACTTTAGATCTACAGTTGCTCTTCCTTGTTTATTTATTTATTTTTTTTTGATTGTGGTTGGGGCCGTTGGTCTTCATAAGGTAATATTTTGTATTTGGCTGATGTGAACTACACACTTGGATTTCCTATTAGAATCAAATTTACATTTATCTGCGCATTTTCTGATAGGTTTGTACGGAGACTACTTCATGTGGTTTCAGTCAGATCTAAATGCGAAGTTTGGTGATTAAATTTTTCATGGTCTCCGATATTGAAATGTTTATTTGGCGGTTAGTAAATTACATCGTATGAAGGCATGGTCTGACAAAAGAGCAAAATATATGACATCATTTGTACATATCTTCTCAAAATATGTTTTTATAATATATTATATTTAATATTAATTAGTGCCTAGAAAAAAGAAAACAAAATATTTTAGCGTTCTTCATTGTCATTGGTTCTTTTTTTTTGACTAATATTTTGATTTCTTGACCCAAAAATTTTAAAGGAAGAAAAAAATATAAATTAATTAGTGATGCTATAAAAAAAAATCAAAATATTTGTTATCAGTAAACTGCTTTCTACAATATAAACAATTTTATTTTTTGAAAGAATAGCGATAAACTTGTTTGGCGGGTCAAATAAAATGATGTCATATGAAAATACATACTTATTTTTATACCCTTTACCCGAAGTGTAATACGGTATATTAAGTTTGAGACATGGTATACTTTATCAGCATCGAGAGTTGAGTCGATAGCTATCATGCTCTCCGCTGTCCGTATGAAACCGATCATCTACAAACTTCAAAATATAGCCCAAAATCACAAAAGTTTTTAAATTTGTATAAAAACTAAGCTTTAAACTCTAATATTTAACAAAGAATGGAACCAGGGTAAAAAAAAAATTTAACGCTTGAATAGATTGAATAAAGAGCATCTCGTAGTTGAGCATACTCGACAGAAGCGTTCTTCCTTATTTTATTTTTTAGTTTTTCGGTATTTCGGCGGCAAAATTCGCTGTTTTTGTTTTAGTTGTCATTTAGAACTAGTATCGTAAAGAACTTCTATAAAAATGTATTTTGGAAGAGTTCTATTCATTGTTAGTGCAGCACTTGTCTTCATTGTCTTTGCAGATGCATTGCCGGTTAAAGGCGGTGTCACAAAAGTGAGTGGTGAAAGACTTATAGAAGCCGAACAAGTTTTACAAGCTTCTCTCACCAAATTAGCGGCTGGTGATGGTCCCCACTATCAGTAAGTTAAATATTACATAAAATGTTAAGAATTTTTATAATTTAAAAAAATTTGTTTTTTTTTTTCAAGGTTAGGAAAAATAATTTCTGCCACGGTCCAAGTTGTCGCAGGTAGTTTAAATAAATACGAAGTAGAACTTATCTCAAGCGATAAAACAACAAAGACTTGCAATGTTGGCATCTGGTCCAGACCATGGTTGGATAATGGTATCGAAGTGACTTTCGACTGTCCTGGTGAAGAGAAATTGGTAAAGACGCATAGTGTCTAAAAGTGTTTTGCCAATTCGAATCGGTATAATGCTAACTCAAATGTTAAATACAAAATTATGGATTTTGTAAAATTAATCTGTTTATTTTTCATTGTTTTTGAACATAAAGAATAAAGAGTTTTAGCCCCTAATTACTCTAATATTACTGCCATTTCTATTATTTCGATTATTTCTGCCATTTCCTTTATTTATCTTGCGAACTCTGCGGGTTTGTTTAAATTTCAAATTTTTTATAGTGAATCTATATCTCCTTGGGCCAGTTTTTCCAGGTTTCGCAGGTGGGTTTACTGGTGTGGGACCCGTTGCTGGCCCTGGTGGTGGAGGTGGTGGTGGATTTGGTACTGTTGGTTCTGGCTCTGTAGTTACACAATCAGCATGCTCTGCATTTTCTGGAAGATTGCAATCAGTGCAACCTTCTACATCGGTTTCGGGATCGGAACAAGCGATACTCCATGTCGATGGAAGACAGGCAACGATGACAAACAAAAAACCAGCACAGTACAAAGTTAATTTCATTTTAATTATAACGTTTGCAATAACTTACTGCCATTCTAAACCAAATGAAGAGGTATTTATACCAATTTTCATATTGCAGAAAACATTTAGAAATTTACCCAAATTTTAAAAAATTTAAACCAAGTTTACGCAGCTGTTTTCCATTCTTTTCGTTGTTTCATATATTGATAAATATTTATCCATATCTATTGGCTTAATATTTGTCAAATTCTTTGAATTGCAAATAAATAATATTGAAGGACAAATATTTCACACGTAATACAAACAGTATTGCATTCAATATTTAATATTTAATGGAAATTTTATGTGAAGTCTTATTTGTTTTTCAAGCATTCGCTTAGTTTTAAAGATATTGAAATTCGAAATTTAAGCTTTTCTCAGTCCTACGCAGTTAAAGTGTGAGAAAGAAAGGTGTCACGCCCATTTTTAGGCATATCTACTGCCGATTTTACAGATTTTGTATGAAAAAGTTGTTATTATTTATGAATGTATTCAATCCAACTTGAATAAAAACACTTCTTATGTCAACATATGTATACACAAGAGATTTAAAGAGGATCGGGTCACTATACAGTATAGCTGCCGTACAAAACCAAGCTCTATTTTCGAGTTTTTATATAAAAAAGGTTTTTTATTAAGCCAATTGCTTTCAAATATGGTAATAACTTTTGTTATGGTGGTCTATGTGTACAGTATAGATTTGATAAAGATCATGTAACAATTACGGTCTTTGTATCATATAGTCCCTATAAGAAGTCACCGCAAATATCCAAATTTTTGTGCTAAAATATCGTGTGACAAGAATCAAAACTTCGAATTTAATTTTTCATTGTTTTTATAATGAAAATGTTGACCAGGTACCCAATGGGGCCTTGAAACTAGAAAAGCTATATTTTTGGAATGACCTAGAGACTTATTAATGGACAACTTTAAAACCTGGGGCCCGTTGGGTGATATATTTTTCATTTACTCAGCTAAGTTATGAAATAATTTATTTCATTAAATTCTGAATACGTACTCAAAATTATACAACTCGGACTCTGGATTATTATATTTACATTCATAATTACACATTTTGACAATGATTCGTGTGAACTTTAGAAATGATCGTTTCATCTCTACGCAAACATTTGATGAAACTCACATTTGTTTGGCTAATCAACTTTTATTTGGCTTTTAGTTGGTTGAAGTTGGCTCGAGAACAATAGAACACCCACAGCTGTGTTAATAATAAACACGATTTTAGTTTAGATGGAACGGTGTATTGAGCTGGTTGTTTATTCAACGGTGTGTGAGATTTTTTTTTTTTACCATTAAGCGATGACACTCGCTTTACGACGGATTTTATCTGATTTTAAATATTATGCGATTTTAATGGTGCTCGTGAGGCATGCAGTGAGTTTGAATCATCAAAATTTTGATAAAACTTTTTAGAAATGAATGTTTTTTTGCTTTGTTTTCGTTTTCGTTTGAAACTAGTGCGCCATTTGTGTGGGCATTGGTACGAGATCATGTCTGGAGGATGTAAGTATTACAATGCATTGCATTTCTATGAGAATAGAGTTTTTTTTTTTTAACATTACAGATGGAAGAGCAAGAGGCACAGGAAAAATTTGACTATGTTCTTAGTAAATACGAAGAAATTGAAATGAAAATTATTGGTAAACCGATTGGGTATGTAAAACTATTTGAAAAGTATTAAAAAAAAAAAAATAAATAAACTTTTTTTTTAAACCATTTAACAGTTTACGTGGTAAGCGCATAACACATGGCGACTTGACGGAAGATCATATTGTTTTTAATTACATCGATAACACAACGCACGACATCATACAGAACTGTGTTTTTATCATAAGTAATTTTCCTGGCCAATGTGAATCGATTATCACTGCATGCAATACGTTCTTGCCGCGTACACCACGTCCGTTGCTTGAACGGAAACCGCTTTCCGTTTGTGAGGACAATGTACAAGCGATTGATGTGGAGACTGCAGATGATGATACGAGCACTTTAAAGTCCGATGCGGAAGTCATTGGCTAAGGTAAATGACAGCGTGCGAATTAAGTTATTATAAGTTATATTGATGTAAGATTCGCTTAAATATTTATCTTGTGAAAAATTTTATTAAAAATACAAACACAAATATTATGTATGTAAATCAACTCTCAGTATACCAAAACCTTTGACATGAAGGCCCAATAATCCTAGCAAATTTTTAAGATGTGTATACGACTGGTTTAGAAAATATCTGAGGTCAAAGTGGACTAAAGCCCGTAGAAAATTGTCAAAATTTCTTTATGTAGGAAACCGGAAGAGCCCACTCAGCTGCTTATCGTATTTTCTTTACCTGCAAAACGGCGCAAGCATTTACGGTATTCGTTTGATGTGCTTTCGTTTTACGATATAAAAAAAAGCTTTTTAAGCTTTTAACAGTTGTTTTGGAAAATTGTTTTAATTTATTTTTTTTTTGTTGCATATCGTGAGCCCTAAAAAGTGTGTATTATATTTTTAATTGGCTTAGCGAGAGAAATTGAGTTTTTCCGTGCTTATATTACGTTTCCACCGCTCCTAATTTGTTTTTATATTAATCTTATATTTCTAAAAATGAATTTTTTTTGGTTAACTGAATTCCGTTCATTTTTTTCGCACTGCTTTGCGCCGTAAGACAATTGACGAGTAACGTAAGAGAGCTTTCAAAAGACTTGACCAACATGCTTTATTAGCTTTGCGCTTATTTAAAGCGGTTAGGCACTCTCAGAAGAATTGAAATATCTCTCCTCGTGGAGCTTTTTGTTTGCAGTGGCGTACCTAAGATAATTTGCGCCCATGGTAAGTAAAATTTATTGTTTTTTCCAGCTGTTCTTGTTTTTTTTTTTGTATTGTTTTTCAAAATTGTTCCTTGGGTCCCGGTTTTTTTTAAAATCGTTTATTGAAATACATATATATATATATATATAGTATTAAGATGTATATATGTACATATTAACGTAGTATATATATTTTATATGCTCTACCCGTAAGATCTATAAATGAAAACGGGTTTCATAAAGTAAATATAATCTTCATCAGCATCAAAAAGCTAAGTCGAAATAGCTATGTCAGTGAAGAATATTCGAGATATGTTAGAGCCACCAAATTTAAAAATTAGCTACTTCACTTGCGGTTACTAATACCAATAAATTTTTCCATCTGTATTTTATGAAATAGCATCATGAAAGACTAGTAAAAATATTTTGTTATTTGAGCTATAAACACCGAATTCGGTATGTATATCATCTAAAGTAATCAAAAAATTTCAAATTTTCAACGATCTCACTTTTCAGAACTCTAGTTTGGCTACACTGAAACACAAAAATGAGTAAAGTACTTCAAATTAACACAATAAACTACACTGACCACTTTCTTATTTGGAAGAGAGGGAAACCGATGTAAAAAAGAAGAATGAACACACGCGCATTGTAAAGCAAGTTAAATGAATGTTATGAGGAAACGGGCCCTGCGGTGACATGAGGCATGTATGAATATATGTATATGTATGTCAGAGGGACAGTGGGCGGACCGGGAATAAACAAGTGTTGCACGCACAATAACAACAACAACAACAACAAAAACCTCTCAAACTAAAGCAAGAGCTAGCTGCAATGCAACAACTACAACTACAACAACAATAAAAAACGTAAACAACAAGAGCACAAATTCAATGAGAGCCACAAAGCATTTTAAATGAGAGTAAAGCTAAACCAAAGCCAAACATACATATTTCAAATTTCATCGGGCCCATACGACGTATACGTTATTTCGTCGTTTTTGAGCTCTCGTACATTACGTTACACTACGTTACGTTACGTTCGGTTACGTTACTTTTCTTAGTTGACTTATGGCGCAAATGTGAAGCAGTGCAAAAAAGCGCATGAAATTTCAACCACTTATGTAAATATGAGCGTAAACTATATAGCTACCGACAGAGAGCGAGTGAGAGAGCGAAAAAATAGAGAACCGTAAATTTTCCGGCAGCTATGGCAGCGACTGCGGCAGCTGCTACTGCTGCTACAATTACTTGGCCATGAGCGAGCTAACTTTTGTTTCATCAGTGCAAATTTGCCGTGTTCTGAAAAAGTCGTACCGGAAATAAGGGCTGCGGAAAAAAATCAAAAATTTAACACAAATTTTCTGCGAATTGGTTGCGGAATTGCCGCCGGTTAAAAGCAACAAAAAAGAAAAAAATAAATTGTTTGTACATATAAAATTTTGCATAATCAAATTTTGTGCTAGTTAAAAGCGTTTTACAAAAAAAGAACGCGTGTGTTTAATACGACATCCAGCAGCTACGATTAATAGTAATCTCTTTTTTTAATTAAATCACATAAAATAAAATTTTATTGAGCAATTTTCAAGTGCAGTGTAAATTACTTTTGATGCGTTTTGTCTCGTTTTATGTTATCAGCGTTTTTTTTTTTTTGTTTTGTTTTTTATTTGATTTTCGTTTTTTTTTCTTTCAGCAAAAACAACAACAGCAATGAAAACAAAAACAAATATAGATGTATGTATGTATGTGTATGTTCATCTGTTTGCTGCAGGTGCGTTTGTGTGTGTGTGTGTGCGTAACTGTTTTTGTAGCAAATAAGCAAATAAAAATAATAAATAAAAAAAAACCTACAGCAATTGTTACTTATACAGGCCCTATACAAAAGTTTCTTAACTTAGTTTAGGTAATTGCAATTCTGTATATATTTTTTTTGGTTTAATTAACAAAAACTTTATAAAATATTTGTGAACGGCACAGCGCCCACTCTACGTTCTATTAGAAACCTACTTCGTATGACAAATACTGATATACATATGTCTGTTTTTATTTTTTAAGTAACGAAACTTTCATATCAGACATGCTAAAATACATACTAAGCATCATTTAGAACCCAAAGTGAAAATTAAAAAAAAAAAAACACTTTACCCTTGAATTAAATGATCTACTAGTGATAATAACGTTAATAGGCAAGGGTAAGGCAGGTGCAGAGAACACATTTGACTTATATACATACGTATGTATGTACTTATAAACCGGACAGTATACCAAACGGACGGACATTTGTCTGGCGAGCACACGTTTTTGCTTTTAGCAACTTTTTTCGAAAACTTTTTGACGATAATTTCTCAGGCAAATTACTTAAAAAAGTTTGATATTTTCACGCATTTTATGTTTGTGTTTCTAGTGCCCGGTCCGAACCGTATGCCTGCCTGCCTGCTCGTCTAGCATTGTGACACACTTTGCTTTTGCTCACCCGAAACCGCACTTTATAACAGCTCCCAATTGAAATTGTGCTTATTAGATTCGTTCCCGCCGCCGACGCTATTGTTGACGTTGACGTATTCTTTGCTTTGTCCGGCGTTTTTTTTTTTTTTTTTGCTTTAAAAATGTTGTCAAATTTATTGACTTATTTTTCTGTTTTTGTTGAGTATTTTCACATTTTTATGTTGTGTTTTTTTCGCACTTTCGCTTCGAGCGTTATTCTCGTTTCATTACGTTTACTACTGAAAAGTAAATAAACAAATAAAAAACTTAAAAGACCTCAAGGCTTGGTGGTCACACAAATGTAGGTAATGTTAGGACCGCTTTTAGACAATGTACATATATGTGAGTAGCTGTAAACAAACAATAAAATTTGCTCCTAGTCCACTTTTAATTTACATGAATAACGCATTGAATCAGACATTTTGGATCCAATAAAGTAGATAAGTAAAAATCATAGTCGGACAGTTCGGTTAAAGTGTTTCAAGAAGAATTTAAATTTTAAAGAATTTGCTTCACTTAAACTAATAAAGTTAGCGCACTTCACCGATCCAAACAAGACGTTAAGATCGGTTGTTTGCCTTCTGTTGTTTACACGGTAAAGTTCGAGTAAAATTTGTCACCTTTTATGACGTATAGGTGAACCTACGATCCAAACGAATAAGTTCTTTGCACAACTATGGTAAATTCGACATAGTCACTATCTTTTGTATGACAATAAAGTAATTTTATTATTTATGTAATCATGACCCTTTCGAACCGTACCACTTTTGTCGCTTAAATAGTTCAGTTTCCTGTTCAAACCATTTTCTTTTAAAGGAATTTGTTCGGTTCACGGTTTGGAGCAAACGTTCAAAGAGTACTACAGTTTTGGGAGAAATTAATGTAGAACCATTTTTGAATACAGTTCTCATACGAAGGCATCAAACATTTCATTACCTCAATTTCGATCTTAATATTCTTTACAAATAATTCTACAACAATTCTTTTCGTCTGTATGTATTAGTTGAGGGCAAATTAGCAACAGTCCACCACTGTCCGCTTCGTTTAATGTTGTTGCTTTATTTCTCAGCAGCTTGCCATACAAACGCTAAAAGTTATAGTTTGTGTGAGCCCCTCACTGGTCATACCAAATAGAAGAGCACTGTTTAACGGTTCCTCTTTTCCAGTTCAAATTTTGCTTGTCACAAGTCGTCAGCTAAGTAGAAGATTGTGCTGATCAAATTGCTTTGATGCCAGCAGACCTCAAGAAAGTCGCTATTTTTTCCTGTTTTGTGGACAATTTTTAAAAACTTCAACTGGAGATATCGTTTTAAACCGTGACAATAAGATCTCGGCTGCATTTTAATGGTGTATTACTAGTTTTGCAAAAGTTTTTATGCGTTAATTAGCGTTAAAAAACGCAAACTAATTATACTTTTGTACGTAATCAACATTTTGTACTATATCCTCGGTACGTGTAGTAATGTCCTATTTATTGTTTTTGCCACCAACGTCATCGTAACAGTCGTATGTTGTTGGTTTCCTTTCCTTTTTTTTTTTTTTTTTTTTTATATTTTTTTTATTTGAGCCACCCTCAAACTGTCATTATTCATGTTTTCATTCATTTCGTTCTTTGTCCTGCTACATCTTGGCAAGTGCGTCTGGCCACGTTCGTTCATTGGCTTCTTTTTTTAGTTTCGTTGTTGTTGTTGCTATTATTATTGTTGTTTTGCTTTGTATGCTGTTTCTGCTGTGTTCCTTTTTATATTTCTACTTTTCCTTTCTACTCGACACATCCGTACTGTCCTTTCGCGATGGTTTTCTGTTTTTGCCATCGACTGCAGACTTATTTCTTTACTATCCTTGCCAGTTGTAACCTTGCTTCATCCTGTCTGTCTGTGTGTGTGTGTGTTGTGTGTGTGCACACTCGCCTTTCTCTCTTTTTCGATTTTTTTTTTAAGTCCTTTATTATTGTTGGGTCTATTTTTTTGTGTATCTTTATTTTGCTCTGCACATTCTTTGAGGTTTTTTGTTTTGGATTGGTGTAAAGTTATTTATTCTATTTTTTTTGTTTTTTTTTTTCTGTTGTGTTGTGTCATATAAATAAATTGTGCAGTTTTTCATTTTCGCTCTTTAATATATCTTTGCGATTTTTTTTAATTTTCTGGTAGAATTTATTAAATTATGTGAAAAAGATAAAGATAAATTTTTTTTTTGGTTACAATGCAACAATTTTTGTTATTTTAAGTATAAAAACTTTATTGAAATTTTAAAGAAATATAATTTGTTTATTTGAATTTGAACATATAAAACTAAAAGGATTATTATAAAGATTACTAAATCCTACTAAAAAATTAAAAACTTAAAAAATAAATAAATTAAAATGCAAATGAAAAGATATTGCCTCAGGCAACCGAAAATAAATATCTAAGCTGTAAGTAAACAAGTAAAATCTTTAAATCTTTGTTTCAGATTTTCAATTTTATTTACAAAACTTTTTGCATTTATTTTGCAACATTTTTTTTTTTTTTTTTGATGCTGTTTGTATTTCTTAATTATTTGCAATTTCATTTGAAATGTTTCGTTTCTCGGCTTTAATATTTCATACTGTTTTTGGATACTTCTTCTTGTATTTGACTAAAGTTTTTAGTTTTCAGAAAATAAAATTAACTTGTTAAAAGTTTTTTTGCAAGTTCTTTTGCTAAAGTCATTTTCTAAAGGTTCATAAATTGAAAGATTTGTTTTGACTCTCAAAAATCGTAATTGAAACCATTTGCGTAGAATTTTAATTTGGCTCCACAATTTGAAATACTTTTCGGAATAATTTAGTAATTTAATTCCGAAAAAGTCTTTATTCAATTCATAATATTTATGCTTTCGAAAATAATTCTAAGCTGTTATGTCGCCATGACTTAACAGTGGCCATTCTCATTCAAACTAGAAAACTATCTATGCAAACCATTATAATGGTAAACAAGTACAAGTATATTTTTTTTTCTAAAGAGCAACCTCTACGTTATTGAAACTTTACAATGGTCAGTTTTCTTGTTTTTTCATTTTTTCTATTGATTCTCGATTTTTTTTTTGTACTTTACAACTAACAAACTTACTAACTTATGACGCTCTGCTCTTCCTAAGCTATAACTCAGCGTCAACAAAGTCCAAGATTTTTTTTTTTTTTTTAGATTGTTGGCTTGTAAGCGTTTGTAGTATGTATTGTGATTTTTTATGGTTTACCGGAAACATACCAGAAGATATTTCAGATTTTTTTTATTTTTTTTTTTTATTTTCCATTTTATTTGTGTTTGGCATACAAAGAAAATTATTGTCGAAGGTTGTGTCGTCTATGTCGTTGACGCTTTATATTCAATAAATTCATGCACGTGTATATTATGTCTCTAACTTTACTATTTGTACAATTTACATAAAAAAAAAAGTAAAAAATACTTGTCCTTTCTGAGAAACTTATTGTCGGATCTAGTTGGCTGACAAACTGGCTATTCTGTATATGGGGAACATTTAAAGAATGTTAGTTTGCTATTTATAAAAAAGAAAAAAACAATCTCTGATTTTTATTAATTTATTTGAAGATTGTAAACAAAAAAGTTAAACTGAATACCACGATTTTGAAATACGTTCCTCTGTTCTCATCAACAGAACTAAACAAAACTTTCACCGGTAGAATTCGCGGGGTTTTGGCATTTTTTATGCTATACATTGTAGAATATTTTTTAACAGATTTGCTTAGCATATTTATGGTATTAGCAGTTTTTAGAAAAGCTTGTAACTCATTTAAGGCGACATCGCAGACCCTTAAAACATATATATTCTTGATCAGCACGACTAAAACGAGTCGATCTAGCTATGTCCGTCTGTCTGTTGCTATGCGTTTTACTTGGAAATTTTCGAAAGTTAAGCGTTTTTTGGACCTAAACAGTTCGTCTGTGAGAACCAAGAGGCGCGCCCATTTTTATGCATATGTTCCATAAAAACTTAACATCCATTTTGCAGTTTTTATGAATGTATTCACTTCATATTGGTAAGAAACACTTCTAATGTCAACATATGTATTGTATATACTGCCGATTTTATTAGGATCGGTTCACTGTAACTTATAGACCCTTCCCCCACACAAGCTCACCTTCAATTTCTGATTTATTCAATAATATTTATATTACATGCATCTGTATTTTTTGCTGACATATAAGCCTCTTACATGAGCCCCAAAAATTGTGTCTAAATTCGGATTGCATTGTACCATTGAACGGGTGGGCTTCAATGGTACGATGCAACCCGAAACCCCATCGCAAAAATAAAAAGATCATACAAACATTCGTGTGACGTGTATTTGAGCTTCGACTCGACCAAAGTTCAAGATTTTCCTTATAATTTTTTTTCTTGTTTTTCTTCAATTTTTGCCAGAAATAGTGTTTTTGTCTCTCATTTTTGTTGTCTTATCCTTGCGCTATTTTTAGCTACCGTTTTATTTTCGTTTATTTTTTTTACTATTTTCGCTTAGACAACAAAAGATAAAAAAAATGGCAAAACAAAAATTTAAACGTTTTCATTCAATGAATGCTATCAAGTTTTCTAGTTTTCTAGTTGTCTTGTCTTGTATTCCACATTTTGACAGCTTTTATTTTGCTTGAAATTTGGACTTTTGTGTTTTTCTTTAATATTTTATATAATGTAGAATGTTATCCTGGTTATTTGTAAGGCAATAGTTTAATTTATTTCGGGTTAAAAGAAAAACAAAGCAAATGCTTAAAGCGTTCAAAATGAAATTAAATTTCTTAGAAAATAAATAATAATAAAATCAATATTATCGATTTCGTAACGATTCCAACGCATTTTCTTACAAAAGTGCAATATTTCCATTTAATTTTTTTGCTGTTTGTGAAATTTATACGTATCAAACGATTTAGTTAATCTTATAAAACCATAAATAAATAATTAAGTGCTACTTTTAAGGGTTTTTTGTTATAAAATAGCTTTGTGTGTATGCGTCATATTTATTCTTCATAGGACATGTTTAATCGTTTAAATACTTTAATAAGCTTTTTCTTGAAAATTTAAAATCTGTCAAATTGATTTTATACAAACTTATTCCATTTTATTTTCACATAAACAGTTTTACTTTTCATTAAAAATTACTTTGTACATTCTGTCATAAAACTATATTACACAAAAACATTCTCTTGAGATAATCATAAATGCATAACTTTTTTAAGGCAACATAAAATATTTATTTAATTAAAGTTAATTGACAGCTCTTGAATAAATGTATCTGTATATAAATATTTTTTTTATTTACACAAAGAAATACGAGATACACAGATACGCAGCTAGGATGCGTGGCGCATCAAATGAATTTATGAATTTTTTTCTGTAATTAAAACTTTTACAGAAATATTTTTTTTATACATGATAATTTTCTGCTTTTAAATAAGAGATATATTTTTTTTTTTTTATTATTTGAAAGCATACTTAAAATAAATTAAATTATGGCAATAAAATGTATAAAATAAAAAAAGTTACAACTCAAACATTTTTTTTAATAAAAAAAAAGTTATAATTATGATGAAAATATTTTCATACCTTGCTGCAGATTAAAAGCGTTTTACGTTAAGAAAAAATATCAAAAGCTTTTGCACGCTCGTCATATTCCCATTAAATTTTATGATAAATAAGCTAAACTTTGCTAAGCATTCACATACTGCATAAAAATGTTAATGATGAGTGCCATTGCATATACGCATAATCCTAATTAATCCAAAGATTGCTGTGCTGCTGCTGCTGCTTTTTGTTCAAAATCAAGCGGAGCCACTGGAAGCTGCTTGAAGGCGATTTTAAATGGCACTCGACGAAAAGGTTTCTTAACTGCGCAACCATTTGCTAAATTACTCAACTCAATGTGAATTGGCGACTGCTAGATACATGTAAATAAATGTAACTGTTTTCATTTAAAGCAGAATTTTAATTGTACTCGAGTATCTCTTTTTTATGTCCAATAGAAGGAAAAAGTATATTTAGTTTAAAATAGAAAAAAAAGGTTTAACTTTGTTAGAACCGAAGCTCAAATAGCCGACAAATTGACTCTAAATTTTAAAGTTATAAAAGTTAAAATGTTTCATACCAAATTCATTCGACTCAAAGATCAATAAAACTAGTTTACAGTAGTGTTGGTTATTTTTTCACAGTGATTTGAATATCGCCATGTCACACTGCGACTGAAAGTAGTGATTTGCGACTTTTTTGGTCCTCAGTTAACATGTTTTGAGTAACAGCGACTTTGAGTATCGCTCTTCGCAAACAGTGAAACTGCTCATTAATCGTTGATTGTCTTTTTGCTTACTGCGATTTATTCACTGTTTGCAATCACTGCGATTTTCATGGCCATCTTTAACATTTACTGCTCAAAATACATGGGAATAGATCCATGAGAACCCAGAACCATCGACTAAATCAAAATTTGTAAACTAGTGAAAACATCGTTCTTCAACACTTTCCAGTAAACGTTAAAGTTGTCCAATGAATAAAAGATGGACAGTAAGTGTCCGACTCTAATTGACTTTCACAAAATTTTTCAAAAGCTCAACAAGATTATTTAAAATGTTTACCTCTTTCAGGTTAGTTAAAGTTTATTTAAACTGAACTGTCTAGCCAAAAGTTGACAAAAACTTTTATCAAAAGTTGACGTTTTTTTTTTAACTTTTTCAATTTGCTGCTATTTTATAAAAAAAAAAACTGTGTAGAGTGAATATTGAAACATTTTATCTCATGAGCAATATTTTTTTTAAATATCGTATAAAATAAAACTGTGTCTAGTTTATTTAAATCAGCTACCTTACATCATAAAGCTCGAACTTGTCAAAGTAATCACAATATTATATTGAACAGATACTCAAATCAGTATGAATGAATATGGCAAACTAAGTGAGTACAGGCAACATTCAGTTGTACACACTAAGTACTTATTGTGCTGATTGTATTTAGAGCGCAAAGGATGTTACCACAATCAAAGTCAAACTTCCAACAACTCAACCATTTATAGAACATTTACAAAAATTATCTATTTAATAATTAATGTGTACAGAAAATATTCGAATACATTAAGACAACAACAGCAACAAGAACATAATACAATATCATGAATAGTAATAAACAAGCCAAAATAAAATGTTGCTAATGAAAATAAAGATAAATTAGAACATGAATGTGAATGTGAATACACAGAAACGATTGTACTTAATTATTCAGTGCAAATTGTACATGAAAGGAGCTTGATAAGGTAACTTTAAGCCAACAAATTAATGCAGCAATAAGATAGAAAAACATGGCATTGTGTAAATGTTGCTACTTGTAAGAAACAGATACTTCTGTACGTTCAGACCTGTAGATACATTTGCAAATAAACACATTCCGAGCATTACATAATTATAGTACATTGCATATATGAACAGAACAAGTGAGTTACAGGCTTTATGGTTGTTGTTGTTGTTTGAGTTAAGATAAATGGATGTAAGCTGAGGCATAAAACGTAAATATATGCATATGAAGTACAACATCGTCTATGGTTTGGTTCAAATATGTACATATGAGTATCAAATTTTAATTGAACCTGAAAATTATCGAAAAATGCAACTTTGTTTTTAAATCTAGTTCATTTATATAGTAATTTTAGTCTATTTTAATACTCAAATTTGATAAATTTTCACCACTTTTGGGGATCTCCTGGCCATCATTGATTCTTATAAAGTGCAGGAAAATTTCTAACCAAGTACGTCTGTCTGTAGCTCTAATTTTCATTTATATTTGAATTCGAAAATGTTACACTATGCGAGTATCTGCATATGTATGAACTACTAAATCCGACTTTTTATTGTAATAAAAAAAATATCCTATGATTATGTCTGAATATTTGTGTCGGTTTGCATAAGTAACCTAAAGCGCACTTCATGCTGCAACATTAGGCAAAAAGTAGAACATGAAAAGAGCAACAACAACAAACAAGAAAAAAAAAAAACATAGAGATAAAGCCAAGCGTGAAAAAGCAACAATCAAAACAATAGGAAAAACAAAGCAAAAACAAAAACAAAAAATACAACAATAACAAAAACAAGGAGCAAAAGAAAGATAATTTTTTGGTGTATAAACCTAATGTAGCAACAATTTTTAGCATAAACAAGAATCATTTATGGTACTTTTGCTTATATAATGCACATAACTACATATTTATTTATACATACATACATATGCAGCCACAGGATACATAAGCAGCTACGTAACGTAAACTCATAGGCGAAAATATATACATATATACATACACTGTGCATAAAAAGTCTACGTACACATGTCTAACTTTAAGCATTTGCTGCATCTTTTGGAACTAAGAATTCAATTTCACACCATAACTTTAAAAGCAATGATCAAAGAAGTTGTGGTGCGGAAATGGAACTGAATAACACCAGAATTTAATGGAAAGCCTGTCAACTTCTTGTATAGACCAGGGCTACCCAATCAGTTATTTAAAACAAGGAAAAAAGATAGCTTCGGTGGAACCGTAGCTTAGATAACCGTTACAAGAATATTTAAAGAGATTTGTGTGATCATCAGTGGCTTGGATAGTACTTCGATATGGGATGGGTGTGGCCAAGGCCCTAAAACAACCCAACTTTACACAATATTTGAAAAAAATAATTAAAAAAAAAAAAAACAAAAAAAAAATAAAAATTTTTTTTAAAAAAAAAAAAAAAAAAATAAAAAAAAAAATAACCCAAAAAGAAAAAAAAAAAAAAAAAACCTTGATACATGAAATTTTACCTATTTTCATTAAATATATGAAAATGGGCGGTTAGTTTGTATGGGGGCTATACCTAAACATGGGCGTGGCTCCTTCGTTTCGACATTGGAAGACATGATAAGTTTTTTTAACCCAATATGGAGTGAATATGTGCAAAAAAAATACCTATTTTCATACTAAAATTCGAAAATGAGCGTTAAATTTGTATGGGGGCTATAGCTGAGAGTGGGCGTGGCATTCTGAATTTAACATACAAACTACCAAGGACTGAGAAAAGCTTAAATTTTCCAGTTATAGCTCAATATCTTTGAAACTGAGCGAATGAATGAACTCGCAACAGACAGACGGACGGACAGACAGACAGACATAGTTAGATCGACTCGTCTCATCAAGCTGATCAAGAATATATATACTTTATAGGGTCTACGACGTCTCCTTTATTGCGTTACAAACTTTCCGAGAAACTGAATATACCCGTTTACACTATGTGTGTCGGGTATCAATAAAAGAAGTATTTTTTTATAAAAATTAATTTCTCTGTACGCAGACTTTTATTGCCAGAATTTGGTAAGCATACTTTTGCTGCACAGTGTACATACTTACATATATGCAGCTAGTCACGCATAGATATAAGATATAGATATATATAGATACAAAGCTACATACCTATGTATGTATGTATGTATGTAGATACTTGGCTTATGCATACGACTAACAGAAGTAACATGGCTGAGCACAGCAGAACAACACTTAAGCGACATCTTGAATTGTAAACCACAATTTTATAGTATATATTGTACCATCGTTTCTATGTACATATGCCAATATTTAGTTAAATCTACCAAACATCTATGTATGTTTATTCGAGGGTATTTTGTGTAGTATTTAGTTTATGTTATAAATATTTTTATATTTATATTAAAAATACACACGTTTGTATCTACTCAGTTTCGTTATCGCAAAAGCATCTGAAGCACGCAACATTAACTGTAACAGTAGATACATTCTATGTATCTAAAACGTAGTCTGCTACTATAGCTGCTGCTGCTGCTCAAACCAAACAGCAAACGAAACGCTTATGTATTTAGTAGCATTTGCCAAATAAAATATTCATTCGTTCGTTCGTTGCTTTGGATGCCCATTCATGTGCATTTACTTAGAGCGTATATATATTTTGCGGTTACCCAAAAAACTCTTGTAGGTTGCCCCAAAAGATGATGAAGAAGCGGAAGAAGTAGCAGTAGAAAAACTGTTTGAAACAAAACTGAAAGCATATCCGCTTCATCGCCTCCTTTAGTAAAATTTTTACATACTTTCGCTTGCGGCTCAATACCACTAAAAGCCGGAAATTTTCATGTTTTGCTGTGGCAAGCAAAAAATGTATCTAAAGCTTGCAGCGTTTTATTTTTAATATAATTGTAAAGATTTTTTTTATTTTATTTTTTTTTTGTTTTTTGTTGGGCGCGTGTATGTTTTATTTGTTTTATTTAAAATAAAAAAAAAAAAAAAACGAATTTTTCTAAAATTACTTTTATATTATTTAAAAGTATAACCCTTATTTTGCCACAAGCCAAATTAAAAGATTCCATTTACTATGAAAAGATAATAATAAAAAAAAACAAAATCTTTTTAGGTCTTTATGTGCCAAACTTACTTGGCATTGAAATGCGTTTAATCCTCTAAAAGAAAATTACACATACGCACACCGTCCTATGCCACTATTTATGTATGTGTGTGCGTATTTGAAAGGACAACAAAGAAGCTAAATGCTTTTAGCAGTTTTTTTTATTTATTTTTTTTTTTAATTTTCCTGTATTAAAAATTGAACGTTTTTTTTTATTGTACCCTACTTTTTTTTTCATAGCTCATGACATCGACTCAATTGGAGGGTGTAATAGAAATCTGTGCATTGTGGAAATGGAAAATCTTTTTATTCAATTTGCCTTAAATGCGCAAAAATTAATGGAAAAATCGTAAATGTTGCTGCTTGGCATAGCGTAAAAGCAAAGTTAAAAAAATATATATTTTTGTGCTACGTAAATAAATAATAATGTTAAAAAATATTTATGTATTGTATAAAAGAACGAAATTATATATTTTTTGAGAAGCTTTAGTTGGCTTTGTTCTGCACTGATTGCAGAACAGTGAGTCATGCTTATTTTAGCAAATGGAGCAGCGTGTTACTTGTTTTTCATGGTTTATTTATTGATCCAAAAAGTTTAATTTTTTTTAACTAAAAAGTCCAAAGTACTATTAAAAAAATATATATGTACTTTTGTTTGTGATTGAAGAGAGACAGAGAGAATTTTTAGAAATCATAAAAAGAAATTCAAAAAGTCGTGATAAAAATATCAAAATCAAATCATTTTGCCGTCAATTGAATTTGTCTTCAAATGGCATGCAGCTGCCAAAGTCGATAAGGAAAAAATACTATTTTCAATGTTGATTTTAATGTCGTTTGTCAATAAGAAATGATGTGCTTCCAAGAAAATGAAAAAAAAAAAAAATACAAAAAAAAAAAAATTCAAAAAAAAAAATACCAAAAAAAATGAATAAGAAATCTACGAAATGAACAAAGTTACTAGAAGAAATTCTATGGTAAAGTGTAACATATACACACGGGCACATATTTTGGGCATGAAATAGCTATTCATGCAAGGGATACCGCGCGATCAAGGTCAAAGGTGTGCTTGATGATATTCCTTCGCAATACGAATGAGTTTTTGCGTCATTTTATGTGCATGAAAAACACACATGGACACTTCAGAACAGTTCAAAAATCAAGAATTATTCAAAGCATTGGACTTATTCGAGTAAACATGCATCAAAGTAGAGCTATGTCAATCAAAAAGTGTGGAATATATTGAAAATATGTAGCCTAGAATATTTAGCAGTCACCATAGCGTATATTGTAGTCACATTGATAAAATTATTCGGTCTTGGTCAGCTATGGCAACTTTATTTTGAAGGCCTTTAAAAATAAAAAACATCCAATTATTCAATGCTTTTTAATTAATGAAACCGCAACCTTTTACTTTTAAAATCATAAAAACCGAAATATAAAAAAAAAGTTTTGTAAAATCAACAAAAAACGTTAACTTCGGAAAACCGAACCTTTAATACCTGTCACAAGATGATTATACTAACTTTACCTGAATGAATATGTGCGTTCGATTTGTAAGGGATATGTTCTATAATGAACCTACTTTAATCATAAGTCCTATTGTGCTCAACCATTGAACCTTTTTAAAACATGGGTTGCTATTATAAGTGTTTTTACTGTATTTGACACAAATCGCTTCATAATAAACTATTTTTAATATAAAAAAAAAAACAAAAATTTTTATGGGGGCTATGCCTAAAAATAGGCGTGGAACTTTGGTTTAACACTTTAACGGTAAAGGCTGAGAAAAGCTTAAGTTTAGAATTTCATCTCAATATCAATCAAAAAGACGAACATGGCTACATAGACTCGACTCGTCGAGCTGATCAAGAATATATATACTTTATGGGGTCTAACATACGATGTCCGTTCATGCGTTATAAACTTTTTGACAAACTGGATAAACCCCCTTCACATTATGTGTGACAGGTATAACAAGGAAAAATACTAATTTTACCCTAAAAATGATGATATAGCATAACAATAATATGGGGACTAGAAGCTATAGTGAACTGATCTAGATCAATTCTGTAGCATTCACATGAGTTGACATTAAAAGTATTTTTACTCAGTTTGAAATGAATACTCGAAACTTGAAATGGTCTGTAGGTTTTGTATGGTTCGATCTTAATCATATTCAAATATAACTCACATAAGAGTTATATTTACCATATATGAGCTAGATAGTGTTACGCTGGTTGGTAGTTTAGCGTAATCGTGTGCAGGTGACTTTACTTTATTTATTCAATTTTTAAGGTTATTTTTACAATAAATGCTTAGTTACTGCGCTGTGTCATTGATGGCCGAGCGGTTAACCTCGAAGACACATTTTCTAACCTCATAAAATTACACGCGTGTCTTCTTCTTCTCGTTTTTGTCGATCTCGTTTCATCTTGACAAGGCCATTCACAATGCATTTTAAGGCGGGTGATACACGTCAGCTAAAAAGGGTGACGATACATGGCACGACCAGGTCTGGTCGTAACAATAGCATCAAAAATACAATTTTTTCGTATAAAAATTTGCACGTATAGAGGAGCTATGTCTATGGCACTTCAACAATTTAACTGCATAGGGTTGAGAAGATCTTAAGTTTCGAATTTCAGGGCAATATCTTTAAAATTAAGCGAATGAAATGATTGACTACAGACAGACAGACATATAGACGGACAGCTGATCAAGAATTTATATACTTAATACGAACTATGATGTCTCCTTTAATGCGCTATAAACTTTCTGACAAAATGATAAAACCCGTACCCCGATTATGTGTAGCGTGTATAAAAAATGACTAATTTGCAAAAGACAGCTTATTCGAAATGCAAATTTCCAAATCGGAGTAAAACAAATATTACAACATTTACATCGCGAAACTAAATTTGCGTATATATTTTTGGATTATCTCTAAAAGACATTTACATCGAAGGAGCTTTCGATTGTTACAAATTATCGCTTAAGTTAGTATAATAATTTTTGTGACGCTATTTACACGGATTTTATTCATTTTACATAAACGCGTCATGTTTAATTAATGAGATGATAATTTTATGAAATTTTCTTCACTTTATCTTTGGGATGTATCGCGTGTTCTACACGTAAGTTTATTTCTACAATTTTGTCGTGATGTGTGTGTGTGTGTGTCTGGGATGTGTGCTACGTGCATGCGGCGCATATACTTTCAGCTTACGTTGTCATATCAACAGAATTTGATGCAACAGAAATAGAAAATGTCACTCAAATATTTTTACACAAGCTGCAACCTGTTGGAAGCTTCGTCCTTTTGAGTATTATGTACTATATTAAATTCTTGAAACGATTGTGGTTATGCAGCATCCTGTTGCTGTTATGGAAGAGACATAAACGAATCCTGACACACACACACACACTGACAATTTGTTCTTCTTCTTTTCGATTCTGACTTGAGTAAATACATTTTTGCATTTCAATCAAATGTCACACACGCCTGTCACTATTACGTCACAAATAGGGACGTGTGATATTTTTTTTCTAGCATAACTTTCTCGTGTTCTTAACTCGTTTTTCTCGGAAAATATGAAACATTTTCCATTAAAATATTTGCGTTTGGCGTTTTACATTTTTTTTTATTTTATATTTTTATATTTTAACAATTTTGAATTCAATTTGAATTGTTTACTTTTCTATGACAGCGGAAAGTGTGAATGTCATTCAAAAACTTTTTATACACTTTTCTCGGCGAATATTTAAATTGTGTAGCGGTAGGTTGCCTAAGTAAATCTATAACCATTTCCGTATTGTCTGTCTGTCGTAAAACTTGAAGCTTAAAACAATAGATTTGATATAAAAAATGATTGGCATGAAAACTTTTTAGAGTGTATCTCATGTTCGAGTTTACTGGACACGCCGCTGTCCATTATTATTGTTTGCTATTCATTCACTTAGTCGTTTTGTGTATTCAGTGCACGCTGACAGTTACACAGATTTAATTAAATTGTTTTGATTTTTGTACATCAAAGCAAATCAAATAAAATAAAATAAATATTGTAAAAATTACAAAACTCAACCCGATTTCAATTGCAATATTGGTTTTTAAATTGAGTGCAATTAATATTTGGCTTAAATGCATTTTCACAACTAAACAAATTTTAGCTTTTTTTGAAATCGATTCAGCGTTTAAGCAGCAAAATTTTTATTTAATCAAAATTTGTGCTACATTTCCACTACGGTTTTGAATGCGTTCACATTTAAAATAATCGATTTATGATTGCTCAAATAATCGAAACAAAATTTCAAAAGCAAAGCTTTCTATTTTACTAATAAGTAAAGTCCAATTTCTCACCGTTCTATTTGAACTTTGCATACTTTCATGCCTCATAAACCTTTAAAGGAGAGAAAACACACTTTCAAGTTTTAGAGTTTTGAAGTGCAATGTTTGTGTGACACCCATATTTTTTTTTTTTATAATACATCATACATAATACTAAGGCAATCCTAAGCTTATTGTTAGTATAAAAGATCTTCGGACATTTAAAAAAAGCCTGAGCCAATCAGAATATTCCAAGTCTTGTATCAATTTTGACCCAAAAGTATCACCCTGTGCTTTTGCAACGCTCTTCGAATTACTTTCAGCATTTATTCTGTAAAAACCTTTGCTGATGTCTTACTGGCAAAGCTGATAGTAAAGTAGGAAGCATGAGTTTAATGTTTGATTGTATCCTTGATTAGGTGCATAGGTGCGTGAAAAAGATGCATAAGGCGTGAGCAAAAAAATATAGGCGCGAGAAAAAGAACGGAGCTGCGTGAAACGGATAGTAGGCGCGAGAAATGGTGCGAAAGTAAAGAAAAGCTGCATAAGTTGGTGAAAAAGGGTCGTAGGTGGGCGATTAAGGTGCGTAGATGCGTGAAAAAGAGTAAAAAATGGTGCGAAGCTTTGTGAAAAGTACTCAAAAATTACTGCTTTTCGTTTTAAAACCGCTTTGTATCCCTGGTTTTATCTTTTGTTTCCATCTTGCACAACTCCTTCGATTTATTGTTTTTTACGCGGCATAAAACCGATCTGTTTAATTCAGTGTAAGTCTTTCGTGATGATGACATATGGCTACATAATTTCTTTTTGATTCCACAAAGTAGAAGTCTTGGGTCCAGGTAACCCCATATAGGTCTGGGAATTTCCACGCTTGTTTTACACTTATTGTAATGTTGCTCTTCTTTTTTTAATGTTTTTTAAGAAAGTTCCAAATATATAAAATGTGTTCTTCCATTTTCCATTTCCCTTTATATTCTGTTATGTAATTAATATTTATATGAAGCCATATAAAATTCAGTAATTAAGTTTTCATAAAGCTTAAATTTAAAAATTTATCCGATTTTTTCAAAAGAATCAACGCTGCGTATTAGTAACGTGAACAATTAAACGAAATTTGCAACAGCATCACGTATACGCCATGTGACACTAGTTTTCGTGTTTAATTGCAAATTTTTATGGTAAATGTTGACTTTACATACGAAAATAAAAAAAAATTCGACTTATTTTTTGTAGCGCGTGACCCACTTGAGTGGCAAAAAGTAATAAACTCAAAAGGAAAAAAATCAAATTAATTACTTTTTGAACAAAAACGATAAAAAATCTAACTAACGAACGAATGAGTAAGCAAATCAAAAAAAAAAAGTATGTTTTTTCTTTTGTTAAGAGTGAAGATTGCAGCTGCGATAAATGTAATAAAATTTTTGTACAAAAAACCAAAACTAGATATACTAAATTTTTTTTTCAATTGTAGCCAAAGCTATAAAATGAGTTACATGAGAAACGAATTTTGTGTACAGGTGCCTTCCGGCATGAATTCACAACAATGTAGCAACTAGAAATATTGAAAATGTAATAAAAAAAGAAACCGAAAATATTGTTTATTCTTGGTAAATTTTCTGAGTAACTCTTAGCAATGACGATGACTTGAGTGTTCGATAGTAGACACGCACATTGACAACTCTTGCTGCCAGCAGCAGTAGTAGTGGCAGCCGCAATAAACGTGTGAATAAATTTCTATGCACGCAAGTCATACGACGTAGGAGTAACTCAACAGCTGCTGCTGCTGCTGCTGCAGTTGGCGGCTGTGAGGTGTCTGAGGTCTGAAGCTAAGGCGACAAAAGCCACGGCATCAGTTTACATTTGAATAAAAATACACGCACACATAAGGACACGCACAGGCATTGGCACTGGCACACGTACGCAAACAAACAAACGCATTTCGAAGTAGTTCTCTGTGTGTGTGTGTATTTGTTTGTTATCCTTAGGAACGTGTTGCCGTTTTGTACATTTACACATAATTTTCATTTTTATTTTTGTTTTTGTTCTTTCGTGCATGTTTTGCATTGCTTTCATTGCTTGCTTGCTTGCTTAGTTGCTTCACTTCCGTTTCCGTTTTTGCTCTATTTTTATTGTTGACGTGTGATGTTTGTTTTTTCTTCCAGCTATGTATTTGTGTGTATTTGTGTTATCATTGGCACTGCTAAAATCAATCAATCTTTCTCACAGCAACAGCAACAGCAACAGCAGCAGCAGCAAAAGTGAAAACAAATTTTGAAAGAAACAATAAACGCAACTGGCTTTCAATTAGAATTGTTGCCCTTCATTGTACGTGTGTGTGTGTGGGTACACATATAAAAGTTTTGAATACACTTTATTGATTAAACCCTCTCTACACCAAACTACCTACATTATTTTCTCGATATACTAAATGTCTTGGTTTAATATGGAAATGTGTGTGTTTTTGGTAATTTAATATGCAATTGCAAAACAACAACATTTTTCATGGAATTTCATTAAAAATAAAACATTTAAACCAACACCTAAGGCAACTTGCAATCGATATAAGTTTTTCTTGGAAAAATAAAAAATATTCTTTATTGCAAAATTAGAATTTATATTTATATTCTCAATGGGAGACCACAAAATTGGGTTCGACATGGATAGCTCAGCAGCGGCTTTTTAAATTTTTTGTTTTAAAGGTTTACTCTTTAGCAGCGTTTGTTTTTATACCCTGTATCCAAATGGTAAAAGGGTATATTAAGTTCGTGCGAATGTATGTAACAGACAGAAGGAGGCTAGATAGACCCTATAAAGTGTATATTCTCGATCAGCATTGGAAGGGGAATCGAAATAGTTATGTCCGTCTGTCTGTTCGTCCGTCTGTCACGCTGTCTGCCGTATAAAAACGATTATTTTAGATAGGATTTAACTACAGATTAGGTACAGGGTATCTTGCAGCCGAGCATATTCGACTTCAGCTTTCTTTCTTGTTGTAAATGAGATTACGCAATAAGTACACAGTAAGTACAACTGAATGTTTGCTGCGTACTATACGCACTCATTTCGCATACATTTGAACTCTTTGCTTTTAAATTTTCACTCTTGCGGACCATGTACGCACAATTAGGGTATTCACAATAGTCTTGCAAAAGTGGTAAAGTGAGCGCCCCTTGTGAAGTAAGTAAAATTGTGCAGATCTTTTGAGCCGCCTTGTATGTTGGCTATTGTCATGCAAGTTTATAGCCAACTGATTACTATGTTGCTCTAGTCTGGAGATGTTGCGGGTTCCGAATTTACGAATTTAATTTCGCACTGATGGTACGTCTAGGTCTCTGTGGATGAAGGAGTTATATACAGAAATGAAAAGAAAACAATTTATGTCATACAATCATTGATTTCATATTTTTATGGTAAATTTCATTTTAATTATATTGTAGAATAATTTCACAAATAGAAATGCCTAAATTTATTGTCATTTTATGTTTTTTTGTTAGTGTAAAAATAACTAAGAAAATGCATAAATCTTTTACATTTTCAAGCTAATATGTATTTACCATCAAATATTATGCAAAGAAGTCAATTGTAAGCTAATAAATAACTCATGCATACATACTTATTACCAAAATAGAACTTCAAAAAAAAAAAAAAAACGCCTAAATGTATGCTAAGTAGTCATTACTCCAACCGCTAAAAGAAACAAAAAAAAAAAACGAAACATAAAATATTTGAAATATTAATTTATTAGCTGATAATAAATTCTCATAGGAAAAATTTACATAAAGGCAAGAAGTACGCACCTTAGGCAAAGCAAATAAAAAAAGTGAAAGTCATGTGTACATATAATATACATATTTAAGAAGCGAAATAAGAACGAAGGAATATATTAAGGCTGCTTACAAAAAAAAAAAAAAAAAAATTAAAGCAGCGGTTAATGTCAACTGAACAATTTTATAACTGAAAGTTCGAAAATAAAAGAAAAAGCTAGGTGAAAGGTGAAATGTAACACGGCGTAGGTTGAATCAGAAAAATTCAATATTCAGCGATGAACGCGCACGGAAGACGGCTTAATAAGAAAAAAAACAAAAAGATGGAAAGCGAGAACACATAAAGCACGAAGCGCTGCTAAGTAAACATGGCAAATATTTACATATTCATGCGTACGTAGAAATATACACAGTTATGTATATGTAAATGCAAATTTATACGAGAGCCGTTTGAAAAGTATTTAAAATAACAAAAATAATCAAAAAAAAAAAAAAAAAAAAGAAAGAACGCTGAAGACGAGTATGCTCGACTGCAAGATACCCTGTACCCAATCTATACGTACCTTAAGTTAGGTTCTATTTGACTACCATACATCATTGAATTTAATTTTCATAGAAAAACTTAAAAAATCGGGTATATCTTTGATTGGGTTTATACCTAAAATTTTGTTGGGCCTACCCATATTGGTCTATTTCATTGGGACTATCATAGACATAATTTATACTAAATTTAAATTTTCACTTAGAATAAAAAAATTGTAAAACCCAAAATTTTGGGGTAAATTTGTATGGGGGCTATACCTAAAATTTTGTTGGTCCTATCCATATTGAGATATTTTATTGGGACTATCATAGACATAATTTTTACTAAATTTGAACTTCCTAGAATAAACGAAACAATTGACCCTTTTTACCTGTCAAGAAACCCAAAATTTTGGGGTACATTTGTATGGGGTACCCCTTAAAATGGGTCAACTAAATGAAAAACCGTTTGTAAAAGTGCACACTTGACGGCCTAGGAGAGTCTAAGTTTAAATTTTTAAAGCTCTACCTCTTATAGTCTCCGAAACAATCGTTTTCATACAGCGACAAACAGACAGACGGACAGACGGGTAAATATACGGACAGGCAGACGGACAGACAGACAAAGCGAATCGACTCGTCGAGGTGATCAAGAGTATATATACTTTGTAGGGTCTACGATGCCTCCTTTAATGCGTTAAAAACTTACCGACAAACTGAATATACCTGTTTCAAGCTAAGTGTGACAGGTATAAAAAATCCGAATTCCCATACAAATCTTTTCAAACTTCACTTTCCTCTTAAAACTCGAGCTAGGACCAATTTTATTAGAAATTAGCATGTGGTAATATTCTCACTGACGTTTTTTTTTTTTTTCATATTTTAATTAAGCCTTAAAAAGAGCTTAGCCAAACTCTATACATCACTTTATAAAGACACGAACAGGTTTTCGACTTGTATGTATAAAGAGAATTATCGTTCCTTTTCTAAAAATCCAAATTCAATAAAGATAAATATTTCTACAGAATATTTGCATTGAAAATTGTTTGTATTTCATATTCCTTTTCATCTGCTTCTATATTTTTGCGTTTCTTGTATCTTTTTGACCCAAAAACAAAAACTAATGTCAATCAGTGCGTTATATTTCTTGGATATGAATTGAGCCTTTGCTAAATCAAAGAAATATTTTTAAAAAGTGTTTTCTAAATGTTTGCTTTGGACTTTTGCAAAAAGAGAAAAAATGGATGAACATGTTAATGCTTTAGGCTTTTTCGAAATAAAAATTTGCAAATCCATTTATCCTTTTTCCTTTTGAGATAAATATTTGAATAATGATTGATGCATTTTATAGCAAAAAGTGAAAAATAGTTCTTCTAAATATGCAAATTGGTGCTAAAGGATAGCGTTAAGTTAAAATGTATCTAGATACTAATTTTGATGTTTGACGCTGAACTTTGACAGTTAAATTATCTTGTAAACTTAATGTTATATGAAAAAAAAAAAGAAACATTCAAATTTTATTGGTAAAATCTCTAAGCTAGCAGATTAATTAAATGGAAACAAGTTACTACATTCTACGGCTTTAACATTGTCTATAAAATGTATGTATTTCCAATTTATGACTTTGTATGACATGGCATGAAGTATTGCTACGAGCAGTTGTGATATGTGAACTGGCTATAAATATCCCAAAAAAGAAAATTTGTGAATTCATTCGAAAGCGAAAAGAACTTGTACACGTTTGCAAAAGGTAGCATACATACATATAGCATCTGTAGTACATAGATGACATGTGCATGTAGTTCTCTTATTTTTACATTGTTTTTGTTTATGACTCTGATGAAAAAATATAAAAATTTTTACTAAAATAAAAGAAGGCAAGAAAGATTTGGCAAAAGCAAAAGTTTAGATACGCTTTAAATCTCTCTGAAATGTAAATTTTCTTTAGAAATTCAATTGAACGGCATGTAGACTGTCATTTTTTTTAAACAGACATGTTCCCATTTTCACATACATTTGAGTTTTGCGTTTTTTTTATAATTTTCGGTTTGAAAAGTAAATTCCAAAATTTAAAAAATCTCGCAAAAGGGAACATGCCTATTAATAAAATAAATTGAAGAGAAATAACTTTTTAATGTGTTACAAAATTTCTTAAAAACTTATAATATTCATTTTTCACATATTGTCTGAAGTGTATCAAAAGCAAATACAATTTTCAAAAAACAAACATCGTAGTACAACTTGTATAGAGAAAGCCATTTGATTTCACTTCATGTGCATTTGTTTCTACCATTTTTTTTATTTATTTGTTTTTTGATTTTATTTTTCTTCTTGAGTATATTTTGCTGACATTTGGTATTTTGAATTTCCTGCATCCGTTGTTGTTGTACTTGTTTCAGATACTTGTTCCGCCAAATTTCAAGTTGCACTTCGCTTCGAAAATTTACGCTAGTTTAGCACTTGATTTGCGATATTTATTTCGCTTAAATAAATCTTTAAATCGTTTCTCGTTGGTGTAGCATATTATTTCAGCTATTTTGCTTTTATTTTCTTGTCTTAATGTATTTTCTTTACTTTGGCAATTTGTTCCTTTGTGTAAAATTGTGCACAATAAACACTTGAGGCATTTAATTTAATAACATTTTCTTTTTTTTTTTTATTATCTTTGGGAAAATGTTTAAAAAGCAACTAGCAGGCTCATCATCATTTTGCTTTTAATACACTCAGATACCGCAGAAATCGGAAGTACTTTGCTGCTGGTGTGTGTGTGTGTGTCTGTTTCTGATCTCAAAGTCAACAGCGAATTCGAAAAGCTGTAAAAGTACTTTTTTATTATTTTCTTTTTTTTTATAGACAACTTCAAATAAATGGACGCTGATGTGCACATAAAAATTGTGTGTGGCTTTATATCGAATCGAATACATATGAAATTTAATAACGATCAAATCGATATATACAACATCATATCATATTGTATTATATACTATAGTACAATATTATAAATGTAATTGGCTTTTGCGTTCATATAATTTTTTATAACTTTAGATTATTTTTTATTAGAAATCAATTTTAATGAATAACTTGTCTCTTGCTTAGGTGTGTTTTATTTAATTCAATTGAATTAAATTTACGTAGCATACTAGCAGATACAGAATCATACCATAACGCAACATAACAAAAAAAAACAAGAAAGAACGACTACGAGAAACTCTTAGTAAAGAAACCGACAATTTTTTTTGTTTCCCTTTGATTTGATTCTTGCGGATGTCTTCCAAGACCTGCCCCTTTTAACGCAGCAGCGAGCGTCCTCACTGTCGTGCCCCATTGATTTCGTTTACGCTTTTTTCGTACTCTTGCCTTTCCGGAATCAGTTCATCCATTCGAAGCACCATCATCCAAGACCAGCCCAGTGCAATCGTTTACGAACTTTGATTTTGTCGCGCCTATATCGATGTCGTTATATAGCTGACACAGCTCGTGATTCATGCGAATACGGTACTCATTGTCCACTCTGACAGTTCCAAAGATTTTACGCAGAATTTTTCACCCAAACGTTTCCAACGCTGATCTGTCCGCCTCTGGCATGACCCATTATCTTTAGGGCGTGTTGATGATCCACGAGTCTACCAATCTGCCAAGTACTTTACCTTACTTTCGTTCACCGCTAGTCCCATTGAGCGGGAGTTCTCTTGTCTGTCCTTAGTCTCTCTTGGAAGTGCAGTCAGTGCTCTGAAGAACTTTGATCTTATTGGCGTGTCGGAAGCGGCCTTGAAGCCGATTTGCTGTTCTTTGGTTTTCTACAGGAGATGTTATTTTTGGATGTAAACTAGTGTTATCACTTGTTCTGATCGATTCCTCGTGGATGACTGGGTTACGCTCGACTGCACTGTAAAAAAAAAAAAAAATAAAACACAATACACTGAAAAAATATTTTTTTGTATTTTTTTGTTGATATTTTTAAATGAACAAAGATGTTTTTCATAGAAGTAAATGAAAAAACACTAGAACAATTTTTTTGATTAAGAATTCTGTTTAATTGAACTAAAAGAAGTTCTGAGCACGATTATTTCGGATGCACTATATGCAGTCTCTTGTGCAGGTCTTTCGCCAAATTTTGTTGGCTTGTATTATTTAATCCTTTTTACTTTATGGTAACTTTGCCAACTCTTAAAAACTTTGAAGCGCATAAAAAAAAGCAGTTAAATAAGTTATTTGTAATTTACAATTTGCACTTTCACAACATTTCTATTTGTATTTGTTGCTACCTTAGTAGGAATATAGCTATAATATTTACATCCATTATAAAAATGTCATACTCACGTATTGTATACACTTAAGAGAGCAGTTTTATTATTTCAAATAAGTTAAGTTATTTATACATACAAATATACATATGTATATATTGTAGTAAGTGCAAGAAATCGATTATATATACACACACACAAACACACATCATACATCCCACATATACATATACATACGTACATGGTAAAACGAAAAAAAGCCTTTTAGCAGAAATTGCTCTTGTAAGAATTTTTAAATCGAGTGAGTTCCCTTTCTGAATTTTACAATGTGTGCACAAGACGCCGACAAATATGCATAACGAGCATCAAGGAAGAAAAATATTGTATCATGCTTCTGCAAAAAAAAGTAAAACTCTTGGAAAACTTTTTATGGAACTTTTTAAACTTATTTTTTTTTTTTTTTTTACATCTTTACTGATGAGCTGAAGTGAAACGCTGAATCATTTATGAATATTGCAGCAAAGTAATAGTAAGAGTAACCTTTGCTATAGTAGCTGCTATTCCTTTTGGAGTTTAACAAAAATAACAACAACAACAACGAGAAAGAATGCTGCAATCGAGTTGGCTTGGCTAAGAGATGCTTTGTACTTAGTAAAGATATTTTTGATTATGGGTTCATCAGCAGAATTTGGTGTTTTTATAGAAAAATGTATATATTTCGGGTAGAATGATATACATTCTGTAAAATAAGTACCCGGAAATTAAAAAAAAAACATTTTTTTGAGTTCAGCGACTTTGTGTGATGGCATTGATCAACTCAAGACATCTTCCCCGAAGAGCAATTTAGTTTTGGGAAAAGGAAAAAGTCACAGGAAGAAAAATTGGCGAATACTGGATGCAATTGCTCGATGTTATTTATTGAGTTTTTGGCTTTGTACTCCTGTACAATCACGGCTCGATGAGATGGCGCTTTTTCTTGCAAAATCACAAGAGTTGCACTTCCACAATTCCGTTTGACCGTCCCGGATGAGCAAATCTGGTCCCCACTTCTCGGCCCACGTCTTACACCACCGTATGCTTATATAGTATTTTCGCTATACATCCTTCTTGTAAATTCAACGACTTTGGAACACGTAATTTGATGTTTGCAAAAATTTGAGGCAAATTCTTTGTTCCAACAATTCTATCTATTGTAAAATTCGCCGGACGAGGACAGACGGCGCTACAATCTTAGTTTTGTAAAGGACTTTTTACAGCCCTGAAAAAAAAATGTTACCAGTATTTTTTTCCAGGTACTTATTTCGCCAAATATGTGCTTTAAAGAATTTCAACTGATGCAACTTTTTTCGAATTTTGGCAGACTTTGAAGAACTAATTTTTAGATCTGTTATGCCAACTCAAAACACGCAGAATACTTAAAAGTATAAAAGTATAGCAAGCCTTATATTCGTAGAACTTTTCTCATTTAACTGACATTATAAGCACAAAATATCTACTTTTAACTATTTCAATTTTATGCATAAAATGCTGTTCAAAGTTTTTGCATTAAATGCTTTAAATTCAGCAAGAAATACAAAAAAAAAAAAAGTACCACCCAACTTAAATGCGTTCCTGGTAAAGGTGAAAAGTTAAAAGTTTTTTTTTTTTTGAAGCGACTAAATTTGTTCAATTTTCTTGCATTGCTCATACGCAGCGTTGCATTTTAACAATAACAGAAATCAGAAAACAAAACTGATACAGTTGCATTTTGTTGTTTTTATTTGACTTTCACAGCGCTGCTCGCTGGCATTGTTAAACTTTTATGCGAGTTGTCAGCCATTTTATTTTAAGCTTTTGCACAAAAAATGTCAGCTAACAATTTATATTTTATATTTTTTATTTCATATTGACATTTTGAATGAATTTATGAATTGTTGAAAATAAAATTTAAATGTTAAAGTCAATTGAATATTTTTTTTAAGCTTAAATACTTAAAAATTATTTGCTTAAATTAAAAAAAAAAATTAATTAACTCATTTGTTATGTCTTAAAATGCGCATTTAATTAGCTAAGTCAAATACACGCCTACACAACTGTACTTAAAAACACAAAGGAATTTCAAAGAAACATCAACGCAAGTAAAAATATCTTTTAATTTTGACTTAATAAATTCTTCTGTAATTATACACACGTGGCATAACGATGCCGCCCTAGGGAGAGCAGCAATAACTATCTCATGTACACGCATATACATACACATACAGACACACACATTTACAGTTTAGCAAGGTACACGTGGCGACATTGATATATCCTGCAGCTGTTTAGCTTGCTGCTCCTTGTTATAACTTGTCTTCAATTTTATTTTTGTTTTTGTACTTTAATCCCGTTGGACATTAATAAACTGTCACGGACGTTTATCTGCGAGTATATTTAAATTCACTTTTTTTTTTTTCATATAGCTTCCTGTTCCGCAGTTGCTTTTATCTTTTTATAATAATTTCATTCGTTTTGTGTACTTTTTAAAAATACACTTTTCCATGTGCCAAACAGCTGTCGTCTATCACAGAAGACATGAGTTATGTATTGGGACAAGTGACTGACTCTGTTGTGTCTACGACGTACATACAAGTCACACTTTGTTATTTATGAGTTTCAGTTTCGAGTTATTCACGCGCATACTTAGAAATACAAAAGAAATTCAATTTAACACACAATTTACATTAATTTATATTTGACCTTTATTATTGACAAAGTAGAACGGAACTGGAAATGGCTTTTTTCGTGTTTTATTTTAAAAAAAGAAAAGAAAAGAAAGAATTGTATTAAAATTTATTGAAATTGGTTTTTGTTGTACAAAGTTTTTTTTTGAGTTAGTTTTTATAGTTATTTATGTAGTTTGAATTTAAAATGGAATTTAATTTAAAGTATTTTATTTTCTATTTTTTTACAGCTCCAAAATTTGTAAAACATTTTCTTCATTTAAGGTAAGTTTTTATACTTTGAAAATTAAAAGAATTTTATCCAACAACTTAACCAATCGAAATTGAAAAAATTTGAACGTTGACAATAATCGGAAATGTTCCTGTTATCATTTAATTTTGTAATTTGCGATTTAGGTAAATTCGTACGAATTCATATTTTTTGTGTTCTGGCAAACGTAAAAGTTTTGTTTCATTCTCAACACGTTGCGTTTCATTATCGATACGTTTTTTTCCAATAAATATGGGTAAATCCGTTATCGGTTACAAACTTACAGTTTATCGGTCTAGTAATTATTTAAAATTTTTAATTTTAAAACATCATGAATAAACTAATAATATTAAACTCTTCGGTGTCATTCAGCGTATTCTCCAGTATAAATCCTCTTCCACGATTTCCTGATTCTAAACCTAGAGCTGAGGTCACCACTGAAACAGAAAACCTATTTTGAGCACTTTGGAAATACATTTTCTTTTTAATATTATTAATATTAGGGAAACAGTAATTAATCTTAACGGTTAGATCTTATGTAAAGACAAGTTTTTTAAGGAGACTACTGAGCGAAAGTATTGCTTACGTATTCTGATTCCTAGAAAGGTATAATGCAAGCCCTTACTGATTTGATTTCTGCATCTAACTCTATTTTTTGTATGAATCTAATCATAAATCATTTTCATCGGTTCGATTTTCCTAACCTGCTCTATGTGAGGGGGTTTCTCCTCCATTCCACCACAGAATCTGAAGTCAGGAGAGCTTGCTACACCCATTTTGTGCAGGTGTTTCTTAGTCCACAGTGGACCGTTAAGGGGCCCTTGGATGATCTTTAGCTGGGTTCTAATCAGCTGAAACAATGTTTTGGTGACCTTAGAGTTGAATTCCTTTATTAGTAACTTGGCTTATCTTATGCCCTGTCTTAAAAACCAGTGTTCCATTCTGACCCGCTCTCTTTAAAACGTACGCAATACCTTCTCAGATACTATGCACGCATTTACACATTCGACCAATAAAAAAAATATATAAATTCAAGACAATAATTAATTTAATAAAATTAATGATGTTATAATTATGTTGGTGCTATTAAATTGTAATTAGTCTAATACAAAAAAAAAACAATATAAAAAAAAACCACGATACAAAACGCTGAACACGTTGATGAAACGCATAACATAATACGTGGTCAAGAGCTGAAAAAATAATCGCAGTATTTTTTTTATTAAAGGCCGCAGAGAATTAAACGAAGAAGACAAGTTGACCCACTTAGATGCTTGAAAATGATAACAAAAAGCAGCAGCAATAACGACTAGGACAATGACAATTAGGCGACACATACTCACAGGATACAAAAAGCAAAGAAAAACTGAAAAGAAAAAAAGAAAAAAAACCCGAAAAAATAAAAATCCACTTGACTTGATTGAAATCATAAAATACGTCACATGAACACATACATACATACATAGTATGTACTATGTACAATGTACATCGAAGATAAACGACGAACGTTAACGAAATGAAAGCAAAATGGCGGAAGCGGAAGTTAGAAGGAAGCAAATGATCGAAATGGCGGTGTCTATATATTCTAAACAGTGCAAAAATACATCAATCATGCATGACGCACATACACAGGCGGAAGTGTGTGGATCGCATGAATTTTGTATATTGTTATGTATGCTTCGAGATACATTTAAACGTCAAAAGATACTTGTACTGTATGTGTACTTTGGGGAGTTCGAAAAAAAAAAAGAAATAACAAAAAAAAAAAAAGAAGCAGCTGTGTGCCGCTAATAATTTTCCATAAATGGAATATGTGTGCGTTTGGTAAAAAATTACGACACCGATGACATTGTTGCCGCCTAAGCCGCGGATATATACAAATACAATATGGCTCAAGTGGGCGGCAAATATAAACACAGTCAAACTTACACAGCACACAGACATTAAGGCGGACAGCTATATACGCAGGATATGTGGCTTGTCGTTTTGTGGGCGCGTCGTACACATACACAACACATTGTCCTCTATCTAAGTTTTGGTTAGATGGTTTGTTGTTGGCTTATGAGCTTTGACAGCTTGTCTCGTCATAGGCAACAACAGCCGCAGCCATAGCAGCAGCAGCAGCAGCATACAATGATAAACGCGCATTTGTCGCATGATAAATATCTCGATATGACATACAGATTGTACGATACGATGCGATATTTAGTGTGTAGCTAACCAACAGTTATCAGAAACATTTGTTAACAACGCGCATAGGTCAAAGTGTCAAAAATGTCATAGATTATTTGGATTGTTCGAACATATTTTATGCAGCAAGCTGCGATCTTCTGTTGACATTTTCTTCATGGGATTGTTGGCTCTGACTCTTGTCGATTTTTGTCTAAATTAAAAATACAAAAAAAATAATTAAATAAATTTTTATTTAATTGATTTATTTGTGCAGCAACTGTTTGTACCTGGTTGTTCATTAAGTTTTCTGCTCAAAAACGCTACAAGATTTTCATTTCATATTTCCTAAAACATGAAAAGATTTTAACTTTCAAGTGAATCCGATAACTTTTAAAAGTGAAGAATCTTAGTATTTTTTTAACAAGAAAAAAATTTACAAAATTTTTAAAAAATTGGCATCAGTTGGGAATATTAAACGTGGTCAAAGAAGTCTTTACAATGATAAGCCTAAAAATTTCAAAGAGTAGCTCCAGAAATCTTATCAAAAATTTTAGGTTATGGCTTTAGAATGTCGTCGATTAATCTGATTCGACAGTGTGAGCAATAATTTGAATGGTCTCAGAGAGCTGTGTGCATAATGGGTGCCGCAGTAGATATTTCGTGTATTATAAAAAGTATTTTGTACATCGTTACTCTGTCTACACAATGTGCTCAATCAAAAAAAGAAAGAACGCTGAAGTCGAGAATGCTTGACTACAAGATACCGTACCCAATCTTTATGTACCTTTAGTTAAGTCGTATCTTAATACCATACCTCATACAGAAACTTAAAAAAGGGGTATATTTGTATAGTGGCTATACCTAAAAATTTGTTGGTCCTACCCATATTGGGACTATCATAGACATAGTTTATACTAAATTTAGACTTCCTAAAATAACAAACAATGTCGTTTTTATGAAAAAACCCAAAATTTTGGGGTAGATTTGTACGGGGGGTAACCCTTAAAATGGATCTAGAGAAAAATTGTTAGCAAGTGCACACTTGAAGGTCCAAGTTTCAAATGTGGTGGCTCTATCTCTTATAGTCTCCGAGATAATCTCTCTCATAAGGCAGGGCGCCCCCCACAGACACACAAAAAAACTAGCTAATTCGACTCCCCTTCCAATGCTGATCAAGAATATATATACTTTATAGGGTCTATCTTGACTCCTTCTGTCTGATACATACATTTGCACAAACTTAATATACCCTTCTATCCTTTGGGTACAGGGTATAACAATAGATACTTCGGCTCTGGAAACAAAGTTTTTAGAATCAGTTTTTGAAATGAAAAAGGAATTGCGTTCGTCGATTACCTTTAATCTTAGTTTATGATGGCATCCATTTGGATCAGCTGTTTGTAAAAATTTCTGCTAACATAAAAGTAAAGCTATCTTGCTTCTCTGGATTTAGCCACATCTATCTTCCTCAGACTTCCATGTTTTCTTTTTGTTCTCACATCTACAAAATAAAAATATTCATGGTCAACAATTTGAGATCGTTTTCGGAAAACTGGGACATTTTTGTATTCCAAAATATTTTAGTAATGGAATGACCCCGAAATCATACGACAAACATTGTCAGACTTCTGGGTAGCCATTTTAAATCTGCCATTTTAAACTTTAAAAAGTGCCACTTTTCTTACCTAACTTTTAGCCGTATTTGAGAGTTCTACGTCAAACCAAATTTTGTTGAAATTGAATCTCCCGTTGAGCAGGAATGCCACTGCCAATGAGATACATTTAACAATACAAACATGACGCAGTAAATAGATTAAACCACAAAACAATTATTCATTAGGCTCGAAAACAAACCAAAAACACACAAACCCACACAAACCTAACACAAACCATTTACCATTTTGCATTGTAATTTATGCTTGAAATGTTGCAATGTGATGTGTTGCCGAATTTTGGGTTGATCTACTAAACCAATTCGATTTCTGGTCAAACTGATTTATGCTAATTGCAATAAAATTTACAACACACGCAAATTCGGAATTAAATTCAGCGACAATGGAACATAAATATTTGCAAATTAACAGCGCAAATGCCATTTTTATTTTTTTTAATTATTTCTGCGTAAATAAATACATTGACAATTAATTTTTACTTAATTAAGATACACTTTGCTTTCGCAGTTAGAGGATTTTTTTTTTTGTTTTCTTAAAAAATCATTTCACATAAAAAGAATTTGATTTGCTTCTTCATTTGACAAAGCAAATATTTTGCTACTTGAGTAGAGACGGCAACAAAAAAAAAAAGGAAAAAATCTTAAAAAGGATATAAAAACCGTTGGCATAAATCAAGCTGTGCTTGTATCTACAAAATAATAAAAAAAAAAAAAGGAGAACAGAAACGAAAACAGAAATTAGTACCAAAGCACGATTGTATAATTTGCTATCATGCTAACTGCTGCTTTTGCCAATAGGCAGCCTGAAAGCTTTATAATAACAAGGACAAAAGCTACAGCTACAGCAACAACAACCGAAACAACAATAAAAATCTTTAGCATTTATTTCGCTATTAATCTCAATCAAAATTAATGCGAAATAAAATGATGCCAAGTTAACTACTAAGAAAAATTTTATTCGTTGCAACAATTCGACTGTCGGGATTATTTTTCGCACAATTTCACTTTTGTTTTACACATTTTGGTATACGATTTGTTGTTATTTTCATATTCAAGGAAGAAGTTTTAATGTTTTTTTATTCCAACTTCAAAAAGCATATTAATGCGCAAGAGGCATGTTTTAGCTTCGTTTCAAGCGTTTCTCTCATTTATTTTTGTTATTTTCCTTTTCCTTTTCAAACGTCATTTTCGTCCTTTCGAAATATTTACCTTCTTTGCCGTCACTCCATTAAGTTTCATTTAATTCGTTTCGCTATATTTCATTGGTTACGATTTAATATGCACGGAAAAAAAATATTTTATTTGCTTAGTTGAATGCATCAATTTGTTAGGTTTGAGCCAGTTTAGCATTATTTATAGTAATCATTTATATGGTAAATGTACAGACGAGCATGGTTTGAAAAGTATTGAGCTGAGCTTTTTCTAAAACAAGATAAAATTTAAAAATTATTGAAGAATTTCAAAATTGGTGCATGGAACGCGGAATTTGAGCTGTTTCCAATATACCCGAACAAATTACATTTGCATTAAAAATACACACAGATAACAACTGATATGTTATACTTATATGGTTCGAAGGATCTAAGTATTTTCTATTCAAAACTGGTTTAAAAATAAAAATCGATTCGAAGTAGACTGAGTTATTGTCCCATAAGAAAAAGTAATCATAAAGGTTGTTTACTGACATTTATCAATAATTAATAATGGCTTAATAATTACTTTCTAAACAACTCTCGATTATATGTTTTCTGTTCATAAAACATTCTTAATAAACTATTCTTATAAAGCTTATCTAATTTTCTTTTTCATCGTTACAACTTTACGCAACTTTTTACATAAATCACACAGAAATGTGTCGGTCTATCGGTCTGGTCAGGTCAGACTTTATTGTGTCCACAAATGTCCAATGTTGTATCAGGCTGTTTGCTGTACGTGACACTAATTGCTTTTCACAAGTGACAGCCTACATGCGATATAACCGAGATTTAATTATTATTATATATATTTTGCTTGACTTTCACTTTAGTAATGCAAATGTTACACGAATGTCCTTTCAATGAACGAATTGATAAATTGTATAAAGAACGAAACAAAAATGGGTGCATTTGTTGACACAATTTACTTGATGAATGGTAATTATTTTTTTTTTTATATAAACATGAAAATAATTAATGGTTTAAAAAGGTATTAAGCTATTTGGGGTTCACAAAAAAGGGACATTTTCAAAATTTTAGTTCCACAAATTTTTTTGGATTGCATTTTTGAATTGACTTTAGCTATTTTTTTTATGATTGCAGCGAGAGCAAAAAATATGTTGGAGCTAGTATATAAAACATACTAAAAAACACTAAAAAATACCAGCGCATATTTTTGCAAGTAGTACAAAAAACTGTTTATTTGGAAACAATCAAACATCGACTTCATGAATGAATCGAATGTACCTAATGCATTGATTTAGTGCATCCTTACATTATTACCTTTAAAATAGAGCTGGTTTGGAACACATCGTTTTAAAGGTTTTAAAGTCTATAGCGGACATAGAAACATTTTTACTATTTTATATATTAAAATTTTTGCTATTCCATTCTAAGCAAATCAATTGGAAAATATTTTCTAATTTTAGCATTTCTCTTTATTTAGGAAGCAACTTGAAACTATGTCACAGCATGAAAACAAAATTTTAGACAGAAAAGAAAAAACACATTTTTAGCTAGAATTTTTCATCTTGACATTTTATCTCGACATCAATATGCAACAGTTTCATTTAAGTGCCAGCATTCAAGTAACAGCGTTGCACGAGTTGCCTCTTAACAAAACTAGTTGCCATGTAACACTTAGTTTTTTTTTCCTTTTTTTTTTTTTTTTTTTTGTTGATTTGACATTTGTTGAGTAAGGCGCGTGCAACCGACTGCACTTTGCCTGAACTTAACTTAGCACTTACCACACCAGGTGCTGGGCTGAGCCAAACAATGCAACAATTAATCCGATAAAAGTCGAAAGTAGACAGCTTGACAAGGTAGTACGTCTCCAACACTGCTGCAGCGAGTGTTAGTTGAGTGCCATTGAAAAAATGGAAAGGTACATGGAAGCTTTTAAATTTCTGCTACAGCAGAAATGCTTTAAAATGGAAAAAGGCTTTATTATGGAATTTAATTAATTAAATGAATCCCTAAAATACTGACTTATTTAACACTTGCAAAAATTAGCATAAGTCACGAAGTTGCGTAGAAATAAAAGTGCAACTCTTCGAAATGGTTACCCTTTAAATGAAGCTAGACGAAAATCACTTAATGAGCCAGGAGTGTCTCATAAGTGGTGGCTCTTATAGTCTCCGAGCTAAACCGTTTTACACTGTAGACAGCAATGCATGCAGACAGACGGACAGCGTAGGGAATGGAGAATGAGAGAAAACGTTTGCAGGTTGAGATAGTCAAATATTTTAATATATTTTGCATAATATATTTCCAATGACAAATTGTTCAAAAGTGAATTGAGATCGTCAAATATTTTGTTGTATTGGATTAAGACACTCTTTTAAAATATCTCCTTTTTTATCTTCAGCTAAAATACTTAAATTTTTTCAACCTGCACTAAATTAACTGTTTAAAGGTTTTGAATTTAAAATTCCTTACTATAGTAGTGTATATACATATTTAATTTAACTTAGTGCATTTTTTTTAAGTATGACAAATTTTTCGATAAACTCAATGCATTTGGTGTAGGGTATAATAAATATAAAAACGAAGAGAATCTATGCAAAATTTGTAAAGTTTTTTTTTTTTTTTTAACTTTTAGTTTGCAGTTTTGCCATTTTGTTTGCAAAAAAAAACCGTAAAAATGCTTTTCATTCTGCTTTACACGCGTTTAAAGGTACCAAAGAGCACAGCAAATAGAAGGAAAAAAAAATTAAATGAAATTCGCGTGGGATCCTAAATAAGGTTGAAAGTTAAAGTATGCGCAACAGGACAGCGCACAGTAAGCTCCCTCGAGCTTCTATAAACAAAGTTAAATAATTTATTTTCTGTAAATGTTATCAACTCAAAAACGTCAAAAGTCAAACACGTTGCCTGTTAAAATTTTCATTTGAAATTAAAACACTATACAAACACACACAAACACACATGCAGCTACAGAAGCACACGGCGTATGTGTAACTTTTAATAATTGAAAATTTTTGTTTATTAACCGCAACCAAACAAAAATGTATTTCAATTTAATTTATTAAATTTTTTTTTTTAAATAAATCAAAATTTTGCTATTTTAAAAATTAGCTTTAAACAAAAAAAAAAAAATGCTCCACGTTTAAATTTTAATAAAATTCAACTATTTTCTTTGGTTCCAAGTAACAAAATATTTCAAAATTTACTTAAACAACAAATTATATTTATAAAATTAACTTTGTTTTATAATGAGGATGTGTATTAAATTACCCATTTATGTTGCCATTAAACTTGTATTTTATTATATAAAAAAAAAAAAAAAAAAATAAAAAATACAAAAAGAAAAAAAATCAAATAAAACTTTTGCGTTAATTAATTTTCTATGGCGAACCGCTAACGTTGCATGTGAAGGCGTTGCTGTGGTTCGTGTTTAGTTCTCGTGCACTCGATTTAATTGGACAGGTGTTGTAGTTCCCAAGAATATTTATTTAAAATGAGTAAACTGCGGAAATGTGACATTAATTATAAGTTTTATGTGTACACGCGAAATTTTCCCTTGCGGCATTAATGGTTTATACGATTATGAGTATATCATATTTATAAATTAATGCATGCGGTAAGAAAATCACATAAGTAATACTTTACACTATTAAATGTATACTTCTTTTGAGCTGTGGTTTGACCATATTTTATGGTTTTAGTTGGTACCTTGTCTTTTTATAAGCTTATATTTAGTTTGTCTTAAAATTTTTAACGCATTGACAGAAGAAGTCGTAGTCACCATAAAGCATATATATTTTTGATCAGCATTGACGAGAGGGGTTGAAGTAGCTATGACCGTGTGTCTATTAGACCGAAATTCGGAACTTATGCTTTTCTGGGAACGAGTACTTTGTATGTTAAAACGAAGTTATATCGGCCACTTTTAGGTGTAGCCGCATAGAAACTACACCCCATCTATGTTTTTTGTATAAATCTGGAATGTCTTAATTTATGTATGAATTCACTACAAATTCGTTTAAGATACTCCTAATGACATCTATCCCAATATCCAAGGTAACGCCAGTAATATTTAAGTACAGCCCCCTAACCGCCTATTTATCTCATAAAAAGTTATTATTTATGAATGTATTCAATATAAAAAAGTTTGGTACTAAAATAAGACTTAACTTACAAGATGCCACGACAATTTTGAGCCTAGTCCCCACACAAGTTTACCAATAATTTTCGAACTCTTGTAAACTAGTATATTAGCTTATCTTTCACTATATTTTTAAAAAATTGTATTCTTTTCCCCTATAATATCTACGCAGAAATTTATTTATGTATATAAGCCACTGATGTAACACTTCAACGATTCAAAGTATTTCGATTTGCGGTTCTGTAAGAATCGCTACTCACCGATGTCAATTTTTTTCACCTAAGACTTACATTTCTGCCTTATCAATTTCCTGCATAAACTAGTTGTGTACTACCCCAACGGTACTAAAGATCGATCCTTAACTAATCTAGCTGACTAGCCTAGCGTTGCAGGCCAGAAACGACCTAGTGCTGATCAGCAACTTCCCAGGTTGGTGCCGAGACAACCCAGTGTTGGTTAACCTGTGCCAGGCTACTTTAAGCATAAGCCGGAGTGCTGGTGTGCCTTTTGTTGGACATTGTTATGTAAAAATGGGATAGGAAACAACATTGAGGCTGGCTAGCTCGTGCTTAGTTGTAACTGGCTACAGATGACTCGTTATGGATCTGTGGGTGCACTCTACAGCAGCAGCTCCGTTGACTAGTCATTGACTAGCCCGTAAAAATAAGGCAAGTCTGTGTTTTAAAAAGGACCACTTAGTACTGGGTCATCTCTGCAGCAGCTCTTACGATGTCAGTAACTAACCCAAGCCACAATAAATGAATGGTAATCATTTGGGTGAGAACATTCATTCTTATATCAAGAACATTCGTTCTCATATCAAGAATATTTGTTCTTATATCAAAAACTATTGGACAGATAAAAACGAACAGTCAAAAAGCAAAAAAAAATAAATTATGCGACGAGATCATATGTGTGACAGCGTAGATCATAATTTTCCTACTTTGCTTGCTCATTATTCATTGTTCTCAATTCAAATACGTTTCGTATTTATTCCTAACAGCGTGTTTTTCTCTGTATACATTCACTTATATTAAACAATTTTATTTATCTAGAATGCATTTTAAATGAACTGTTTCATCTTTAAATGATTTTAAATTAACTGCAATAACTATTCATGAATTTAGTACTCAAATTCCTTCTTGATAAAATATTCCAGTGCACAAAATTTTTTTCTAAATGTTGCTTATTTAACATTTAATAGCGTGAACCAAAGCAAGTTTTTCCTTTTTTTTTTTTAAATGACAAAAAAACTTTCATACTTTCTAGCAAATTTTCTTTTGCATATTTTATTCATTTCATTTCGTTGACTACTCTATTATTAAGCATTCTTACGTAGTAGTTATTACTAAGCATATTCTGAGTTATACACATACACATATGTACAAAAATATGTCAGCTTAAGCTTTTATTTGCATACTTAAATACCAAAAAAAAAAAAAAAAATAATAAAAATAATAATATGAAGAGAAAAAAATTTCAAAATGACGTTTATAAAAATTTCGCTGTTGTCATAAAAAAAAAAAAAAAAGAATTCTTTTCCGCTTTATCAGCAAATTTTAAAAGCAGCAATGAAACAAAATATGATATTCATGCAAACTAAAATAAAGTATGTGAAAAGCATGACATCAGTCATTGTTAAAATACTTTACTCATGAACTGAGATTGAATGGATTTTTAGTAATTTACGCTTCAAGTTGCTCAAAATCTGCTATGACAATGTCACAAGTACAAAATATGTGCGTTGAATATTAAGTGATTTTTTTTTATATAACGAATATATAAAATTTATTTATATTTACGAGTATAAAATTTTATTGCTTTTTTATAAAAAAAAGTTTATATTACACAATTAAAATACTGCGCATATTTTTAATCATAAAATAGCAAATATCTACGTTTTATTTCAATTGAAAACCAATTAAATTGAAAATGTTTTCATATTAAAAATATCTACATAGTTGCTAACTAAAAATTTATTTGAAATTTAACAAAAAACCACAAACGTTATAAGCAATCAATTCCGATATACTTGGAATATGTATTTATGAAAACAATAACACATCAAATTGGCTAATTAATGCGAACAAGCAAAGGAATGTATACAATTTGTATGTACTTTAGATACACACACACACACTTGAAATAAATTGTATCTTAATGTGTACAAAAGAGGAAAATCAAGCATATAAACGCAACACAACAACAACAGAGTCAAACTGAACCGAACCGTATCGTATCGAATCGAAACGTATCGTATCGAAACGTAGCCAATTGTTCTTGTATATTTTTGAACTCAACACAACAAGTGCGCCTAATCAATCAATGCAATCAAGCATAAATTGTCTTAAAACAAAGCCAGCTAAATATTGTGATGCCATTAATAACAACTGTCAATATAGGAACGTCATGTTGACAGAAGCAGCAGCAACACAGTAACGATGACAACAACAAAAAATGACAGCAATGTAGCTGGTAATGCCAGCGGAAACGGAAGTAGCATTCAGTGCTGTTACTGTTACTGCTACTGCGACTGCTGCTGCTGCTGTTCGTAGTAAACAATGGCATAGTCAAAAACTTTGACAATGATGGCGTCAAGCGTTTGAAATGAGACACAGTGGGAAGGATTGAACAAAAAAAAAAAAAAAGGAAAAAAAGGAAAAGTTAATGATGTACAAAAAATAGAAATATTAAATATTTAAATAAAAAACAGTGCTGAGTGCCTGACATATACACACAATCATAGATGACGTTCTTACATACATTTATTCCTCGGTGCTTATGTACATTCTTTAAAATAAGTATCCGGAAACCGTTTTCTTGGTCTGGTTTACTCTGAGTTCTTCCCGGATGGTAAAACGGTTATTAAAGATTTATTATTTATCCGCGAGAGCATACGCAGAAAACGACTGGAATTGTGGAAGGAAAAATCGCGGATTTCGCACGACAACAACATGCTATCTCATCGAGCCGTGAATTTACAGCAGTACAAATCCAAAAACTCAATATATAACATCGTGCAATAGTGTCGAGTACTCGCCAAAAATAGTTTCCTGATTTTTTCCTGTTCCCATAATTATAATTACCACTTCGAGGAAGTCATTCCGAGTCCATTGATGCCATCAAACATAATTCGCTGAAGGAGTTGAAGGCCATACCTACGGCGGCCTATGAGTGGGTAATGGAAGATTGGGTTGTCACTTAAATCAAACTGTTTTTTTTAATAATTTTCGGGTACTTACAGAATGTTATTGCGTTAATGTCGTAACCGTTCTTTCAGTGTTAAAATATGACAGAGTGATGACTAGAGTTGGAAAACTCTCAAAATATACTGATAGTTTTCGCTATTGACAAATTATAGATAATATCGAGCTGTGAAACCCATATGAAATTCTGAAAATGTCTCAGGAAACTAAACTTCAATTAGGAATTTTAAGCAAACATCTCAAAATTTAAAAGTTTTTATTTTGGGGAATGTCGTGATTTGATCCATTTCACTTCGTTACTTTCGGAATTTTTCACAATTGTTCCGCGGTTCTCGGTTTCCCACGTATTTTGAGTGGACATAGCAAAGGTGAATTAGACAATAAATAATAGTCGAATATTATGAACAGTATTAAGAGTTCTAGAATTATTCCATTGGTTAAAATTCAACCATTTTACCAGATTATATTTTTTTTTACCAAACTCACCATAATTACTATAGTTCCCTCTGTTATATATCGCAATTTTAGGTATACATTCTGTTCAATTTCTTTTTGGTACAAATTTTTGCCAAAAATCTAATTTTCGTCAGTCTCTCTTACAATATTGACCACTGTAAGAGCCTGTATATACATATTTATATGTTTAAGGCTTTGTTTTTCAATTTAGTATGCCATATTTGAAGCATTGCAAAGTTGACACTTGTGCGCGTGTAAACAATTCAATAGCGAGAAAGCGTAGTCCTTAGAATCTTACTATTTTTTTTTTTTTTTTTCATTGACGGGCATAAAAGTAAAAAAAACAAATATTACAAAATTATGCGCAATATTATTATTATTATTGTTGTTGTTGTTTATTTGTTTCGAAGCGTAATAAAATAATATAATATTTCATTCGACAATTTTGAAAAGCGTCAAGTGAGGTTGGCAAAAAAAAAAAAATAAAGAAAAATAAAGAAAAACATTTAAAGCCACTTGATGAAAATTTGCCTCAAAAGATGACAATGTCTCACACGATTATGATGTATGACTTTGTTGATTTTGATTGGCATTCAAACATTTGAAGAGCAGCTGTGCTAGGCTGTGCTGTCTCTGTCGTCGCATGAAGTGCAATAACAAAAACTTGAATTGAAGCAACATGAAATAGAATTGACTTGTTCGAGCAAGTGAAGTGCAAATGAGTTTTACACGCGAAGACGTTATCGAAATATGTTAAGAATCCATCCAACCATTCATTCCATTTCATTTAAGAGAAAAAAAAAAACTAAGAATGACGCCGCTGCCATTGCTTTAAACGTGCACAACGTGCCGATATTACCAATGACGATGATGATGATGCTGATGATGATGTTTATGACGCTGGAGGCTAGTAACCAACAAGTGCCACTTGAACTCAGGCGCCAATAGAAGCACATCTTAATGCTAAGCCTCTTGCCACAAGATGCCGTTGTACTGAGGTATTACACACATACCTTCAGATATACTAGAAAATAATTTTTATTATACTGACAGCTTGGCTTTTACTTTGTACTTAAGTGGCACAAAGCTGCATTATTGCGTAGCTTTGATACTCGTTGTCCTTAATGTCCTTGCCACTGCCACTGCGTTTGCAGCCGCCACAATGTCGCGTTTCAAGTCAAGTTTGTTGACATTTATGCGCTTTGCTGCATGTCCAGAGATGCCAAGTGGTTCGCCTTTGCCTTTGCCTTTCGCTTGAGCCTTTGCAACAGCAATTGCCTTGCCAGGCTGCTACTGTTGCATTTGCTTTGCTTTTGGTTTCTTTGCCTCACTTAATCTGAAAATGCGCTCAGCTCAGTGCACAAAACGTTATGGCTAAGTGGAAAATTACTTTTTTTTTGTGCTGCATTAATGGACAATGCTGTCAAAGTTTATAACAGTTGCAGTTGTGGCAACGGAACTCATAGTTCATTCATTCATTAATTAACTTTGCTCTTTGCCAGCTTATTGTGCTGTGCTCTGCTTTGTTTTATTTTTTTGTTTATGACGTTCTCTGATGCACTATAGCCGTTTTATTGCATAATTCCAAGTAGGCTGCTACGCTTTTTCCATTCAATTAAATGTCAAAAAGGATTTGCTCGTTTACAAGTAAAGCAATTGTTTCTACATGATTGCAGTTTTAATGAAAACATTTTGTCAACACTGACAGCTCTAAAGATTTTTTTCAAGAATCTAACACTCTTGAACACTTCATGGTTCAGGGTTCTGAGTCTTCTAGTAGGAACTGGGTTTTTTTTTCTTTGAGAGAGTTCTTTACTTCACGATTTAGTATGAGGAATTCTTCCTCTTATTTTTAGTACATCGAATTCGTAACAATCCTCAGTTTGTCTAAGTATTTACGATGTAATTATTCGAGTGGATACCAAGAACATACCTTATCGTTGCCGACTGCACTTTGATCTATGTCATGATTATGTATTCTATCAGGAAACTTAAGAAATCGATCGACCGTGCGTTTTCCAATATGAAACACCTATTCAAGTGGAAAAACTAGTGACAGGGTGTCTTAACATTGACATTAAAAATATAAATGCTGTTTTTAGAGGTTGGACAAATAAGCAATTTTGTACAAAAAAAATTTCAAGAAAGCTCTAACTAAAAAGTTTTTCCGATGAAGAGCAACTTAGATACAACCCACGTTGCAATTATACCAGATGAAGTACCTCCGAAATCTTAAGTTACATAAATTTGACAATTTAGTTTGTGGTGAATTATATTTAATTTCACCCCGACTTTAGAGAGAAGGGTACGAGATGACGTCGCGTATGCTCGACTGCAAGATACCCTGTAGCCAAACCTTACGTACCTTAAGTTAAGTCCTATCTTAGTACCATACCTCATTGTATTGTACAAAACTTAAAAATGGGGTATATTTTTATGGGGGCTCTATCTAAAATTTGTTTGATCTTACCCATATTGGGATATTTCTATCATAGACTTAATTTATACCAAATTTAGAGTTCTAGAATACAAAAAAATAGCGTTTTTATGCAAAAACACAACATTTTGGGATAGATTTTGCTTGGGGTACCCTTTTATAAAGGATTAGACAGAACGACTGACTGACAGAAAGAAGGTTGAACGGATATTTCGACTTCCCTTCCAGCTGTTTGCTCAAAATCAATAAACAGAAAAATGAGCATTTAAAAGTTGAAATTATGTATATAAATTCACCATTAAACGCATACTCAACAAAATTTGTTACCAAATTAGAAAGAGACATTGGCAGAAGACGTCAACTGATATAATTTCATCATGGATCCAATACATCCTTTTAATATCAAACAGATAGTCACATTACAAATTATCCAATGTACAGATACAATATAGTAAATATGTATCTACCATATTTACATATGTAAATTTGATGCATTACAAGCTATAAAACTTACAGGTACAGGACAATAAATATCAAATAGATAGAAAGATAGACAAACTAGCTCACTGAATGACAACAAGATAGTAAATTTGACAAAAGTATTGATAAAATGTAAGAGCAGTTATTATTTATATATATAAATCGTACATATTGTATACAGGATATCAAGTATTTTTTTTTGTATGCAGTATGCAAACTGATTGAGACAACAATACAAAAAAAAAAAAAACATACAAACCAGTTGCCAAAAGCTGCTTAAGGCAATAACAACAACAACAACTCAACTAAAGAATGGACAGATTGGATTGGAAAACCGTTAGACATGCCAGCACAGGCTAAGCTATTTTGTATGACAATCAATCGGTTAGCTTGTTGGCATTGATTGCAGATGTCTGTCGTCAACATTATTTGAAGCAGAGCAGAGTAAAAAAAAATTCAAAATGGAATGTATTTATTTCGAAGAGACAAAGAATGTTTGCAAATATTTGAACCAACGATTTCGAGCTGCATAACTTATTGTCATTTGCCATTATTGTTGTTGTTGTTGTTGTTGCAAGCAGTTATCATGCAGATGGCACGCTCAAAAGTATGCAAGAAATTCGTTTATTTATGCAACAAGTATGAAAATATTGACGGAAAGAAAACGAGCCAATTTGAAATGGCTTGCAGCTGTAACTCAATGAACGAAGGACAAATATATATTTTAAATGAAGAATGTAATAAATAAATAAAATAAATATATTTTTTTAAAAAAAAAGGAAGAATTTCAAACACAAAACCGCAAACAAACTTTTAACAGAAATGAAAGAAAAGACAAGACAAGAAGTGGCACACTTTCGTAATAAGCTAATGCAAAGTGGTATTTTTGAAAGCAAAAAAAAATGTGAACAGAATCTTTAATACGCTACACAAAACATAACCGGAATTTTAGTTCAAATAATAAACAAAAGTCTGCCTTTTATTTTTCAAAAATATAAAACAAACATTCTGAACAAACCAATTAGTGCCCATTTATGCATTATGTGTAGGGTACCGCAATGAGAGTGAGTAAGTTTTTTGAAAGGATGCCACAGGCAGATACAGTTTTCCGCTTTTAATTCAAAGCATGTAAAGCAGCATGTAGCAGCATCGTTGCAGCTGCAGCTTAGTTGTAAGTTAGCCCATAGCCAAGGCGGGCTATGCTGCACGTCTCTTGTGGCCAATGTTTGCAGCTGCATAGTAAAAGCCGACAAGAGAAAATGGCTGAAGTTGCGAAAACAAAAACGAAAAAACAAAAAAATGTTTGTAGAAGACGTACTTGAAGTCTGTTTTTAGCTATTTGTTAGCTAACTGGTTCGGTTCGGTTTAAGCGCTCGCAAATGTGTACGTGATTTTGCTGTCAATGAAAACATTTTTGTGCCTTAAAGGCGTAAATTGAAGCGTTTGCCATTCAAAGTGTTGCTGCAGCTGCAGCTGCTGCTGTCTGCCATAAGCGCCAAATGCAATGTTGCTATTTTATGAAATTGAAAGCAAAAATAACAACAACGAAAGGAACAATTACAGCAACACAATTAGGCAAAATATTTTACGAAAAGCTACAGCTACAATGTTAATTTAAGTCGAATGTGTACATATACTTTTTCGTTTGAGTGTAAATTTACAAAACGAAACTGCATTAAGCTGTGCCACATTACTTTGTACCATTTGAGCCTTGCATGCGCGTAATTGTTGCTTCTGTTAACAACTTCCGTTAACAAAATGGCCACCGCCGACGCCACTGCGTCGTTGCCATTGTTGTTTTTGTTGTTGGTGCGGCCCGGCCTGGTCAGGCTACTAATTTTATAATTTTCAACGGAAGCGCGCATGTAAAATGCGCCACTATAAAGCGTTCATGTGCACACTTTGAAAACTGTTGCGATTTTCTGTGTTTATCATTTGTGTAACATGGGCGTAATATTCCATTTTAAACTATTAAATGCGAGAGTTGTTTTATAAATGTTTATATTTGTTGGAGTACATTTCAAGCTGAAATTTGTTCATCCCTCGCTTAGTGAACATTTCAATATGCGCATGCATTGCATTTTAGCGCCATTACACTGTTCCTCGACCATAAACGTTCTCCAATATTCGTTGAAGGACTCACATGACAAGTCTTGTAGCTGTGTGCGTGTTTGTTTACAATTTACAATGATAATATGTACATACATATTGATATATATTCAATACTAATTCATATGTTTATCATTTAATTATATGCAACGTGACTGTAAAATTTTAATTAATGCAAATAAGCTTGTTGTTCATTTGAGTTTTACAAAATGTTTTTGTTCATGCAAACTAGTCGGTTGCATAGCCATTAGTAAATATGTAGTTACTAAAATTAAATATGCTAGAAGCAACATGCAAAAATGTCCTTTTGGCTTAATGAGTTCGTACAACAAAAGTAAATTACTTTGACAAAGAAAAAGCGCATACATTTCTACATGCGACCTTATCAAAAACTTGCACTAATGTATGTCAATTATAGTTAAATTACATACACATACATACGTATGTATGTATGCTGTACAGTTTGACAAATAATGTGCGCTGTTACTGCAGCGCCTGTTTGTATGCAATGTTTTTTTATTTTTATTATTTTATTGCTGCTATTTTTTTTTTTGCTTTCATTGCTTTCATTTGTCCGTTTATGTACGTCATTTCCGGCATTCGTATCCGTTACAACGTTTATTGTGTGCGTGTTTAGTTTACTTGTGGAATTTATATATGTAATTTGTACAAATACAATATATTTACACACACACACACACGCAATACATGAATGTATTCTATGCATTTACAGTTTCCCTGTGAAATTTGTTTCAGTTTGTTTAGATTTAATTACCTCATAAAAGTGTTGCCACAATTTCATGCATTTATGACGCCTAAAATCCGTTGCTGCAAAAGCTTTAGTTCACCTGCCACTCCTCTTGCTTCACTTCTTCTGAGACACGAACATTTTGCATAGATAATAATAATTGCAAACGAGCCGAGAGCCGTGTGCGCTTTGCGGTTTAATTATGTAAATTTAATTGTCGCCTAAACTGTTTTCAGGCAAAAATTTTATTTAGATTAAACTTTGTGCACAAAATTTAATAAGTTTTCAGAACTGTAAAGTTTTTGTGATAAAATTAATGAGCAATTATAACTTGGAAAATTATATTTCAAATTCTTTGAAATTTTATTATCTTTGCAACCAATTTCATTGTTTTTTAAAGTTTATGCTGGTGCCTTTGTATTTTTGGCAGTGTAAATGAATGGCATAACTTAGTTAGTAGAGTTAAACGACACATTTTGAGTGCTTAACGACACATTGAGGCAAATTAAGACAACAAATTACAGAATATCCGATTGCTGCTTCATTGGCAACCATTTTGAATTTTCCAATGCATCGTACAGTTGACGATCCATATCCATAGTCTCCTGATTCATTGCATCCACATCGACTGTGGTTTTATAGTTCACCAGATCATAGACACCATTAGCTGCATTTTGTTGTTGTTGCTGTTCCTCTTCATATTCCGCTGTACGCTGCGCAGTCCAAGCCTCGGCATGCTGTGCCAGTGTCTGCAGATTCGAATGCGATTGTGACATTGCCTGTTGATAATATGCAGCTGCATCTGTAATTGATGGCGTTGCCGTTTGCTCATAATAATCCTGCCATGTATTATACCAATAACCATTCGCGGCATCATTATTGCCATAGACACTGTCACTGGCGCTGCCATTGCCATAGCCGGTAACAGTGCCAAATTCATTTTTCGGTTTTGGTACTGCATTACAAATTTTAATGGCTTTAGTACCGAGTCCCGTAAAACCGTTCATTTCATATAGCGCCATCTTTTGTTCATCTTCAATGCCGAAACGCACAAATCCATAACCCTTTGAAAATCCCGAAGTATCCTGTATAACCTTAGCCGCTTTGATCGAAGTGTATTTTGTCGAGAATACCTTATAAAGCTGATAGTCATCCACATCGGAGCTAAGATCTCCAACCCAAACGCTAAATTCACGTCCGTTGCATGTCAATTTATATGAATTGCTTGCCGAGTTCAGACGAAAGCGTACAATGGGATTGGTACCGGGTATGGGTTTACCATTCAGCTTGTGCATGGCATCGAGTGCTATTTCATTTGTAACAAAACTAACGAAACAGTAAGCAGCTGGTTCGCCGGTGTATTTGTTACGCATGAGACGCACCGTAGTAGGATCTTCGCCCATTTTGCGAAATGCGGCAATAATGAAATTTTCAGTCATGTAAGGTTCCAGCTGTAAATGTAAATGCTTAGTGAAAATATGATCTTTGTGTTTTACATTAAATGCTACTAACGCTGCCCATCCATAATTGACAATGCACCGAAGACATTTTATTTTATTTTTTTTTTTTAAATATTTTTAAAAGAAAAAAATGGATAAATTTCTTTGCTTCTGTTTCTTGTTTGACAATTACCTTGAAGAATAGTTCCTGACTGATTTGTCAAAATTACAAACCTGCTCAATCCTATTTTCAGCCTTGCCACCTATTGCTAAAATGAATAGTGTTGCAAAATAGTTTCAATTAACTTTAAAAATCAAAAATAAATCAGTGTTGCAAACTGGTTTTGAAACGCACCGCAGCACTTTTTAAGTATTTGTTCGAGAACTGAAACAGTTTATCTAAAAATAATGGTTTAGAAGCGAATACAAAAAAAATAAAAAAAAAAAAAAAAAAAAAAAAATTTAAAAAAAAAAAAAAAAAAAAGCCACGCGGGAGCCGAAAAAAACAAAGATGTAGTATTCCACCACTGTCTCTTTCTATTTTGCTTACATATTTTGACTAGTTTTGTTTACATGAAAGCAAACTGTGATGTGTTTATCATATTATGAAAACCAAAATTAGAATTGCTGTTTGTTTAAATCAATTAAATCAATTTCATTTTATGCGCATTTCCTTGACTTTTGCCAATCAGTAAACAAATTCATTCATGTTTCAACAAAGTTTTAGTCCGAGCAAAAAAAAAAAGAATAAAATAAAATTTGTATAAATAACGAATAAATGTTGAACACTCCTTGGCAACATAAAATTTGCATTCAAAATGGCGTTTTACAAAAATGAAAAAAAAAAAAAAAAAAAAAAAAACTGAAAATGTGAAATAGTTTTTATGCATTTTACGCTGCTTTCATATTATTTTCTGCTGAAGTTGTCTGTTGGGTAATAACCATAAAATTAAGCTTTAAAGCTTGTTGTTCTAGTGTTGCTGTTGTTGTTGTTGTTGTCGTTGACCTTGCTCTTGTGGTAGCTGCTTATATTGTGTGTTGACCACCTTCAGTATACACCATAAAAAGCAAACAACGTATCGCTTCACCGTGCACCATTTCCTTTGTTGTTTGTATGCATTTCCGTCTGCCATTTCATAAGCACAACTCACAGTCACCATTTTTTTTTTTGTTTTGTTTTGAATGCTGCTGCTGCTACAGTTGCCGGTGACGTAAATGCAATGTTCGCGCAAACTATAAACAACAAAACGATGGCACACACACACACACACATACATACACGTAAAATGTTTATCACGCAATCGTTTGCAATTTTAAATTGGGTAATAAATTTTCAAACACTATGTGCAAACACTTCAAAAACACACACACACACACAGACACAGAGACATTTTGTCATATAGTTGAGGCTCTACGCTGTTGTTTCATCGCGTTAAAACATTCACGAGTCTGTTAAATTATCCTGTTGTTGACGCTGGTAGTGTTTCGGTTTTTATACCCTTTATACTTCTATGGTAAAATAAGCATATTCAATTTAATAGGAAGCGTAAACAGCGAGAAAAACGTTGTTAGGCAATTAAGAACGCATGTACTTGATTTAAGAACATACGAAATCAAGCACGAAAATTCTTGTATTGAGAACATTCGTGCTTTATTAAGGTATGAAAAGCTTAAATTGTATAATGAAAGAGAAAAGTTGTGGAAAACCAGATCCCTTTGCTCTCGTCGCATAAATTATTTTGTTTTTCCTTTACTTTTTTCTCTACTAATAGTTTTTTACTGTACGTTTATACATACGAACAAATGGTTCTTGACATAAGAATGAATGTTTTTGATTTGAGAACGAATGTTCTTGATATGAGAACGAATGTTCTTGATATAAGAACGAATATTCTTGATCTGAGAACGAATATTCTTAATATAAGAACGAATATTTTTGTCATATGAACGAATTTTTGACATAAGTACAATTCGTTCTTGATACAAACACACTTTGTTCTCAAATCGAGAAAAATTTAAATTTCAAAAACTTTGCCTAACTTACTTTTGAACACGGTTGTGCTTGGTATAAGTACAATGTTCCTGATTTTTCTCGCTGTGTAGTAGATCTTATAAAGAATTCTGAAAGCAAAGCTTCTCATCTAGAAGAAATAATTAAGTAATAAAATAAATAAATAAAAAACTTTTTAGTTTATTGATGAAGAGCTAGAAATTTCCTGAATCCTGAAGCCCAGAATGTATCTTAAAGCAATTTTATTTACTATTTACTGTGTCTGTCCTCAAATAAGTCCAAGAAACTTACTCAATCTGAAAACAAATAATTATTTTTCATAATAAGATTATAGAGATTTAAGCTGGATACAATACATATCTAAAGGGTATCTTTTAGTCGTTCTATCTTGTCTCAGCTTATTTCTTACTCCTTTAAAGACACATACATACATTTATATTGCAGTTACTATTGCTATTGTTGCTGTTGTTGTAAATTTAATGTCAACATTGAAGATTAAGATTTTTAATACGCATTTGGTTTAACAAATTTTTACTGCGCTCTTTAGATTTGTGGCTGTGCTTTACGCTACTTTATCCTTTATTCTTTCTTAACTATGTTTTTTTTTTTTTTTTTTTTGGTTTTTTGTATTTCATTTTGCAAAGCTTTAGTTATGTGCATACATAAATTTAATAGAGTTATTCATGTGCACAATAAAGCCGCAAAATAGATTTCAGTTTTTAGATAGCAAAAAACATTTCAGTGCTGCAACCAAAGACGAAAGTTTTTAATTTGATTTGGTAAAAAAAAAAAACTTTACATCGTAAATATTAAAAAGAACTAAATGATTTAAGAACTGAATTGAAATAAAGTTTTTGGCAAACAATGTGTGTGTGTGTGTGTGGGCTGCAGATAATTGAATATTTTTATTTATTATATTATATAATAGCAGATACTCGGCGTGTGCTACTACATTGTATATGGGATTCGAATGCTCTAATGCATTGTTTTAGTCGTCTATAATAATATTTGCAGTGTTGACTTACATATGAAATCGGTATGGGACTCATCTGTTGAATGGTTTCAAAGTTCTTAGCGGACATAGAAACATTTGTACTATTTTATATATCTTATATATAAAATTCTCGCGTGACAGTGTTTGTAACAAAACCACTCCGAAACGGATGACCGATTCTTATGAAATTTTGTGTGTGTATTTTAAATAGGTCTGAGATTAGAATGTAAACTATTTGTCATGCACCAAAGACGGTTGCTGGACATGGACTCCTTAGAATTGATCATAAATTCGTCGAATATTTCCGAAATAACTGAACCGATTTCAATGAAATTTTGTAGTTGTGTAATTTTTTGGTCCAACTTACAAGATAGAATGTATGGAGTTTGAGAAAAATGGGCGTTGGGCGTGGCCCTATACAATTGACAAATCTTTGAAAGAAATTTAGTTTCACAGGAACCTGCAAAGTTAAAAAACTGAGAGGTGAACAAGAGAAATAAAAGTCAATATACATGTTACACTAAGCTGAGAAAAGTGTAGTCGATTAGAAAAATGGGCGGTGGGCGTGGCACCATATAAACAAACCAATCGTGTAGTATGGATATATCTATATTTTTTATTTACTATTTTTTTTTTTGTTACATCTTTAAAAGTTTTTGGAGAAATATATTTATTTACATATTTGATATCATTACTTAAACTATTTACCTCATTAATTCATTTAATCCGATTAAAAATGAGTAGCATAACTGAAGAATATTTTATATAATTAAATTAAACTTAACTTTGAACCTTAATAATAAGATTGAATAATAATAAATTTCATTTGTTTTATATTTATATTTTAAGCAACCTAAAAGCCACTTCAAAAAGCAACTGACTGAATTTCAAGTAAATATAATCGCTCAAAGGACACTCGAGCACAAATCACAAAAATGAACTGTTAAATGAATGGCAGGGATTACGAAAGAACAATTTAACGTTCTTGTCTGGACGTAGACAAGCGCAATCAAGAGCAAAGAGGAAAACTTAAAGACGAACATGAACTGAGCTGAACAGAACAGAACAGAACAGAATAGTGAGTTTGTAGTGGTCGTATAAATGTGAACGATTTACAGAACAAAAGCACAAATTCGAGCAAATATTTGAAATATAAACACACACACACACGCATACAAACAAACATAAAAGCCAGCCAAAACAAAAGACAAAGAGAAGTCGACGTGAATGAAACAAAACAAAATGAAATGAAATTAAATGAAATGAAATCAAGAGGCTAATGTGCGAGTTTTAGACATTATCTAAGAAACTAAGAATGTGTCAGAAACTTGTATAAAATCGTTTATACAAAACAATACGAAAAACTGAGCATCAAAAAAGACAATCGGACCAAAGGATAAAAGCTATTGCCTTACGTAACAGAGCAATTACCCATTCCAGGTGGCATTGCAATTGGTAAATGGAAAGCATAGCAACAGGTCAGCTGCTAAGTAATACAATTTAATAGAATTGAATAGATGATGCGAATGGCTTACGAAAACGTGACTTAATAAAATGAAAAATCTTTAAGTGTTGCCAGCCGATAAAAATAAATAGAGTCTCCGGTTAGTTATCTGTTTGACAGCAAATTGACAAAGGTATTCAGACAGGCAGCAAAATAACAAAAAAAAAAAAAAAAAGTGAGAAGAAAACTAACGAATGTCTACCAATGTGCGCATCCGATAATTTCATGCACGAACTAAAGAAATCCACATTCCAAAAGACGACGTCAAAGGACAAAAATGACAGACGTGTCAGCAGCGACTTCAATGTCGTCCAAAACAGTTACAAACGCTAGAATGACAACAACAACAGTGACAACAGCATCAACAACAACAACCACAACAACTTTGATAAGTTCTAGCGCAAACGCTAAACCGCCGCTGACAAATGGTGCTGGCATTGCTGCTGGCAATGTCAAAATTCCAGCCATCATTAAGAATACATCACACGCAGCAGCAAATACTTCAACAGCAACAACAACAACAGCAACAACTATGTCAACCGCTAGCGTTGCCAGTTTAACGCCAAAAACACAATCGCCCGCCAATACGCCAAGCAATAGCAACAGCATGCAACATTTTAATACAACGGAAAGCGGTGTTGTTGCAGCGGAAAATGTTGCTAGTAGTACTACACCTGACAACTGTACCAGTCCATGTACATCGAATAAAGTTCATGCCACAACAGCAACAGCAACAACAAAATCATGCGTTACACAACAAGATGTTGACGAGGTGGCGCGTCTATTCGAGGACAAACCGGAGGCATTCGAAAAATGGCTTACGGAACGTGCACCACCCGAAGCCATCTGTCGTCTGCACGATTTTATTGAAAGTCGCAAACCACCAAAGCGTCCGTCTGTTACGTCGGATCTTTTTCAACAATGGATGGCCTCGTCGCCAGTGCAGCAGGTGAGTTTCGAACGCAAAAAAAACAAAAAAAAAAAAGAAAAAGTAAATTAAATGAAAATAATAAACTTTCCAACGCGCATTCGATTGACAAATTACATTAAACTTTACTGGCAGACTGCTAACGTCAATTTAACAATTCAAGAGGAATACTAAAAAAAAAAAAATACAACAAAGTAAACAGCTGCTGCAATAAGTTTTGTGCAACATCAATAATTGAGGCACAAACACAGCAAGAAAAACAGAGTTAGGAAATTTGGAACGAACGTACTCGATTTAAGCACATACGGAATTAAACATGCATGTTTATATTGGTTCTTGTTTTAAGCACAATGTGCTTGTATTGAGTACATTTGTGCTTTAATTAAGTTTAAAAACTTTAAATTGTAAAATGGGTGAACAAAGACGCGAAAAACTTGATCAGGGCTCTTACAAATTTGCTCTCATCGCAGCACTTCTTTTTTAAAATTTTTTTTTGTTTTTTTTTCTAAGAGCAAATTGGTCCTTTATATAAGGCCAAATGTTCTTAATATAAGATCGAATGTTCTTAGTATAAGATCGAATGTTCTTAGTATAAGAACCAATGTTCTTAATATAAGAACGAATGTTCTTAATATTAGAACGTATATTCTTAATATAAGAACGTATATTCTTAAAATAAGAACGAATTTTCTAAACATTTTCTTAAAATAATAAAACCACGAATGTTCTTTATGACCTTACTACTGCTTTGGTTTTTTCTCTCTGTGCAGAAAAGCATCTTACGAAAAACAAAACAAAAAACAACCGAAGCGTAATTTTTGTTTCAAGTTTCACATTAAAACTAAGCGCATTGCAGCTCTATAAAATATAAAATACGTTGAGTGACTCTAATTTCGAAGCAAACTCGACAGTTGAGCAAGTACGTCTTACATGATTATTCCTGCAGCTTAACTGCAAACGATGATAGCTTGTAGCGTATTAATTGAAACAAAAGAGAAACAAATCTTCTTTAAAACAACAAAACACGCTCAAGCTCAATGTGCACTTTCCGAACGCTAATGATACACAAATCCGCTACTGCGCTCTACTTTTAGCGTCTCGTCAGCATTCGAGATACGTAATTCGCATTCGCATTCGAAATTTGTAATACTATAAATCCACTTTAAATCCTTTATTTCTTTCTTCTTGTGTAACTGGCGCACGAGTTGAATTGCACGCGCTACATGCACTCGTGTTCAATTTGTCAATATACATTGTTTTTTTTTTATTAAATACCCTACACAAAAATTGTATACGTTATGTCCGTCTGTCCGTATAAAAAAGCTAAACATTTGTTTCGTAGGTTTAAAATAAATCATTCTTCTTCGTAATTAAAACAAAATACTGAATGCTTCTGGGTATCTTCGAGCATATTTCAATGAAAAACTGTCAGATGAGAATACTGTTGACCATATTCAAGGTTCTTGTACATACAAAAAAATTTTTATCTAAGCAAAACCTAATGCTTGGCAATATTCCAAGCCTAAGCAGTTCTAAATAAAAACACGCACCCACAGCTTAAAATGATTTTTTTTTTATGCTGCAACAAGGACTAAGAAACAGTTTTTCATGCTATCGTGTTGTGCCTTTCTTTTATTAAAAGCACTGAGAGACTTAATATATTATTTTGGCAGCAGCAACGCACTTACATAAATTTTTATTGAGTGATTTACGAGAATTTTCGAAATCATAAATTTACCATTTTTTTTTTTTTGCATTACAATTTTTTAGTTAAATAACAGAGTTGCTCAATAAATGAAATACTATGCTTGAATTTTGATATATCAGCTGTTTAATATATATCCAAAAAAAAAAAAATTGTAACTCCATTTCGAAGAATAGTTCGCTGTAGGATATTGAAAATTCGGAAAGCAATAAATTCGCTTAGTTTTTACCATTGCAAAGTACATTTTATTTTATTTTATTTTTATTATTTAGTTTTGCTGCTACTTTTAGCTTGTTTTCTTATTTGTTCTTCACAGTTGGCAGAGCTTAGTTGTCGTTGTTGTTGCAGTTATTGGATTTGTAGTTTTATTTTTTATTATTTTTTTTTTTTTGCAAGAAATTAACTTAATTGATATTTTCTCAAATTCTTTGGTTTCTTTGCTTGTTTTCAATGTTTCTTTAATAGTTTTTTTCTATATTTGATTTAATTTGCTTTTGGAATTAAATTCGTTAAATTAAATTAAATAGAAACCAATTTTTATTGCCGTTTTTTAGTTTAATTTAATGCATTTTAAATAAATATTGCGTATACGCAATAAAAATAAGCAAAAATAAAAAAGCAGCCTAAAAGTATGCAATTATTTTTATACTCTCTGAAAAATAAATTCATTTTATTGAATATTCGCAAAAATAATTGAAACCGAGTGGCTGCTGAGCATGTTAATTTATTAAAATATAAATAAGCATTGTTTAATTTAGGCATTTGTTTAATGTACACAACCAAAATTGTATTTTCACTGCATGTGTTCTAAATTGATTGGACTAAAATATCAGTTTGGCTTGCTAAAGAGAACTATTTTCAATTTTATATCCTTTTCTTGACTGTGCCGTTGCATTTCGATTGCCCATACGACGCATAACGAAATACTGCACGGCAGTTTTTAACATATTTAATTTCTTTCCCAGTTCAAATTTGTTCAAAACAATATCTTGGTTTTTTGTGTGGGTTTCTCACAAGCCTCTGCAACTATCTAAAAATATATTACAATCTTTCGACAACAACGTTTTTTTTTTATAGGTAATGACTACTTTTAATTTTCAAAATTTTCTTTTTGTTTTCGTTTTTTTTGTCTGCCTTGCTCAATATTTATCTATTTTCATACATAAATGTTATCTGAGCGCTTTTTTTGTTGTTTTTGTTTTTTTTTTTTTGTTACTGTGGTTGACAGTAAGTGGCACTCGTTAAATACACTTGGCTGCCTGCTAAGCACAAATACAAGTGTCCTTCACCTATACCCACATATACACATAAGATACCCACTCGTTCTAGACTATTACAACAAAAAAAAAAAAACCTACATGTTAGTATGTAGTCACTAGTTTAAACGTGAGTATTACTTAAAAATGCACGTGGCTGAACCACGTAACCCACAAGTTGCCATATACACCACATCGCGACCCAATCTCTAAAGAAAGAATTCGAGGAGCAGGTAGGTAGGTAGGTCGGTAGGTAGGTACATATATGCATTTCATTGCTCTTTATTCATTCATTCAATGCTTGCATGCACTAACTGACATCGCAAAGCGTTTTCCTTCGCTTCCGCTTAGCTGAACTCGTTGCACATTTACACGGTGACACGGTTCTGGTTCTTTTGCTCATACACTCAGACTCAATCCATTCGTATAACTATCTCTATTCTACGCATATGTTCCGTTGTCGGTTAACAAAGACAATTGAAATACACACCTACATATCTATATAGTATGTATGGAATAAGGCTTTTTTATGATTGCCGAGTCATGTCGTGCAGCGCCGTGCCGTGCCCCGTTGAGTTGCGATTATTCCAGCGCGCTGCCCGGGTCTTATTGCTATTGACACAATCATGAACCATGAAGTTGTGAAACCGCCATTTTACGTTGTCATTTCCGTTGTCATGTGTGTGTGTGTGTGTGGGTGTGTGTGTATAAGCTTTTACATTTATTCGTGCATGCGTTTGCGTTTGTTCTTTTATTTGTTTCGTCCTTTTTTTCTCTCTCTTTTCTCCCTAGCTCACCTGTCGAATGTCTGCTATATTTTTTTACTTCTTTAGATGTGCTCAGCAAGAAGTAAGACCTCGTTTTCAATTTTTTAAGGCTTTATATGCATTTTGTGACGACCGTTGTCAATTATATTGAGTGCATGTTACATAATGCAGCAGCTGACATTCGCTTAAAGACAATTTTATTGAAAACAATTTGTAAATATTTATAAAATATATTTTTGTACTGTCAGAGTTAAATAAATAGCAATTTAATAATTGAGTAAGCAACTTTCGGTTTAAGAAAAAATATGAAAAATGCTTGAAATAGCAAGAGAAAACTTTGGTCAAAAAGTAACCGAAACATTAAAGCCTTCTGCCTTTCAGGTTTGACAGTAACGGAGGTCTTGATCTATAGAATATGCTGCAATAGGGTATATGAATTTTAGGCATGAAGTGTTAGCCTAAGGCTTAGGTTGTTTGGGAGTTATTGTGGTCCTTTAAAATATATCTGCGTGTTTGTTGAATGCCAGAAGTGGGTTAAGAGTTCTATTGGCAAGACATGGCGTACCAAGATGTTTTAAAATGCTGGATAACTGCAGATGAAGTGTTCCAAAGTAACACAGCTTTCTGCTTCCTACATTGCCTACAGCGATTAGTATAGCTTGCCTCATCGATTCGAATTATAAAAAGCAAAACCTTGATTCACTCGAATCGGTGAGTCCGAGTTCCGTAGTATTCCTTGCCAGACTTCCTTTAAATGTTTTCGCAGTTAGTGTGACAGTCTTTTGTTTTGTTTCACTTTGAGACAGGCTGACAATAATAAATGAATGACCCTATTGCTCAACACTTTTACAGTATTCTTTTATAAATTAAAAATCGTAATCAAATTGCCCTCGTTAACCGCTTTGGAAACAATATTTCCTTTTATTTTTACACAAATTTAAAGTTAAACTAAATTAAACTTTAACTTTGCCAAGTTTTTGGAATTTCTACATAATATGCTTTGTTTTTTTTTTTTTTTTTTGTATATTAAGGACCTCTATGTATATTTGTATTATTCATTCTTGGATCTAACCTTAACATAAACAAACAAATCCAAACATACACACACACACACAAGCAGTTATGATAATAATATTTGTTACTATTTCCTTGCAAACTCAACACATCCGCAACATGTCAAAGGCATAAACGGAAACGGAAGTTGTGACTGATTGTCTGCTGTCCAAATCAAATGCATAAATTGTTTCGTTTATTATAATTTATTTCGAGCTGTTGAAGTATATTTCCTATTTAAGCTTCGGTTTGGTTGGTTTTTTTTTTTTAATTCCCAAAAAAATTTAATTATAATAAATAATTTAAACAATTTCTTTTTTTTTTTTTAGCTATTGGCAATCAATTGCTCTCTTTAATTTATTTATAGAAATATCGATTTTGTTAAAAAATAAAAGAAAATTTTGATATATGAGTTAAATAATAAAGCCTAAGGAGCAATTGTTCTACTCAGTAAAGGGATCTATTATTTATTTTTGGTACGCAAAGAAATTCGTGCATTCAAGCGCTAAGAATATTTTATTTATGACCAAAACTCCTACAAAACAAATTACCGCAATTTGGCTTAAATTGTGTACTATTCATGTTTTTTTTTTTTTGTTATTCCTTCTCGTTGGTTTGTTGTTTACGTTATTTGGTTGGCACGCAATATACTTACTAAAAAAAGAAAATACTGGAAGCACAGCAACTTGTCGTGATAATTATCCTGGCGCACGAAACTTTCTCGAACGCTGCAGCCAGCCAGCCAATGGTATTCAATTACAACTTAACACAGCATTCCAACATGCCGCAAGTCCTTTCTCCGTTTCTCTGCTAAAAATTCCAACTGCTAATAGCTACCCATGCCCTGACTTTGGGTTAATTTGTAATGTTATTAATTCTAATTAGAGGTCAACACTGAGGCACTGAGTCACTGCACCACTGCAAACTGTGTAAAAGGGTCTACTTTATTGTTTAAACTGAAAGTACATAGTTCATGAATGCCTACCTACCACTCAAATGCTTAAATTACACTCGAATTTCAAATAGAGTTGATAAAAAAACAAAAGATAATTATTAAGATACAAACTCAATTACGTTTAATTCAATAAAACTAGGCAGCAAACGTTTCGTAACAAAAAAGTTCTTAATTACTTTTGCTCTTTCCAAAGAAATAGTAGCTTCGTTTTTTATTCGCATATTGAAATTTTTATTAAAAGTATCTGACTTAGTTTCATTTACATAGTTTAGCGAAGCGTTTGCACAAAAAATTAATTGACTGACTATATTTTTCTATTCTTCTTCATTCCATTTCGTTTGTTAATAGAAACCGCGTTCACTTTCAAATTCATCGGGTAATTCATTGCTTGAAAGTCGACGGCATCTAATGGATCTCGACGAGGGTGAACTATTCATGGAGCTAATACGTGATGTAGCTAACGAACTGGACATTGATGTACTCTGTCATAAGATACTTGTCAATGTGGGTCTGCTCACTCATGCGGATCGTGGCTCATTGTTCTTGGCAAAGGGTACACCGCACAATAGATATCTGGTCGCGAAACTATTCGATGTAACACAAAAGACAGGTAAGCCATAAAAAGAAAAAGAAAAATATTTAAAAAGAAAAACGGGAAACGGAAAACGACTAAATTAAAATTAATAAATGAAAATATTACAACAAAAAAAATTGTTTACCAAAGAACAAAAGTCAACAACTAATGAAATTCTCTGATGAATGAACTCAGTTCATAAGATTAAAAGATACAAAATGTATCTGAACGCAAGGGATTTAAGGCAAGCAATTATTTATACTAGTTGCATTGTTAGAGGATACTGTTTTTTTTTTGTGTTGTGTACGTGTTTGTCTAAAAAATAAAACACAATTTATAAACTTTAACAGACTAAAACAAAACAATAAAGTAGAAACTCAAACAAAAAAACAACAAAAAAAAAAAAAAAACGAGAGCAGAGTGACTATTTAAATGCTCAAACAAATATGAACTAAGCTAAACACAGAGTCGTCGTTTGTAAAAGGAGACACATAATTTAAAGATGCAAGTAAAATTAATTAATTTAAATTATTAAGATAAATTTAGAGAAATACAATGTATGCCGCAATACTGGAACGTGCCAATTGAACAGTCAAACTTTTTTTTTCTGTCTAGTTCACTCGGGCTACTCAAGTTTTCCTTTTAAGAAAAATTTACACGAACTGTTTAGCTCGCATGGGCTATGCAGTGAATACTCAGGACTGTTGCTGTAACCTGTTAGAACTGACTTAGGTGCTAGTTAGCCACAATGTTTTGTCTTATACGAGTTTTCTAAACATTGCTCTTAAATGCTGACATGTCGGACATTACATTAGCCAGAAACAATCGTTGACAACTCCTCCCCTCTTCCTTAACCGTTCATAAAACCATGTTCAACCCAGACATAGATATTGGATAATCGTTGACTACAAATGGATCGACTAAGCATTAGCCGTGTGCTAATCCAGCAAAAAAGTTCGTCTCATGCACTGAGCATATCTATAGCTTCCATCTATTCTCCCATCAGCTCAGCGACTTGCATATGGCTAATCATGGTTGATGCAAAGACGACTTCAGTGCTGAAATTGTCAGACTAGAAGTGGCCGAACGCAGGAACTATCCAATTATTAACAATTTTATAATTAGTCTTGTCAAAACCTAGGTCTAAACATAATGCAATTATAGCAGCTGAAGTTTTCCGCCACTGTCTCTTTCTAATTTGGCTAACAAATTTTGTTGAGTATGCATGTTATGGTGAATTTATATAATTATAACTTTTAAATGTCACTTTTCCTGTTTCTTGATTAATTTAAAAATATATGTATATTTTTTTAAAAGCACCAACGCATCAGAAGTTAGAGTACAGAAAAAAATTAATTTTGTTTGCGATCTCTTTCTCAAAATCTCTTTTCCTTCATGTCGTGGTAAAATTATATCTAATTCACCACAAGCTGATTTAGTAAATTTATGTAAGCAAAAATCGATGGAGTTGTTTACCTGGCATAATTGCATCATGGGGAAAACTGATAAGCCGATGCTAGTATAAATCTTTCAAATCTTTCAAGGTTAAATCTTTTCCAAATTACTGCTACATATGCAAGTAGATATTTATTTATGTGTCAATTCGAATTTCAAAACCACAGCATTAAGACAAAACAAACAAACCAAACTCTAAAACCCTTTAAAGACTACTTCCATTTAACATAAACCACTGCCGGCCTTGCGCTACACACAAATCCCAATTCACAAAGACACTGAAAACAAGCGAAGTAGCGTAAAAAATCCCAGCTTCTGCAACATATTCCAAATAAAATATTCACACCAAAAATGTAAAAAAGATTAGAATGAAAATATTTACTTAGAAAAGTGCTTCAGAAAAACCAAAAAGCTGAGTGAAAGTGAAGAATATGTTTTAGGGTTTTGTTGGGTAAATAAGCAAAGTCATGTGTAGCTGTATAAATAACTCAAACCAGGAGTCCTTTTTTTTTTTTTTTTAGGGTAACTCAATATTTATTATTATTGCATACATGTGTGTGTGTGTGAGTGTGTTTGCGTTGCTTATGCGTAGCACATACAAATTCCGTCGAGAGCTCAAAAAAGCTTGACTTATTTTACATCTCTGAGTTTTTTTTCCAGCTTTACGCGTATAAATCATTTTTTTCTTTTAACTTTTCTCTTCTCCTTATTTTTTTTTATGATTTATGCAAATTGATAAGATTTTCTTTTATTTTTGCTTTCTATTTTTCATAAAACGACAAAAGCACTCAAGGATGCGGTGACCAAGGCAAAATCTGAAGAAATTATAATACCATTTGGCATTGGCATAGCCGGTATGGTGGCACAAACCAAAGAAATGATTAATATCAAAGAAGCGTACAAGGATGCACGTTTTAATTGCGAAATCGATTTGAAGACTGGCTACAAAACAAACGCAATACTCAGCATGCCAATTTGTAATTATGAAGGCGATATTATAGGCGTAGCGCAAATTATAAATAAAACAAATGGTAAGCTTAAAAAGAAAACGAAAAAAGAAAAAGGATTATTAAAAGAAAGAAACAATTTTACTTTTATATTGAAAGGCACAATGGAATTCGATGAGCATGATGTGGAAATATTTCGTCGTTATTTGACTTTCTGTGGTATTGGCATACAGAATGCGCAACTCTTTGAAATGTCCGTCCAGGAATATCGACGTAATCAGATACTTTTAAATTTAGCGCGCAGCATCTTCGAGGAGCAAAACAATCTCGAATGTCTGGTCACGAAAATAATGACAGAAGCGCGTGAATTGCTTAAATGCGAACGTTGTGCTGTGTTTCTAGTTGATTTGGATTGCTGTGAGGCGGTGAGTAGTTGTATTTCTCTTTAAAATTATATAATTCTATGAGAACACACACATACATACAAACGGTGATAACAGACTGCGACAGACCCATACACTTACATTCGCATTTTAAATTGCAAATTAATTTGCAGACATTTTAGTTTAGTTTTGTCCTTATTGCATACATACACATATATTCTTCCACTGTTTCCTTGAATATATTTGTGTGTGTGTATTTGTGTGCGTAAATATGTTTGTTGCCTGCGGTTGTATTTCGATTTTGTGCGTTTCGGTGCGTTCTGATGCGTTCAGGCGTATGATTTGCTCATTTATGGAAATAAGTAAACAGTACAAAATTACCGCTCGATTGAGTTTGCTTCACATACACATTCCTCTAAAGTTTAGTTTACATTCTATTATCCTGGTTGTTGCTGTATGCTGTTGGCTATCGTATAATTTACATTATAAATTCAACCATAAACTGAAAACACTCGCCGCTGTCATATTCCATTTATGTTACTTTTCCGCAAACAGACAATCGACTGACTAAGTTGTCTGTCCGTCTGTCTCTCTGTCATTCAGTGACATTTAGTAACAGCAGCAACATTACTAGACATTTTCATCACTGAAGCCATTCCCTAAGGAAATCAGAAATTACAAATTTCGTGGAACTGTTCAAGACTTACAAACATTTATTAAGTGGCATCGCATCACAGATACTCGTTTGAAAACAATTTCATTTGTCATAAAATTTTTCGTACATTCTTTCTTTCATTCTTTTTACTTTAATTGAGTTTTTCATTTTGAAATTTTCATTTCGTTGTCAAGATGCAGGCGTATATGAGTGACATTTATTTATTTCAATTAGAGATGGTAAATGGTTCTGTACAAAACTGCTGATTCTCAAAGCGAACCATTTCAATTATTGTAGTGCTCCGCAGAGTGCTATAATTTCAACGAAAAATTAAAGTCTAATGCAAAATTGTTTATAGTATATATTCAGTGTTATTTATTTTGTACTAGCAGCATACCTGGCGTGTGCTATTATGAGCATTCGGCTGATCTTTTGGCTATTTTCTGTTCCACATCTGCTGTTTTTTTGTGCAATTGCTGTACTATTCGGTGGTATTTTTGTATGTGGGGCTAGTATGAAAACATACAATAAAGCACTAAAAAATACCAACACACCAAAATTGTTGGTGCTCATGTAGAAACATATGTACAATAAAGCAACAAATTATTGTTTGGCGAAGTCGAAAATCGAAAATATAAGTGGTCTAAAATTATACTTGCGTTATTACCTTTCAAATGAAACCGGTTTGGGACTAATCGGTTGAATCATTTCGAAGTCCATAGCGGACATAGAAACATTTTTACATTTGTTCCTTTAATTTTTTGATAAAATCTGAAGCGATATAAAATATTTGTGCTGTTCGAACTTTAATCTTTATCATAAAGTTGTTTTTAAAATGCTGCACACCACAGGAACTGAACTGCTGTTTAGTAACCATCACTAAAATATTTACATTATTTTATTTTTTTTTTTTCTCACTGAATGAATTAAGAATGTGGAGTCAGATTTTTAATAACAACACAAAATAAATAAATTAATTAATTAATTTGTTACAAAGTGAAAAACTTTTGTAGCAGTTCAATTTTAATGTCATTTAATAATTTTAATTATATTTAAAATATTATGCTGTATAAGTGCCACTCATATGAATATTTACAAAAGCTACCATAGCTCAAAATACGCTAGCAATTAACTCACAATCAGTAGATGACACTTTAAAAAGTACAGACAGACGAACTATCCATATCAAAACTGATGCCATGCTAAAATATGTGATTAAAAAGTATATTGAGTGTTTTTTAAACCGAATAAAACCTGCAGCCTCAAAACATTCGGAATAAAGCGAAAACCACAAAAAATGAAAAGTTGACTTCGGTACAGCTGAATTTACCAAACAAACCGCACAAAGCAAACAACGCGAACACATGACGTCTGGCAAAAAAAAGCGTTTAGCGGCTTCAAAGGCGACCGTGTGTCGTGTGACAATTCAATTCAATTACATTTTGGCAGACTTAAACCAAATTGCCGAATATCTAAATGCATGCAGATAATTTTTATATAACGACACATGATATACATTGCTGATTTAGTTAAGATCGGATCACTATAGACTTAGACCTTTTTAAACATTTTTTTTTTTTGGTTTAGTATGCTTTATATATGTACATATGAACCTACAAAATAGGTTCTCAGCTTGTTCTTGTTTCCCCATTCAAACTTATTATTGGAAACTTTTTTTTTATATTTTTCTTATATAAACCTTTTAGCTTATTTAATGGGTTACTTTAGTTATCTTAATCAATTCATCAATTTTTCAAGAATAACACACATAATTGCTAATATTAAAAAACCATAAAATCCACAAATCTTTGAATTATTTATAAAATTGAAATATGTATTTTCCTCTAGTTTAATTTTTCAACATATTTCAAAGAGAGTTAATCTATTGTTTCATTTCATTTGGAAAAAAAGTCTCATTTCAGCATAAATGAAAGGCTTAAAAGAATTAAAAGCCTCATTAAATATGCCAATAAATTATAAATTGCTTAAGTTTGTGTTTTTACATTGATTTAATATTTTCGAAAACATAATGCAGTTATTATTATAATTATTTTTTAATACATTTTGAAAAAAAAAACACAAATTAACTTTATTAAGCTTTTGCAACAATTTCACTTTTGTTGTGGTTGCAGTCACTAATTAAATGCATTTTATTATCGAAAAAGGTTTTTTGTAAAATAAATAAGTAAATGTGTAATGCAATATGGCAGTTCATAAATTAAATGCTTTCAAAAATAATAATAATAATAATGTGTTTATTTATATTCAAAAGATTTATTGCGGCAATATTGCGATACATATTATATTATAAAAAATGTTCAATTAATTTAATTAGATTTTTGTATTGTAATTTATATTGTTATATATAAACAAGCAAAAAAAATATTATAATATATATTGCTGCTATATAATACTAAAATAGAAGACATGGCGTATACGTAATGCAAGCATTTTGGTCATCGCACCGGAAAAATACATATTTTGTAAACGAAACTTACTTGACAGTAACTGTCATGTGCAACATGCCACTTTAATTATGTATGCCAACTGAGCAGCTCTACGCTTCTTGCTGCATGCACACACACACACACACACATACACCTACACACGCATACATAGAGTTTCTAGTCATTGCGAGCGAGCGAAGTCATCGTGCAAAGTTTACATAAACTTTTGACTTTTTGTTGTAATTGTACACTTTGTCTCACTCAACTTTTGCCGTTGAGTATTTTATGGATTGTCTGTCTGTAGACAAACTGATAAACATAAAAAAAAAATACAAGAAAGAACGCTACAATCACAGAGTATGGTCGACTATGAAATACGCTGTTCTAGAGATGAGCGTGGAACAAAATGTTTAATTCCGATACCGCCCATCCTGATGTACAATTTTTTTGTTCCAGTCCCGATCATCCCAAGTTTTTTTTTTTCGAAACTGACTCATGGGTCCCGACTATTTTAATATGTAAATATAATATATTGCATAGATTTTTTATATCATGTACTTGAAGACAGAAGAAGACATATCAAACCTTAAAAAGCATAGAATGCTGCTTCCAAATTATCTGTTCATCTTCCGTATGAAAGTATCTGGGACTCTATTAATTTTGTAGACCCCTCGGGGGTTTAATAACGTAAAACATTTTTTTCCATCCATATTTTGTGGGTTTTCCCACCATATCATCCCCAATCATAGGATTGTATGTTTTTCTCTAAACTTAAAAACCCAATTTGTTATTGATTTTTATTTAATAAAAAAAAAAACTCTATCTTATAAATAAAATTGTTTTTTTTTGGCCAATTTCAAAGTTCTTTCCCGCCTCCTACCTTTACGGCATTTTCACAAATGTCCTATGGATCACATGGCTCTCCGTGCCCAGCGTCCATCACTACGCTGTAGCCAATTTTTATGAACCTTAAATAATGCCCCATCTAGGATAAGAATATATGAACAGTACGGAATCTATTATGCCTAACTTTTGCCTGTTACTTACATTTATAAAAATGTAATATACCCTTTAACGCTTCGGGTACAGGGTACTAAAAAAATGAAGACGCATACTTTTTCGGTATGGGGGAACTTATGCAAAGTTGCGAACGAATGAAGCTGTAGAATATGTAAAGCACTTAATGCAATGCATTCAAAATGCAATTTATCTTAAGCAATTTTCCATCTAATCATTGTCACATAAAATGCACTAAAATTGCAGCTAAAGCCTTAAATTATGCAATATGCTAATCTTTGTACAAAAATTTACATTTTACAGAGCCATTTGGAGAAGATTATCGAAAAACCAAATCAGCAAGAGCCACGCGCAACCCGTGCCATCAAAGGAGGTGACAGTTTTGACGATAAGGTAAGGCCTGAAAGTTTAAATGCTGAAACATTAACGAAGCAACACAAAGACGAGTGCAACAAAGCAAATTTTATTCAGCTACTTATTTCACCATGCTTCATACTATGGTGAAATAACTATTACATATTCCGCCGTACGACCCATTTAATTTTCAGCTGAGAGCGTTAAAAAGAGTGTCAATTTAATGGGTCGTCAAAGAAAGCGAAACAGTTATATTACGACACTTTGATACTTATTTCACCATGCCACAGACAACCAAAAATAATTTTCTAATGCCTCTCATTTGTTTTTTTTTTCAGCAAAAAGTACGCACACGCTTCACCGTACTCTTTGAGTTGGGCGGCGAAAATCAAACAGCCAATATATCACGTCCCTCCGTTAGCGATTTAAATCATTCGACATTAGCACAAATAGCACAATTTGTAGCCAATACCGGACAGACAGTAAATATTTGCGACGTACAGGATTGGGTACGCGATCATAATCAGATACGCGCTGAAAGTGAAATCGATAGTACGCAAGCAATACTCTGTATGCCGATTGTCAATGGCGAGAAGAGCGTTGTAGGCGTGGCACAACTGATCAATAAGGCTAAAGGTGTACCATTTACCGATTCGGATGCATCCATATTTGAGGCATTTGCCATATTCTGTGGTCTTGGCATACACAATACACAAATGTATGAAAATGCGTGTAAATTGATGGCCAAGCAAAAAGTTGCATTGGAATGTTTATCGTATCATGCCACAGCTGGTCTGGATCAGACAGAGAAATTGGTACATGATCAAGTTGCCACAGCGGAAGCATATAATTTGTATAGTTTCACGTTTGTCGATTTTGATCTCGACGATGATGACACATGTCGTGCTGTGCTGCGCATGTTTATGCAGTGTAATCTTGTATCACAATTTCAAATACCCTACGATGTAAGTACTTTAACTGTAAATGATGCGCAAAGAGAGTAATAAATAATTCTTAATTATTTCATCATGCAGGTACTTTGTCGTTGGGTGCTTAGCGTGCGTAAGAATTATCGTCCGGTCAAGTATCACAATTGGCGTCATGCCTTGAACGTGGCACAGACTATGTTCGCCATGTTGCATACTGGTAAAATGGAACGTTTTATGCAAGATTTAGAAATACTTGGACTCTTAGTTGCGTGTCTTTGTCACGATCTCGATCATCGCGGTACGAATAATGCTTTTCAAACTAAAACGGAATCACCGTTGGCCATACTCTATACGACAAGCACCATGGAACATCATCATTTTGATCAGTGCGTTATGATACTCAATTCGGAAGGCAATAATATATTTCAGGTTGGTATTCCAGATAATATATCTTAAAAATTGTTTAAGCAATTGCTTATTTAGGCACTTTCGCCGGAAGATTATCGTTCGGTTATGAAGATTGTCGAGAGCGCTATACTCTCCACAGATTTGGCAATGTATTTTAAAAAGCGTAGCGCATTTTTGGATCTCGTAGAGAATGGTGAATTCGACTGGCAGGGCGAGGAGAAGAAAGATTGTAAGTCATTTAAATAAAATTTTTGCTGGAAAAATGCAGCTAACTTATTTCGCATCTTTCGAATCTTTCAGTGCTCTGCGGCATGATGATGACAGCATGCGATGTCAGTGCAATTGCAAAACCTTGGGAAGTGCAACATCGTGTAGCAAAACTTGTTGCAGATGAATTCTTCGATCAGGGCGATCTTGAGAAATTGCAACTCAATACACAACCGGTTGCCATGATGGATAGGTGCGTTTTTTGAATGAATTATAAAGCTTCGAATTTTATATTTACAATAAATTTCAGAGAACGCAAAGACGAATTACCCAAGATGCAAGTCGGCTTTATCGATGTCATCTGTTTACCGCTCTATCGTGTCATGTGTGACAGTTTTCCCTGGATAACACCACTGTACGAAGGCACCATGGAGAATCGACGCAACTGGCAAGATCTTGCGGAAAAAGTTGAAATGGGTCTGACTTGGATCGATCATGATACAATCGACAAACCCGTCGAGGAATTTGCTGCATGCGCTGCTGATGCAGAAATCAAAGATATTGAATTTACGGTGACAACCTTGAATTGCAATCAACAGCAACATGGCGGCGAGGAGGGTACACCAGAACATCATCGCAGCGGTTCTAGATTAAGCATGAAAAAGACCGGCGCACTGGGTAAAGCAGTACGTTCGAAGCTAACAAAGACATTGTACAACAGCATGGATGGTGCTAAGCCGAAAACTTCACTGAAACTACTCGAATCGCATGTCAGTGAGGATCTCGATGATAAAAGTCCCACAAGTCCTTCGCAGCCGACAACAAGCAGCGTGGGACGCATGTCTGCATCATCATCGACTTCATCGGCTAGCACCGTTGCCGATAAGTCGAAAAAACGCTCCAAGCTGTGTGCGCTCTTATGACGAAAGCCTTCCAATTAGAATTTAGTGACTTCCTCCAGTGAAAGCGATAATAAAAATGCCGCAACTGGAGGAGGGTTGACCGATGTCTAATTGGAACGAACAAAAAAAAAAAAGCAAATAATTTTCTTGAAACAAAAAAAAAAATATTTATTCCTATACAAAGTTGAAGTAAAGTATACAAAGAAATACAAAGAAACCGTAGGCACTCAATACTTGCAATATTAATGGTTAAGTGAATGTCAAAATATGTGATCTATTTAGGATGTCTCTAAGGTCATGTTGGTCTGCTACAGTTGGTGTGTTTTATGTATTTATAAATGTGTTACGCACAAAAAAATAAATAATTAAAAAAATATTTATAATATTGCAAAGACATATTGACCTTTGGACGTAGATACTAAATACTTTATTGTTGTTCTAGATCCTTAAACCCGACAATTTAAGCCTTTAAGTGTTTGTGCAACTAACGATATTAAATATTTATTTAATAAAAATATAAACTAGTCAAAAGTTAAAAGACAAAAAAAAGCATCTACTTTAATTTAGCTTTTATGAAATCTAATTGTATCTAATTGTCAACGAAATCGATCAAAGCAATTCGAATTGCTTCAAAACGAATTCGATTTCAAAAAAAAAAATTTACTTGGCGAATATCAAATAAAAAAATTGAAATATTTTGTAAAAGTGCAATTTGTTGTATTGTAAAAAAAAAAAAAAGAATTATAAAATGCACAATAAAATCAAATATTTGTAAACATAGCATTTAGATATGTCTCAAAACGCACGCAAAATGAAATCTCACAGAAAAGTTACGAATAAAAAAATGTTAGAAAAGAATCTTTATACAAGACAGTTCAAAAGGAACCTTACTTCATTTTTTTCTTATAGATCAGTTCTGGGACACATATAATAAAAATTTTATTAGACTCTGTTCTAAATTTCTATTAGTTTAAATCGAAAACGAAAGCAAGTGGAGATTCCGAATCAATTTGTATCGACTTGAATTGTAGAACAGCACTGGAAGTCTTCTGCAATTTTTATTAATAAAAATTTAAATTATTAAAAAAAATACATAAATGTGTAAAATAGCAAATTAATACTTGATATTGTTGATATTCACAGAATTTTGACTTTTGTTTTGTTTAAAACATTTTTTTTTTTTTTTTTTTTTGAGAAAGGCTCTTACAATCGATTTATTTTTCAATTAAATTCTAATCTTATTATTCTCCAAACATCTCTTCTGACAATAATTGAATTGAATTGGCTTCTTTTGTATGTTAGTTTTACAAAAATTTGGGGCTCTCGTCCTAGAGTTTTTAAAAAATGTTTTATCAGTTTGACGGAAAGAGTGTAACGCATCAAAGGAGTCATCAAGAGATCATATAAAGTATATAACTTTAAAGAAATGTTTTTTATATAAGACCCAACAAAGTATCTAAACTTGGAGTTGCATCGAACCATTTTTCATGAATTACTTTTACTCCAATTTTTTTTTTTAATATGGCATATGTAGGCAGAAAAATTTCTTAGGTCGAGAGGGGTCAAATACTGGGTACATCTTTTAAGCCGCTATGCTATTTTCTTTCAGTAAAATTTTATCCAAAAATTATGAACTAAATACTCCATAGATATTATATAAAACCGCATTCTTTGCTTAGTTTCCATTAGAATTATGAATTTAGTCAACTTTAAAAAAAAAAAAATAAATCTTAAAAATGCAGAAAGAATCTATAGCAATATTTTAAATGATATTTAACATTAGCTAACAGACTATTGTTCTACAAGTACTATGTACAAAATTTAACTAAGTAGGTGTACTCGTAAATACTTAAAATAATCAAAAGAAAACAACAAAAATTACTAGATACTCGTGTTCTATACACTTAAAAAAAAAAACGAAAAAAAAAAAATAGTAATTTAGAAAACTTTTGCAAATCTATTAAATGTGTAAATTAAAATTTAATTGAACTTATTATTACATAAGTGTAAAAAATAAAATATGAAATATTTAAACAAAAAAAAAACAAAAACTACAAAATGAAATCAAATTAATTGTCTACTTTATACGGTTAAGTAAACCCAAAGAGCGAAATACTTTACTTTATATACAAGTAAGCAGTAAGTAAGTATGTAAACCATTGAATGGGAATGTCAATTTTGAGCAGATACTAAGCAAAATTTTTGAAATTATATTAATTGTATCTAATCTAAGCAAAAATAAAAAAACAAGATAATTGTGCAAAAATATATAATACGATATTATAAATGTATTTAAATTTAAATGTGTGCAAAAAAAAAAAAAAAAAAAAACAAAATATTTATGTGAAAAAAAAATCTACAGATAGAATGGTTTAGATATATTTTTCTAGAATTCTCTGCACTTTTTCAAATTAAAATTAATTTAGCTAACAAAATAATCAAAATAAAAACCTCGAAAATATTTTTTTCTAGCAAAAATCGATATGCAGAATCGAAATACTTTGAATAAACTATCTATACGAATGTTAGCTAAGTATGTATGCATTACTTATGTACTTAAGAAATAATTGTATCTACTACTGTATAAATCTGTTTGTTATTATTATCATTTGAAATGAATGATTTGTTAAATAATTATTTTACAGTTAAATTATTTTTAATTCTGTTAAAATCTTTCACTATTTGGCATAAGTACGACTTGCAACTGAATCAAAAAAAAAAAAAAAGAATAAAATATAAAATATTATACAAACTTTTTTTATTGTTTTCATTTTTTATTATTTTTAACTTACCAAAATATGTAAGCGAAATAGAAAGAGACAGAGGTGGAATATTACACCTTGTATAATTACTTTTCAGTTAGACATAAATGCTTTTAAAAGGAGCGCTTTCATACTGAATAAAACTCACCAAAATATGTAAGCAAAATAGAAAGAGATAGAAGTATAATTTTCAGATAGACATAAAGCTTTAAAATCAGTTCTTTCATACTGAACAAAACTAACCAAAATATGTAAGCAAAATAGAAAGAGATAGAGGTGGAATATTAGATCTTATATAATTTTATCATGCTAAATCGTTGCTTCGCATGTAGCTGGTCAAACTTTATAAACTTTATAGGGACTTCGGTCTGCTTCATTGCAAAATCAACTCATTTTTAAGACTGATAAAATTACATAAATTAAAGAAACTTTTAAAGTGAAGCCCATATGAATTAAAATTTGTTTGCAAATTTTATTAACGCCCCTTAGATTTGATTTTCTTTATTTTTATTATTGTGCACCTTATTCGCACCTTGTAGCAACGCATTCAGTCTAGCCACAGTGCCCAGCCCAGCTCGTTCGATTGACTTGCTTTTTTTTTTTTTTTGGATTTATCTACGCAACGCATAACGCTCTGCTCATGTGTGATTAGTTGGTTAGAGCGTTTTGATAGTTAATCGGTCAATGGGATTGTACTCAGCGATAGCTGGACAAAGACTTTAACATTTTTTTCGAGTTACTTTAATATAAGTTCGAGTGCAATGCGTATCGATCGAGTATTGAATGTCATTTTTTGAATATCAAAATTAAAATAAAATCCAAAACATAATGTTTCAACGCGCCTGTTTAGCTATTCTAACATTTTTTGTTAATTACGCAGCTTTGTCCTATCCAAGCTGCTATACGGGCAAACAGTAAAATCATTGCTATGGCCAATGAGGGATTTATAGCGTATCTAGAAGTGGCAAAAGTTTTGGCGCCATACGTAACTGTTGGTTTCAGTATGCGGGTAAGTTGAAATTGAGTTCAATTTAAAAAAAGGATTATCCAGCTAATTTCGCTTTAAATTAGATAAGGAAAAAGTGCGCATCGATTTAAATGCCACAGAACCGCTGGTTACAATTCACGGTGCACTTGTCTTGCCCTTCTCAACAACGATTTGCGGCATACGCATGAGTAAATTGGCAACCACTTCGAGTGGCTATTGGCGTTTACACATTGAGAATATTGACGGCGACTATGAAAACGATTTAGTCGAATTAACCGTGCTGAATGCCGAACCAAAATCTATTGAAACGCGCATTGTTCGTGAACTGGGCTCGGGTTCAATTTCGTGCAGTCAAAACGAATACTACACAAAACGCTGTAAAATCGTCGAAGCCGATACTGGTCTATCTTGGCCGGAATGTCAGATACAGACAGAAATGCGCACAAATCGTACTTTTGATTGTTTTATTTATGATCTGGGACGCATGCCAGCAGGACATGAGCATATTACGGTGGATATTATGACGAGCGGCGCGTATGCAAATGCAACACAAACTGAAACGGATGTGCATGCAGTGCTTTCGTGTCAAATGGAAGAAGCACCATATTTCTGCTATGCACAGCTGCCGGATCATAAACAGGAATTTTATATCAACGAAGGACTCAATGCGGATAGTTATACAGCTTACGATACACAGCTTAAGAAATCACGCTGCTCTCTGGAGATAATGAAACCGCTGCAAAAGCATCAAATTGGACTTTGGCGCATCTTTGGTGAACGTTCGAGTCTTGGCACTGGTTGTCTTTATTACGTTGGTGCAGCGCGTGAGCAGATTATTGTCGCTGAACTGGAACGTTTGAGCGCAGAGACGCGTATTATTAAAGAATACGCACCGGACGAGAGTAGCTCCAGCGGCACAAAGGAGAATAAAACAATAAAAGAAATTAGCTGTTTGCTGCCCTTCAGCGTAGATGATTGTTATCTACGCAATCCAAGCGGCATTGTACATTTTCCCGATAAACATGAATTTCGACGTACAGCACCTTACGGAAAATGTAATTTTAAAAATCTTCCACTTATTGCTGGCATTTGGGTATGTGGCGCACGTAGTGCCAGCTATGACAAAGAAGTTTTACAGGACATTGAAGTTTTGATCAAAGATAAACGCGGTGAAGTACTGACGCCGTTACTGAAGCTTAAACGCAGCGAAAACGTCGAGTTAATGTGTCGCAGATCCTATGAAGCACCAATTACGCGCTGTGTTTATGTCGATCCACAAGACAATGTGCATTTGGTTGCAAGTACAAATAGTCTAAAGACTTCAGGGTAAATTTATAAAAAATAAGGCAGCAGTTTGTCTTGATTTAATAACCATTTCCATATTTACAGTCATGTACACTATTACGGACGTGGCTTAGAATACGGCGAATGTGGCATTCGAATCAATAAAATTAATATTGAAGATTTTGGACTTTGGCGCTGTCAATTTGATGGTGTAAGCCTAAGCAGTGATAGCGTTTTCGATATAATGCTTAAGGAATCCGGTAGGCAGCTCTTTAAACGAATTCTTTAAGCAAACACAAATCAACAAAAATGTATTTCACATTATTCTGCTACACAGCGGTCGGGCAGGCTACATCAGTGGGTCTCGGTATTGGCCTGACGGTTATGTTAGTGCTCATAGCTGGCGTCATCATTGGTACTGTCTTCTATAGACGTCGTAATCTATCGGCACAGCATACATTTACCTCAGCTGATCCGCTGGCAGATTATGCACATGTAGAAAATAGCGGAGTAGCAACTACGGCGACAACAAGTTGTTGAATTGTTATTTTTCGATCAGAGAACACTGTAAATATAAAGTCGTAAAGTATTTAATATATAGAGTTAATTATACACTAAATAGTACTCACATGTTTGCGGGAATTAGAAACATGAGTAAAGTTTGAATAGTTTATTTGAAATTAAATTAAACTATCAATAAATAAATGGCATTGTATATAATCTTGTTTTTAATAAATTATCTTTTTTTTTTTTTTTTTAGTACATACAAGATATCTTGATTTTTTTTTTTAAGGTATCTTATTGACACATGTAAATTGGTTAAATATTTATACGGATTGTTACTACATATCTATATTTATGTAAATATTTGTATCAGAACAATTCTATTAAGAATTTTAAACTTTTGCATTATTTTTCTATGTATTTTATCATTAAATTTTAATACGCTCTGATAAAGCATAGCAAACACAAAATTAGAAAATAATTAAAAACAAATATTGATATAGTAAAAACAATAAAAATTCGTATGAATAAATATTTCTAATACAGTACATATTATGTAAATAAAAAAAAATCAGATTTACAAACATTTCAGTATGCGTAAAAATGCTTTACTTTCTTAAAATTACAAAATATTAACGCACATTAATACTAATTACACGATTACGATTATTTAACATTTCGCTTATCGTATCATATCATCACTTTAATTCTCATTTAACAACTTTAAACTTTAATTCTGTTATGACTTAGTCATGATTTTTTTCTAGTTTTATGCCTATATGTAACTGTTTGTTTGTGTTCTTAGCTTAGCAGTTTTGAGGGGGAAAAAAGGATAAGTTTGAAATAAAAAAATTATTCGTCGAGCGCAAAAAGTTAGAATAGCATTAGGGAAGCTAACTGGCTATGGGAAAGTCACATCATCATTCGATAGATCTCACATTTGGTCGATAGTTAAGCAAAGACAAAGTACATAAAGCTTAAGTTACGCGCCGACACACACACATTGAGCGGCAGGCAACGCAGCTGTTTTAGGGTTTTGTAAAACACATTCAACACGCTCAACAGTCAACGTGATCATTGACCACATCATTGTTGCATTTTGTGTTTCACATAAAAAACTCTTCGGTTGAATGGGAAAGCGGAAGTCACGTTCTTCCTGGACGATCAAATATTGTTATTTCTATAACGCGCAAGCCGCGAAATGTCGGATCTATAAGCTGCAGGCCCTTAGGATTATAAATGCGTTCATTTTGGGAAGCAATAAATTTGGAAATTTTACGTAGCGTCTAGAAAAGAAAACAAAAGTTAAAAATTGTTTATCAAAAGACATTGCTATGCAAAAGAACTCGATAAAAAACCTTTTCGTAGTGCGTTTCGGAGCACATATAGATAAGATATGCCGTAATACAACCGATACAACCTTCACAATATGTGCCGCAGGAACCCTCCTCTGCTTCGGCATAGAATTCATTAAGCCTATTGATGGTCGATTCGAATACATGTCGTTCGATCTGTAATAAATGTAATTAATTTTAATATTAATTTTTGTCTAAATAAAAAAATATTTAAAATACATACCAAACCCTCTAATTCACTAGGAAGCCTTATTTGGAATTTGACCGAGGTGCCCTCGCTATAGTCACGCTGTATAAAGACCTTGTTCGCAGAGATGACCCCTGCTCCTGTCCCTCCTGCTGCGACACCGCTGCTGGCAGCAACAACAACATTACCTTGTAACACTGCAGTTGCTGGATTGCCACCGCCCTGGCCGCCCTGGGACATCATACCACTGAAAATGACATCAATATTATGCATAAGTTCATATTGAAATAGATGCCACATTTTGTTAATAATTTTATATATTGTTTCAATTCAGCGCAACACAAAAAGAAAGTTAATTTTATATTTTCAACAACAAAATTGTCGATGATTAGGTTTAGTGCTCTTTGTAACACAAGATCCAGAAACTACACTCGTCTTTTAATAGCTTGCTTTGTTAAAAAATTTACAAAAATAATAATTACACTATTTTGTTACCTTGTGCAGACTATTTAAGTGCAATATTTGACAAATAAAATGATTATTTATTGTTTTAATAGCCAAAAACTATTTTACTTCACTTCTTCACAAAACACTAAATCACATCTATATGAGTGATGTATACGAGTGATGAGTGCGAATGAGAGAGGTGTAAGTGTAGCACTGCTTGAACTTATAGCGAACGTACCTGCTTAATTCAAGCTGTACGGTGCTAAGTACGCATGTAAGTGAAAATGTGATGCTAGATATATATGTGACTCTGTTCCACTTACGAGTCAGATACAGACAACGGTACGGTTCGTGGGGCTGTAACCGCACGGTTCGTGCTGGTCGTATTCGGTTCAATCGGGTTGAACCGTTGTTATTGTTTTGTCTCGCACGCAACTTGATTGCTTTCTTGCTCGCACCTATGTGGCCTAAGAGTTCAACACATAGTGACAACAAGAAATGCAAGTAAGTACTCGATACTTACTGGCGACTAAATATTGTAACGAGTAGTTACACTACATTGTGCACCGTGGTATGAAAATAAAAATAAAAAATATTTCAATAAGCAGAATTAGAATTAATAAACATCATGAGCATATGCAATGTCCAAATATAAAGTGCTGTCATAGTTTATTTAGACGAGCACTTGTTGGTTTTAGAAATTAGACTAAGAATTACTCTGGCTAAACGATGCTACTTTGGTCTCGGAGTAGAGTCTTAGCCAGAACATCGAAAATCAAACTGTACACGATCCTGATTATCCCAGTCCTGGTGTATGGCCCAGAAACATGGTTCATGTCAGAGGCGGAAAATCGGTGTTGGGAACGTTTAAGAGAAAATATTCACACGAATCACCGCTATATAACGACATCGATATAGTCAGGCGCATTAAGTACAAACGATTGCACTGGACTGGTTACGTGCTTTGAATGAATGAATTGGCTCCGGCGAGACAAGGCCTCTAATAAGCTGTAATGGAAATATATATATATAATCTTGTTGGTTTTAATATTCGAATATGAAACAGATATGAGCTTTTGAGAATTTCAATGCAAACGTGGTGTCTGGAAGTCTCTTGAGATTTAGCTGTCAGCAGCTTAGTAAATCTCTAAAATAAAATCTTGGCATTGCAGAACTTCAAGAGATTTTATTTTTGGAAAACAGTTTCTAATTCGCTATAATCTCTACTGAAGACTTTTTATTTATTTTTTTAAAGAATGGATGAGAACTTTTCTTTCTAGACTGAATCATCCTAATAGACTGCTAAAAACAGTCGCTTAATCAGGTAGTCTTTAACATAAACAACTATAAACATTTATAATTCTACAACAAAAAAGAAATTTTCTCAGTGTAATACCCTAATCTGTGAATACCCTAACTTTAACAAAAATCAAATACAAAATATAAATAAAACCTTTTATTTCAATTTAAATCAAGTTTAACGACTTCTTTCAATTTCGGACTTTAATATAAAATCCAAAATAAAACGGTTTTGTTTTTAATTTTAAAGTAAATTAATTGTAGACGACGCTCATGATAAACGTAGAGATTTTGAAAACATTCAAGTAAACGCCATATTTACACAGCTTGCCAACAGCAGCAGCAATTGTGTTTATAATTAAAATTTCTAAACAAATTTCCAACCATCTTTCCATGAAGAGCACAATACGACAACAGCTAACTCCGTGCTCATTTAGTAGCAATGGAATATTTCAATATGAAAAGTTGTATTCTGCATGCGCTGTTCGCGTATTTAGTGCTCGGATTATTGACCAAATTAGCGCTTGCAGTGCCCATAGTAGGCGGGCAGCTGGTAACACAAGTGGGCGGTAAAACCCAAGAACTCAATTTTTTTTTACTAATAAAATCTAAAAAAAATTCAATCAATTTTCCAGTTACCAGCAAATATCCATTTATGGTGTCACTGCAGGATGTTGACATTGATGCTGAAAATGGCATGGAACGTTATAGTCATTTTTGTGGAGGCAGTCTGATTAGTGAACGTTGGATTCTAACTGCAGCGCATTGTATCTGGCGAAAGTAATTAAATTTCTCAAAAAAAAAAAAAAAAAAAAAAAAAACATTAGTTAAAACCAAAAAAAATGATTCTTCCCAAGCATGTTTTCATGGGGTCAATGATCCGATCCAATATAAATTATTATGATAGTGTCCATTTAAACAGCATTTATAGTAAATTTATGTAGGACCTTAAGTTAAAAATTTCAGCACAATATCTTTAAAACTGAGCGAATAAATCACGCAGAGCCAGAGAGACAGACGGACATGGCTAGATCGATTCGTTGAGCTGATCAAGAATATATATACTTTATATGTTTTACACTATATTTAACGAATATAAATATTTTTTTAAAGTATTTTTTTTCTTTGTTTTCTATTTTTAGAGATATTGAACAGATTATTGCATGCATTGGTTATGAGAATATTGCTAATTCTGAACTTCTGGAACGCTATAAATTCGAACGTGTCGAATATATCTATTTTCAGCCGTAAGTTGATTATATTTAAAATGGTACAATATTATTTATTTTATTTTTATTAGCGCAACTAATCGAAATGATATTGCATTGCTGCTACTGAAACGTCCCTACAGCTACACTGGTTTGCAACCGCAGAAGCTCTTTGCGCAACTGCCAAAGATGGGCATGAAAGCAAATCGTAAAGGTACATAAGTAAAACAGTAAAAATAAATTATATTTACACATTTAACTTTTCTTATTTTATACTTAAGATGCCTGTAAAATTATTGGATACGGTGCTACGAGACACGCGGGTCCTTCACAGAAACAATTAATCGAAGGTGAGGTACACATTATACGCAATAAACAATGTCGCCGCATAATAGGTCATGTCTGGGCACCACAAAAGGGTACCAATACTGTCTGCGCACTTGGAAACAATCAGGATACATGTCAAGGCGATTCTGGTGGACCACTAATCTGTCAATACGAAGGCCGTGACTATATCTATGGTATTGTATCGCATGGTTTGACATGCGGCATTTCAGGCGTACCAAGTGTTTATACGGTTACATTACCCTATATCGATTGGATACAATTGCTTATGGAACGTTATTAATAATGATTTAGTTAAATATACACAAAGAAACCATTCATTCAATTCATACGTATAAATGTGTATATAATTTATTTATTATACAATATGTAGAGGTATGTATGTATGTAGAATACATAGAAATAATGGATATACTTGTACATTACTAAGGAAAAAACGTAATTACTATAAAGATAACTTAAAGTAGTATGGTGTGTATGAGTAGAAATAGTAGCACTAATTGGATTTTTTTGTTTGTAATCAATTTTATCATATTTCATCTTAAATGTGGCGCGCATGCATTAGTTTATTTCTTTTCGGTTTTTTGTTCAGTCGACTCCTGTGATTTGGCAGAATCTACGTCTTCAATGCGATCGGAAAGTTTACCCGTACCAGTTTCAGGCAATGTAAGGGTTAGCAGACCTGCTACTAAAACGCAGCAGCCGCAAATCGTAGTAGGAATGTACCAGCCAAGTGCACCCTGTAATGTAGTGTTTAAGAGAATCGATTTATTAAAGTATGAAAAAAAAAAAATACGGATATTATACGCACCAAAACATCGACCACATAAGGTGCTGATATTGAACCGACATGCGCCCATGTTGAACATGTACCAAGTGCAGAATTGCGTATCTCTGTGGGATACAGTTCGGCAGTGTATAGTGTCACCACCGAATAGGTTGCACTAATACCAAATCTACCAAGCATAGCAAAACAAACAATCCACATTGTCTGGCCCGTAGGCACTGACAATACGAGTAACAGTGAAATTCCCGTCCAAAAGAAGAGGAACATTGTCGTTATGCGTCTGCCCGTGTAGCGTAACATTATGACGGGCACCAGATATGAAGGAATATCCACAATGCCCGTAATTGCAACGTAAAGTTCACGACTTACGGATAAATTGGCAGCATTTAATGCTAATAAAAAAAATAAAAAAAAATATTTAAAATAAAAATTCATTACCATTTTTTGTGGAAAAAGAGTCTCGACCATGTTGAAAAAAACTAATAAGGTGTGCTATTTGGCGTCTCTCTGATCCAATAACTTTTCACCACAATGAGTGAATGGATGAACATTTATTTTGGCGTCACAGTGATAACGCAAAGTAGAAGAAGATAGAATCTGAATACTACACCTTATTAGTTATTTTGCCATGAATATAGCATTTATAACTATTTGAACTCAAAGATGATTTAAAAAATGATTGATTTTCAAAACAAGTTACACAAAATTACTTGATTGTATTGGAAATGAAAAAAAAAATATTACCTGTAACATAATAACTCAACGACGTAACACAAAACATAAAGTATGACGTAAAGATCAGCTTACGTACTTTGGACGTAGCAAATAATTCAACAAAGGAATTCAATGGACCAGTCTTAATTTTTTGCCATAACGAAAGTTTCTGTTCAGGTTCCAACTAAAATACAAAACAAAAATAAATAAATGGTTTCAGTTTTGAAAATATAGATTTTTGTTTAAAAATAATTTGAAAAATATACAATAGAATTAAAAAGCGTATCAAAAAAAAAACAAAAAAAATAATATAAAATTAAATCAAGAAATATAGCGCCATACCATTTTCTTATCACTGATTATTTCGGTAGCAGCGGGCAGAGCAGCATGTTCGATCTCATAGTGACTCTTCTGCTTGAAAAGAATCTTATAGACGCGTTCGTAGCGTTGTTTCGTTATAAGCCAACGTGGTGATTCATTCATCAGGCTATTGCATACAAGCAGGAAAATAAATTAAGCATAAATATAAACAAAATAAAGAGGACATGCTTAAATGACAACGACAGACAGACAGATATACAGATAGACAGTTATCAGCCAGAAATGTTTTTGGCTATTTTTAGGCAACGTCGTTGTTGCGTATATATGTATTATATTGTAAATATAGTATAAATCTAATAATAAATATATATAATCTTTGAACTCGCACTTACTAGCAATTTAGTATCAGCAAAAATGCTGGAATTGTTAATGTGAGCTGCAGATAACGCCATGGTTCAACCAAATACGCAGCAATTGCCAATAGAATCATACCAACGGGATACGATGCTGAGAATGCGATTGACATCCAGGAACGATGCTTTAAGCAAATATTCTCAACAACTGAAAATATATTAAATTATTAACAATAAATAAATAAACAAAACCTAAACTTACTCATAGTGAATGCAGGATAAAAAAGACCCGATGAGGCAGCACCAAGCAAAAAACGTCCGACCAAAAATAGACTATACCATGGTGAAAAACTGCAAAAGAGACTACCAGCAATAAAGAAAGCAGCACCCAGCGTAAATGAAGATTTACGTCCAAATCTATAAAAAAGAAGAATGTTATACTTTAACAATAATTTAAGGATTTTTGTTTGCTTTACATACTTATCAGCAAAAATACCAAAAGAAAATGAGCCACAAAACTTGCCCACCGAAATAACCATTTGCGCTGAGGTTCTTTGTAGCGCACGATCACAGGTCAAATCCCAATCTGCAACGAATGTGCTCTCCGGTGCAGCATATTCATATTTGCCCTTTACTTTGCATGCAATTTCCGCAGGACGATTGATTTGTGCCAGATTATTGGTATAGTTTAAGGCCTCATCATAGGGCAGCGTACTGAGATACTTGTAATCCCAATCCCAAATTGTGCAACCGCTCGTTTTGAGATTCTGCTCAGCAATATTACGCTTTTGCGCATTTGTCCAATTGGTTGACTGTAGCTCATCGATGCCACACCACTGATCATCTGGTAAATGTCCCAATAATGTGTATGAAGATACATGAAAACCATTCAATATATTTGGTGTAACACAAAGAAAAAATATTGCCCTAAAAGAAAAATAAAATATTAATTATCAGGGATATCACATAAATCTCTATTAAATCTTCCGTCATTTGTTTTACAAACATCTAAAATACATAAAATATCGGTGTCACAGAATTTCGAGAGATTTTATCGTTCGAAAGCATATATCTACTTTCAGGATCTATCATGTCTCCTATCTGTTAAATTTATTTGCATAAACTTAAGATAGCTATTTACCCTTCAGGTACAGACTTTCTCCATCTTCAAAAAACAAATGCAAAGTTTCTATTTAGTAGTTAACATTTTCGTTAGAAAAGTCATATAGCATAAAAATTGTAATGATTTGTTTTGTCGCTAATAAGCTCAGCTCAGATACATTTCCAATCACGTGAATACAATCTATTAAAGTATCAATAACAACCACCTTATAAACAACAGCTGAATAATACGCATCAATTAGTTTAGTTTATTTGTTAATCTCAAAATTGTTCACACATTTACATGGCTGACACATATCCCAAAACATATTTATATATTTTTTTTTTTTTTTTTGAGATACATACACTCAGATACATGCGATAGTTGTCACATTCGTAGTTATAAATAAATAAATAATAATAAAAATAATAAAAAAAAAAGCGAAAACAATTCCACATTTTGCAAAAATAAGCAATGAAGGTTGCACGCTCAGCTGAATCGTTTACCTGATTATTAAGCGATTTATTAAGTATTCAATATGTAATCTCGGAAGTAGATATGCGTAAAGCGACTTACATATATACAAATAATACGAATATAGATACGAATATTTATTTTAAGTGTATTTCATTCATTCATTGATTCATTAAACAGGCCAAGCAACCGTAACCACATACAACATTTTAATTGTTAATCATTTATTCAAAAAATGTATGAAAAATTCTAAAAAAACAAAAATAAAAATAAAACCTTCAAAGGTCATACCTTATTCCTTTTATCTATTTCACTATACAAACTATATGAATCTAGTCTATATATATTGAATTTTTTCTTCCTTACTTGTCTAACATCTGTCTGTATTACTGGGTTCACTTAATCCGTTCTAAATTCTACGACATTTAAATCTCATTGCACCTTATCAATTGCGACACTATCAAAGTCGGTCGTTATACATAAAATCATTCATCAAATACTTTGTAAATATAGTGTAAACCGATCACACATTACACGACAAATGTAACAATGCAAATTGTCTGAAATGACTTCGAACGCTCTATCGTATCGCCTTTCCATTTTTTTGCCCCTTTGGAAACAATAATTAACGCCGGCTCGTATGATAACCTCAACGAACTATCATCTTGATTTTATTATAGAATATTTAATAAGTTTGTGCTCCACAAATTGCTTTGTATATTATATAAAATTGTTTTAAATATAGATTATCTAGTTGTTTCCGGATTGAAATAATGTATAAAAATATTTAAGCTAAATGTTACTAGAACGTGCATCATATTCGTTGCTACATCTAAGAATTAGGCTTTCGCTCCGGGACTTACAATAATATAAATTAAATTTTATAAAGATATTTATAACGACTTTCAAGACTTTTATTTTTGATTAGCTGGAAATAAAAGGAATAGTTGTATTGTAAGACTATCCAAATATTTAACGTTTTGGTAGTATAAGTAGGTGTTTATTGGAGTCGATCTGCGAAAACTTGCTCCATGGTAGTGAATGAATAATGTTCCCCTCTTCATTTGTTTCAGTTTGTCTGAAAGTTTATAATGCACTAAAAGAGGCATCGTAGACCTCATAAAGTATATATATTCTTGATCAGCTCGATAACACGAATCGAAATAGTCATGTCCATCTGTCTGTCCGTCTGTATTTCTGTTGCTCAGACAGTTTTAAAGAAATTGAAATTAAATATGAAACTTAAGCTTTTCTTGGTCCTGGGAAGTGTGTATGTCATAATTAAGGTGCCACTCTTATTTTTAGGCATAGCTCTCATACAAATTTACCAGCCACTTTTGTTTGAAAAGATTTATTATTTCTGCTTTTTATGGCCCTAAGTTGTTTGTATGTCAGAGCCAAACTGCCACGCCCATTTTTCGGTATTGTTTTCATACAAACCCACCGCCCATTATCGAGCTTTTGCATGAAAACACGTATTGTTTCTGAATGAGTTCAATTAAAATTTTAAAAAATTACTTCCAACGACAACCTAAGTAAAAACTATCAATATGATAAGGATCGGGCTTAAATAACATAAAGCCCCTATACAAAGTTGACCAAATCCATCGTGACATTTAATCTAAGCCCCTGGTGAGCATATTTACTATTAAAAGTATGGTGAATTGGGTACTTGAGCTTCGGTTCCACCGAAGTTAACGTTTCTCCTTGTTTTCAATTAAATAAATAAAGGTGTACAACTTAGAAAAATAAATGAAGGTGTACTACTTAAAATTGTTCTTGCTACCTTTCTCTAATGCCAAAATTACATTAAATTGGTTTATCTTACAATTAGAACAATTATCTAGCTTTCGGATCACTCCTAAGACTTTCAAATGCCTGAAAACGGTTGCATGGTCAACTCCGAATGAAGCTACAAGTTCTTGCTGCATTTAACATAAATTTCCTATGAAGAACTTATGGATTTTTCACTCTAGAGTAATGCTTGAATTTTTTATATCTGAATTTTTTTTTGGACGGTATTTATCTTCCACATTAAAATCTTCACTTTTAAATCGTTCTTTTTTAGAATTTTTGCTACCATTCGGTATAAATTCACAAATATGGATTTCTTGTCAGATATCTAAGCTCACATTTCGGCGTTTTTGATGTTAGATTTTTAATAAGCGTTTAACTGCTAACGCCATCTATTGGCAAATGGAAATAATTAATCTGCCAGGGGCATATACCCAATATCTGAACACATTTTTATACAGTTGCGTTTTCTTATCTCAAATATTTAAATCTCGTTTTCAAATGTTCTTATTCTTTAATTTTTCTCTTCTACTCACCAAACAAATGCACCACCGCTGCCTACAAGTTCCAGCTGCTTGGTAAGTAAATCCTTCATGCCATCCTCACTGATAATCTCTTTGGATTTTTCAGTTTGTGTTATTGGTTTTTCTTTGGTCATTTTTTTCTTTTTACCTTTTTTCTTTCACTTTATTTTTTATCACAGTTCAAATAACAAAATTAACGAGTAACACACAAAAAATAACGAACTAAAACACAAAAACTAAAAAAAAAAAAAATAATTTTTTTATATTTTACAACTTCCTGCGATAAGTAAATACTCGGCTGCATAAATAATTAATTCTTATGCATTTTTTTTATGCTTGAGAAACGTTTGGAAAAAAAAATATTATTTTTTTCTTGAATCAATGTAAAAAATTTTTTTTTATTATTTTTTTATCACATAAAATTGAAGCGTGTATTCGTGATGATGTTGTTGTTGTTACTGTAGCATTTAGTTCCTTGACACTGAACTTGATTTGTGTGATTTATATAGATTTTTCTTCTCTTTTTTTTTTTTTTTGTTGTTGTTTTATATTTATGTTTTTATTCTCAATAAAACACAATCGCCGATTTTTTCATTGACTGCTGCAGTTTCTAATTTAAATTCGAATTCTGAGTCAATGCATTTTTTTCTTAATATATTTTTTAGATTAAATGACCGATAGCGTTTCTAGGCTAAATTCTATTCTAAAAATATTATTTTTTTTTTTTAATTTCGTTTAAGCTGCATCTAGGTTTTAGGGTCGATAACTTATATTTGACTTAGCCGCTCCTGTTACGCTGATAAAGCCGGACTTTTTTTTTTTGCGTTTTACTTTATTTTTTTTGTCTATTTTCTATTGTGCTATTCTGTGATATTTGATTTGCTCTATTGTACTATTTTATTTTGTTGTTTTTTGTTGCAATTTCACTTTTAATTTCGATAACAAAGAACATACAAATAAGGAGAAACGATAAAAACGTGCAATGTTGAAAAATGTTGAATCAGAATCAGTTCACAATGGGGGAGGAGAGCGCATAGTAAGATGAATGCAGCTGCATATTATAAATACACGCGACTCGAATGTTGTGCGATTTTTTTTTTTTTTTTAGTTTTATTTTTTTGAAAATATTTTAGTTGTGTTCATTTTTAGTTTTTTAAAAGTAAATATAGAAAAAGAAAAATATTTTCATTCGCGCGAAAAGAAAATTTTCTGTTTGTAAAATTCTATTTAAATAGTTTTCTATTTTTTATAGTTTAACTCAACTGCCACTAATGCACTTTCTTTTATTTTTTTTTTTATGCGCGCGAGGATATTTTAATGAATTTTTTTTTTAGCGCCACTTATTATTTTTCACGCCACTCTACATAAGAATATAAACTACACAAACCGACTAACCGCTTTGAAAGCGTCTTTCAGACTAAACGCACGAGTGATCGGATCGCTTGTTTTTGTAGAGATTGAGATCACTCACTCAAAACTCAGCTATATAGAAATTTTCATCGTTGAGTGAGAGTATGGTAGAATATTAATAATACAAAAACCCACCATAAATGAGTTTGGTGAGTGTGACTTGGCGTCTTTGTATGTATTAGTGCATTGTTTCTGTTTGATTAGAACATCCTTAAAAAAAGTGTGGAAAATCTTTTATTTTGTTAAAACTGAGGCTTAAATACCCATTACATGAAATTTCAACTTTATATTTTAATATATGATAATCAACGGACCTATCGAAAGGGTCCGTCTGTGTGTCCGTCCATCTGTCTGTTGCAATGCGTTTTACTCGAAAAGTTGTAAAGGCATTGAACTAAAATTTAAAATCTAAGCTTTTTACGGTTCTAGGCAGTTTGTATGTCTGAAACAAGGTGCCACGTCCATTTTAAGGTATAGCCCCCATACAAACTTACCAATTTTTTTTAATTTTGTATGAAAATAGTTGTTATTTATGAATGTATTTACTAAAAATTGGGTAAAGGCACCTCCTATGTCAACCAATATCAACACCAAGGTGCTACGCCCATTTTTAGGTATAGCTCTCATACAAATGTACCGCAAATTTTTGAGTTTTTGTATGAAAATAGTTCTTAATTATGAATATATTCACTCCAATCTGGGTAAATCACTTCTTCTGTCATTCCATGTATATGCTACCGATATGACAAGGATCGGGCCACTATAGCATACAGACCCCATAAAAAAACACTTCCCATTTTCCTTTTTTTTTCAAGAAAATTATTGTTATATCTACATTTTAAGCTGAACATTTAACATATGTGCGTGTCATTTGGGCCCCAACTAGAGTTGTCCCCACACAGCCCCTTTGAGAAATGTAATCTACGTAACTGATGAACTAATTAAAGTTTCGTGAAGCGGGTATTTGAGCTTCGGCTCTACCGAGGCTAACATATGAAATCGAAGACTTACAACAACAAACACATTGCTTAGATGTAAAAAATAACTAAAATTATAACACACAAGCTTGAGTCATAAAACAACAACCACATTGCATTTTATTTTTGTTTCCGTTAAATAACGGTGTGTGTGCAATGAGCGCAAAAGGTGACTGTAGCTGTCCATCGTTGACATAGATGCTAAATGTATGAGCATCATTACTCTAGAAACCGAAGTGGGTTTCGCTACGGGCGCTGTCCCATATAAACCTACCCCAACATTTTTATTTTTTTTCATCAGAAGGAAGTTAAAAGTTATAATAAATTTAAATTTTTGTATCTAAAGTATTTGTATCTATGTATTTTTCAAATCACGCGTTTCTACAACAATACAATTATCACATACTCATGCCAATATAATTAGAAATTAATTTGCAATAATAAAGCATAAATTAAATTGATTTCGCTATAATTTTCATACTGACATTTTATTGCGTGTCACCCTTTCTTATTTCTCATAGAATTTTTTAAATCCATGCGCTGAAAATGTTCATTAAATAGAAATATGTACGACATATAAAACATATAATATGCGATTTAAAAGTATTTGAGTAATGCATTTAATTTGCAAAGCTATAAAAAAAAAAAAAAACAAAACAAAAAAATTTACTCTCATACATATTTACTTATTTTACTTACAATTATTTTGTATCTTCTGATTCTGAAAGCATTTTATTGTTAATTTTTTTCTCATGCATGTAATTGTTCATTCTTCGTCATTCAACTGTGCAAAATCGTTAAAAAACTGCGTCAGATTAGCTCAACGTAATATTTGCTCATCATTCGAGCGGCAGATACAATGCAAATTTAAAGTGTAACGGTTCTAAACATGAATAATTATCTAGATACACATACATATGTATCTGCAATAGAAATGTATCTATAAAACGCTCTAGGAGCGGTAAATTATATGCGCTGCATAAGTGTGTATTGTGTGTGTGTGTGTGTATAAGTGGGAGTGTGGGAGGTTGTCTAACTGAGTAACCGACTCTCGTAGACATTTTAATTTGCAACAATTTAAACGAGAGGAACGGAACGCTTAGGCACGCGCATCAAGTTTAAACCAAACCGGGAATATGTTTCTCAATGCAAATAATTATACCAATTAATTAAAATAATAAAAACAAAGGTATCATAGAAAATCGTTACTATAATTATATGAAAATATATTGTATAAAGATATAAAGTTAGTATTATAAAAAAAAAAAATTTCGAATTGAGTGTCTGAAATATTTTCGATCTTGAACGATCTTTTATTTCGTTAAGCACGAGAGCTATTTAATTAGCTCTGTGACTTATTGAATCTAAGATTATTAATATTTTTTTTTTTTATTCATTCAAAATAATAGGATTTCTCAAGCTCCCAAAAATTGGCATTTATTTCAGTGATGAATTCTTTATTTGACACAATTCATTAAATGTCAAGCCAATTCTTCAAAATTAGAAATAGAAAAATGAAATGAAATTGGTTAAAATCAACAGCTCTAAAAAAACATTTTTTTTATTCGAATAAACCGAAGTTAAACGTTTTGTTCGATTATCCGAACTCGTTTTACTCGAGTAATTGAATATGTTTTTTTTTTACTATTTTGACTACAGAAGGGGAATGTAGTAGGCTTTTGTCATGGCCCGTCGCTGAAATTTCAAAAATTTTAAGTCGTGCGCGTTCGTGCTGCTCAAAACTTTTTCATAATGAGATTCTATTACAATTTTTTTAATACATGCTAGAACTATAGCTCAACTTTATCGAGTGTCCGGCTCGATTTGAGTTGAAGTTGACATACTCGAGTCGACTCCTACCGAATTTATACGAGTCGAGTTGATCATTTGACTTGAGTTTCTCGAATCGTTTTTATTTCGAGTATCCTTTTTAACCGTTTTCGGGTAATTGTCCAGGGCTCTAGTATAAACATTGAGTCGTTAGTAGAATTCTTTGATCTAAAAAAACACTGATACTGTTTTAATCTAATCGATCTTTTTACTATTAACCCACAATTTACCTATTATTATTTCAAAATGGGCTAACTAAATCTGATCACAGCCCTTTAACGTTATGTATGTAGAGTGTTTTATGCAGGAAACAACTCTCTTTCACCTTGAGTACTGCATTCTTAATTGTTTTCATTTGAAACGTATTTATAAAATCTAAATAAAGCTCGAAGGTAAGATATATTTAAATCTGAAGAAATCTATGACGTCGAAAAGATAAATGAAAGGAAAATTTTTAATTAAACTTGAACCCTACAGCTGACATCTATTCTGAGATGTATTCAAGAACAAAAATTTTCTGTACAAAAGTATCTACAGCGAATACAATCAAGGCGTGGGCTTATTAAGTTTACTAAAACAAATTTAATTAAATTAAATAATATTAAATTCATTTAAAGCATGCAAAATTTTAGATAAAGCTCCGAAAATAAATAATTTTTTTTTTTTTGCACTTTGGAATATGTGCAAAATTTATCAATTGGCCAGCTTTAATCTACGAAATCTTTCTTTTTAAACACGCATGTGGGTGGGTAGTGTGCTTGATGGCTTAATTGAATGATTGCTCAACAAATTGTCAAATTGTATGCACGAGTATAAAATTATGCAAACTACAATATATGAATATAATACTCGTATACTATATAGTATATGTATATCACCACCTAACTACAAGATTTATCGGAGGACTAAGCAACGCCGCAGAAAACGATTAAAAATTGTTTAGCAAGTTTATATAAATTCTTTTTATATTTGTATATAAATTATATAGTTATTGTATCTTTAACGTTTGTATTTGTATCTTTTTTTTTTTTTTTTTTGCTTTTGTATGCTTTGCAAGACCCAATTCAAGCGATGTCACCGTGAGGCTTATCAAAACCAATGGATTGGAGTAGTCAGCGCAATGTCAAAACAATTACACTCGGAATGTACTGCTAAGCAGGCAGGCAGGCAAGTCAGTCGAGCAGCTTTAAGTGCTTCACAAAAGATGCGTTTAATCAGTGCAAATAGATACTTTATATAAATGTACTACGCTGCTCTTCAAGCATACTAAAACGCATTTATATATAATTTTTATAAATTTATTGTACAAATACTTTGTAGAACTTTGTAGAAAATCTATTTGAAAGCCTTAATTTTTTGTTGTTGTTATTATGTATTATGCATGACCTTTATACGTGTAATCCAGCACAAGTAGCAGTGACGTAACAAATAAACCATAAAATGTCACATTATAAAGATTGAAACGACTAAAAAATAATTTCAAATAACTTGGCTTTTTTTTCTCATAGGGATTCTTATATTCCAAATCCATAAGATCACGCCACGAGACCACTTGTGGCCGTACCAGAAACAAAGCATTTATGGCAGCACGTAAACCACTTTGTACCGCACCGCCAAGATTATTCCGATAAATGGTCGCTGCCGCAGAAGAAGACCAAATGACACGATGCCATGGTGTTGTCAGTGGATAATTAAGAGCTTCGCTTATTTCATACGTAAACTGTTGATAGTGTAGCGGCTGTAACATTTCAGTGCCAAAATATTTTGATAAATGTTCCAAGACTAATGTGCGCAGCGTTGCTTCTTTGCCGGGCTCGTGTAATGTTAGACCCGTATATGTTGTATGACGCATTTCGTGTCCCACAATTAACGGTTCACTGTAGAGAAAGCTACCCGAATAACCTTTAAGCGTCCACCAACTATTGCTGTACTCCACAATAAAACTGGTCACCAGACGACGTGACGACGATGACGCCGACGTAACAGTTTTTGATGCGCGCGCATATTCCTTTGGAATTTGTGGTTCAAATTTAATTTGTTGAATTTTATTCCATGGTATTGCCAAGATGACAACTTCTGCGGTATGCGTTGCACCCGTTGAGTCAATAACTTCAACGTAATTTTTATAATGTTTCAGCTGTTCGGCGCGACGATTGTAGAGTATCTCGGTGTATTTGATGCGCTCCATAATGCCATTCAGTAGCGGTTTGCTTGAGACCTCGAATAGTGTATTGGGTACATTAAAATATCTGCAGAAAATATAAAAGAAAGAAAAATTAAATAATAATTCCAACTAAAATTTAGTAAAAAATCCATACAAATCGATTAGCGTACGCACACCGCCGCAACTGCTGCAAACGCTCATAAACTCATCGAATCTAACGCGGCTAGCATCGGTGCCGCATGTCAGTTCCACCAGATTGAACATGAATAGACGTGATTTACGAAAGAAAAGTCTGCTCTCGATGTGTTGCTTCATCGAGGGTGCATCATGGCGTAGTCTGAAAGTTTAAAAAAATCAAAAAGAAAAATAATCGAAATTATACTTTTTTTCAACTCAATTAGCAACATTTGGCGTTTAACGCACCAAAACAACAGAACAGAACACAACGCACCTAATGTGCCCCGGCCGGTAGTAGATCATACGCGTATCCAACATATTCAGATAACGATTCAATTCAAATTTAGCCGGATGCGCCAATAGACCACGATCTAAATCCCAGCAACGTTCCTGTTGTATTTGTGTTAAGCGACGTCTGGGTGAGATATGTAATAAGTTCATAAATCGAACCATTTGATCCTGTTCCTCGTTTATCCATTTTGAGCCGCCATCGGCAACGTCTGCAGCGCACAATTGTCCGCCTAATTTATCGTTTTCGTCCATAATACGCATATTCAGCGAACGTTCTTTGGCTAATATTTTGATTGCAGATGTAAGACCCGATAGACCGGCACCAATAATGAGTACATCCAGATCGGGTACCTCGCTGCCCATCATTAAGGCCATGCTTGAATATTTTTTTCTTCTTCTACTTTATATGTGTTTTTGGATTTATTGTTTTCGGCTATTTTGACTATTTTTTAAAAGTTTGAGAGATTTACTCGAAAATTATGAAAACAAAAAACATTTCGTATAAACTAAAAATTTTGTTATGGCAAGCATAAGCATATTTTTGTTTTGAGGGATTTTTTAAATTGCTTAAAACTGCATTTCGACGCTAATTTTTTTATTGAATTTTCTTTTTGTATGTGCAACAAACTTGAAAAATAAGAAGAAGAAAAAAACTTAAAAAATTAGTTTACAACATTTAACAACTTCAAAACAAACAAAAAAAAATTAAAATATTCTAAATTGATTTTATAAAAAAATGAATTTTAAATTATAACGTTTAAAATGTTATGAAAAACGGTCAGTTAAGTAACGAGTAGAGATGCGCAGTATAGATTTTGCCGTTATCGGTTCTTTATTTTGTTATGCTTATAGGTCTGTACAGTTTTTTCTATGCTGAAGTTTAGCACGCTGATGGAGGTTTCTTTTGAACAAACAAAGTGCTTAGCTGCTCTCAAATTGATATGCTACATTGATGTATATGTTTATAGATTTTATTATTTAACAGATCGAAGAATTTTTGGTACACAGCACAAGTTTTCTTGGACAAGTCTATAAAAAAAAATACCTCCGTGTTAATAAATTTTTTTTTTTAAAGTTTCTGTGGACGTGATGACCAGCTTAAAAAAAACATGCGGTAATCTGCAACCGGCACTTTATTAATGGTGAAATGGGTTAATATTTTAATAAAGAAAATAAAATTAAAAAAAGTTTATAACTTAGGACTTTGTAAAAAGAAACTGTTGAAAAGTGGTGCCGAGCCATCTATAGACCCGCGGCTTCTTGTGGCAATTTAAATCTTTTTTATTCTTTACACTTCCGTTGCATTTTCCATAAAAATTTGAATTTTATGCAATCATCCAATGGCTGTTGTGAAGTACAAGCGTGATATTCCGAGCGAAAACTGCGTCTAAATTTATAGTTTGCTTTAAAAATGATCTAATCAATCTAATTAATTATGCGTGTATAACAAAACATTCATCAATTTTTTGACAAATTGATTTTTTTTTTTTTTTTGAAAAAGAAAACAATGCATAAAACGAGTTTATTTAAATGTAAATTTATGATGTCATGTCTTTTATGTACACATTTCTCAATTTTAAATCCGAACTAATCGTTTTTTCATAATTTTATCGAAATGTGTTACATCTCTAGCAGCGCTAATGGTTATTCGTTATAGCGCACGCAACGAGTTAAATACATTTGGGTACGCGGCCAAGCAAAGTTACGTTCTGTTTAGCGTGGGAATATATAATTTAAATAAAAACCGCTACTAAATCAATTCTATTAAAACAAATACAATACGTAAACAATATATAAAGTGACACTGTTATAAGTGATTATCAAATATTTAAGAATTTTACAAAGTGTAGCGCAAAAATACGTGAATTATTTGCAAAATTTTGCGCGTTCACCCAACGTTAACGTCGTCAGTGTGTGTGTCTCTGTGCTTGTGTTAGTGTGCCTGCGCTTGCAGTAGAGGTGAACGAGAATAAAAAGAAGAGTTGTGAACTAAGATAATAATAACGAGTAAGCTAATAAGAAACGCGAATCGCAATTACCGCCAAAAAAAAAAACAAACGCTTTTTATACAAAAAACAGTAAAATAAAACATTTTAATAAAAAATGTCTGACGTACAGAGTAGCAATAATGGCGACAAAGCTGCGACAACTGCACCGGAGGCAACATCACCGGCAACAGCGGAGACTTCATCACCAACAACAGCGGCGGACAAAAAAGACTCCCGTAAGTGACAATTAACGGATAGGCGATAAGAACCGCTCGCGCGCATATACATACATATGTAAATAGTACACATAGTATAAGTATATTTTTTTTTATACGAATACAAATGTATATTAAAATACAGCTAAACCGCGTAGCCAGCCTAAAGCGGTGGCGGTTAAAATAGCAGCGACGCAGCGCAACGCAACGTTAAACTGTGGCAGCAGTATTTTTCCTAATCTTATTGTACATATTTTTTGTATGTACAATAATTTTTTTTTCCATGCACTTCGCTAAATGTTACAAAGCGCGCGCATGTTTGTAGCGTTGTTTGTTTGTACGTTTTATTTAGTTGCAATTTTTCATGTTTTCTCCCTCAACCATGCTCGTTTTTTGTATTATTTTTTATTTTTTCCCCATCTTGATTTGTGTATACGTGTGCGTATGTTTGTGTAAACTCGTCGCTGCTTGCGTTAGCTGCGCTGTTGTTCGGCATTTGCTTTACATTCGTTTCTCACACGTTTTGCCGCACGTCTCGTTTGTTTTTATTTTTCGACTTTTGTTGTTTGCTGTACTTCTTCTTCGTTTGCCGCCGAACGTTTGTGCTTCAATTTCTGTTTTCATTCTTTTTGACTTGCTCCCTCTTCTTTTTTTTTTTTTTTTTTAGTATTCAACCTGCATTTTGTTTGTTTTTGTTTAATTTTTGTTGTTTTTTTTATTTTTTTTTTTAATAATTCTTTGTGGTTTAATGATTTTCATCATCGTACTTGAAAAGTAAATTTTGCTTTGTTTGATTTAAGTTAGTTTTACCCAATTTTAAAGTTATTTAAATTCTATGCATGCCACAGGTGCATTCTGTGCTTAGGTTATAAGTTCACAAACAATGTCGCTGGTAAATTTTGACATAATTAAATCAAATTCAAGCCAAATTTAATTGAATAAATCATATAAATATATATTTTTTTTTAGAAACGCACTCCATCAAAACGCCGTACATTCATTGAACGCGCACAAGAGGAGAGTGAAGAACTTGTTAGAAACATGGGTGGCAGTTTGGAGCTAGCTGGTGGGCGACGTACACGCTCCAGTACTCGAGGTACACCGACACGTGCTGCAGCTACGACGCCGGCCATAACACCACCGCCAACTAAAAAACCACGCACCTCGCCGGCAGCACCAGCGCCAGCTACTACGCCTAAAGCACGCGGACGCGGTCGTAAAATTGTCGCTAATGATGAACCAGCTGAGGAAGAAGCCCCAGCCGAAACGAACGCAGATGAAGCTGCCACTGATGCAGACGAAACTAAGGTATGTAGTACATAAATAGATTTGTATTATTATAATGGTTTATGATGTATTGTATTCAATTATTTGTAGACGACCGATGATGATAAAACCAGCAAAGATGTCACTTCCAGCAAGCAAGAATCCACTTTGGACAAAACCGATACTGAGCAAAAAGAAACAGCAAAATCAGAAGATAAAACAGATGCTATTGGTGATTTAGAAACCGTAACAGAAGAAAAAACTGAAAAGGAATTATCGCAAGAACAACATAATAATATTGATCATAAGCCAGAAGCAGCAGCAGCACAAGTGCAAAAGGAAGATACAGCTGTTGAGGAGTCAGTAACGCCGTCGGCGTCAACTGTGGAGAAAACGGCAAAAATTGAAGTTGCTGCAGCGGAAACACCAAAAACCGAAACAACAGATGAAGCAATGGAAACTGATGAACCGATTGAAACGACGCTTGCAGCAAGCAAAGAGACAAAGGATAATGAAACTGCAGAAACAGCAACTACTGTGTTGGCTACTGAGGAACCTTTAACAGAGGACAAAGCGGAAAAAGTTGAAGCCGCAGATAATGCAGCTAAGCCAGATGCAGTTTCAGCAGATGCTGCTGCAGTTGCTACGACAGCAGCAGCAGCAACTACTGCAAAGGAACCTAAGGAACCTACGCCCGAACCAATGGAAGTCGATTCTAGCTCAAATGCTACAAATCATACTGATGAAGCAGCAGCACCAGCAGCAGCACTTGATGCTATTCCAGCTGACACAAAAACTGTTACCGAAGCGCCTGTTATTGATGCAGAGAAAAGCGCTGCTGCAGTAGTTGAAGCAGTGCCAGAAACTACGGAAGTTACAAAAACAGACTCAGCAGTAGTCGCAGGAGCAGCAGCAACAAAAACAACTGAATCCAATGCCGAGACAGTAAACGCAGAACCACTTAAAGCAAATAATACGCTTGATACAAAGAACAATGATGATGAAACAACAACTGAAGTGGCATGTAATAATGTCGTCGTAGAGAATGACGTAAAATCTACACCGATAATTGATTTGGAGAAGGCCAAAGATGAAGCATCGCAGGTCACAAAAGAGACAATTGTTGTAGCCGCAGATAATAAGAAAGCAGAAAATAATGAGACAAGTAAGTGATGATTTGAATTAAAAAAAAAAAAAAAAATAAATTAAACTAACATTTCATTTTTTTTTATTAGGTGAATTAAAAATCGCTAATAATACTGCTAATGATGCCAGCGATGGAAACGTCTCAACGCCGCAAGTTTGCAATTAAGTGTACACATACACACGGCGCAAGCATAAATTATGAACAGATAAAGAAAACCTAAAATAACAATGAATGAATATATTGAATATCTACAATAATTTCACCACCTTAACTTAGATCGAAGTTTTATCATATATATATAAATATATATATATACATTGTATATATATGTTCCCAATATACTTATATATGTATGTAGAGATATATATATTTACATTGGCATCTTTTAAATTGTGTGTAAAATGATGATATAGAAGCAAATCCAATTCAATATTGAAGCATGTATATTTCCATAAAAAAAAATATGTATGTTTGTTTGTGTGTGTGTGTGTATGTGCATTATTTTTAAAAATTTTCTATATACGATTTTTATATATAGCAGCTGTACATGCACATTTCTAATTACTTACATACATACATAAATAATTAGAGCAACAAAAATAAAAAAAATTAATAAAGATTACTACAACAAAAACAACAAAAGTCAACAATCATAAAAAAATTGTTAATATAATAATTACTTTTAATGATAATGTTTAAAATAACAATTTTTACCATAATAATAATAATGATAAAACATATATAGATGTGCTAATATATATGTAAAAAAAAATAAATAAAACAAAATAACAAATTTTAAAACCCTTAACTATTAAGTTGAAGACAAAGATGAAGAAGTAATGTGTTTTACGCTTAAATTATGTGAGGATATAGGTAATCAAATCTAATTGCATAAAACACTGCACATTTTCGTCAACTTATATTCTCATAAAAATTGAGCCACAACTAAATAAGACGAGCAATACAAAAATATAAAATTAAACAATTTGTATTTAGGCTTAAAAATAAAACAAAAAAAAAAAAAAAACAAATAATTAAGCGATTTTATGAACTGCATAATTCGTTACCTTTTTTTAGAACTTAGAACTTTTATGTTTAGTCTGCTACTGTAAACTGTGTGTATGTGTGAAATCTTAAGACAAAAAAAAAACTACAAACAAAAAAAGAAAAAGATTGAGAAAAATCAATTTACAAAGCAAATTTTATGCCATTCTTTGGGTTTTATTTTTAATTTTTGTGATTATTTTCTTTAATCATAAATTAAGATTTTTTTCAAAATTAAGAAAACAAACAAAAAATTTCTTGAATTCCAAGCAAACAAACAGAATTGCTCGTTCATATGTAGTTTTTTTTTTCTTGGTCGAAATTCGTATCTTTTAGAAATGTTTGTAATTCCGTTTCAAAGCATTCAATTTAAGAAACGTAAAGCCAATTTTGTTTAACTTTCTCTTTAGTTTATTTTTATTTTTGAATATTTGTAATTTGATAATTTATAGATTTCATTGAAGTTGAATTATTTGAAAAAGAAAAGAACAATACAAACAGTTTTTTTTTTGTATGTAGTTTGGATGCACTATAAGTGAATTTTGATTTAAATATTCTTTTGTAAATAAAGTTTTAAAAAAATACAAAAGACAAAATTGATGTTTTTTATTTAAAATTTTTTATTTTTAAGGTTATGACCTGATTGATTGGTAGTTCCGGTACTTCTTCTTCGTTGACGGCATTGTTCCCCAATGTAATAACCAATAAATTCTTTAAAAAAAAATTATGAAGACTTTCTGGAATCTATATTGTTAGTGGCTATATAGAAAAAGAAAGCCTCAGCCATCATTTTACAATTTAAGACACGAATTTGAAAATGTAAGATTTATTTTAATAATTACACTTAAATGTTAAATTTTTATATTTGTAACAAATTCAAATCGTAACAAAACAGTTCGAGATTTTAACGCCACTCTACTTTTCGCTTAAATCTATTTTTGTTGCTAATGCTTCCTGTTCCTTTGTTTGTTTGTTTAAAGGCAACTCCTCCATTTCCACCGAATCATATTTAAGAAATTTACGCACAAACGGAGAAAACAATTTTGGATTTAGTTTTTCATGTTTATCTGGAGTCCAGATATAGCTCATCGGATAGGCCCAAAGAAAAACAAGTGCCATGCCCAAAACTTTATACCAATAGAAACTTATTTCATAAATGGAGAAATCACGATTACTGCCAAAGGCGGTAGTGACAAGCGGTGTCTCTGTGCTGTGTATTGTTGTTGCGGTGCTTTGTATTATTGTTGTTGTTGTTGTATTTCTATTTCTATGACTGTAAGTAAAAAAAAAAGTTTTTTAATTTTTTTGTTTTTTAATTTTCGTTTAATTTTCTTACATTGCATTTATGATCGTTTGCAGATTATTCGCTTCACACTGATCCAAGGAATTTGGAAGTGGCGTATACTTAATAAGACCCGCATTAAATCTTAATTGCGCATTAACAATTATCCAACCAAGTGATACTACGCTAAAAGCAAGTGCGGTAAGTGCAACCTTGAAGAAAATATTTTTTTTTTTAAATAAATTTTTGAAGTTGTCAAAAATATTTAAATTTACCTTTCCATTGGCGCGTGGAATGAACATGCCGAGCAGAAATACACCAACAACGGCGCCTGTATTGATGCCCGTAATAGTTATTCCCGTCTGCAATATAGATTTAAAATTTTGCACAACAAAACCACCGGCGACGCAATAGAATCCCATAAGTGTGATAAATAATTTCATAATTGCGTTGGCACGTGCATCTGTGTGTCGTATGAACGGTTTAATACAATCGAAATAAACAACACCGGAGAGCGAATTAAGCGTTGCGGATAAAGTACTTAAAGCAGCGCTAAACACGCACGAGATAAAGACACCCGGCATGCCCATCAAATGGCCAACAATGTCTTGTACAAAGAAGGGCATCATTTTGTCTGGTTTGCTTACCAACTAAAAAAAAAAATTTAAATACACATGAAACTTTTTACCTTGAAAATATTTCAAAACTTCATTTTCAAAATTCCGGCCAAGAACTCATTGAAGTGAAATTTTATTGTTTGCTTCTATACTTACACCCGCCAACATAGGATCACAGCCGTAATAGCGTGCAAACATTATAATGCCGGTAAAAGCATTAAAAACCATTATAATTACAAAACCGATGCCGGCAATTGAAAGCGATCTATAAAAAAGAATATATTTTTAAATATTTTTTTACAATTTAGAGTCTTTTAAGAAACTTACTTTCTAGCATGATTTATCGATGGTAACGAAACAATACGTTGTACACAGCTCTGATTAAGACCAATATGACCGGTCCACATAACTAAACCGCCAATGAAACCATTCCAGACAGTTATACGTATGCGTGGATCCAAGGAAAGTCTTAAAAAAAGTATTTTAATATAAATTTTCATGATATTTTCGATTTAACAAACCCGAAATTTAAACGACCACCTTCAGAGGCACGTTCCAATACCGTACCAAGTCCACCAGCTCGAATTGTACCCAGTACGCCTACTGTAACAACCGAAAAGAGCATAATACAACCTTGCACCACATCGGTCCAGACAACAGCTTTAATACCACCAAGCATTGTATAGAAAACGCATATCGAAGAGACAACAATATTGATCAAATGAACATTGAAACCGGTCACTGTAAATGAAAATGAATTTTAATTATTTAGCTTTTGCGTTAATTTTTTTTTTTTTTTATAAATTTTGTCATTGTTTTGGGCAATTTAAATTTATTTCCATTTTACCTTGCGCAAACGCCAAAGCGGGTATGAACATGTAAACCGGTAACATCAGAAAAGCATTCATAATGAATGTTGCAGTGACAAGTTTTCGTACTTTCTTGTTGAAACGCAATTCGAGATACTAAAAAAAAAAAAAAATAAAAATGGAGATTTAGTCTTTAAAAACTTTGATTACTTACCTCATAACAATTTGATATGTTGTTCTCGTAAAACACTGGAATAATAACGTAAATTAGTATTGGCACTGTGGGAACCATAGAAAGTATCACCCAAATCCAATTAAATCCAAAGGTGTAACTTTCTGCTGGTATGGACATAATTGCAACTCCAGACAATTGACTAAAATATAAAAAAAAAATAAATTTTATTTATTTTATGCCAACAAAGAATCGAATTACATAAGCAGCAATTATAATTTTAGAGTAGAGATATGCCGTAAACACGAATAAGAGAGAGATTGCTTGGGACCTCTTTCGAGATAAATTTGTGTAAAGTTTTCTGTAAACATTATTAAAATCCGTCCAATAGTTACTGAGTTATTAAAATTTAATAATGAATATTTTTTGAAAATATTTTTATGTATGAAAATATCTTATCTTGATCTTTAAATACTTTAAAACTATGTTCAAGTTTACTATGTATATCGACATTCATTCGAAAAACTCTCGACTTCATTCATAATGTAAAAATTTTAAACAAAATTTCCACTGCCAAAGTTGATAAACGGATTAAAAGTGATAAGTCATCTCTAAATTGTATTTATTTGCACAGCTGTAATGACGAAATAGCGTCGTGTGACGCCTCGCCACACGACAAATTTCTAACTGGCAAATGCCGATTACATCGAGTTTTATCTAAATTGAACTACTTCCTTGTGTACTATAAATACAATACAAACCTTGCTACTAGCGAAACAGCAATTGGCCATGTCTTCATTTTTTTGCCACCCATCAAATATTCGTCGGTGGTGTTTTTAGCCTTGGAAAAGAAACCAAAGTAAACACCAATCGCTGCCGAGCAGGCCAACATCAATGTAAAGACGACATAATCGGTTATGCCAAATCGTAGACTTCGCGCCAATTCACCGGCTCCCGTAGAAGCTAATGTTGTTGAAATAGTTGCTTCGGTTGTCATTATTCAATTATTTTGTATATCCAAAAAATATTTATTTATAATCCTTTCTTTTCTAAACCTTTCCGTTTTACATTGCAATTTGAAGAATTTTTTAAACGAAAATTTGCGCGAATTTTTTAACGACTAACCAAAACGACAGTTTGGTATCGTCTATGTCTAGATTTAAGATTTAGACTCTATTTAAATACTTCACAGATTTGTTTCTTGTATTTGCTTATCTCTCTTATATCAATTGTAAATTTTAAAAGATTTAAACGGGCTAAAGATATGCCGAAAAAAATGTTCTATCTATTTGTTGACTTAAAACAAGAAAGAACGTTGAAGTCGAGTATGTTCGACTGCAAGATACCCTGTACCCAATCTTTATTACCTTAAGTTAAGTCGTATCTTACTACCATACCTTTTACATTGGATTTTCATAAAAATTTTAAAATTGGGTATATTTTTATGGGGGCTGAATCCTAACATTTTGTTGGCCCTATCCATTTGGTTTTATTGGGACTGTCATAGACATAATTTTTACTAAATTTGAACTTCCTAGAATAAAAAACAATGACGTTGTTATGCAAAAATCCAAATTTTTGGGGTACATTTGTATGGGGGGTACCCCTTAAAATTAGTCTAGAGAAAAACCGTTTGCAAGTGAACACTTGACGCCTCAGGAGAGTCTAAGTTTAAATATGGGGCCCCCGAGATAATCTCTCTCATACGGCAGACAGCAGGACAGTCAGACGGTCAGAAAGACATATCTAGTTCGACTCCCCCTTACAATGCTGATCAAGAATATATATACTTTAAAGGGTCTTTCTTGCCTTGCTTCTGTCTGTTACATACATTCGTCTTACATACAACCTTAATATACCCTTTTACCCTTTGGGTACAGGGTATTAAAATACACGAAGTGACGTACAAAAACTTTAAAAAAATTTAGTTTTGTTTTCTTTTTGGATTAAGAATTAAAAAATTTTACTTTAAGACAATTTCGAATACCATAAAATCCAAATCCGAGCTAAACTAGAAAATTATAATTGGAATTTGGCTTGTTTGGATAGGCACTTTCAGGAACTCTAGAAAAATTATGACGCTGACTCAGCAAATTGTCGCAAATAGATCTTTTCATGTACAATACATGCAATTTTTAATTCAATATGAATGAAATAAATGCAGACAGAACAAAAAAATTATAAATTATATTATTGTATCTAAATATAACTGATTTTAGCTAGCCATGGGGTGTTTTTGCATTTTTGGTGAATTCCCAAGTTCATTTTTAATTTAATTGAGTCCACAGTGCGATGTATTGCAGTTTGTAGTAACTTAAAAATTTTTTTACTTAAGATATTTGAGATAAATTTTGGAATAATATTTTTGTTTCATATAATGGAAAATTGATTTTGAGCCGCATGAACGATGAAATCTTTAGAATTTCTGAGAACCGAGATCGTCGTTAAAAAATATGGATCCGGATATTTTCCAAATCTCGTGGGGCATAATTATATGTAATGAAATTTTACTCAAAAAACATTCCTACGAAAATCAAGACTAAAACAAGGCCTGCGTATAATATTGAACAGCTTATAAAAATGACACGTCCTAATCTGACCTGTCTGAGCCAAGCAAATATTTAATAAACATTTGGAACGATGACTTTCTTAAATTTTTAGTTTTTCTATGTTTACTGTTAATATTTTTTTAGAGTGTTAAAAAGTAGATAAGATTACCTTCTAACGTCTGGCATGGTTATTTATTTAAGCCAAATATTATTATTGTTCCATCTAAATGAGCCAATCTGTCAATCTTAAGACAGGATAAAATAATATAACAAAAACATTGACTATTTTCAATTCGTATTGCACACTATCAAGTTGCACTTTCTTCAAAGCGTGCTCGCTGCTGATGTTAATTTTACTAACATAATTACTCATAAATGTAAAATGTTTATATTTTCAAACAAGTTAAAATTCATCGTAACAAATCAGTTCGCGTTTTTAACGCCATTCTCCCTTTCGCTTAAATCTATTTTTGTTGCTAATGCTTCCTGTTCCTTTGTTTGTTTGTTTAAAGGCAACTCCTCCATTTCTACCGAATCATATTTAAGAAATTTGCGCACAAGCGGAGAAAACAATTTTGGATTTAGTTTTTCATGTTTATCTGGAGTCCAGATATAGCTCATCGGATAGGCCCAAAGAAAAACAAGTGCCATGCCCAAAACTTTATACCAATAGAAACTTATTTCATAAATGGAGAAATCACGATTACTGCCAAAGGCGGTAGTGACAAGCGGTGTCTCTGTGCTGTGTATTGTTGTTGTGGTGCTTTGTATTGTTGTTGTTGTATTTCTATTTCTATGACTGTAAGTAAAAAAAGAAAAAGTTATTTCATTTTTTGTTTTTTAATTTTAGTTAAATATCTTACATTGCATTTATGATCGTTTGCAGATTATTCGCTTCACACTGATCCAAGGAATTTGGAAGTGGCGTATACTTAATATGACCCGCATTAAATCTTAATTGCGCATTAACAATTATCCAACCAAGTGATACTACGCTAAAAGCAAGAGCGGTAAGTGCAACCTAAAAAAAGAAAATATATTTTTTTTAATAAAGTTTTGAAGTTGTCAAAAATATTTAAATTTACCTTTCCATTGGCGCGTGGAATGAACATGCCGAGCAGAAATACACCAACAACGGCGCCTGTATTGATTCCTGAAATTGTTATTATCGTTTGCAATATGGATTTAAAGTTTTGCACAACAAAACCACCGGCGACGCAATAGAATCCCATAAGTATGATAAATAATTTCATAATTGCATTGGCACGTGCATCTGTGTGTCGTATGAACGGTTTAATACAATCGAAATAAACAACACCGGAGAGCGAATTAAGCGTTGCGGATAAAGTACTTAAAGCAGCGCTAAATACGCACGAGATAAAGACACCCGGCATGCCCATCAAATGGCCAACAATATCTTGTACAAAGAAGGGCATCATTTTGTCTGGTTTGCTTACCAACTAAAAAAAAAAAAAATGATATTTTATATATCAAATATTTTTTATCAAAAAACATTCAAGTTTCGGCCGCATTCTCAAAATTCCGTTGGTGACTGGAATAAAATTTAAATTTTTAATATGAAATTAAATGTTTAAAACTCCGAACTGGTCACCATCGGTTTTTGTCAAATTCGGTCAAGAACTTATTGAAGTGAAATTTTATTGTTTGATTCTGTACTTACACCCGCCAACATAGGATCACAGCCGTAATAGCGTGCAAACATTATAATGCCGGTAAAAGTGTTAAAGAACATTATAATTACAAAACCGATTCCGGCAATTGAAAGCGATCTATAAAAAAAAAATAATATATTTTCTAATTTTTTTTACAATTTATAGTCTTTTAAGAAACTTACTTTCTAGCATGATTTATCGATGGTAAAGAAACAATACGTTGCACACAGCTCTGATTAAGACCAATATGACCGGTCCACATAACTAAACCGCCAATGAAACCATTCCAGACAGTTAAACGTATGCGTGGATCCAAGGAAAAACTATACAAAAAAATTTTAAAAAATATAATATAAAAAGACTTTTTCCTCATATTTTCCATTTGACATACTCAAAATTTAAACGACCACCTTCAGCGGCACGTTCCAGTACCGTACCAAGTCCACCAGCGCGATTAGTTCCCAGTACGCCTACTGTAACAACCGAAAAGAGCATAACACCACCTTGCACCACATCGGTCCAGACAACAGCTTTAATACCACCAAGCATTGTATAGAAAACGCATATCGAAGAGACAACAATATTGATCAAATGAACATTGAAGCCGGTCACTGTAAATGAAAATGAATTTTTATTATTTAGTTTTTGCGTTAATTTTTTTTTTTTATAAATTTTGTCATTGTTTTGGGCAATTAAAATTTATTTCCATTTTACCTTGCGCAAACGCCAAAGCGGGTATGAACATGTAAACCGGTAACATCAGAAAAGCATTCATAATGAATGTTGCAGTGACAAGTTTTCGTACTTTCTTGTTGAAACGCAATTCGAGATACTAAAAAAAAAAAAAAAACAAAATGGAGATTTAGTCTTTAAAAAACTTTGATTACTTACCTCATAACAATTAGATATGCTGTTCTCGTAAAACACTGGAATAATAACGTAAATTAGTATTGGCACTGTGGGAACCATAGAAAGTACCACCGAAATGTAACTAAATCCAAAGGTATAACTCTCCGACGGTACGGACATAATTGCAATTCCAGATAATTGACTAAAATATAAAAAAAAAATATTTTATTTATTTGAAACATTGGGAAATAATAGTTGTATTTAGATAAGATATTTCTAAACCTAAAATGATTTAAAAAAATAATAAAACCCCCCCCAAAAATAAAAAAAAAAAAAAACAAAAAAAAACTCCGTACTCAATGCTCAGAAAAATGATAAAAAGGATAATTTCAATTCAATGTCAAGATTATTGAATGAACTTCCCAACTTCCTACCAAAAGTGAAAACAGTTAGGTTCAAAACTATATTTAAGTTTACTATATCGGCATTGATTTAAAAATCCCTTGACGTCATTCTTATTGTAAAAATTTTAAATAAAATTTCCACTGCCAAAGTTGATACACGGATTAAAAGTGATAAGTCATCTCTAAATTTTATTTATTCGAGATTGCAACGTGTGACGCCACGCCAAACGTCTAAATTCTAACTGCATGTACCGATTACATCGAGTTTTATCTAAATTGAACTACTTCCTTGTGTACTATAAATACAATACAAACCTTGCTACTAGCGAAACAGCAATTGGCCATGTCTTCATTTTTTTGCCACCCATCAAATATTCGTCGGTGGTGTTTTTAGCCTTGGAAAAGAAACCAAAGTAAACACCAATCGATGCCGAGCAAGCCAACATTAATGTAAAGACGACATAATCGGTTATCCCAAAACGTAGACTTTGCGCCAATTCACCAGCTCCCGTAGAAGCTAATGTTGTTGAAATAGTTGCTTCGGTTGTCATTATTTCAATTATTTTGTATATCCAAAAAAATGTGTAATTAATCCTTTTTTAAACTTTTCCGTTTTACTTGATTTCGTTGAAAAAATTTACATTGCATTTTTCAACGAAAATTTCCGCGAATTTCTAATGACTAACCAAAACGACAGTTTGGCATCGTCTATGTCTAGATTAAAGATTTAGATTCTATTTAAATGCTTTGTAGTTTCACTGATTTTTTTCTTCTATTTGCTTATCTCTCTTATAAATCTTAAAAGGTTTAAACAGGCTAAAGATACGCCGATAACAAAAGCCATTTGCTGCCTCCATCCTACTTACATGTGAATTAATTTAATGTTCTATCTATTTGTTGACTCTAAAAGATACACGAAGTGACGTATAAAAACTTGTAAAATATACTCAATTTTAGTTTTTTTTCTTCCAATTTTGGATTAATAATTAAATAATTTAAATTAAAAAAAAAATTTCAAATACCAAATCCGAAGCTAAACTGAAAAAATTCACTGGGGTTTTGGATTTTTTGGGTTAGCACTTTCAGGAACTGAAGTCAAAATTGTGTGCACATTGAATGACCTCGAAAATGTGGCACAGTTTTATTTATATTTTCTGAACTAGACTGAAAACGCGATGCGAGTATATCAAAATTAAAATATGCATCTTGTACTCTAGGAAAATTATGACGCTGACTCAGCAAATTGTCGCTAAAAGATCTTATCAATTAAGAAGTCTACTACGTATCTACAATACATGCAACTTATTATCTAATATGAATGAAATGAATGCATCTGGTAAACTAGGCTACAATAATATTATAGAGTATATTATTGTATCTAAAAATAACTGACATTAACCAGCCATGGGGGTGTGTTGTATTGTACATAAAATCTCAAGTACGTTTTTAATTTATTTGAGTCCACAGTGCAATGTATTGCAATTTATAGCAACTTAACTTTAGATAATTGAGTTAAATTTAGGTGCTTTTATGGGATGGGACAGACCTAACAAGAGGCTGGGCAAATTGATTTTGAAATACAAAAGATGGATAACCAGACAGTCGGACATATTCAATTTTTTGCGTTTGTGTATATTAAAAATTTCGGTGTCTTCGAACAGTGGTTCGAAGTGATTTTACTGAATTTTTTTGAAAGAATGGAGACCTTCAATTGCGCACTTTTGTTACATTTTGCCAGGTGAATTCGGTATGAGTGTAATTCCAAATTAGGCGAGCATGAAATGCAAGGCGATCGTTGCCTACAGAACTGCACTGAAACACCTTTTTTAAGTTTTTTTTTTTTTTTTTTTTTAATTAAATTTTTTTAACAAAATCATTGACTATTCTCAGTTCGTTTGCACACCGTGAGCCTTGCGCAATCCGTCGTAAAGTTGTCGCTTCTCAATGTTGATCTCTTTAAGCGTTTGCACTGCCAACTCAAGTTGCACCTTCTTCAGCGCATGTTCGCTGCTAATGTAGGATTCAATAAACTTCAGACAAATCTCATCCGCTTCAAAGTCTTGTGACTTTTTGCCAATAGCTGTCTGTATTTCTTGTTGTATATCGGTCGACGCTGTTGTTGCATTTGTGCGTAAGCTCTCGCGCAACTCAGCTAATGCACGTTCATCCAGCGTAGGCTGCAGCGCTGCCAGTTCTTGCAATGTCTTCTTGTACTCCACTGGCACATTGTGTATTTTATAGCTAAGCGCAATTAATTCCACCGCATTCGTTAGATAGTCGCGACGTATCATATCGTATAGCAGATCATCGATGCAACGGTGCCAAGCATAGAAGAAAGCCATTGGACCAAAGTGACGTGTAGAACGTAGTAAATCGAATTGTTTGGTTTCGTTTAAATGTTGAAATACCTGTGCTGAGATTTCATGAAACTCTGCTTCATTCGGTTCGTATTGCACCGTTAGACGATCCAAGATAAATTCATATTTGTGTTCGTCTAGACAACGTTTTAAATGCTCTGGTTCGCTGAACATGCGTGGCGTATAAAAATTGCGTCCTGGTAGCGGAAAATACGTTTGATTCATACGCTTAGCGGTATCCAGCGGCGCATGAGATAGCGTGCCATCAGTGTCGCGTACTATAACTTTTCGATCTGTTTGCCGTAAACCGTAACTGATGTCTGTGAATACGTATTTCGAGTCCGAGAAATCCTTTAGAGCGCTGTCCTTTGAAATGATGCGTTCCGTGTCCGTTCTGACCTGTACCACGGGTGGCATTTGTAGCTGTTTATGTGCATTTTCGATTGTGCGCACAAATTCATCTTCTAGCTGTTCGGTGGTCATGAATTTAACTTCTCTGCTGTTGTCCGCCACAGTACGCTCGCGAAATACTTTTTTAACTGCAGTTGTGTCATGGAACGAAGTAGGCCTTGCGTTTCGCCATCTAAAAAAAGCGGTTGCGGATCACGTTCGTAGGCGAGGCTGGGAGCGCTTGATGCAGTGCGTTGTAGACTGAGCAAACTGTAGCGCAGTTGCTGCAGCGTATTAATTCTTAATTTATTGTATAATAGCGACATTTTAACTTAGAATTATTTAATTTTATTTCACATGCGAGACTATTACGCCTGTAATGTAATGGTTTTGTGTGAATGGCGAAGTTCTGTTAGACTTTCAAAATGGCAGGGCTGCATTAAATATTTAAATAACGTGAATTTATATTTCAGTTAATACTCAAAACTTCGGATACTTACAATCGTTAGAATAAACAAGAAGATACTCGCGGCAGTCATTATTATTAATCATTTTATTAATGGAAGAATCAAAAACAAAAAGGTAAAAAAAACAATAGAATGATTTTTAAAAATTAACGGTCAATCTGGTATTTTGAGGATTCTTCTGGTATTTGTGAGGGCCACCCTGTAAACAGGTCCGTTAAACTCGGTTACACTGTTAATGGTCAACGAAGTAGCCTGTGTTAGTAGACTGCGAAGTAAGAAGAAAAGAAAAGAAAATCGGACAATCGGAAAGAAAATAAATTTTGGCTGCCACAGCGCTCATACAAACAATTAAAATGGATAACGGTGAAGTGCAAATTGAGCAGCAGGACAATATTGCATGTTGTACTCGTAAGCGACGATTTTCTGCAACAAGTGAGAGCGGCGCAAATGCTGCAGCGGCAGTAACTGCAGCGGAGGGTGGGCTGCAGGAAAAAAATGACGACGACGGCGGCGACGACGAAGACGAAGGCGAAGAAGACGACGACGATGCGGTTCCATTTACAAAGCGGCATCTTGAAAATGATGAACTACAACTGGAAAGTAGTTCAAAAAATACAACACCAAAGAAGGGAACGCAGACTGCAACATTAAATTCACCTTCACAAAGAATAACAACAACGACAAAAAATTTAAAAATGACGCCGTCAAAGATGTCAGATTCACAAACTCAATTCTCCGCTTCCAATCAGAATGAACCAAAAGTTTTTGAGTTGGAAGACTTCTGTGATGAGCTACTTTACGAGATCTTTAAGCATTTGGATACTTGGACTAAACTAGCACTTATGAAGTAAGTTCCTTTTTTTTTTTTATTGGACACTTTTTTTTTACTTACGCTTATCAACATTTACAGTTCTTCGCCACGCTTTGTTGGTTTACTTTTGGATAAACGTTTCTGGTATAATATCGATCTCATTGATGGTCCATTACCGTTAGGTATGCTCGAGGATATACTGTCACGTTCTAATGATAAAACACATACGATTAAGATACGCGGACCACCATCGGGTCAGCATGTTGCCGGCGAGTTTCGACAGTTTACGAAAACATTGTCATCCACTTTTCCCAATTTGCGAACACAGCTGCGCGTTTTGGAAATGCAAGGTGTCAGTTTGGACTTTAATCATGTAAGTGAAACTCATTTAAATGCATTCATACATATGTATACATTGGATTTGTGTGTTTCAGATAAGAATAAGCGATTTCCCGGCTATACTAAAACGCTTAGTGTTTAAGGATTGCAGCGTTCGTATACCAAATGACGTCAAGAGCATATTTCATTCAATGGATACACATCTCACAGAATTGGAGGTAGCTTAGCTAAGCTTACAAATTTTTTAATTGCACATTTATATTGAATTAAACATTATTATTTTCAGGAACTCGGCATAGAGGATTGTGACTGGTTTGAGCCTTATTATATTATGGCTATTTCAAAACTACCTAATTTGCGTAGTCTCAGTTTAAAGGGTTGCTCTATGTTGAGTAAATTTGTACCGTACGGCAGCATGGCTGCGCGTTTTGGTTTTCACAGATTAGAAGTCAGTTAATATATTTAAACCAAATTATATTGTATTTATGCAATATTATTACTTTTTAACATTGTAGAGACTTGATTTACGTCAAACCCCGATAAATAATGCAGACTTGCAGTGTTTCGGTGCAGTTGAGACGTTGCGTGAATTGATATTAGACTGTCCGGAAAGTAAGAGCGTGGGAAAGAATGCAGAAGGTCAAGAATGTGATACGCTGCCGAATAATAGCGAACAAAATGGTAATACGGATGCTAATGAAGCAGGAACGACAGATGAATTACCACCAGAAGGTGAACTGATAAGAGTTGAAATTGGTGCGAGAACAGTGCCAATGCTTTTACGTAGTCGTTATGCACAACGAACACAGCAACAACAACAACAAGAGTCATCACAGGAGCAACAGCAAGATAAGCAGCAGCAGCAACAGTTAGAGCCACAACAGCAACCGCAACAAAAACCACAAGACGAGCAATCCCCAGAGCCACCTAATCATCCGCTACCGTTTCATTATCAACAGTGGGAAAAACGACGTAGTTATATGCAACCTCATTTCGATGATCAATTTTATCCAGACGACGATAGACCCAGCACAAGCGCACGTGCTACACTTTATAGTCATATGATTAATGCATTAGAGCGACGTGCTGAGTTATGGAGACCATCTAGCAATGGTGATGATAACAATAATTTACAACAGAACGACATGCCATCTACATAAATAGTGGCATCAAATACGCGAGGTGAACCGACTAATGCTGCAATAGATAACAATAATATTGAAAATTTGCAACAACAACAGCAGCAGCAGCAGCAACAACAACAACTGAGTGATACTTCAACAGATACGGAGACCGATACTGATAGCGATGATGCGCCGCCTCCACGAAAGAGAGTAATAAAAATTGGTTATAATGTTCCCAAATTGACAATTGATTGCCAACCACTGCTGCCAAATAATTCGAACAACAACACACAAACATTACTAAAAGCAACAACAACAATAACAGTAGCAACAACAATAATAATAATAGCAACAACAACATCAACAATGGCATCGATAACAACGAACCAGCTTTAAATGGTGCTGAAGATGATGAACGTTACTCTAGCAGTTCACCACCACTTTCACTTTCCGATAGCGTAAAGGTTAATGCAAGCGTCGTATCTGATGACTCTGATGAAAATAGTAGTGGACTCGGTCGTAGTCGTTGCAATGGTGCCAATGCTAATCGTAATGGTGATTTAGAAGATAACAATGACGATGGAGAAACACGTTCAACATTGTCATCATCGGATGCACCGCATGCATCCAGTCCTACCACATCGTCCAGCGCACATTCAGATGCATCCTCATCAAATGTTCCGATCATACAAATACGTCGTCGTAATGTAAACGATACAGAACCTCAATACTGTCTAATACCACCATCGTCAGAGCAGGGTGGCCGTTGGACGCGCAGCATGTACGCAAATGTTATGGAACGCATGGAAGCAATGCGTGCGCGTCATAATGCACACTATCAACAAAGAGGTGGCAATAATCCAGCGCGCAGTCGTTTTTTGCCAATAACACATCACATCATTTTGCAATCACGACGTGCGCACGGCGCTTCACCGCCGCCACCAGTAGGAGGACCACCGCAACATCATCGTGTGCATAATCAATTTGAGCAGGTTATGGGACATCCGTTATTTTGGAATATGTTGGATCCATTGGGCGTGCAAGGAGCACGACGACAACGTTTTCGCACACATGCACCTAGCTTGTCTACACAGGTAACCGATCGTGCTATATATAGCTTTGGACGTGCCATTACGCCCGTGGAGCCAGGTGTCGTTTGGATACGTAATATCAATCGCGCTCAAAATAATCGTCTAGAACGCATTGAATTACGTAACTATGCACAGATAACCGATCTCACGCTGCGTCATTTAATGCAGTGCTCACCAAATCTGGTCTTTATTGATGTTAGCGGCACTGGCGTTACACGCGCTGGTATACGTACTTTTCAACAAAGTATGCCCAATTGTACTGTAGTTGCAACGCATTTAACGGAAACTGATGTGGACGAGAGTGGTGCACAACGAGAAGATAATGCAACAGCCGATCAAGAATTACTAAACAGATTATATGATAATGTTGTATATCGTGGAAATTTAGCAGCAGCAGCAGCTGCAGTAGAAGCACAAATTGTTAACGATGAGTCTCCAGAACAACAGCCGGCAGCAACAGCACAAGAACAAGCATTTGCAGTAGTAGCAGTAGCAGCAGCAGAAGAAGAAGCAGCAGCAGCAACAAGAGAACAATTGCCACAACAGAGTATAAACGATGTTCCAGCGACACCATTAAACAGTGCAGTAGTGGCAGATGCAAAACATTTGATGTATGACAGCAGCAACAACATTAACCACAACAACAACAATGCAGCTCTTAATAATGAACACTCTAATGAATCAGTAGATGATAATGTTGTTGTCGCTGTTGCAGATGTTGCAGATGTTCCAGCAGCAAATGATGTCGAAGTATTACTTGAACCCGTAATTAATATTGAGCTGCCGGAGCAGATCAATGTTGAATTGCAGGCACCATTGCGTGTTGAGCCACCGTCGTCCCCGCCAAGTTTAGAGCTTGAACCAAAAACACAAGCAAATAAAGTGCAATCCGATTCGCCACCGCAATCACCATCTAAATCGTAATACTATGGCTAAGTGTTGTTTACGTATAAATCAACAAGTGTGTGTGTGTATATGAAAATGTTCTAGAAATAATTTCATTTTCATTTTATTTTATATTTCTTTATTTTTTTTTTTTTTACAATTTCATTTTGGGTTTAATTTTATTATTTTTTTTTTTTTACTAAACTTTAAATTAGTTTTACTTTGTCACAGATTCTCAAACTATGTTAATTGGCAATGAAGACACATAATAAATGTGTAAATCTAATTTATATATAAATAAATATATATATAAATGCATATACATATATAAAAAAAAGAAAACATTATCAGTATCAGAAAATTAATCTCCGTGCTCGCTGCTGTACTGTCAGCCATAAAAGTACATTCACTTTTAAACAAAAAATAAATAAATAAATAAATAAATGCGCATACAGTGTACAGTGTAAAATGTTTTACGAGAGATCAAAAAAAAAACTAACTTGTATAAAAAAACAAAAAAAAATTTGTTAAGATTCAAATTGAAAATTTAATTTTAAGTGCTACCTACTATAAAACTATACTAAAATATGATAAATAAAAAACAAAAATCAGATAATATGCTCTTCAACAATAATACAGTTTATTTAATTAATTCAAAAAACGTTACATATAAATTGAATGATGATGAAATGTTTATTTTATGTTAAAAATTTATGTGTTTTAACTAATTTTAAATTGTTCAATGCGCACAAAAAAAAGGACCTAATTAATTAACTTTTTTTGTTTGTGTTCGATTTAATTATCATTTTCATTTGTTGAAGATTCCTCTTCCTCTTCAGCATCTTCAGCGTCTTCAGAATCTTCATCAGTCTCATCGGAATCCGATTCTGATTCAGAGGACTGACAATCAGCAATTTCCCCAGTAAAAAATATAACAGCTTTCGGAATAACACGCTCCTTCAGATAAAAGCCTAATTCAAAATCATTTTGTAGTATAGCCTGTAAACAAGTAGTTCTCTAGAATATATTACAACTTAAAACTTAAAAAAACAGAGAAATTATGAAACTTACATTAATATCACAGTAATTAGCATCTTCAGGATCTTCCGGCAAAGTTGGTGGTGCGAAAAAGTCAAAGAATGAAGTTTGTGGCTCCGCTGCTAGAAAATAATTTTTAAATTATAAAAATAAGAAGAAGAAAAATGTTAGCTTCCGTAGCACCGAAGCTTAAATACACGCCACTCGAAACGAACATACAAACTGTCTGGGATCAGGTCAATATCTTTAAAACTTATCGAGCAAAAATCATTGCAACAGACGGACAGACAGACGGATATGACTAAAACGTGCTCTCCGATACCTCCTTTAATGCGTTACAAACTTTACGACAAACTAATAATATCCGGCGGGATATAAAAGAAAAAAAAAAAGTGAAGATTACTTACTTTCCTTCTTTCGTTCATTCGGCGACTTCCAGTCAATGCGACAACCCTCACATCTAAAGATCTCAGCGCCATCGTACGACAATGGATCCTCCGGATCCGGTAGACAATTTAAATAGTACGTTTTTGTCAGCAGGCGTGTAGTAAAGTACTCATTTGGCTCAAAATAAAACTCTATGACAAATTTGACCGCAGGCTCATTATAGAGCTTCGAGCGTATATCTATCAAATGCTGTCACATAAAAACAGGTTTAATTTATCAAAGTGAAATTCTCGGAAATATAATAATTGTAAGCTACCTTAAGTATCTCCTCGTCCTTCTTGCTTATAAACTCAGTATAGGAAGCTTTAAGCACCTTTAGCCAAAAGCTGGAAACATTCTCGCCGAGATTACTGTCACCGTGATTCTGTGTTCTAAATTCGCTGTAAAATAATATTATTGTTATCTATAATTTCTAGAATGCAACGTCGCGATTCTTACTCCAAAATTTTTTTACGTCTATCAAAGATTTCATTGTGTTTGATCTCATAAGTCTTTTCCATATTGTAGATATCGCGTTGCAGCTCTACATCAAGTTTTATGGTCTCCATATAGAGTTTCTTCAAATCGCCTATAGTCTTACGTTCTTCTTCGGAAAACTTTAGCTCATTGAGCTGTGTGTGTGTGTGGGTGTATTAGTTTGATTGATGTATGCCGCTCCGGCAGCGCATTATATGCTTCTGTACTTACCTCTTTATCATCCTTGCGTATCACTGTTTGTGCTACACCGCGTGTTAGTTTGGATGGAGCGCGACTTCTAATCGAATCCATAGCTGCGCGTTTTATATATGAAAATTAAGCACCAAATTACAAAAATATATTTTTTTCCGAAGCTTAGAAATTAAAAATCTTTTTTAATAAAATTTTTTTTTTGTTAGTTTCTCAGAGGCTAAAAATATTATTAAGAATATATACGTCGATCTTATAGAAAAATAAAAATCAGACTGATTGAAGTGATGCGTATCTCGTTAGTTCCTCAGAATAGAAAATTTCAAAAAATTAAAATAAAAACAAAATAAAATTGGCTTACTGAGTTTTGGAAATTTGTCTGTGTTTTATTTATTTCAGTTTAATATTCTTTAACAAAAATCACTTTTATACAAAAGATATCTCCAAAAAAAGCCCATTAAAATGCAAAGTATGTTCGCGCGCTAATTTTCCACTTCTTTGAACAATTTGTGCAGTTTTTCTTACTTTCGTTTTTTTTTTTTTTTTTTTTTTTTTGGTTAAACGTTTAAACTTTTGACGTTTATTGAACACAATTTTTTTGTCATTTAAAAATAAATTTAGCATAGAAAATTTTATTCCAAACACGATTCGGCAATATTCTTTAAATACATTTTGCTGTTCCACTTCAAGGTTTTTGTTTTCAGTTTGTTTTATTTGGTTTTGGCTTGGTTTTGCCTTCGAATGAAAGGGTTCGTTTGTTGTTGTTTGTACATAATTAGCCACGTTTAAACATTTCAAAATAGGCGACTAATTAAAGCGTTCATTTCATTTATGCAAATTGATATACATGGAATACGATATTTTGTAGTGTATATTGCCGGAAATCAATCTTTATTTTTTTTGTAATTTTGACTTTAAAAATATTTTTAAAATAATTATATGGTTTTGAATGTTTTGATACCAATTAAAGATTCGAATTCTCTCAATGCAGCGACAGTCATACTCGCTGAATTATTTCTCCGTTTTGATCCACGTTTCGGATCCGAGATAATTTGTTCCTGGAGAATACAGATTTCGTCTTAAACAGGATCTAACGCTGCGTTATTTGCTTCTGATATGGCCCGTGCTTTTGTCTTATTAACCAGGACCGGGAGTATTACCGCCTTTTTAGAGTCTCTGCAGATAACTATTCTTCTTATTTGCTTACTGAGCCCGAAGTAGCATCGATTAATGCAAGAATGATTCTTCCTTTAATTTTTGCTTTGGAATCAGCAAATTTTAAGACTGATCTAATCCTCTGATACTCATGGAATTGACGTGTTTTCTATCAAAGCCCTAGCCTGCAAATGGAATCGTTGCTTCTTCCGGGACATCAGTTTATCACCCATCTTAATTGGAAGCAATCTTGGAAATATCGCAGACCAATTAGCTAAAATAGCGGTTCTCTCAAAGTACCTAAGAGTTCCTTGAACGTCGGTCACCATGCTTTGACCAGTTTGCGGAACAGTGCCACAGAATAATTGGTAAGCCTTAAAACTTCTTTAGTAAACTGAAGTATTGCAAATATCTTTGCTTCTGATCATCTGATCGTCAAATATAATGGAAGACATCAGCGTCCTATCACGATTTTATGTTTGGTAAATCCGAAATTTCGTTGGAATTTAGTGATATTTTGAGAAGCGGTCACCGAAGCAGAGTAATCAAAAATATCTGTGTGATCTAGAAACTATGTAAAGACTTAAAAAAAAAAAATAAATAAAGTTCACCAGACTTTAAGTTGCCTCTTTAGTTTCATGACTGCAAGGTCCCTTTTTGAAAACGACCACGTCAGAAAATTTTAAATAGAATTTCAGAATATGTTTAACATAAAATTTAGAGATGCTGTTCTATTCATTTTCGAAGAATGTATGCCAAAATGGGTTGGTACTTGATTATGAAATGCAGCTATTTGGGATATAGTTAACTGATTTTTTAAAGTTATTCTAAATAAAAATGTTTTGAATTTTTTTTTCGCCAGATGAACTGCTGAATTTTGGGATGGACCTTACAAAAATTTTGAAACTACGAGTTCCTTAGTGTTCATTTTTCGACTTTTCAAAACGATCCCAATTGTGCAGATTTTGGGACCATTCAAATAAATCGTATTTTTGAAAAAATGTATTTTTAATAACAATTTTCGAAGTTTTTATTTTTATTGCTCTCGAATTGCGCTCAAAGCAGCTAATTGTCGCTTGCACTGCTTTCATATCACTTCTTAAAAAAAGTTCGTTAAGAAGTAATATGAAACCAAATTTTGTTGTTTGTACGAACGCATTCTGAAACGAAATACTTATAAACAAAAGGAGTGTCTTGAAATCGATTCAAGATTTAACGATTCCCAATAAGAGTCTCAAATGTACACGCTTTATATCCTTTCAAGGTTTATTGGAATAGTAGCACACCACATGGGGGAAAGACGTACACTCGTCAAGTTTCAGTATTAAAGATCAACAATTGTATTGTTTTATTTTTATTGTTAAACTAGTCAAGTCAGATCTCATAATTTTACTTATGGACATAGAACATAAGAAAAAAAGAAATAAACGAATAAATACATCAAAATGAAATTATAAGTGGGAATATAAAAAAACACAATAAAAACACGCATAGGCGCTTAGAAATATTACACACAAACAAACACCCACACATACTAACACACAAATATGATGTTACGCGAACAAATTTAGCCAAGCGGAAGTACAACAGCGGCCATTGCTATGACTGGTGTTGCTGTTGCTCGTTTTAGTTGTTTACTTTGAAATATAAAATTACAAAATGAACAAAAGTTCTATGGCGCGCGCGTCTACAATATGTCTTGCATATGTTGAGTATGTTTATTTACACAAACTGACCGCTACTTACACTACTCGTACAATACACTACGCTGCTCTTCAACTCATCATCTCTGTCAGAATGTTGGCGACACATTTCATATTATTAAATTTTCATAAAATACCGATGGGAAATTAAGTTGCAAAAAAAAAAGAAAAGCACAAGCCTTGGGAATATTTCATATAAAGCAACTGTTGCATGTGTTGCAAATACATTTATATAATTTCTATTTAAAATAGTAACACATACTACATATTCTAGAAATCTATTTATCAATTTTACAACTTTAATGAAATTCTATCCAAAATAGAAACAAACAAACAAAGAGCTTAAGCTCAATAACAATTAAGTACTTCCTTATGCAATATTTACGAATATGCCTTGCAGCAACAATGTTTTCGATAAAATTACTCATTTTAAGGACATCCGAGCAATTAAAATATTATATAGCAAAGATTTATAAAATAGAAATACAAAGTTAGTACATGTCAATACGTATAGTATACTCGGAAGTATGAGGTATAGTTTTATAATCTTAATTATGTGTAAAGATTATTTCTTGCACTATACATACTATGCATATAGTATATAGTATGTGTATGTAGCATCAAATAAATTTTAAAAATGAAAATGGAAGCGGGAATAGCGCCGTTTCATTATCCGCTACGACAACTCATCAGCCCGCTTCAATGCTCTAATTTGTGTTATTTAACCGATTCGGAAAGCTAGCTCATGAATTACAATACATGAATTATAATTTTTAAAAATTATGCTTCCTGTTTCAATTTAATGCTTCTCTTGATGTTCTTTTGAAGTCATTTTTATTTTCACCGTTCCAATTGTTAAAAAATATTTTCGACAAACTTAAGTTGTTTTTAAGACACGCAAATATTTTGAATCAAATTTTTCTATAAATTTTTTTATCATATTGCATTGAATCGCATTAAGTTTCAACAAAAAATAAAAGGAAATTCAAAGAAAATGGAAATGTAAATTAAAAATTGTAAAAATTTGTTCAAAATATTTGTTTGTTTGAACGCAACCTTAATCGTTTAGTTTTTTCTAAAGTTTGTTGTATTTTGTCTGAGCAACAAATTTTAGTTTGAGGAAATCTTAATGATTTCAGTTTACTTTTAAGATAAAAATTTTGATCAAAATATTTGCGCAAAAAAAAAAAAAACCGTTTGTTGGTAAAATTTTTTCTTTTGATATTTGGTGGATTAATACTTTATGAGTGCACTTTAGTTGAAGCAAATAAACATAGCAAATTATGAGCAATTTTGCATAAATTCTAATACTTTCAATCTTTTTTGCACATTTTTGCTCCATTTCAAGAAATCAAAGACTTTTTAACTTTTGCAGTTTTCATGCTATAAACTTAAAGATACAAAAGTATCTCATGTAAATAATGTTTGATTTTTAGGCTTCGATGTTATATGAAGCAGTCTTTAAGTAGTTTTAGTTTAGTAAGTATTCAATTTTTTTCGTTTTTTTTTAAATTTATATAATTCATAATTGTTGCGTATAAACGATTATGCACCGAATATAAACTTAATCATTTATTAAAATAAATGCAAATTTTGTATCTCAACAGTGTTAAAATTTAATTAAATCTTAAAATTAGTAGAAAATCTGCTACAAACAAACTAAATAAAATTATGCACAAAAGCGGAATGAGAAGTTAAACTTGGGGACTATGTACGTAGGCGATGATGATGAAAAGTGCAGCTCTGCAGAAAATCGAATCAGTAGCTAAGGCAATGGAATACGTCTCTTAGCTATTTATTTTATACTACAAGCAAAAGAGTTAAAGAGCAGAAAATTATGGCAACACAGTTTTACTCTATGTACAGCAGTAAGTAAATATATAAATATATACATACCATATAATATCTACTCAAGGACCAGAAGCACAGGACCAGGTGTTGTCTAAAGATTTCATGTGCCAAAAATCAACAGCAGCAACAAGAGAGCAACAACAACAACAACAACAACATGCATCTTCTAGAGAAAATCGCATAAGTTGCAAAATGAAGACTTGCAACATTTATGATGGAAACGATGTGTTAATTAAGGTCATAATAATTCAGCACAAATTGAAAACTTGCAACAGAAACTATTCCTGCCTGCCTGCCTGTCTGTCTGTCTGCATAACTCGTTCCTTGTCTAAAGGAAAAGGTGTTAAACTCAACTTGTGGAAACCTCAATTTTAAAGCTCGTTTAGGCTATGAACCAGAGACGCAAGCAGAAGCAAGTAAGCAAGCCTGAAAGTATGCAAGCAAATGTTAGCGTTAATCTGATTGCAACAAATTATTTTGCACCTTAGTGAACTCTAAGAACTTTGAATATTTTAGTAAGCCTGGCGTTGATAAACGAATTTGCTTGAGTTTTCGTTGTTGTTGTTGTTCTACATAGAATCTTTTTCTTCTTTAAGTAAATTTCATAGAGTGCAACCTTTTAGGTTTTTGTAAACTTCTATTTGTCACCTAACTGGAATATTATTGCAGCTGTTGCACTGTTGCTGATTCTTTCATTTTAATTTTATTATCTTTTTTTTTTTTTTATTTTTGTTTTTTTTTTTATTTTAGTTCTTCAAGTTTAATTTGTGCTTTACAAATGTTCAAACTTAGACGCTTAAAGTGCAAAGTTATGTTATAAGTTTCTTTGATAATTTTTTTTTTTCTTTTTAGATTTTTTTTAAATAAAAAAATCGTTTGCAAAATAAAAGCCTTTAAGGCATTAAATATAATTTTTTTTTAATGGCAACAGTGCGTAAGAGTAATAACGTTTTTAATGCGCCATTGAAATTGAAATTCCTATAAAGTCTAGCAAAAACAAAGAATGAACAAATGCAAAATAAAAAACAGCTTAAGACATTACGTAATTTGCTTCACAATACGTGAATAATGTATGAATAACGAGAGAGGTGTAATAAGTTTTAAAAAATGATACGATTAGATTTTTGAATGATCCCCAACGAATAAAAATGTATGCTGAACATTTCGAATTGTTTTAAAATTGTTTTAAATTTGAGTAAGTTCAAATCGTTTATGAATCATTTTATTTCGACTCGAAAATATTTGTAAATCAATACGTTTTCGAAAAAATCAGCTGTCTCTACTGATTATATTGTCAAGACCATGGTACAATAGAGTAAGGTATCGCCACTGCTCGTTTCTCTGCCAGCGTTGCGTTCTTTATTTGTTTTCAGTATGAATGCGAACGTCATATCGATAGGTCGTTTATGTTCGGCTACCAACGGTAAAATACAATTTTCGTTTTTTTTCATCGTGTGTAACAACAAAATTTTCTCAAAACCAACAACAAAATTACAGGCATTTATATTTTCTGTCTCTCTCTCTCTCTCATCTATCTCTTTCATACACACGTGCAACGAACAAGTTCTTTATTTGATGAAGTAGCGATACCTTGTTAAGCAGATAAATTTAAATCCGGTTGCGGTTTTGGATTGGAACAGGTCGCTTTTATTTTGATTCATTTTGTCTTGGCTTTCTAGGCATTTTTTAAGAAGACAGTGAATCTTGTGTTTAATATGAAAATTATATACCTAAAATTTTGTTTTGCTGTTCCAAGCCGAATTGGAATATATTTGACGTTAAATAAAATTTTGATCGAGGGGATTTTGAAAGAGGGGGTAAAAATAAAAATAGGTTTCAAATCTCGAAAATAGGCTATATATAAAAATTTGAAGTTGCGGGTGAAAAAAAAATTTTTATAATTCAAAAAAAATAAAAAAAAAATTTATAAAAAAAAAAAAAAAAAGGACATCGACTCGCTTCGTTAGGCTAATTAAGAATATTTGAATATATTTTATGTGATATCTTCTTCAATGCGTAACAATCTTCTTGACAAAATGATAATACCGATTCACAGTATGTGTGACGACTGAAAAAAAAAAAAAAACTGGTGATGAAACTACTTCTGGGCCAATGAATATAGCCTGGAAATGTTCGAGAAGTCTCTTTACGGCTAAAATAATCTTTGTCATATGTCCGTCTGTCGTTTCCCCGTCTGTTCGACCGCCTGTAGAGATACAGCTTCCATATTTGAAACTTATACTCTCCTAAGCCGTCAAGTGTTCACTTACAAACGGGTTTTCTCTAGTCCCATTTATCATTTAATCAGAAATATTTTTAAAACTTTATATCAGTAGTGTATGTATGTAATAGGCAGAAGGAGACAAAAAGTATCAAAATAAATATTTTGAAACCGATATTCTCGGAAACTAAAAAACTGAAACCTTAATTCTACAGAGCCGCAAATTACTAGCGTTGGCAATAAAAAAAAAAAAAAAAAATTAACTTTTGGTGATTTTTTCACAGTGATTTAAAAAATAGTGATTTGAGATTTTCTTGTTCCCCAGTAAACATTTTCAGATATTATCGATTTTGTGTATCGCTCTTCGCGAGCAGTCAATCTGTTGAGCAATCGCTGATTGTTTTTCGAAAACTGTGATTTTATCACTGTTTGCTGTCACTGCGATTTTCAAGACTCTATCACTAGTGACACTGTAACTCAAAAATTAGTCTTTAAGCTAACACAAAATTTTTTTTTTTAGTTATAAAAACCTATAAGCCAATTATACACACGACAAAAGCAATGACAATATCTAATGCCAATTAATTTCTTGCCAATTGATATAAAAGTAGTTTTAGTTTTATTTTATTTAGTTTTTTTTTTTATTTAATAAATTGTTCAACAACTTGTAGCAATTTTAGAGGTTTTTTCTTTCAAGTGGCGGCAACTATTAGCAACGACACGCAAACTCAATGTTGAAGTTTTACTTAACTTTATAGTTACCATATATGAAATTCGATATTTTTAGTAGTTTTCCATGCCACAGCTTAGGTAGATATGCAGACAGACAGATAGGATATGTATCTATATTTTTTGATCAAAAAAAAAAAAAAAAAATAAAATGGTTGAAAAGGCAAAGCAAGCTAATATTGCATGCAACATTCAGAATAACTTGTTAGTGACTTTAACTGATTTTCTTTGCATACTCGTAATTTTAAGCGGCTTAGAAATAGAAATGTGTGTGTGTGTGTGTGTATGTGTTCATGTGCTTTCTTTTAACTTAATTGAATGGTTCGCATAGCAATTTAGTTTCCACTTAATGCGCGCTTGCGTTCATTATGACGGAAACGAGCATATCAAAACATAAATTAAATTATTAGGCAGATGATTTTTTATTATTTTGATTACTTTTGATGTGCATAGTTGGCTTTTTATGAAAAGAATTTTATAGAATTTTCTTGTACATTTTTAAAGCGGTTAAAAAAATTAAGTATACGCCACGTTGTGTAGCTACGTTTTTACCTTAAATAAAATTAGAAATACGAAAAACTTTGCTAGCGAAAAGCTTATAATTAAGAAGACTCACACACACACACACACATACATATAAAAATGCTTAAAGGCTCACATAATTTCTTCGAAAATTATAAAATCCTAATTTAAACGCTATTCAAGCGCATAGAAAAATTTGTTGTTGTTGTTTTTGTTATTTTTGTTGTAGCACATAGTTAGTAAATTTTTGTATCTTGTAGATACACACATACTTGTACATACATACATATGTATCTGAATGCTAAATATATATATCTAGATAGATAAATAAATATGCGTGTATGAGTAGTTATGAATGAATTGTGTGAACATGCTTGAACAAGTTTTTCCTAATTTACATTCATTACATACATTTGCAATAAAACTACTGCACACACACATACATACATACACACACATACATTACATTGATATTTTACATGCTTCATTAGCGTGTATGCGCGGTAATAATAATGAAATTTCCTCATGGCTGCCGCAGTTAAAAACGTGTACTTGCCTGTGTATGTGTTTATTTGATTGTGTATCCGTGTATTTTCGAAGTTTTTATATAGTCTAAAGCAGCACCTAAGCAGCTGTAGAAGAAGTTTCTTGCAAACAAAATAAAAAAAAAACTTAAGGCATATTTGCTTGTTCACTTTTGAAATTTATGTATTTTCGTATAGAATAGTTTTTAGGGTTCAATGAGTAGCTTAGCACGAGTATTTCTGTAGAAAGGAGCTAAATATGAGCTAAAATAATTTTTAATAAATTAGAATGCATTATTAAATCGTCTATTCAAAAAAAAAAAAATGCAGTCTTTAGAAAGGTTTAAAGGTTTGAAGAATTTTATACAATTTTGTTTAAATATTTAATAATCGATTTTTTAGTTACGAAAATGAAATTTTATTAACTCAGGAAGTAATGTTCCAAACCTGATCCCAGAATTTACACAAGATTTTCAATAAAGTGCTGGCAGCCTTTAAAAAAAAAGAACATTTTGACAGCTGACAGTTTTGGATAAGTAAAGATGCAGTGTTACAGCATAGAATTTTTTTAGGGTTGCCAGCATTTTAATGCAAATATTACCGTAATTCTGAAACTTGCGTTAACTCTGGGACTTTCTATATAATCAAGAAAAAGGGGGTTAATAAACAACCCAAAGAAAATGTGAGAGAATTTTATTTGCTGAGAAAACTATAAAAACCTCCCCCCCCAAAAAACCCGAAAAAAAAAATCGAACGTTTTCAAAACGACGATTTCTTTTTTGGGTGATTTAAACGTTCGACAACAATGGAAGAGTGCAGAGTAATTAAAACATTCCCTGGTTTTGGCAAAAAATAGTATGTTGAGCACACGAAATTGTCTATCAGCGTTGTTTCACAAAATCTATTTCAATAGGTTTCAAATCTTTCATGTGTTTGCTAGAGATTTTGAAGGGAAATAGTAGAAGAAAAGAAAAGCGTTGCATTCTTCTAGGCTATAATTTTTGTAAAGAACGCAATGCTCTATCTAAACAAAAAGATTTTCTGTGACACTCATAAGTATTGGCAAAAAGAGTGATTTTGAGTCGCAGTGTTTGAAAATCGCTGTGATTGCAAATAGTGTTAAAATCACAGTTTACGAAAAACAAACACCGATTACTGAACATGTTCACTGGACAAGAAGAAAATCGTAAATCACTACGTGCAGTCGCAGTGCGATATTGTGTTTTTTAAATCACTGTGAAAAAATCACCGAAACTGATTTTTTGCCACAAATCATATCTGACTTCGCATATTACTTCAATTTCTATTTACTTGTTTTATTGCAATCAATTTAAAATCGTTTTATTCACTTTCAATTGGTAAAAATTAAACACTTTAAATAACGACGTGAATACCCCTATTCGCGTAGTTGTGAAAATTCGAAATAGAACAAATATTTTCAAATAAAAAAAAAGCAAAAAAAAGCGCAACGTACTCAAAAAATACCTGTAATATTTAAACAGCAAAAACTTGAGCAGCATTTGCAATAGCAACAACAACAACAAGAAATGTCCTTAATGTCTTTACTGGAATTTTAATTAAACTATTTCCTATTTGAAAATAGCAACTACAGAAATTTTGTTGATGACGCTCATAATAAAACCTTTGTCGCTTGTTGGCTGTTGCTGCTTACGGCAAGGATAATTTTTGTTGACGTTGTCGTTGTTGTTGTTAATAGTGAGATGATGATGATGATGATTAAGTGTTTCTTCATTATAACGCTTCATAATGAAGTTGAAGCTGCGCTCTAAACAATTTTCATTTGAAATTGCATACTAAATAAGCATTATTAGATTATTTTTCGAAAGATTTTCAGCAATGCAATTTGAGCTACTACTACTACTATTTTTGGATAGATGCTGTGCCATAGTCTAGGTTAGTGTCGGTACAACTACATATACAAATATAAATTTATAGTTACTCACACACACAGATACATGTGTAGAAAATTAAGTTATTTTGTATGCTTCGCTTAGAGGCGACGCTTTTAGTTCTACAAAACTAAATGCTAAACTAATGCAATATTAATTTCATGCACAGCAGTTACAAATACATATAAGCAACACATATACACACACACATATAAACGTTCATATACTGCTTTTGGCAACTTCCGGCGCTGTCTCATCATTTCCGTTGTGCTTTTTTACATTTTACAGCCAATGTCTTTAGTTCTGCTTGATCACAGATACATGTGTGTGTGTGCATCTTGATTTTCAATATCTTTCTATGCCTTTGACAAATCATTTGTTTTTCAAAAAAAAAAAAAAAGACATTTTATTTTATTTGTGTATATGTACCTGCGCTCCATAATAATATGACAATGTCGTCTGCTGTTTTTATATAATATTTTGTAAATCTATTTGAAGTGTTTCAATTCTGCGCTTGTCTGCATTTTTTTTTTTGTTGTTTTTTTTTGGCATAAAATCGCATCAATTGTGATTCATTGTTGAATTTTGTGACCTATTTTGGAATTGCTTGCTCCGTAGATTTCCTTTACTTTTTTGTTTTTTCTTTACTTCTTCACAATTTGCTTCTCTTTGTCTTTCAATCAATCGTAAAATGATTTGAACGGAAATTTAAGAAATTTGTTTAGAATACTTTGACGTTGTATGGTATTGGTGGATTATTATATAAAGAAAGCAAAGCGATTAATTTTAATTCTTTTTTATATAATATTTCTTTAACGTTTTTTTTTTTGCCATAACGCCATAATTTCTCTGTATTCAGTCGTTCTTGTCAAAAAAATCACTATCGGTGATTTTTTCACAGTGATTTAAAAATCGCAACTGAAAGCAATGATTTACAATTTTTTTTGTTGCTCAGTGAACATTTTTAGTTATCGGTGATTTTGTGTATTGCTTTTCGCAAACAGTGAGACTGTTCGCTGATTGTTTTTCGTGAACTGTGATTTTATCACTGTTTGCAGTCACTGCGATTTTCAAATAGCATTGCTGATCACACTGCAACTTAAAAAAATCACGCTTTTTGCCAACACTACATTAAAAAAAGTTTTTGTTTTTTACAGTGTACTAACGAGTGTTGCCATTTATATAGAAATTTTTCAATGAAAATGGGTTTGTTGTTTTTCAAAATATTCTCCTTGTTGTTTCTTTCACAAACAATTTTTTTTAGGATTAGGTTCGTCTTGGAATACCCATACAGTCGATTGCTCTTTTATTTCGGACTCATATGCTTAGATCCATAATTCGTGACTTCTTACGATATCATATACGTGTTTTGAACCGTCATTCCCGCCAAATATGGCAACATTTCTTTAAGTTCAATGTTAAATGGTTTGGATTATGGTTCAAAAGTCCACTTTCTTACATGCGTTTAGTTTGGCAGCACTGTAAAATATGCTTTCAATAAAATTATAATTTATTTGGTTTTACTTTCCATTAAGTCTATAAATATGTTACATATCTACTTTAAGCACTAAGGCACGTTTTCTCAGCTTGTGTACAACTTGAGAAAACGAAATTGAGTATACAAATCCGTAACTTACAAGCAACATGTCGGACTTAAAGTATGTAGCCAAATATGTGCTTCCAACCAGTCCAGAAATGCAAAAACGCGTGTATAAACGCTTGGGTCTGAATTTGGACAGCCTTCGCCATACGAGGTTATGCCCAAAATATAAGCATGCTGCATTTGCGAGTTATTAGTATAAATAATTAGTGGTCCACCACTATCACCCTATAGAAAAAAATTAAATATTCAATTTAGATTACACTGAAAAAAAAAAAATTTAAGAATTTTAAACTCACTTGACAATTATCCATCGACACATTTGCTACATTTTTTGCACACATTTGTCGCGGCACTATGCCATCGGGCGCATCTTCATCCACTTCATGCGTTTCATTGCAAATTTCATTAGAAACAAGCGTAAAATTAAATGTACGCAATTATACTGTATTCATTGACAAAGTCTGATTTAGTCCAATTGCAGTGATGTGAGCATTAGCATTTATATTGCTATCGGTCCACAGGCATACATATGGTGCACTATTTTTAAATTATTGGATTAGTATAAACAAATTTTGCATTCGAAGACTAACTGACTAATTGACTGACTTACTCAACAGTTTGTTCCAATTCAATCAATGCTATATCAAGGTATACCAAACTCCAATCGTAATCATTATGATGTATAATTCTTTTGATTTTTATAATTTCATCATTTGTTTCTTGTGTTGTTGACTCTTTGCGTTGTATTTTTATGACTTTGGGTTTTTCACTGGAGAAAAAGTTTATTAATATTTTTTTTAAGTTCTTTAAGATAGTATTTTGAGCATATATTACTCATACTCATTGAAATATGTACAATGTGCTGCTGTAAGCACAAATTTATTCGAGACTAGCGCACCGAGACATTTGTAATGATATTTGTCTTTAAGGTATGAATGATTCCAGCCAATAAAAACCTTAAATTATGGAATAAAAATAAAAAAAAAAAAAAACAAATATTTTTAAAATATTAAAGTTGAAATATTTGGCCTTGCTTAACGAGGAAATCGTACTTCTTCCACTTCTATACGCCTAAATTCCTAAAATATGAGCATATCTTTCCAACTAAGTTTCCAGTTGCTCAAATACTTGCATAAAAAAGTGACTACCCGCTCATCCATTTTTCCAATGGATCATACTTTGGTATACCAAATATTAATACTCTAGTTAAAATATTTTCAAAAATGTGACTAATTTGCGTATCGATTATGTGACAGCCACACCAAACCCCTTATTTTTCGAATAGATCATACTTTTTACGGTCCTAGTAACAGTTTTTGTGTCGATTTTATGGGATCCACTTCACTGCGCATTATTCCAAACGATATATAGTATATGACGATTGATAAGAACCCAAGGCAAAAATTTCATAGAGATCGGTCCGGAGATTAGATCGATCGAATTCTATTTAAGGCTTTAAGAGTATTCGTCGACAACAAAATTCGATCGAATAAATTTGGAACACACCTCGTCTATATATAATTTTTATAAGCATTTTTTTTTTTAAGAAAATTATTTCGTGGTTTTGGGGTTACCCCATAAAGTGAAACTTTTACACTTCACTGAGTCACATAATCTAGTTTTTATATAAAAAAATGTTTTTTTTTTTTTAAACTTACCACATACGAAAGATCATCAACTCCGGCCTCCGATATTGTCGTTGTTGAACCTTGGCAAGCTGCAATTAATTTTGTAGTTACTCTTTTTTTTTAATATTTTCGTTCTTTGTTCTTAACAACATTTTAAAATTATTACCCTTTTCAGCTGTGCTTGTGCCAATGCGCGTTTGCTGTTGCAGCTCAACTTCTTCTTTGCAACATGTATAAATTTCACCGTCCAAGAAATAACAAAGTTTATAGGCAATTTGTAATTCATTTGGACAATCATTGCGGCAAACACCCGGTGTACCATTCGGAAATGTACAATTTGCAGGGAATTCACTGGCAATGCTGGGAAATATGAAACCACTGCCGGCGTAAACTGTGTCTGCGTGTGTGATTTTTTTTTATTTATTTAATTATTTTAGAACGCATTCTATTCATAGAACTTCATATGTACTTGCCTCGAGTTAAAAAATATGCAAAAAATTGCGTTAATATTATTTGTAGCCGAAGCATGTTCGAAGAGTTCGACAACTATTTTGCAACTGTTAAAATTATTTATAAATTTGCAACAATTGAGCGTTGAGTAAAATAAAATTTGTTGATTAATTGAGAGATATCAACAACCTCAACCGACAGACAGACAGACCGGTTGTGTTAAAAATATAAACGTGAATTTAATTGAAGTTCTTCACTTTTGAGTGGAAGACGTCACAATGCGAATTGATATGCATGACGTTTTGAGATATTTGCATAAGAGAGCACGTTTTAAACAGGTTTTTATACAACGCACTGTATTTATAGATTGAAAGGGTATAACTATAGTTCTATAGTTCAAATAGATAGTAGTGGAAGTGGGCGTGTCTGTGTTAAAAGCTATCACAAAAAAATGTACTTTTTATATATATGGGTTAGGGTCAAGGATAAACGGTTGGGGCTAAGTTAAGGTTAGGTCTTAAGATTTAAAGGAATAAGATTTGAATTAAGGTTAAGGTTAAAGTAAGGCTTAAGGTTATGGTTTGAATCAAGGTAAGGGTTAAGGTTAAGCTAATGGTTAGGGTTAAGATTAGTAGTAAAGCTAAGGTCCGAGTTACGAATAAGTTAAGGTTAACGTTAAGGTTAGGGTTAATGCAATTATGGTTAGGACTAAGGTTCGGGTAAGGGTTAAGATTAAGGTTAAGGTAAGGGTTAAGGATAGGTTGAGGGTCAGGGCTAGGATAAGGGTCAATGTTAGAGTGAAAATTAGGGTTAGGGTTAAGGTTAGGATTAAGGTTAGGGTTAAGGTTAGGGTTAAGGTTAGTGTTAAGGTTAGGGTTAAGGTTAGGGTTAGGGTTAGGGTTAGGGTTAGGGTTAGGGTTAGGGTTAAGGTTAGGGTTAGGGTTAGGGTTAGGGTTAGGGTTAGGGTTAGGGTTAGGGTAAGGGTTAAGGTTTTGGTTAAGGTTAGGTTTAAGGATAGGGTTAAGGTTAGGGTTAAGGTTAGGGTTAAGGTTAGGGTTAAGCTTAGGGTTAAGGTTAGGATTAAAGTTAGGTGTTAAGGTAAGGGTTGAGTTTAGAGTTAAGGTTAGGGTTAAGGTTAGAGTTTACGATAAGGTTAGGGTTAAGGTTAGGGCTAAAGTTAGGGTTAAGGCTAGGGTTAAGGTACACGTTAGGAGTTTAAAGTTAAGGGTAGGGATAAAGTAAATGTTAGGATTAAAGTTAAGGTTAGGGCTAAAGTTAATTTAATAGTTCAAGCTTACGGTTAAAGTTAGATTTAAGAGATTAACGTTAAGTTTACTAATTAAGCCATTGATCAATGTTGGATAGAGGTTTTTTTGTAAAGGTTTAGTTTTATGTTATGGGTTAATATTTGTGGTATACTATACATTTCTGGTGAAAATTTATTGTATGCACTTCGGAAACGGAAACATAGGTTATGGTGATGATTATGGCCTAGGACTAACAAAGAGGTCCAAGAATTTGGTTAGAACGAATAAGGTCTACTATGTTTTAGCTACTTTACTACATAAATTTACTGGATAAAATTGTATGCAGTGTATCTTGCAGTCGGGTATAGTCTATACTAGTTTGTCTCTCTTGTCATACATGTGTACATATGTATAAAGGCTGTTAATTTTCTCTCTTTAGTTGTATGATGGTAGAGTTTATGTGATGCGTTTCTATATTCCACATTTAAATTTTTGCTTATACACATCTTTTAATCGATCGATCGACTTAAATTTTGAATAAAAATAAATTAATAAAAAATATATCTTAAGAATTTCGTATATGCAAAATTGAATAATTTAAAAAATTCACAAGTTCAATGCCAAGTGAATTAAAAACATAAAAACTGCGCTAAAGTGAATACGAGAACAGGGCGCAACAGACAAGACAATGACAATATTTGTCATAGAAAATTTAATAGGGTCTGCTTGTGTTTGATTGTTATGTATATGAAAGAAATTAAATTTAATTAGTTTTATGGTTTTATTTGTCGTAAAAAGTTATACTTTTTGCAAAATTTTTGTATGCTAATTCTTTACTTTACTGACTCTGCTTGCTGAATTTTTATATTTAAATAATTCCTTTATGCAAATAAACAAAACGTAATCTATAAAATGTAAAAAAAAGAATGTAATGTATAAAAAAAAAACAAGTCAATAAAAATAATAATAAATAAAAATAGTAAAAAAAATAAAAAATAATAACGCTCCAAAAACGAGTTCGTGGAAGCGTCAGCTGCTTGAAACAGACTTAAGCGAACATTCAGGAAATATGTAAATTTTTAACACGCCCGCGCATAAGTCAAAACTCAAAAACTACGAAAGACAAATAAAGAACGGCAAATGAAGAACACGAAACAAAAAAAAAAAAAAAAAAAACAAGACAATAAAAAACAAATAAAGGACAAAAAACGAAATGGTCAGAACACAACGAAAACAACAAAATTAAAATGAAAACAATCATGACAATCAGAAACCGCAAAATGTCAAATTAAATTATCAATAAATTCACACCAAGAGTAAAACTTTAACGTTGAATAAATACGTTCAAATAGACACAACAACTGAAAAGCAGTTCGAACGTTGACGATTTTACTAATGGCCGTAAGGACAAATGATTTGGTTATGTCCTGATGCACAACAACAACAAAAAAAAAAAGAAAAAAAAAGGAAAAGGAAAAACTTAATAAATAAAACCACAATGTAGATCTGTACCAGCATGTCTGTCTGTCTGTCTGTCTGCCCGGCGGGGCATATGAGCGAATCCAGAGCAGATAATGAAATCATTAACGAAATGAAAACAGCAGCTAAAAAAAAAAAAAAAAAAAAAAACAATAACAAAATAATATAAACTAAAATGAAAACTGCTTCAAGTGTTGCAGAACCAAAAGAAAAAAATTTATATTCAAAATATTTTCACCATAGACGACGTATTACGTATTTCGTTTATAAGAAGAAACATACACACTCCCCTCATACTTCTTTAGTTTTATTTCATATTGAAACTTTGCACTCCATTGCGCAAAAAAAAAAAAAAGGAAAAACTGAAAATCCAAATACAGCTCAGGAGGAGTGGAGTGTGGCGAGTGTCTCTGTAAGAAAAACACTTGCAAATCATAAAATAACAAAAGCGTAGCTGAAAATGTTTTTAAATCTTCATAAATATTCATTATTTGCTTGACGAATATTTCGTTAAGAACGGTCAGCGGATATCTCTGTCTGCATTGGTTACGTTACTTGTGAATTTTAGTCTTTAGTCGTCGCTTGTTTAGCAATTGTCCTCAGCTATAGTCCTTGGCCTACGCTCTTTACATTCACATCCACATATATAGTATAGCAGCCAGCTGTTAGCATTTCTACGACTTTAGGCAATTGTCACTGAAAATATTGTATAATTTTTAAGATTTTTATGTTTATGAAAATAGAATATTTTGAGAAAAACAAATAAATAAATAAATAAATTAGTAGGTACCTAACTAAATTATATAAAATAATTTAATATGAAAATCTGATTTGTTTTATTTCTACATTCAGTTTAAAGCGTATTGAAGGTATGATATAAAAATTGATAATTGAGTCGAATGATTAAATGATTGAAATTATTATAAACCCAATTTAAAAAATGTATTAATAAAGTAAAAAAATTTGGTGTAAGTAAGGTTATGATGAGTGGCCAAACAGATATAAAAAGCCACCAAGTGATTGGACCAACGAATTACGTTACATTTTGATACCACACAGAACCCGTTTAGCTGAACGACCATCTTTCTACGACTCACTCGACTTTTTGACATAATAAACAATCTTTTACACTTCGAACAGAGCTTCTAGAAAACACTTGCCTAAGAAATTGCATAGGACTGGACAACTGCAAAGTAGGCATTCGAAAAATCGAAACAGAGATTTAAATAGTAATTTTAATAATAAATATTAATTGCTTCAGAAATAAGAAAAATTTCCCAAATAGAACTCCCCTGAAATATTGTTTGTTTATTCAATAATTTAACAAAAGTGGTGGATTTCGCGTATCCTATTCTTAAATGCTATACACCTCAAGGTGAATACCATACGTTAAAAGGGGTAGTTAACCACTTGGTGGTGAATTTTATTTTTACAAAACAATGATTTTTGTATGTGCTAAAACTAAAAGAAATATAAAGAGTTGAGTGGTGGATTTCAGTATCTCCTGTTGTTGAAATGTTTATACACGTTAAAAGGGTTAGTTAACTACTTTGTGGTGAGTTTTATTTTTACTGAATCAATGGTTTTTGTATGTGCTAAAAACTAAAAGAACAGGGTTTTTATTTCAACCGCTATTTATTTTTCCGCACGCATTTTATCGCCATCTTCCTCAGTCCTATTTTTTGCTCGCCTCATAGGATCGACAGCAGCCAGTTTCACCAAACAAGGTAGTGGTGTATTGTATAAATTCATGGTGTGTTAAGCGTGTATGTTGAAATTTTTTTGTAAGAATTTTCGTTAAGTTTCAATGTTTAATGAAATGTTGTGATTTGGTAAATTTCAAAAAAAGAAAAAAAAACAATGTTAAATGCCAAGTGTAAATAGTCAGTCACACACCGTTCACCAGTTCACTAGATGTGGTGTTTAATAATGGTTCGCGTCTATGCTAATACAAAATCAACTAAAAAATAAAAAATGTTAAAACAAGAATTGTGTAAATTACTGAATTTAAATATTTTTAAAATGCAATTTTAGAAGGTGTACTATTCCAATACTGTTTCCTTGTATTGTCCTTATATATTTTGGTGAGTTTTACTCAATAAAGAAGTAATCCTAGGAAAATAAGTAAAAAAAATAAATTTTTAGCCTTTAATGTTAAAATTATGTATTCAAACAGAGACGCAATACTACACCAGGTATAAATATGATAAGGACCTTTGACAACAGTCAACTTCTGTCGTCAAATCAACTCACATTTAAGACTGTGATCTAATAATTCGAACAATAAATATTGACAGCAGTTTTTATGCTTATCAAAAATTATTATTATTTTGATTTATTATTAATTAGGTTCAATTGAATAAATTTAAAAACTTCTAAATCAATACAGAGTTTTTGGATATAATTAAAAAAAAAACTTTACAAAACTAAACAAAAAAAAAAAAAAAACAAAACAAAAACTGTTTCAAGCGGTTGTCACAATCGAAAAATAGTTTGCGGTAGGTCCTTACTCCTTCGAATGCAAGTTGAAGTTGAGCAAAATGAGTTAATGTTGAAAATTCATTGTGTACATTTCTGATAAGTCGAGTCGAGTTGAAGTTGAGTTTAGTGCATGTTGAAAACGGTGAAGTTTAAAATATTATTAGAGCGCGCGCTCACTCTCACTCTCTCTCTCACTCAAATTTTGCTCTTTACTTCACACCCTTTGCGAACAACCAACGGTCGATGTTGTTTTTATTTTTATTCGTATAACTGTTGATTCCAACGAGTGCTACTTCGATTGTTCTTTTCAAAATTGTCAATTTGAAAACAGTCAAATCGTACACGCGAAGCTAAAAGGTTGTGTGACGCATTTAGCGCATAAACGTTAAAAAAAAAAAATAAATAAATAAAAAAAAACATTTACGTAAATGTTTTTCGAAATTTATAAAGCATAAACAAAAAAATTGTTTTTAAATGAAAAACAAATTAAAATGTTTAAATTTAAATTGAAAATAATGTTTTTATAAAATTCGACAAAAAAAAAAATTGTGTTTTAAAAAATATTTTACGCATCCAAACAAAAAAAAAAAATTTTTTTTTTTTTAATATAAATTTCGGCTTTGGATTTTGTGCTCGTTTCAATAAAAAACGAAGTTTTCGTTCGCCATATCTCGGGTCGGTTCGATAGGCAACGATTTGCGGTCGATTTTAGGAGCGTATATTCGCTCTCACTCTCTGTCTTGTGTTTTTTTTTTTTTTTTGTGGCTCTCAACAAGTACTGCACCGTTATATTTCTTTGCCATTTAACGTGCGAGAGCGACATTTTGTGTTTGTTTGTCGTTTTGTGCGCAATATTTGACATAGAAAATCGTTGAACATTTTTCGCACGAACACTTTGTAAAGGCTCATTCGCGTCGGAGCACTTCGATTGTGCAGCGATTTCTGTCGCATGAAAATTTTCGAAAAAACACAAAAAAAAAAAAAAAAACAAATCAACAAAAGAAACAAAGTAAAACGCGTCAAAATTTAAACAAACAAAAAACAAAACAAAAACAAGAACAATTTATGTGTTCGTTTTAGTGTTTTAATTAAAATCTTGTAAAGTGCAACAAAAAAAAATTAATAAAAAAAGTTTATTACTAAAAAAAAAAATTACAATAAAATATTTGTGTTTTACTAAAAAAATTTACTTAAAAAAATTGAACAATTTTCTTTGCGCTAAAAAAAAAAAAAAAAATTAAAACACACTCATTCGCATTAGCCTGTATGCTGCATAAATTTGTGTGTAAAAAAAAAAAAATTAAAGTGAAAATAAAATTAAAATAAAACACCAAAGCACTGCAAAATTGTAAAAGTTTAAAAATAAATAAAACAAAATTGCTGTTGATAATAAAATTAAATAAAAGTCAAAAGCAAATAAAGCAAAATTTATATTGTTTGTGTGTGTGTTTGTGTGATTTGCTGTATTTTGATATTGAAAAATCGCTGCATACTTTAAGGCGAGTATTCGTTTTGTGTATGCGAATTAAATCAAAAATTTTGTATTATTTTATTTACAAAGGAATTATTGAAACAAGCAAATGCTTATTTAAATGAAAATTAATGCAAACGTTGTCATATTTAAGACTTAAAGGACAAGTTACAATTTGCAGTTATTAAGGTAAGTACTCGTATGGCTTATATATCTCTGATTTATATTTAGTCACAATGGGAAACCAAGTCAATTAAGTACATAAAATGAAATGTTAATAACTTTTGCCGAGATTCATTTATTTTATATATGTAAATGAAAGAAATTAAAAAAAAATTCTTCCTTTCAATTTGAAACAATTATTTTTTAATTGAAAAAAAAAAAAAAAAATTAAATATGCAATAAATACCAAATTTGGTATATAATAGAAATATTGTGGAGATGTATGCTGTTTGTATTTTTTGTTTGGAAACAAACTTTTTTAATCTTAAAGTGTAATGCCTTTGGAAAGTTTTGGTTTATAACTAGAAACTTTGCCTTTAAAAAGTAGGTTTATTACTTTAATTCGTACCTCGATTTGCTTACAACTGCTTTACACTTTTAGTCAAATTTTTGATAATCTGTAATATGTTGTGAAGACCGGTGCTATTCGGAATAAAGCTGTTTGCTTTAATTGAATATAAAGCGCTTTTATGAAGAGCTAAACACCGGAAGATTGCTGTTGGACCTAATGACAAATGTAATATATTTTGTGTCACTCTTGGCAATGCAAGGTCATTTTTTATATTTTCAGGTAGACAACCTTGTTCGATTTTCAATTTATGAAATTTTTTGTACACAAATTAGGTCATTAGTGTTCTTTCAGAATAAAATCTTGTGGATTGTATCAGTTCTTGTATTTCTCTTGTACGTATTCCAGTCTGCAATAAATAGGTAACATATTCGGTGTTTTTAAAAAATTTCCTATAGACTATTTTCCAGAATTATAATCGTAGTCATCTATCCAAAAGGATGCCTAAAACACGAAATGCTCGGAATAGCTCAAGTCTGCCCTATAAAAAATTTCAGAAACTATATATTTAGAACCGTGGCTTTCCAAATTGTCCGTGGCTTAGAAAATTTTGGTTTAAAAATATTTTGATAGACCTTTAGAAAAAAAAAACATAAAAAATTGAAAAAAAATTGAAAAAGAAAAAACCGATAATCGAAACAACTTCCAAAGATATTTAACTCATAAAAAGGTTTTTATTTTACTATATTTTGCAGTGGCTCAATGAAGTCAGTATTGGATGATTGATTGTAAGACTTTTTAATTAATTTAATTTTTAAAGTGAAAATAGAACCCGTCAAAAATAAAATACATGCTCAATAAATTAAATAAATTATAACATAACAAACAAAAAAAAAAAAATATAGAAAAAAAAAAAAAATATAATAAAAAAATGGGACTAAAAATAAAATGAAAAAATTAATTGATAAAAAGAAATAACTTTAACTTTTGTGGAACCGAGACTAGGATATAAGTCACACAACATTTATGAATAGGAAATTATCCAATATTTGGACACCTATGGTGGTACTGATTAAAAGCAATATGTATTCAGTTTTGAGTTAAAATTACAGATATAAAAAATATTCTTGCCAAAAACCCAAATTTTGGAGAGGATATTATACTAAATATTATATTTAGTAGGATTGAAATAGGGACAACGAGGCTCGCATCAATTCAAGTTAATGTCTACATTAAAATGAAAAAAAGTTAAAAAGCAGATATGCAGACAAATCATAACTATTTTTGATTACCTTTGACGACTGATGTCCGTCTGTCTGACTGCATTGGAAACAAAAGTGTATGAGATAAGCGGCCAGAATAATTTTAAATTTAAATTCTTTAGAACCCATGCATTTATTTTTAAAGTATTTAATTTTATTTATTTAATATTCAATAAAATTAAAATGTTTAATTTTCTTCTTCAATTATTCCGTTTTAGGTTTAGACAAAAAAAAAGTTATTGCGGGAATAAAAAATGAACTTAAACTTTTTTTTTTGCATTTTAAATTTAGTTTGTGTCAAAGTTTTGAATTTGTTAACTTTTCAAGGTTGTATGTGTTGAAATATTTATTAATTTATTAATTGTTTTTGCTAATTAATCAAGTTTAACTAAATTTAAAACTTTGTTTATAAATTTTAAAGTAAAAACTAAAAAAAAACAAATGTAAAAAAAAAAAAAAAAAATAAAACTTTGCACTTGATTCATAGCCAAAAGAGTATGTTACAATTTAAGTAAAAATCTGTTTTAATTAAATGATATAACTTTATTATTTACATTTTAACATAAATTGAAATCAACGAGAAAATATTTTATGTATGAAAAAAAAAAAAAAAAAAATCATTTAATATTTTTCTTTCTCATTTCATTTTTTTTTTTTTTTTTTTTTTGCATGATTTGCAATCATTCAAGTGAATAATTAATAATGTGAAAATAATAATAATAAAAAAATAAATAAATAAAATAACAAGAAACAACGAAAATGTATTTATATTATTTAATATGAATTTTATTTAATATTTAAAAACATGTATTTAATTTGAGCTGTGCGTGTTGGTTTTTATTTATTTATTTTTTCCGTTTGCGTTGTTATTTATTTTTAATTTTTTTTTTTTTTTTTCAATAAACAATTTCACTAATTATAAAAAAAGCATAATACTTAAATAAAGAAGCGCATATATGTGTGTGTAAGTGTGTGCATATATTTATGAAAAGTATCTGCGGAATGCAGAATATTTAAAAGTGCTTTACTTGATTTAAAATAACACACACACAACCAGAATAAAATAAATTGTTCGCTGGTTAATATCTTTTAATTTTTAATCAATCATGCAACGATGCAAAAAATTTATTAAATAAAATAAATGCTCATATTTGTGTACAAATAGCAAAGAGGCTTAAATATGAAAAAAAAATATTTATATGTAATAAATAATTATTAAAATTTGTATTGAATAATAATGTAAACAAAGCTTTAATACACTTTAGCAAGCAAAAAGAAACGAAAGAGTACTGATTATGAAAAAAATATTAATTATTTAGTCAAGATAATATTTGCTTACTTTGCGACATTTGTTTATATAATGAGGTGTGGGGGTTGCGACTGGAGTTAGCTCTTCAGTGTTTTTAGATCAAAATGAGTTACTTGATAAACTTGCTAGATCTGGCTCCTCAATGCTTTGCTGCGTACTTTAATTGTGCTACGCGAATGCTTTTTTAGAGACTCCATACAACATCTCTGGCAAGCATTCTCTTTATCCAATGCATCCAAGATCAAACACTCATCTCGGTCATTTTGAACTAAGGCTTTCCCACGAGTTACCTTAACGATAGACTCTGCCTTGACGACGATAAATTATGGTCACATACTATGTAATTACCAGATTCAGGTTCACATAGTTTAGAAACTGCCCCCTAATCTCTAATTCAATAAAAAAAAAACTTTGACGGAACATATTATCAGGATAATTCAAAAATCAGAGTTAGTGCTTAGTGCCCTAACCTAAGCATTTTTTTGAATTATGAATCGCAAAGTCCTTTCGCCTTTTCGAATGGCCTCCCGGAGTTTTCTCTACTCGTCACTTCTCTAACTAACATGAAGAATTTAGCTTCATTTTGAGTACAGACATTCTTGATTCAAGTACAGACATTCTTCAAGATTCAAGAAATATTATTTTCTTGTATATTTTTCTAAATTTTGTTTTTTACGAAAGTGTTTATGATCCCTTTTTTTTTAAAGCAAATTAAACATCTAAAATTTATTTACAGCAACAAAAATTCACTTATAAACCTGCAATCAAATTACTCCTATGCATATAAAATATACTTTTGATTTGATGATGCTGTAAGCATTATTTTATTTGTTAGTAAGCATTTAATTTGAGGTTTACTACTGCATGCTGTGCGCAGTTGTAACTATAACAAAAGCCATATTACAGATAAAATTTAATTTCAAATTTGTAAAATTATTTTCGAATTATTTTTAAATAAATTAATATAATTTATGAAAAACAAAAATTCCACCAATTTTTATTTCTGTTTTATCTTAATAGTTTATATTTTTTACAATCAATGATTAAATGTGATATTTAATTGGTTGCTATTTCTTCTGGAAACCGGTTACGAACCCGGATACACAGAAATTTTACACGGAACCGAACTTTTAACCCAAAAGAGTTGTCTAAAAAATATACAACCTTAACCGAACCATTTTTGTACTTATTTCATGGAGTGTGTACAGTATTATCAGTTTGACGGAAAGTATTTAACGCATTAGACGGGTCTCATAAAGTACATATATATTCTTGAACAGCTGTATGAGATAAGTCGGCCTAGTCATGTCCGTCCGTCTGTCTGTCCGTCTGTTTATTTTAACGTAATTCATTAAGAGAGTACTGAAGATATTTAGCTGAAAGTCAAAACTTAAGCTTTTCTCTTTAGCCAAGATTCAAACGTCTATCAACTATTTTATTCTATGGCTTTTCAGCCTTGATTTAAATGTAGCTTTAATAATTTAGACTGTTTGCTGAATATTTTGTAGTTCAGTTTATTTGATTACATCAATCTTTCTTTTTTTGTTTTTTAATATTTTTATTATTTAATTAAACATTTTCTGAATAATTTTAAATAACAAACAAAATTGTAGAATACATTTCATTAAAATAACTTCAATTAAATAAGTAAAACTTTATTAAATTTCAATTTAAAATTTTCCCCCCACGCACACACACAAATAGTAAACATTTTAATTGTTTGTTAGCTTTCAAATACTAAAATATTATTTGCTAATTAAACATGGCCACAAAATAAATGCACGAAACTATGCGTATGAGTATGAGTAGTAAATTATTATTTTAATGGCAACAAACAACAAAAACACAATAATAAAAGCAGCAGCAGCAATCAGAAATAATACAAATATTAAACTTATTGTAATAGAAATGCAAATATGAATAACTAACTTGCAACGGCAGCAACAGCAGCAAATGAAAACCAAAAGACTAACCAATCAATTGCCCAAAATGGTTGCCAAATAATAACTAACCACAAAAACTTGTTTGTATAGCGTGCACACAAATACACACATACATAGTTGGTATATATATAGCACTTTTTTTTATATATATATTCGAATAATAGTTTTTGTCCATAACTAAATAAGTCGAACAATAACAATAAGTCGCTTGTAATGAAAACTCAAATGCATTTGGCATTAATTCAATTACACTGTTTATATACATATACAATATATATATATATATTACATATGTACATACTCGCATACATATAAGCGTTTCAGTCTAACAAAATTTGAACTTACATAAATATTTTGAAAGCTTTATACATGCATTTTACTCGGCTCTATTTTGTATTTATTGCACTTTGAACATTGCAGCAGTGCAGCCTAAAAGTATTTCATTTTGACAAGGTCTGTTTCATAAGTTTTAAAAATTTATCGGAGCTGTCATGAAAATCGCTTTTGATGGGTTTTCAAGCGTTCATCTTTTACTAGAGACTTGATTAGATAGATATCGAATTTAAAATTCCAGTGATTTAAATGATTAAATTATCTTCAAACGAAATCTCTAGAGAACCTCTTAGGGCCAATTCACACGATTCAAGCTTTTCGTGCAATAATTACATTGCTTGTGTCTCAAGCAACTATCAAAATTTACTTTGAATTTAAAAAAATCAAATTTTACTAACTACTTGTAATATCAATGTAGGAATGTAAGATAATGATGCCGGTGATGATAGTGTGAGAAAGACCTTACTTACAATCACTCAGGGAACAGACATACTCGAAATAACACTCTACAATTTTCTATTAAATTAATCTCTTTTTTTTTTTAAATTAAAGTAAGCCTAAAAGGAAGATAAAAGAATGGTCTCTGGGTGGTCTCGGTACAGTGCCTCAATTTCGTCTATTGTTTTTTTTTTGTCTTTAATGAGATTTCAAAGGACATTTATTATTATGTTAAAATATTGCATACTATGATTCAAAAATCAGATGTGGAAGAGATTTCCAATAATTTTTTTCTCTCGAAATTATATTAGAGATTTACAAAGCGACAAACGACGTCAAAACCTCTAGAGATTTTTGTAAAACCTCAGGGCATGATGCAATTATTAAGGTGGTACCAAGCGAAACGATGGTCCCATGCTAAGTGAGCGTATGAGAGCGTAAGAGATAACTGACTTTTTTATTTTTACTCAGTTTTGCAAAAGTGAAGAAGACATAAAAAGTTTTTATTTTCTCTTTTTTTTGTTTTCGTTTATTTTCTTAACAATGCAATGGAATTGACGTTGGTACGCAACACTTTGAGAGAGAAAGAGCGCTAAACATATCCTTGTATAATTGAAACATATTTCAGAATATAATTAATTTAATTATATTGCTTAATTATTTTATGATATTTAGGTGCTTTGCGTGAGCTTATAAGTCTACAGCGAATTATATTTGTAATTTTTACTGTCAAAATATTTTTGTTTTAGTTGAAGTTTGAAAGTTTGATAAATATTTTAGCAAAACAGACCTCGTACATAAATTATATGTTTTTAGGTATAAAAACTTCCAAAAAAAAAAAAAAAAGAGGAAATCATAAACATATTTTAAAGCGCATTTTTGCGTAAACAATTAGCATTAAAATAATAATTTTATGCTGAAATTTTCGTTGTTTTGCATTTTGTTTTTTTTTTTTATTCGAGTTTTTATGACACATTCAAATATTTTGTATTTTTGGTTGTTAACATTTTTGTTTGCGTGTTCATCGTTGTCATTAAAATTTAAAAAAAAAAAAAAAAAAAAAAACAAAGTTTTTTGTTTTTAATGTTTTATTATGAAATTATTATTAATTTGTAGTTTGCGGCAAATGCACAAAAAAATATTTTAAAAACAAGAAAGAAGCTGAAGTCGAGTATGCTTGACTGCAAGATACCTTCTCCTCCCTCTTTATGTACCTTAAGTTAGGTTCTATTTGCTAACATACATCATTGAATTGGATTTTCATAGAAAAACTTAAAAAATCGGGTATATCTTTGAACGGGGTTATACCTAAAATATTTTGCTACCCATATTGGTCTATTTCATTGGGACTATCATAGACATAATTTATACTAAATTTAAATTTTCTAGAATAAAAACAATGAAGTTTTTATGTAAAAACCCAAAATTTGGGGGTAAATTTGTGTGGGGGCTATTCCTAAAATTTTGTTGGTCCTATCCATATTGGGATATTTTATTGGGACTATCATAGACATAATTTATACTAAATTTGAACTTCCTAGAATAAAAAACGATGACGTTTTTATGCAAAAACCCAAAATTTTGGGGTACATTTGTATGGGGGTACCCCTTAAAATGGGTCTAGAGAAAACCGTTTGTAAGTGCACACTTGACGGCCTAGGAGAGTCTAAGTTTCAATTTTGAAAGCTTTACCTCTTATAGTCTCCGAAATAATCGTTTTCATACGGCAGACAGCATGACAGACGGACAGACGGCGACGGACAGACAGACAAAGCTAGTTCGACTCCCCTTCCAATGCTGATCAAGAATATATATACTTTATAGGGTCTATCTTGCCTCCTTCTGCCTGTTACATACATTCGCACAACTTAATATACCCTTTTACCCTTTGGGTACAGGGTATAAAAATTGTAAAAAAGGGAGATACGTTTAGACTTAAAAATAAATTGTAGCGTGCGGACAGACTTAAATTTAAAATGAAATATTGTTACGTAAAATATAAAAATATGTAAAAAAAATTAAAAATAAAAATATGTTAACAAATAAATCCTATCAATATAATCCGATTGCGTTATGCAGACAAAAATATGTATTTATAAAATTATAGTTTTTCTTTTAATTATTGAAATAAATTTAATGCAAAAATCTGTAAAAGTAATTAAACTAAAATATATTTAGCCAAACATTTAACTATTTTAATTCTTTTTTTTTTTTTTGGCACGTAACCTTTTAATTACATAATAATAATTTTATTATTATAATTGTTTCAACTTTTATTATATTCATTCCATTTCCACTTAAATAAATTTGCTGCACATTTTCATTTTCATTGAGTTGCAAAATTTTGTAGATTTTTCTTAAATATGAAAAAAGGAAAAAACGAAAAGAAAAGATACATTATTTTCTTCATACTTTTATTCGCACTCTGAAGGACTATTGACTAATTAAAACTGAGTTGCAAGAAAGAGTAAAAGAGAGTTTTCCATGTAGTAAAGGATTTCTCAACCTTTCATTTCTTCTTTCTTTTTTTCTTTTCCTTCCTCATCGTCATTTTTTCAAATGACCCAATAAATTTTCGCTCATTATGACGCTATGCCACGCTCATTTCATGCAACTGAAAAATTTTTCAACAGCAACATTAGCAGCAATAATATTGCAGAAGAAAAACAAAAATAAAAACTAAAATAAAAATAAGTAAAAATTTCTTGAGAAAATGTATAAAGAAAGGCAACGAAGGCGAAAGTAGTAGTTGCAAACAAATAAAATAGAAATGTTTGATAGTAGAAAAATGAAAATGAAATGAACGAAAAAAAAAAAAAAAATAAGAAGAAAATATAGAAAATAGAAAATTAACCCAGTACTACGTAATTACGTTGCTTGCCAGTTAACTGACAGCACAGCAAAAAAAAAACTTAAAAAAAAAAAAAAGGAAAAGTAACAGGAAAAAAAAACAGATTGTAGAGGAAATAATAGCTTTGAAAATTGCAAACTCTTGAAGAAAAATTGCAAGCATTAAAAATGACCAAAGGCTTGGTTTTCTATAGATACAAGTTTGTATAGGTAGCTATGCTGTGAGCTATGTTTTTATATAAGTTGTAAGTATGTTAAAAAAAAAAAAAAAAATATAAATATATATAAATTTAAGCTTGTGCCATAAATGCTTGTCAGTGTCAAGTGTATACACAGAAAATACTTTTATAATAAATATTTGAAATTAAAAAAATAAATACGAGTATATAAAATTATGAGTTTCAGCTTAAGAGTATCTGTATACAATTTGGTCATATTTTTTTATAAAGCAACAAAAAATTCTGTGCATCGACAGAATTGTTCACAATTTAAGAAAATAGTAAAAATATTTCTATGTCCGCTTTGGACGTTGAAACGTTGCAACCGATGAGTTTCAAACCAGTTTCATTTGAAAGGCAACAATGCAAGTAAATTAAAAATCCACTAAAACAATGCATTCGATTCGCTTTTGACGTTGATTTACTGAATTTCTACATTTATACTAGCCTGGTATTTTTTAGTATATTCTTATACTAGCCTTAACATAACGAAAAAACAAGAAAGAACGCTGAAGTTGAGTATGCACGTCTGCAAGATACCCTGTACCCAATTTGTATGTAGCTCAAGTTAAGACATATCTTAATACCATACCTCCTTGTATTGGATTTTGCAAAAACTTAAAATATGGGTTTTAATTGTATGGGACTATACCTAAAATTTGTTTTGGTCCTACTCACATTGGTCTATTTCATTGGGACTATCATAGGTATAATTTAAACTAAATTTAGTGTTTCTAGAATTAGAAAAAATTAAGTGGAAAAATCCAAAATTTTGGAGTAGATTTGCAAAGGCACACTTGACGGCTTAGGAGCTAAGTTTCAAATATGGAAGCTCTATCTATTTTGACTCCAAGATAATTGTTTTCATTCGGTAGACAGCATGACAGACAGTCGGACAGTCGAATATATCTAGTTCGACTTCCCTTCCAATGCTGATCAAGAATATATATACACTTTATAGGGTCTATCTAGCCTCCTTCTGTGAGTTACATAAATTCGCACAAACTTAAGATACCCCTTTAAGCTTCGTCCAAGTCGACAAGAAATGCAATTGCACAGAAAAGAGCAGATGCGAAATGGAAAAGAGCAGAAAAAGCAGCCGAAACGAAACTATTATTCTTAAGAGAAATTATTGTAAAATTGATCCACACAATGAGTACACAGTAAGTACAACTGAATGCGAGCTGTGTATTTTAATCACTCAATTCTATTTGTTTTTGAATAATGATATATACAACACAGTGGTAAAGCTGCAACACTTTGCCGGAGAGGAGAGAGAGTGAGTAAGTGAGCGAGTGAGTGAGTGAGTGAGTGAGTGAGTGAGTGAGTGAGTGAGTGAGTGAGTGAGTAAGTGAGTGAGTGAGTGAGTGAGTGAGTGAGTGAGTGTGTGAGTGAATGAATGAGTGAGGAAATGTACAACTTTATTTCTCCCAAAGATCACTTCTATTAACTTGGCAAAGATTTTTTAGGAGATATATAAAAATAATGAAAAATAGTAAAATTTAGAAGAAATGTATGACACTGCCCAGGCCAGATCTTGGAAAACTATTCCTCTCAAGTGTAATTGTGCATTTTTTTTATTATAATATTTTTTTCATATATCCAACCTTTCTACGTTACGCTCAATTTCTGTGCAATCTTTTTATCTTTCTATTTTTTTTTTTTTGTAAAATTTGAATAATTTATTTATGCACTAATTTACACGTTAGTTCCGTATTTAATTATTTTCAACATTTGCGTGCTGCTGCAATATATTACATGCATAGCAAACAAAAATGCTATAATATCTTTAGCCCCTATGTGTGTGGTATATAAGTCAGTATGCCATATGGATTTATAACAATAAGTATCTACACGTTTACATGTATCTGTGTGTTTGCATTTATTTATTTTTGTGGTATGCAATAGTGGTATTATGTAATAAAGGCCATGCACACAAACAGACACACACGCACGTACACACAGAGTGGTAATTAATTTTAATTGTTGCGCTTTTTATTGCGCCTGCAGGTATGCAACAAAAATTTATTTATTGATGATGATAGTTACTACACAAAAAAAAGAAGATACAAATGCTAACAACTAAATACAAATAGTGCAGTTTGTTTTTTTTGTATTTATTTTTCATAGAAATTTAATTTTTATGTAAATATTGCGCATTATGCGTGGCAGTCGTTGTGTAAATATGCATAAGCATTTTTTTTATTTTAAATTTATTTAATTTAATTAATTTTTTTTTTTTTTTTTTTGCTTTGTATTAAATTTAAAGTAACTACTCAATTCAATTTATATTTTTCTTCTTTTGTTTGCGTGTATTTTGTAATTTGATAAGCTTTGGCTACTTCTCCGCCGGAATTGCTTTAATTACACTGTTAACTGTTAAATCACAAGCAAAATGCAATATTACAGTATGTGGCAGCATTCGTGTTTGGCAGCCTGTAATTAACCTAAATTGTGTGTGTGTGTGTGTGTGCTTCTTTCCTCCAGCGTATATGTATATGTGGCATGCAAAGGCACAGTCAACGTTGATCCTTTATTAAACATTTAACATATTTATTTATCTAAGTCACTCAGGCACAATTCATTTTAATGCATATAATTTTATTATTACAATACATGTTAGAGTATGCAACTAAAAATGTATACATTTTTACAATTTATAAATTTTGTTACAAAATATTTTGATAGCATAAAAATAAACTAAATAAAATAAAATGTATTAGTTACAAAAGCGATTTGCTTAAAGCTTATAGAAAATATATAATAACAAATTAGGTTTACGTACTATATTTGCAATTATTTTATTTAATATTTTAAATATGAAAGGCATACAAATTTTGTATTCGGTTAAGACGACGTTTTTTTGAGCGCTTTTAATAACAAAAAAAAAAGAAAACACTTTCCCCTTTTACGATCATCATCCGCTTTTGGTAGCCAAAGTGCGATATACATTCATTTGTACTCATTTGTACTCATTTGTACTCATTTGTACTCATTTGTACTCATTTGTACTCATTTGTACTCATTTGAACTCATTTGTACTCATTTGTACTCATTTGTACTCATTTGTACTCATTTGTACTCATTTGTACTCATTTGTACTCATTTGTACTCATTTGTACTCATTTGTACTCATTTGTACTCATTTGTACTCATTCTTTGTACTCATTTGTACTCATTTGTACTCATTTTTGCCCGCCCCCCTAAATAAAAATAAAAAATTAAAAAATAATAAAAAAAAAAATAAAAAACAAAAAAAAAAAAAAATACTCAAATTTGTACTCATTTGTACTCATTTGTTATCAGTATATTTGACTGGTCTGTCCCGGGGGTTTTTTTTTTTAGAAAAAAAAAAATGATTTGTACTCATTTGTACTCTCATTATTTATTTTCGTTATTTCGATTCTTTTGTACTTTCATTGTGTGGTTAAATCGCCAATAGTTGACGATAGTTAAAAGAAGGTTTGTTGTCTGCTTTTTTGCTAAAAATTAATCGAAGTTTTTGACTCGGATTAGAAAATCAATCGAATCGATTTCAGTCGGTTAAGTAATCAATCGATTCAGAGTTTGAATTTGAAAAATTTTTTATTCGGTTGTGTTTATCATGAAAAAGAGAGTGAGAGAGAGAGAGAGAGAGAGAGAGATAGAGTGCGATTCAGGGCATTATGAAGGCACAGAGTTGTTGAAATACTTCATATTATTTTACAAATTCAATATACTCTACACTTTAAAGAATATATAGCGTATATTAATCTAAATTTAACACATTATAATAATAATAAAAAGAAAAAAAAAACTTATTTATGAGTTTTACAATCAACATTCAATGGCATGGAAATATGCATACATATTAGTCTCTCTCATCATGAAAATATAAATTTACATTTTTGTTTAAATTATTTTTGCATTACGCTCAGCAATGTTTGTTTATTACTGATGTACACATATGTGTGTGTGTGTGTATGTGTGTGTTTTTATATGCATTGATGTGTCAGTAGTTACCTGTCTGAAAGCATATCAATATAATATTATATTTGTCTATTTTATCTGCTTATGCATTGTTCATACTTATTGTCTATTTCAATGCATAGAATAATTGTTCATACGCACAGTTGCCCAGTGCTGTCCGTCTGTCTGTATGTCCGTCTGTCCGTCTATATACATTGAAATATTTAGTAGCTATTTGTTTGTTTGTTTATTTACTTGTTTGCATTTGTTATAATCATAATAACCACATCATGTGCTTCTCAGTCAGTCAACCGAAATTGAGTAGTTTTTTTTTCATTTCATTTTATTTTTGTTTTGTTATATTTGTATTCAATAATTATTGTACTCTAATGTAATCAAAATAGTATTTTATTTTGTATACATTTTCTCTAGTTAGCTGACCTGACCTACACTACGTTTGTCTGTCTGTCCGTCTGTCTGTTTATTTGTTAAATATTGTCTGCATGTTTGGTAAAGCTAATAAAGACGTCAAAATATATTTTTGAATATTTGAAGCATTTGTATGCATAAATATTTCACATTATATTCATTTTGTTTTTTGATAAAATATATTATATGTCTAGATTTATATAACACTAGCTGAACCCGGAGTGCTTCGCTAACCCCACTCATGTTAAAATGAAATTAAAAAAAAAAAATAACTAAATAATATTTATGAAATTTCAGAATTTCCCTTGAACACCTCAAAAATATGTTTGAACCATTTTTAAAATATGTCTAGTATAAAGTCTCTAGGTCTACTCATTCCGGTTTCAAGAACCCATTGCGGGTCAGCTTTGCAAAAAATAAAAAAAAAACCTCTTAAATCATCAGTGGCCTAGGTATACTTTGGGGAAGGGATGGCTTGAAGTCAACATTTCCGATACAACCAAAGTTTAGACACAATAATGGGGTCAAATTTTAAAGCTTGGCACAGAATAATAAACATTTTCTTGATAAAAAATTTGTGATAACTTTGTTTGGGGGCTATATGTTATAGTGTGCTGATCCTTATAATATCAGAAGAGTATACATTGGATGATATTAGAAGTGTTTTCACCCCGTTTGAGTAAATACATTCGTAAATAATTACTATTTTGACACAAGAATTAGACAATGGCCGGAAAATTCATACCTTAATAGGTGGCACCTAAGTTTTGATATTGGATGACATTAGAAGTGTTTTTACCCTATTTGCAGTGAATACATCCATAAATATTGACTATTTTCAGGCAAAAAATCGAAAAATAAACGATAAGTTTGTATGGAGACTATATCTTAAAATGGGCGTGGCAATTTGATTTTTAAACTTGAACTGCTTAGGAGTGAGCAAAGCTTAAGATTTGAATTTCAGGTCAAAATCTTTTAAACTGAGTAAGTGAATCGCTTAAATATAGAAGGACGGATGGACGGACAGACAGACCAGACGGACGGATATAGCTCGATCAACTTGTCTCTTCGTGCTGAATTATATACTTTATAGGGTCTACGATGTATCTTTTAATGCGTTAAAAACTTTCTGACCAAAATGAAAATACCCTCCATATTCCAAAAAACATGAAAACATTACAAAGGTTTTTTTTTAAACATTTTCATTTATATAAAATTTGCGTTAAGTCTGTTTGAAAGATAAAAGATTGTTTAAAAAAAGTGGGCGTATGGGTGGGCGTTGTCAAAAATAGTCTCTTATTTTTTTCCAGCTTTTACACTGTTACAGTTTGTAATAATTTCAGGAAGATCAATCTTTAAAAAAAAGTGGACTTAAGTGGATCATGATCAAAAAATAGTCTTTTATTCTCTACAAGGTCCCTGTTACACTCTGTGATAATTTCAGGAAGAGCGTTCCCGGAAAAAGTTCTTCATACAAAACACTTTCTTCCTTCCTCTAGGCTAAGATCCGCGCAGTAACGATTCTTCTATTCAGCGCTTTAGAAATCTTCTCATATATCTGTACTGAAAGAAACATAATAGAGATAAATGAGTACCAAATGCAATGAATAAATACAATAAGAAATTTATCACGATTCAAATTAAAGCTACGCTTTCATAAAAAAAAAAAAATTTCATTTATCTTGCTAAATTATTTTTTTAACAAATAAGATAACAAAAAAAACAGCTCCCTTTCAATTAAACAAACTAATTGTATTCCAATTTCATTTTAATTATTTTATTGCATGCCTAATCAACAACAACAAATTCATTTCGTGGTTGACACTAAATAAATTAAAAATGAATAAAGATACGCAAGACAAGAAAAAGAAATTTAAGAAAGTAAGGGGCGCGCTAAAAAAATGTGTCTATTTGAAATTAAGTTAAGCAAAATGATAAGAAATGCGACGAAATTTTGGGATAACTTATTTCGTTAAGTTTCGTTACGTTTTTTGTATCTGAAGCAAACGCGTTGAAAGTAGATAAAAAGAAAATAGAAGAATATTTAAGAAAATGCGAATAGCTCGTTAGCATTTTATGTAGAAATTAAGAACCTAACACGACGACCTTTTTTTTTTTTTTGACTGCTAAAATGTGGTGAAAGTATTTAAAAAAAAAAAAAACAAAACAAAACATTTTGTTTAGTTGTTGCATTTACAGGAAATAATAATGAAGATACAAATGAAATGAATACCAAAAAAAAGCAACAAAATGACAACACTTTTATTTGCGGCCTAAATGTGCGGGGCGTGGCATAAAGAAAATATTTAATAGAAAGAAAAAAAAAATAATACATACACACACACACAAACACTGAAAGTGAAAGAAATATCCGCAGGCAATGCTTAAACATTATCCTTGACTTTTGTTACTGTTGCCGTTGGCGGCACCTTTTGCGGGTATCCTTAATGTGCGCGCGGGCGTATTGCCAACAAAAAATTTTTTAGTTGTTATTGTTGTTGTTTTTCATCTTTTTTTTTGCTGCAGCATATTTGGCAAGTTTTCGTTTTCTTCCTTTTGGAAAAAACAAAAAGTTTTTGAGTAAATGTCTTTGTCAGGTGTACAGTATATGCTGCGAAAGTATAACTTTGTTTTCTTTATTTTTGTTTATAATGTCTGTCTGTCTGCCAGTCTTTGTGTTTTTCTGCCTTTTACAGTTTTATTACTTTGTCGCAAAAAAAAAAAAAAAAAAAAAAGTTAAGGCATATTTTTCAGTTTAAAGTTGTAATCGTGCGCGAAAAAATGCTTTTGTAAAAATTTTCTTGTTAAATTTACCTTTCATTGGCTTCAAGCTTTTTAGCTGTTGAGGTTTTTTTTTAAGATATTTATAGTAAGAAAATGAGAATTCTTTTATGTTTTAAAAGTTTTAACATTTGGCTTGAAGGCTAATGTTTTTCTTTGCTTGTGTTTATTTAAACACTTGAATTATTTAAATATTGCCGCCTTGAACTGCTGCTTTTTGCAAAAAAAAAAAAAAAAAAAACATAAAAACTTTTCTTAAAAATTTGAATAAAAATAATAAAGTTTTTTTTTTTTTTAAATGTGTCTTGACTTAAGCAAAGCAGTTACTTAAGTATTTTATAATATTTATAATAAAAATAAAAAAAATGTATTCCATGCATTTATATTACAAATAAATTTTTTGCTGTCTCATAATAAATATTTAGCTGCTTAACTTAGCTTTAATTTGATTTGTTTTGATTTACAATCTTAGAGTTATTTATTTAGTAAAGCAAAAAAAGGAAATAAAATAAAATTACAATTTGCAATTCAGAAAATGACAGAAAATGGCATAAAGTTGATTACAAGTATCTTTTGTTTAGCATTAATGAAAATGAAGCTCATTAAAATGCAACGAAATATCGCTTATCTGAAATTAAAGAACATAAATAGAAGCACACACACACACATACACATACATAACTATGTGTATTTGCAAACGAATTAAAGATAATCAAAATGAAAGCAAAAACAAATGGCGTAAACGCTATTTTGTATTTATTGTACAAGACGACTGCCTGACTGCCTGACTGTGTATTAGTTTCACTCATGCTACACACACATACATACATATATGTGTAGTATATGTGTCAATATTAAACAGAGTGCTAACTAACAAATTACAAAATAAATACAAGTACAAGTAGCATACTATAGATACATAGATACATATGTATCTATTTGTATGCTTAGATATGTATCTGCATGTTTGTTTGTTTGTTTGTATATAAAAATAGCAATGAAAGTAGCAAACGATAAAAGCAAAAAGCTATAAAAAAGTGCGTCGCTGTAATTGGTTTGAGAGCGCATATATATGTATACGAGTATGTATGTAAGTTTAATAATAATAAAATAATATAGCTGCATTGTATATAAATTGTTGATTGTATGTTCTAAAGAGTGCGAAGTTTGCACTTTGTAGCCTAAACTTAATCAATAATCAATAAAAAAAAAATAAAAAAATAAATATTCAAACTAGCAAACCAATCGAAAGTTATAGTTTCTTTTGATTTTTTTATGTAATCACTTAAAAAAAAACAAAAAAACAAGAAAAAAAAACATAAATTCAGCTACGCGTTCATCGTAAAGCTTACGTATGATCATGTTTTTTTTTACAAAGTTTATTAAATACGTTCATAAATGCTAACTTTTTTCATATAAAACAAGAAAAAAAGTTAAGTTCAGTAGAACCAAAGCTTAAATACCCGTCACACGAATCTTTTAAAAGAGCTTATGTATTATCATCAGTGGTCACCCAAGTTTACACACAATTTTGGGTTAAAAATACAAATATGTATAACAACAATTTTCTCGAAAGTATCTAAAAATGAGCGGAATGTTTGTATGGAAGCCACACCTATAAAAATAGGCGTCGCACCATGACATTGGAAGACATAGGAAGAGTTTTTACTCAATTTGGAGTAAATACATGAGTAAATAATAAACATTTTCATACAAAAATTGGAAAATTGGCGGAAAGTTTGTATGGGGGCTACACCGAAAAATGGGCGTGGCATCTTGGTTTGACATTGGATGACAAAATAAGTGTTTTTACCCAATTGGGAAGCGAATACATTCATAAAAAATTAGTATTTTTATACAAAAAATTGAAAAAAACGGTAAATTTTGGGGCAAGGGTTCTTGAACTTAACATAGTCGTTGTCGAAAAAAGCTTAAGTTCCAAATTTCAGCTTAATATCTTTATATCGTCAACAAAAAAGATGCATAGAAATATACAGACGGACGGACGGACGGACAGATGGACAGATAGACGGGCGGACGGACGGACGGACGGACGGACGGACGGACGGACAGACGGACAGACAGACAGCTGGACATGGCTGATCGATTCGTCTCGTCTAGCTGATACGACGTCTCCTTCAATGCGTTACAAACTTTCAGACAAACTGAATATACCCTTCACACTATGTGTGGCGGGTATAAAAAAGGTTGGTGAAGAGCGCAAAGACGTGGAATTAAGGAAAGAAAGGGCCAAAGAAAAGTTTAAGCTTCGAATTTCAATTCAATATCGTTTGAATTGAGCGAATATAGCATATAGGCAGACAGACAGAAGAACGAACGGATGAAAGAATGTACAGACAACTAGACAGACGGACATGGCTAGATCGAGTTTCCCTCGTCAAGCTGATCAGTAATATATATAAAAGTATGTATATACTTGAAGAAGTCTACGATGCCTCCTTTAAAAAAAAAAACAGACTTGAAAAAAAAAAAAAATATTATTCAACATCAACTAACCTGTGGATGATTATCGTTATCATGTCTAATTTTGACAGTACCAACGATTTTTTAAAGGGACTTTCGCTTGAAAACTCCTTTTGCTAATTCATCCAAAGCTTCTGTGTAAATTAAAAATTATGTCCTGGTAACGTTTTGTGTCTTGCCCACAGTTACCGGTAGTCCCATTAAAAGAGATTTATTCTCAACCTTTGTCTTCAACCGTTCAATAACTTCATCAGAAAATGAAGTAATTGCACGGCAACGTATTTGAGTATTGGCAAAAAGTATGATTTTTGAGTTGCAGTGCGATTAGCGAGTGAGATTTAAAACTCGCAGTGACTGCAAACTGTGACAAACAATCAGCGCTTACTGAACAGTTTCACTGTTCGCCAAATGGTATACACAAAATCGCCGATAACTGAACATGTTCACTGATTATCAAGAAAATAGCAAATTATTACATTCAGTTGCTGTGCGACATTGTGATTTTTAAATCACTGTGATAAAATCACCGAAAGTGATTGTTTTTAAATCACTGTGATAAAATCACCGAAAGTGATTGTTTTGCAAACTCTGGCTAAAATATCTTTTGGATTAGAAGTGTTCGGAGGGGTTTCAAATAGTTTTGATTATTTGTTATGGTCATCATAAAGCCAAACGATTTTGTTGTGCAAATGAAAAAAAAAAAAAAAAAAAAAAAAAAAAAAAAAAAAAAAAAAAAAAAAAAAAAACAATTTTGAATATTTTTAGGATCTAGAGAAAAGTATGCGTAAACTGCTGGGTCTGCTGTTTTTTTTTTCAGTTAAATAAAAAATGTTGCTCTAAAGAATTTTTAAAAGAACTCATAACAGTTCCCAGAAGCCTGCTTTTCAACTTAAATAAAGAAGCGTTAAATTGTAACAGATTTATTTTGTTACCAAAAAAAAAAAAAAAAGGAAACCCAGACGAAAATTAACTCACCTCGTCGAGTTGGCTTTAAATGGTTACTATATAAACTTTATGAGATCTACGCTATCTTAAATAACATTGCGAGTCTGCTCATTAAACTTACATAAAAAGAAAGAGACTGAAAAAGTCATTGAAAGTAAAAGCGACAATTTTGCGCGACATTAAGAGGATATGTCGCCAAATCGAAAAAAACCAAAACAAGTAAAAAATAAATCCAATAAACAAGTGTACTGTCTGCGACCACGCCCACAGATAAAGTTGCACACACACACGTTTGTGACAGCATAAAATTCAATGCAACAAAAAAAAAAATATTTGCAAATAGCAAAAGTCTGCGTAACGAGGAACACAAGTTCAAAATAATCATATAACAATGTCAATAAATGAAACACAAAAGATACAAAAGGCAATGTAATGAATAGCAGCAAGGACAATACGCTGCCTTCGTCCGTCTGTCTGTTAAGCGGTAAAATTGCATAATATTAAAACTAAACTTATGGCTGAGTGTATACGATAAAAAAAAATAAGAAGCGCCAAGTAAAGTAATATAAAACAACAACAACAATGAAAACAATAAAAAGCGTATGAGAGAGTCAAGCTTATTAAAATAGTAAAAGAAAAAAAAAAATATTCAAACACGTACAAAAGCGTATTTCGTATTTCGGACACAAAAGGCAAAAGAAAGAAACGCATATCCTTTGCAGGCAGCAGCAGCGCCTACTTGTATTGCCAACTCATAGTAAGCCCAGTTAACTGCAAAATATAATCCTGCGTATGCGACAAGCGGCAGTAACAACAGAAAAAGCAACGATATAAATTGCTGCTCGTATAAGGATATTCCGACAATATGCTGGTCTATTGTCCTGCAGAAAATTAAAAGCAAAAAAATGAAAAAAAAAAAAAAGCGAAAGCAGAAAACGTACAGAAAATAGAGTGCGGCTTCAAGAAAAATTGTACGAAATTAGATTTTGGCCTAAGTGTAGCAAGAAGGACTTCAATGCATGAAATCCTGTCTTAGGCTATTAACAGGCAGATTACGCTAAAAACGTAACAAAAAAAAAAAAATGGAATAAAAATAAAAGATAGAAAAAAAATTGTATTCTGCTATTCTATATAATAGAATAAAACTTTAGTTGAACATAAAGAATCTAATGAAAAGCATATAAGCGCAGAGAGAGAGAGAGAGAGAGAGAGAGAGAGCATGCATATAATATGCGTAACATGGCGTATACGTATTGTGAATTATTTTTATATAGAAAAGTACGCACATATGTATCTGTCTGTCTGTCCGTCTGTCTGATTGTCTGTGTATTGCGTATAACATACAATCTGTTTTTAGTTGCTAACACTTGGACAGATTTTGAGGATTAACAGCAACAACAGCAACAACAACAACAACAGCAGCAATACAATAATGTTTCTTTTCTTTTTTTTTTTGAGCTATAATTCTAGCTTTTTTTTTTTTTCACACTAAAAGATCACACACACATGAAACGGATTTTGGTATTTTAACTTAACAGCAGCAGCAGTAGTTGTATAGTTCCTTCGCACCCACAAACGCAGCATGAAGTTAATTCCTTTTTCAATGGTACTCGTCGCCATGTCCTTGTATAGTACTGCTTCCTGTTTGTTTGCTTACAATGAACAACTAAATTGCATTTGTTATTGGATTTCCGGAGTTTTTTTTTTTTTTTTTTTTATAGCTTGTGTCGCCAACATATATCTTGGTTGAATTTCATATATAAATATTTTTATAGCACCATTGCAAAAGATATTTATCTGATAATATTTTTTTTTTGTGTTTATTAAAAACTTTGACTTTTAGTAAAAAAAAAAATTTGTCTTAAAAGATATTTAGATACTTATTACATACCAAATTTAACAAACTTTGTTTATATGTGTACATATATGCTTAGCAATAATCACCTGAGCTGTGCTAACTAGGCTAAAATTAATTTTGTTCAAACAGACAGACAGACGGACTGACGGACAGACAGTTGGACAGCAGCACATAGCTTCAATATTTAGTTTTGTCTGGTTTTGTGAAAAGCAAAAGAGATTTGCTCATTGTCATGATTTTAACGTAGCCAAAACTGGAACAATACAACAAAACAACAAAAACATGTTCTATCTGTCAATATTGTGCTTAGTATTATGCTTCTATGTATCTATTTGCAAGGATGCTGGTTGGTGTTGCTGTTTAAAATGTCCTTTAGCGCTTTTAATTGTCATTTGCACCTAAAATTTTAGACTTTTTAGCCTAATGTTGCATGGTGCATGCATATATTGTGTTAACTAAATGAAATAGCTACGTGCAATTGAGCATTTGGATTTGAAATTTTTGTTAACACTGAGCGAATCTTTGGGTTTGAATGGGTGCAAAAGCTTAACTTGGGCTTGGTGAATATTGACTTATTTTTTTGTCGCAGTTGGATTAGCGATTGCGACTTTAAAATCACAGTGACTGCAAACAGTGATAAAATCACAGTTCGCGAAAAAAAATCAGCGATTACTAAAACAGGCTCACTGTTTGCGGAAAGACAAAATACACAAAATCGCAGGAAATTGAACTTTAAAATCGCAAATCACTAATTTCAGTCGCAGTGTGACGTTGCGATTTTGAAATCACTGTGAAAAAAATCACCGTTCATGATTTTTTTGAAGTCCGAAAAAAGCTGGAAATGTAAAAATCTTTTTTAAAACTTAGCAAAAAAAAATTAACAACAGATAGACATGACTAATACTTCAAAATAAAAACTTTCCGACAAACTGATTAAATTCGCTGACATTAGATGTGATGTGTATAAAAATTCTGATTCTTTTAACTTTTGAGTGCACACTAAGACTTAAGAACATAAAAATGAGCCGATGTAAATCAAATGTTAAAATACTTTAAGCTCCCAATCAGTCAAGAGAGCATTAAAATAGAGCTGAAGCAATAAAAATATTTAAAGTAGTTTGAGCTCTCAGCTAGACTAAAGATCATTTAAATGAGTCGCAGTAATTGCAATTTTTAGTTTAACGATCATTTAAATCATAAAATCATCAGCCTGACTTAGAGAGCGTTTAAATGAGTCGGAGCATGGTGTTAGTATACAAGGTGATGTTAAACGCTTAATTTCTCTCAATATATCGTGTACCAATGCTAGACATATTTAAAGATAAAAACGAAAAGCAAAACGAAGCGAAGCAAATACAATAAATATAGCTCTAATTCCTTCGCACTCGCGAGTCTAAATAAAAAACCGAGTATTCTTCGTACTTATGCACTCTTTTACGCTTGCATTGCATGGTACCAACGTTTCGCTTGACATCACCTTTTATAATTGCAACATGAGCCGGAGTAGTACAAATATTTTAAAAGAGCTGGAATTATAAAAATGATATAATATTTTGCGCTCTCAGCCAATCAAGAGGATTATTTAAATGTTAAAAATAGCCGAAGCAAATTTTTAAATTTTTTTCATGACATAATGTTGTAATTTGGTAATAAAAAATGTTCCCAAATGCCATTCTAGCTTTGTACTTTTAAGTGTACTAACTAATTTTCTTATCAAAACTATGTGCTTTCCAGAGTATTGTTAGTTTTTTTTATTTATTTTTATTTTTTTTTGCAGTGTGTCATTAGTTTTGTACGCTGGCCAAACGCAAATGTGACATGTTTGCGCTTGGGACGAACGTTTTATTTGTCTTTGACACAAATTGTGGGCGTGTTGTATTAAAACGAATGCGAATAAATGTTTAGAAACAGGAAACAAAGGCAGACAACGTGACAACTTAAATAAATGTGAAAGCTTTCATGCATACAAACACACACACACACACACACACAGATACACATTTGTATAATGACAACAATGCTGTTGTTTAAGTCGTTTTCATTATTTCTTATGTGCTATGCTGTAGTGTATTTTAGAGTGTGTGTGTGTGTGTGTGTGTCTGGTGTGCACATTAATCGATTAAATTAAAGCATTTCATTAATGCTTACGAAAAACTGTTGCACGTTTTGAAATTGATACGAGTACACAATAAACAAGTGTCTACTTGGCTGCATAAATGTTTTACTTTTTTTAAGGTGTTGGTCAACAGCAACAACAACAATAATAATAATAATAATAATGTAAGCGTGTATGTAATATAGAAATTCTCTTATGCACTTAAGAGCACTTTAGTCCAAACTAAAAAAGTGCTGGGCTAAACAGTTTTTCAAACAAAAACAGATACGCATGTATGTGTTTTTTTTTTTTTTTATTATTATTATCCTTTTACTCTAGACGCTTTTATACTAAATTTACTTTGTGTATTTGTTATCATTTTTATATGCGTTCGCGTTTGGTTAAGTACATTTTTTTCGTTTCAATTAAAACCAAAAAAAAATAGTACCACAAAAAAAGTCCTTAACACATGTAATACACGTTTGTCGATTAGCATATCAATATGCAAAGCAAGTGATGCTCAAACTAACAAAAAAAATTAATATATATTTACAAACATAAAGCAAGACAGCATACAGACAGACAGACATAAAGGCAGCACTTGAATATGTTGAAGTGCTCAACTCGAGCATTTCCGCTTGCCAGGACAAAGCGTTGTACAAACAACAACAACGCCAACGCTAACGCAAAAATGGCAAAAGTGACACATCGTTATGTGGTTGATAAACATACACAAGGACATAGATAGATACTTTTCATACGCAGCTACGTAGAGCACATTGGCAGCTACCGCACCTAAAACTAAAAAAAAAAAAAAAAAAAGGATGCAGTTGTGTAGCTTAGGCAGCTATAGAAATGCTAACATGTAGTCAAGTACTGCTCCATATAAAATGGTTATTCTCCTTTTCGTCGTCGATGTTGTTGTTGGCTAACTTAATGAAATGAGCGGATTCAATAGTTTGCTTTTGCATATTCATCGTTGTCAAAAGCGACAGCTTTGCACAGCAGACTCATACACACACAGAGACAGACAGACACATATCCTCTACTTCCATATCCGTTTCCGTATTTTCTTAACACTGTTGCTGTTGAGTTTAATATTTTTCTATTTTTTTTTGTCCTGCGTCGTTTATGCTTTTTTGCTATTTTTATGCGCAATTTTGTTGACAACAGCAGCCGACAGCATACAACAGCAACAGAATACACTCACATTTGCTATCAAATAAACACACACACACATACACACAAGTACAGCATAGCGGCATAATATGATATTATATTACTTATACCATTGTCGTTCTGTGCGTTTAAGTGTGTGTTTATGCTGCACATACACATTCTGTAAACTTTTACTACTCTTATTGACTGACTCCATGCTTTACGTTTTTCTATGTTTTTTTATACACTTTAAATATTTAAAAAAAAGGTTTTTATACACTTAAATATTTAAAAAAAAAATATAAATTGTTTGTTGTTGTCGTTGTAACGCAGTGATGCTGCTTTTAAATAGATTTATACGACGAAAAACATAAATAATTTTATTTTTATTGAAAAAATAATGTTTTTATGGGGCACTAAAAAAAGGGGGGCCTTTTTTCAAATTAAAACTAAACCTTCCCAAAAAAAAATAAAAAAAAAAAATTTAAAAATTTATTATTTTAAAAAAATAGCAACAAACAGACGGAAAAACACGGAGAAAAAAGGAAAAGACAATAAATCTGTTTCAAAAATAACATAAAAGTCTCCCCCTTTCTCTTAATTTTTTTAAAATTAAAAAAAATAAATTTGGTAGTAATTTTATATTTTCAATTTGCATTTTTGGGAAGGAAAAATATGTCCAAAATAAAACAAAAATTTGATGTCGCTCTAATGTTTGTTTAAAAAATATATTGAAATATTAGGAAGATAACAAAAAAATTATTTATACAAAAAGATAAAAAAATTTGGGATGTATCTAAAAACGTATAGGGTCCTTCCCAAATTATCTAAATGCATTCGCATGACGTGTGCAAATGTTTGCTTTGCGCATTGACGGATGCAAATATTCGCATTGACGGATGCAAATATTCGCATTGACGGATGCAAATATTCGCATTGTCGGATGCAAATATTCGCAATGACGGATGGAAATGTTCGCATGACGGATGCAAATATTCGCATGACGGATGCAAATATTCGCATGACGGATGCAAATATTCGCATGACGGATGCAAATATTCGCATGACGGATGCAAATATTCGCATGACGGATGCAAATATTCGCATGACGGATGCAAATATTCGCATGACGGATGCAAATATTCGCATGACGGATGCAAATATTCGCATTGACGGATGCAAATGTTCGCATTGACGGATGCAAATGTTCGCATGACGGATGCAAATGTTCGCATGACGGATGCAAATATTCGCATTGACGGATGCAAATGTTCGCATGACGGATGCAAATATTCGCATGACGGATGCAAATATTCGCATTGACGGATGCAAATATTCGCATGACGGATGCAAATGTTCGCATGACGGATGCAAATATTCGCAAATGTTTGACGGATGCAAATATTCGCATTGACGGATGCAAATATTCGCATTGACGGATGCAAATATTTGCAATGACGGATGCAAATATTCGCATGACGGATGCAAAATATTCGCATGACGGACGCAAATATTCGCATGACGGATGCAAATATTCGCATTGAGCAGACGGATGCAAATGTTCGCATGACAATGTTCCATTAGGATTCATTTAAGATTAAAAACGCATGGGTGCAAATGTTCGATGACGGATGTAAATTGCATGTCATGCATAATAAAGACGGATGCAATTATCCTGCATATAATGTTGGTATAAGCCATACAATAGTTATGTATAGAATAGTAATGTATGAAAACTTTTATTCAAAACAGAGAGCTCGACTTGAACGCATCAAAATAATAATTATCGTAAATCAATAAATCTAAAATATCAAATTTCTATATTTGAAATTCATTTCACATGAAAAGGGTGTAAACATTTCGTATATAACGGAAACAAAAATTCATTTAAGGTTAGTTTATTTATAAATTTTTGTTGTCTGTTTTCATATGTTTGTTTGTTTGTAAATGACTTAATGGTGTGTAAATTCTTTTACCGCACACAAACACACACACGCACGCATAACTAAAATATATTTGTAGCAGCTGACAGCGCATGAGGCTGTAAATTCTTGTATATAGAAACAAAAATTCATTTATTTATTTTTTTTTTTTTTTTTGTTTGACTTTTTTTCCACAATTTTATTTACTATTTTCATTTTGTGGTATAAGAAAATTAATTTCTTGTAAACGTTGCCATGGCATAATCGTATGCATATATTTGGCCTGCCTTTTTACAATTACTTGTGTATCTTTACATACTATATAAATTACAAAAATTTAATATGGCTAAATAAAGTTAAATTGAATTATTTTTTAAAATTATTTTTAAGGCTTTAATGAATGTTTTGTTTTGTAATAATTATTTTGTACTTTTAGCTGCTGAAAACTTAAGAAACCATTAAATTTCTTTAAATAAAAATGTTGCAATTAAAATTGAAAATAATTTCATTTAATTGAGTTTAACTTAAGCTGTCAATTTTTGATAATAATAATACTAATATCAAAGTTTGTAATTAAAACATTCTATCTCGAATAATTGGCATACCTTTTCTTTTATTTTTTTATAATTAAAAATTCAACATCAATCATAAAATAAAATCAAGATAAACAATAAAAGATACACAATAGAAGATACTAAATAAATTTAGCTACAATATAAATATATATATATATATATATATATTCGATTCACATGCATTATTAGTGAGCGTGAAAAATTGATAATTGAGTTGTATAAAAGATACAAATATGAACAACTGAAAATGCCAAATAGAATTCAATTTTCTGAAAAGCAAACTAACAAATATATACAATGACAGGCATTAACTTACATTGACAGTGAAATGCATGCAATCTGGTGGTAAAATGAATGCACTAAAACAGCAAAAAACAACAACTACAATGTATAACTGAACAACTTTCTACAACAACAATAAAAACTTTTGCCACACACATAGTATAAGATTATACTATATACTTTTGCGCTAGAATAATAGATACAAGCTGTATGCGAGTACGAGTATGTGTAGCTTACGTTCAGATAGCAAAACCAAAACCAAAATTGACAAGCCTCAGCTGTGTGTATAGATGAAAAGGAAGCGCTGTTGTGTAGTGTGTATATGTGTACAGCACAATCAGATAGACAGACAGACAGACAGACAGACATACTGACTGGCAGGCAGCTGCCGCAGTAACCAAAACTTCATAGAGTAAATGTGCATCCAAGTGATAAAAAAAAAAAAAAAAAAAAAAATTGTATCTGCTGTAAGAATTTTTACTATTATTTTTTTTTTTTTTTTTTTTTTTTTTGCACAAGTTTGTATTGCAAATAAATTTACCATTAAAACGAGTTATTTACACGCTGTCCTTAGTTGAGATTTTCTGTGCTTACTACTACTCGTATCAGACTTACTCACTTACTCAATTTCATTTAAAATTCTCTTATGGCAAAATCCAAAAACTCTTGGACGCATATAAAACAATGCTCAAGTGATGTGCAGCAGCAGCAAAGTATCTACTCGAACTTTTTGTTGAATTTTTTACTGAATTCAGGTGCATTTCGTATTCGGCATACAATAAGTTGTCGATCTGTCGATAACAAAGCGAAAATTTACGATGTACAAACATTGAAATTGCCATTGACATTATTGTAGAATATGGAATCGTAGTTGTAGTTGTGGTAGTAGCATTTTGAAGTAAATGAAGTAACAAACAAAAGAATAAAATAAGGAAGAAGAAGTAAGTTCTCAAAGTGTATCTGTATCTGTACATGAGAAAAGTATCTACTGCATGTTACGTTGCCTTTGGACTTATTTATTGTTGTTGTTTTTGTTGTGAATACGTTTTTGGTTTTGTACAAAAGTTTGTGCTACATTGTAAGAAAAATAAATATTTTGTAGTTGCATTAACTTAAGAAACTTTTGTAAGCTAATCAGTTGACTTGAAATGATGTTTGTTATTTTTATAGAGAAAAGAAAAATGTTTTAAAAATATGCTTATGTATTTTTGAGATTTGAGTAACCTTTTTCTAAAGAGTCTAGCCGTGTAAGCATGGGAACTACTCCCAGCAATAATTTATAATCTTAAAATGAGATTTGATAGCTTTTGGGCTGAACTTTTCAGCTTTTCTTGATATTGGCGATATTCACGACTATATAGCGGCAAACGTGATTTTAGTTCTTAGAGAATTTATAAAACATTTTGAAAAGAATTTCAATTTTTTTCGAACGAATATTTACATTTGAGAATTTTTTGGAATTTTTTTCGATGAAAATTCTACAAAATTTTTTTTGTTCAAGATTTTAAAATATTTTTTTTTTTCTGTTCTTGGTCGTGAATACCCTTAATTTTTTTATAAATTCTAGTTTATGCAAGAAAGGTGGAGTGAGATTTTTTTCAGATTTTTAAATATTGTGGAAGCTATTTAAAAAATTATTAAACCTTTTTTACTTAAAATTCAAGTAAATTTAGGCAGTGTAGTTTGCCATCTATTGGCTATAGGGTCGCCACTGTTGCGCCATCTGTGGACCAATAAAGTATTTTTAAATGGAATGAGCGGATTCCACTTGTGCACAACGCTGTACGACTCTTTTCTAATAAGGGCGTTTCGCTTGCTCTTTCGGGTCTTTTTCGTTTCGAATCTGCTTTTTCTGTACAAAGCATTTCCTTCCAGCGTCACTAAAATATGTTGAGGCTAGTATGAAAACATAGAAAAATCACTAAAAAATACCTGTGTTTTTTGATTGCAGCGAGATAACAAATTGTTGAGTTTAGTATAAAAACGTTTAAAAATTGTTAAATGGTAGAAGTCGAAAATCGACTTTATGTGTGTACCTAATGTGTCTATTGTATTATTTTAGTGGTTTATAACAATACTTGCATTGTTGCCTTTCAAATGAAACCGGTTTGGACAGTCATCGGTTGCATGGTTTCAAAGTGCATAGTTGACATAGAAACAATTTTACTTTTTTATACTTACTATTTTATTTAAAAGTAAAACACAAAAATATTACCCATTAATTTTTTACAGTGTATTCGGCACAATTTAAATAGTATCTTTTATGCCTGCTTCCGTGTAAAAGTGTGAAAAATTGAAACACTGCATTTTCCGCATATTGACAATAAATTTTCAATGTTTCAAAAAAAAAAAAAAAGGGAAAAAAAATTTGAAAAATAAATAAAAAATTGAAAAAGATTTGCTGCATAGTGTCAATATGCTATAGACTGAGAAAGTATAGTATTGGTATACCTAGTCCAGATCACAGCACCAAAGAGAAAAACACTCACATTCATTTATACATTTAAGCCGAAATAAATAACCAAACACAAGCCGTAATGCAGCAGCATACAGTCTGCTAAGTGGCTTTTCCCCAAAAAAAAAAAAAAAAAAAAATGTTGCCACTGTGTTGCTTTGCTGCGGTGGTTACCATTTAAATGTCAACCATAAATTGTGATGATTTTTCCATGCAGCATAACACAAAAAGGCAAGCATATACATAGACTCTAAGGATACTACCAAATACATACATGAACCAATTTGTGCCGCTTGCTTTTGTAAATATATGTAAAGGGCAATGTTCCCTGTTGCGTTGCTTTAGCTGTGGCCTTTTGGCTTTAGTTTTGTCGAGAAATAAGGAAGAAGAAAAAGAAAATACTAAAATAAACGATGAAATAGAAAGATAGAAAAAAATATTATTGCAAAAATCTTTGAACTATGAAAAATTGATATTAGCTAAAAATACTTTTAGTCCTCTTCAGTGAATATGAATGCACACACACACACACACACGGGATAACTTGAAACTTGTCTATTATATTTGTGCGTTGTGCACACAAAAAATAAAAAATAAAAAAGATATCTCCACATACGAGGAGCATAACTTTAGATTGCTACTTGACAATATTTTGTCAATTTTCATTTTATTTTTTGGTTCTTTTGTCATCGGTTCGGTTCAGCTCAGCTCAGTTCTTTACTATCCCACGACTCGTATTAGTATGTGTTGTATCCCTTAGGACAATTCTATTTAGCAGTTTGTCCTTTTGTGGCGGCATTTTATCTATCTGCTTATTTTAGATCTGCTGCTGCTGCTGATTTCATTTCATTTGCTCTGACTTAGTTTTATTTAATAAAGCAATTTGTACACGGCTGACATAAGTTATTGTTTGCTTACACTTTTCCACTCACTCATCGCAGGATGAGTACTTGACGCACACAAGTACAGGACAGGACAGGACAGGACAGGACAGGACCTACCTACTTACAAGTCGTTGAGTGTCATTTTAGTTATTTCAGCGTTAATTGCTTACATATGTCCATGCGTAATTTTACTCGTAAATATGTCAGACATTTAAGTTATTTCATTTGTAAGTACTACGCTAATTAATGGCTTTAATAAGGCAACGCGGTATTTTAATTCAGTTCATATAATTAATGCTAAATGATATAGTAGGTACCTAATATAATTTTCATTAGATTGTTATGCATTAATTTTTCGTATATTTTTTGTGTGTGTGTATATATTTCTCTTGGTTTTGAATGTATTTAAGTCAGAGTTTAAGAAATTTTTGGTTGTTTAAATTTTATTATAAACAGTGCGTATGAGTAATTTAGTTGAGATTCGTTTAAGACAGAAACACTGTTTTAAAAAGGAAACGTTTTCAAATTATTATGTAAAAAGTTTGTTTCATATTTGAAAACTTTTTTCTTTTGAAATTTGAAAATGCTCGTTATAACGAACCGAAGCTCATAGTAGTCATATGACTCTGATAGTTCATGTTTCGTGGTTGATAAAGTTTCGAAAAACGATGGGTGGGGCGAAATGGTCCGCTATAACTCCACTATATTGTAGTTCATATAAGATGTATAAGCATATAGGACATCGCTAGATCGACTCGCCTCGTCGAAAAAAAGTACAAAAATGACAAACTTTTATGTACTTTTTTTATACCTTTCACATAGTGTAAACTGTATATTCAGTTTGTCCGAAAGTTTGCAACGTATTAAAGGAGGCATCGGAGACCCCATAAAGTATATATATTATTGATCAGCTCGATGAGACGAATCGATCTAGCCATGTCCGCCGTCTGTCCGTCTGTTTGTCTGTCTGTCTGTCCGTCTGTCTGTTGCGATGTATTTTACTCAGAATGTTTTTAAGATATTGATATGAAATTTTAAACTTAAGCTTTTTGTGGTCCTAGTTACTTTTTATGTCAGAATAAAGGTGCCACGCCCATTTTCAGGTATAGCCCCCATACAAACCATACCGCCCATTTTGAATTTTTGTATGAAAATAGGTTTTATTATGAATATATTCACCCAATGGGTGAAAACACCTATGCACATCACACGCCTATTTCAGGAGCCCAACAAACTACGCCCATTTTCGAATTTTTGTATGAACATTTTTTTTTAATGAATTCAATTAAAATTTAGTAAAATCAACTCCAATGTCCGCCTTAGTGAACACTATTGATATGGTAAGGATCGGGCTAATATAACATAAAGCCTCCATACAAATTTGACCAAATCTTTCGTGAAATTTAATCTAAGCCCCTAGTGAACATATAAACTATTGAAAGTGTTGTGTAACGGGTATTTCAGCTTTGGTTCCACCGAAGTTAATGTTTTTTCTTGTTCTTACTTTATATTGATTACAGTGAGATTAATGATCTTTGTCAAGGCTGACATAAAAACATAAAAAGCACTAAAAAATACCGCTGCTCTTGTCACTTCAATACTTGCGAGTAATGCAAAAGGAACAATTTTTGTATGGAAAAGTGGACCGAATGTATCGATATGCATTTTTTTATTAGCTTTGAATAATCCCGGCATTAATGCCTGACAAATGAAACCGGTTTGGAATACATCGGTTGTATGGTTTCAAAGTCCAGAGCGGTCATAGAAACATTTTTTTTATTTTATATAAATTTTAAGGTTTCTTTGTGTTTCATAATTATTTAATTTAAATTAAAAAACTTTTTGCATTTAATAAAACGGGATTTAAAATATACATATGACTTTGAGTTCTACTTTTTTCTTTTCTCATTCGTTCATCCAACCAATTTTGCACATCTTTGAAATGGACCATCTGTAGCACAGTAAAATCATGTTGCTTCGATTGGATCAAGTGTTAATCTTAACAAGAAATAAACCCTTTTCTAATATTGCCGAGTCAAATGGAGACAAAAAGTTTACAATTGCAAAAGTACCGTTATCATCAATCAAAATTTCGCGCAATGCTACCACTTAACGTCTCAAGCTGCAACAATTTGTTGTATATGTGTGCATGCATGTATTCGTATGTCTTTACCGTTGTCGTCATATGTCATTTCTACTGTGAAACCCTTTTAACCCAAAGCAATTAAGAACATTTGTGTCCACAAATCAAAGTAGCGAACAGCACAAACAAGCCACAAAAAAAAAAAAAAAAAAAAAGAATAAAAAGGAAAGGAAAACATAGCAAATCTTCTTTAAATTTAGGATGACTCTTGAAAAATCACGCGCAAACGATCAAGTCAATTAGTTTGCCGCAACATTCAATAGCATACTTTGCGGCGTGTTGAAAAGCTTGCAGCAGCAGCAGCAGTAGCAGCATCATGCATCTATGCTACTCATATATCCTTGCAATTCAGTTTTTATCCTTTTTTTTTTTTTTTGTTTCTGTTTGTGTCAGTTTATTCCTGCAAAGCTTCCGCTTGTTGTTGAAACTTGGTTGTTGGCGCGTTTTATATATGAATGTCCGTCTGTCTGTCTGTATGTCTATCATTTGGTTTGTTTGTTGAATTTTTTCTGTATTACGTTTTTTGTTTTGTTTTGCTAGAACATAGCAAAGCGCACAGTTGCACCTTTTTGCGTTTGAAACAAATCAACGAATGTGCGAGTTGCATCTTTAAAAAAGCGAGTTTGTTTTTCTTTTTTTTCTTTTTTTTTTTTGCAACAATGTAAAAATTCTTTGCTAGAAAATATTTTCTATTTTGAATACAAAAACTGTTCTTGTTGTTGTCGTTGTTGTTGTTGCGTTGAGCAGCAAATCCGCAATGGAAGCGCCTGCGGCATTTTGTCGTCTCTAAAAACTGTCAATCAATAGAATTTGTGTGGCTTTTTTTTTTTTTTTGTTGGTTGGTTGTTACTCCCTAGAAGCATTTTGCTTTGTTGGCATTCCGCTGTAGGTGGAATCTTGTTTGGCTGTTTATATATGTGTTATGTATTTTTTTTTCTATGTTGAAACTATGTGTTATGCGGCTGTAGCACACTTTAAAGAAAAAAATGTTTCTATTTTTTGTTTTGACTTGTCAGAGTCATGCATCACGTTTATATGCTCCTTGTGGCAACATGTTTTGCATGCCATACAATTTACATACCACAATTGTATTGAGTAATAGTGGCAACAAAATATAAGAACACGAAGAACAAGGAACAATAACAAGAATGTTTAACATTATAAAAAATTACTAAAGTGAATGTTGTACAGCGTGAATTCCTTAAAGCAAAAAGCAGTAAACGATTTTGTTGTTGTTGTTGTCTTAAAATATTTGTCTAATTTTAAAGATGTTCTTAATCTTTCAATAATTGAAAGATAACTCAATAAAATAGGCTTTCAGGCTTTTAATATACCACATAATGGCTGCTTGCAGTTAGAATAATATGATTGGGAAGCACTGATTATCAGTTAAGTTTCGTTGCTTTTTATTGTGAAAACATACTAAAAAATACCATGATTGCTGCGAGACCACAATATGTTGTGACTTGTTATATAAAAGCACATAAAAAGCCAAAAATTTTCATAATGAATGAGTGCACCTCATGCATTGTTTTAGTGGTCTATAACTATGCTTGCATTGTTGCCTTTCAAATGAAACCGATTTTGGACACGTCGGTTGGATGGTTTCGATGTCCATTGCGGACATAGAAACATTTCAACTATTTTATGTATATTTTTCTGGCATTTATTAGTACAAAAAGATATTTTGATCGTTTATAAGTGATCTTTTTGACATGTCAGTAAAGTCTAAGTTTCAAAGATGGCGGTATCAAGCGGTATGTATTATTTAGTTAGAAAGTTTATTTTGTTGATAGCACGAGGCTTCTCCGCTTTTGAACGCTAATTACAAGAATAAATGTTGTATGGATTACTTTTATGTTAAGCATAATTAAATTTCTAATTTTGGTGCACATTGATTCACATAGCCCCTATACAAACTTATAACAGACGTTGTATTTTTTTGAATATTTACTCAAGTTTTGAACTATGTTTTGTGGGAACAAAGCTAAAAATAAAAATTAAAAAATAAAAAAAAAAATGCTAATAAGTTATAGCATAATTTTAGGGTTATTTTTAGATTTAGTATAGGGTAGCTTATATTCGAATGCTTTTCAACTGCGTTGTTATTATTGTATATATTCCTGCTTTATATAAATAAAAAAAAAAAATGCACAAGTCATTGCGCAAATCACTTATTTCTAATTGAATAAGCGATTAATCACAATCAATCATGACGCTGAAGCGAAACTATGTGGTAAACAAATCTAACAGTTTCAACTTATAAGATTTTCCATTATATACATGTGTGTGTGTGTGTGTATGTTTGTGTTTGTGCGCATAACCAATTAGCAAAATAAAATAAGTCACAAGAAAGTCAAAGAATCTAAAGAAACTATTTAGCAGTGAATGACAAGCATAAACCTTTTATAAAGCAAACAAGAATACCATATTAAGCTATAAACTATTGCAAAGTCGTATACACACACATACACACACACACACACAACGGAAAAATAAATTACACGCAAAGTTCACAAAAATAATTACAATAATAATAATAATAATAATTGATGGAAGGGGAGAAACAGCAAAATAATAACAGGAAATCCTAAATAAAATGCGTACAAAATTGTGTGCTAAAAAAACAACAAACAACGAACAACGAGGCAGGTGTATAGTTGCATATAGGAGGGGTGTTTGAAAAGTATTTTAATAATAATTCTCGCTTTTGTAAAACGCTTCGTACACATCTCTTGTGTATTGTAATTTGTTTGTGCAAAGCAAATGAGTCAGAAAAATGTGGCTTACAATTTGAGTGAAAGCGAATGAGTTCGGTTAAGTCAAATTTTGTTGATTATATACTCGACACATACATATACACATATGCATTCTACATATACATATGCAGGCAACATGCAAAAAAGCAAATTAATTGCAAAACATTGTTTGCAATATTGTTGCCACCGCATGATGGTTGTCCTATACACACATACACACATACATGCATACATACATACCTTTGGTATACATACATACTTATTGCCAATGCTTGACGTAGTTGTCCTGGTTTTTATGCACATTTTCATTGCATACTGTTAGGCGTTGTCACGTGCCACAAGCACCACAAACGCTTCAACACACACACACACACACTCAAAGTCTGACAAAATTTTACGCTGCGTTCAGCTTGTTTCGTTTCGTTTCGTTTGTTATTTTTTTGCTTTCTTTTTAAGTTTTTTTGTTGTTTTTTTTTTTTTTTTTTTTTTGCTGCACACAAACGAGGCTGCTGTTGCAATTTTATTGCATACCACAAGTGCCTTTCAATTATGATTGATTGTTAGTGTTCGTTTATTTCATTCAATGGTTCAACGTTCGATCAATACCAAAAATGGAAACTAACTGTCATTCACTCACTCACTCATTCACTCAGGCAGTCAGTTACTCAGTCAATGAGGCAATGTGCCAATGTGTGAACCTAATTGTACTTGGATACATACTCACATACATTCCAATATTCTTTCTATTTGAAAAACAAAAATGTTCAATCAATTTGTTTGTGCCTTTAACACTTTTCATGATGGCAACTGCGTGCAAAACACTGTTAAAAATAACAACACCAACAAACAACAAAAACACTTTTTATGGAAAGTACCAAAAATATAGTCACAAATAACAAGCAGCAACAACGTCAAATATGAGTGTCCTTAAAAATAAGCAACAAAAACACGTTCCGTACTTCTGTATGAATATAGAGCGGAAATTATTGTCCTTTAATTTTTTTAGTTTATGGTTTAAAAAATTAAATTTGTATTTTAATTTAAGGAAGCTCTGCGTTTGTCAATGAGAATTGTGAAGTCTATTATTTCAGTATTTTGCTCAATTTAAGGAAGCTCATCAATACTATGACCCGGTTCTTTTACAACAGACACGCGATTTTTAAAGTACTAAATTTATTTTAGTTTTGTTTGTAACGCATTAAAGAAGACACCGTAGACCCTATAAAGTATAAATATTCTTGATCAGCACGACGCGATGAGTCGATCTAGCTATGTCCGTGTGTCTGTTAATTTAAATGCATTTCATTCGGAGACTACCTAAGATATTTAACTAAAATTCAACACTTCAGCTTTTCTCGGTAATGACTAGTGAATTTTGATAATGAAAGTGCCATGCCGATACAAATTCACCATCTTTTTTAGATTTTTTATAAGATAAATGGGTAGAAACACTTTTTATACGATCCAATATAAAAATCATGGTGCCACGCCCATTTTCAGATTTAGCACTCAAACAAGCTTACCGATTATTTTCGAATTTTTGTATTAAAATAGTAATCTATGCACTTAAAATAGTAAAATGTTTCTATGTCCGCAATGAACATTAAAACCATTCAATCGATGTGTCCCAAACTGGTTTCATTAGAAAGGCAACAATGCAAGTAAAATAATAAACTACTAAAACAAGGCATTAGGTGCACTCGGTTCACTTATGAAGTCGATTTCAACATTTTCCATACAAAAGTGTCATTCTTTTTGCCTTTTGCCTCGCTGCAATAATAAAAAGGTATTTTTTAGTGCTTTTTGTATGTTTTCATACTAGCCCCAAAATATTTTGGTGACGCTGCAATAAAAAAAAATAAAAAATAAAAAATAAATCACCAAATTCAAATTTTTTCGTGAGATATATTTTGAGCTTTTTGGGCTTAATTGCCACACCTTCACTTTGGCTATAGCTCATTACGCTTCTTCTTCTTTAACTTTCGAAAAGACTCATGTTGCAATTATGTTGCAATGTGTCAGCACTGGCATTTAAATTGAATAATTTTGCTGCTAAATAGCTATGCCAAACAGCGTTAAACCTAAAGCTACGTTTTACAAAACAACAACAACAACAACAAAAGCGAAATGCCATAAACACAAATTATTATCATCAGTTTAAATAAGTTCAGCAACAGAATGGCTTCATTGTTGTTCCTCATTCATTCATTCATTTTTTTTTTGTCATTCTTTTAGGCTATAAATTTCATAAAACCAATCACATGCCAGTGCGCCAGCAGCGTATATTTATTTTTTTGTGTGTGTGTGTGCAAATATTAACGATTTATTGCCATTTAAGTCGACTTTTTGACCGTACAAGTTTTTATGGGTCATTTCAAGTTGTGATATAGTAAAATTTTTTCGTTAGCTTGCACTCATGGCAATGCTTTTTTTCGTTCGCTCGCTTGTTGGATGCGTTGCTCGTTGCACTTTTGCCGACAGGCATGCAAAAAGGATAAGCGTCTTTTGTATGCAGTCATGTACGCGTGCTTTCACATACACACACACACACACATACTCGAGTCGCTTTGATTTTTGTAGCTTACGGCACGTCCTTGACTGGCAGGCAGGCAAGCAGTCAGGCAGCCTGGTATGCAAACGTACAGATAGGCAGCTACTTGCCTGTTAGGTGTGTGTGCATGCACATTTTACTGCTTTTGCCTAAAAGTGAAATCAATATTTTTGCTGTTTTAGAAGATTTTTCGTTGTTGTTGTTGCGCTTTTTATGCAAAATCGCTCGTTTAGCTAAAGTTTGATTTTGTTTTTTCTTTTTTTTTTTCTTTCGCTTTTCACTTGCAGCTATTGAACTATATACTATATAGCCAGGCAGGCAACATTTATATTTTTACTCTTCTTCATTGTAACTTACATACTTTCGTATGCACTCAGACATGCATGCGCATGACTGTCGTAGTAAATATTATGTGCAATATGTTGACTGTTTGGCTGGTGGCTGCTTGTTTGAGCTGTGAAACAAGGCTAACTAACAGACAGACGGACAGACAGACAGACAGAAAGGCAATTGTATAGAAATCCAGCAACATACAAAGGAACACGCTCTCATGCAGTCATGATTATGTCTAATAGATGTCCAAGTCAATCGATGTCTAAACACTTGACATATGCTTACTTGCATTTAGACGTTAATAGTAATAGTGTTGCATACTTTAAGGGTTATGCTGTATACTTAGCATTATTGTTTTTATTTCTAGACGCATTTTAATCAATGTAAAAAGCATTTCACTTATTACATTAATCATTTATGACCCAAAAAAAAGAAAAAGAAAATTTGTTTTTAATATATATATTTAATTAAGTCTAGACATATTTGCGACACTGACTATTGAAATGAACTAAAAATAATATATTCGGTACTTGGCATAGTTTTATAATTGCATATATAAAATAAATACAACCCAAAGGAATAAATATTAAAAATATTTTTATTTAAAAGATTTTTGTTAAACCCCTAATCCTCATTTAAAATAAAAAAAAAATAATTATTAAATATTTAAAAAAAAAAAAAAAAAAAAATTTAAAAATACTGTTAGGACTGAGAGTTGTAACAACGTTAGAGTTTTGAATTTGGTTAACATTGAAAGTGTTGGTTTTACCCCCAAGGCCCTCTTTGGTCTGATACAACTTGGATATTGGAATTATATTAAAGTGTTTTTCCCCAATTTAGAAAATATTTATGGTGCAAAGAAATAACAAAAAAAAAAAATGTTTGATAACAAATCGTAAATTATATTCATTTATGGGTCAATGAACGACATAGAAAAAGCCGGGGGGGTCGGGAAAATTAAACTCTTTGAGATTTTGTGTCAATACAAGAGAAAGAAATGGTTCAATAATAGTTCAATGAGAGAGGTACATGCTTAGGAAAAGTAAGGGTTCTGGAGAGATCATACATTACAAGAGCACCTTATGAAAGTAGTTGTTATCTACAGAACGAAGCCTAATCGGAACAGCTTCTGAAAGACTCGACCAATATTAACAACTGATAAAAGGGATGACGACTAAATCGGAGATCTATGCCGAATGAGATTACCATCTATGTATGCCAGTGCTTTGCATAAGTTTACGAAATCTTCTGGGTGATTCGATGATTTCAATAGTATAGCCGCTTGCATCGGAGCAACTGCTATAAAATTGATTGGCAGCCATATAGAAGACTATACTGGAAAAATTCACTCAATTACAATCTCATATATGTCACATAAATATAACATATTTGTAGGTAGCATTATAAACATATAAAAAAAACTGAAGCCAGTAGGAGTGGTATTTAATTTGTAAAAAAATGATTCTTAAAAGAAAAATACATTTTTCACAACACGCTGCCGCTACCACCCAGTGCGACAATCAAAATGATTAAGTGTACACCATGGCTGACCAAAAAAACCACTGCCACCGCTGACAATGCTACCAACATAATTTTTTTTTTTTTTTTTGCTACGTGTACAGGGCGTATGATGAATATTATGTGTGCGCGTAAATTAAGAAAACGCGAAAAAATGGCATAAAGAAAAAAAAAAAATGAAAAAAGAAGAAAATATCAACAAAGGCAAAAGGGAATCAAGTCAGCCTGTTTGGTTGTTCCAAGAAAAATACATATTTTAAATATTGTAACGGCGCAACAGCAGCAACGATTAATATTGTGTTGCATACTTTTTGGAGTTGGAGCGTCAGTTACGAAAATGAATAAAAATATACAACAAAAACAAAAAACAAAATTGCGATAAAACAAGCCAACTTTAAAGAATACACAAAATGAACAAACAAAATGTATAAAAATTAACAAAAAAAAAAAAAAAAACATTTCCGTTATACGCAAAACTTGTGTGTGTGTGTTCGGAATTATTATTATTTTTTTTTTAAATGTTTGTTTTATTTTTTTTTTTTTTACCAGCTGCTGCTCTCAAACTGCTGACTGCATACGAAATTCGCTTAAAATATGTTTTTAACGCTTTAACAACCCCGTGGGGGAGTGATTAAAATATAATAAATTTTAGTTGTATATAAAGCAAACCAATGAAAAATGAAAAGAATTAAGTGGTTGCCCGGCTTAACCGCAGTTGTAAAAAAAAAAAAAATGGGAAAAAAAAGTAAACTGTATGCTTAAGGCGTTCTTATGCGGGTACACGCTGTACGGGTATCCACAAAAACCAGACGTTTGCTTGCTAACTGCAAAAAAAAAAATAAAAAAAAAGGATTCACACACTCACACATTCATGGCGGATGTGTAACATTTGAAGTGTTTAAATTTAGTGCAGCCACATACACGCGCACACACAAGTGCGAACTTTGCAGGAATGTAGACTGATTATTTTCTTCAAACAAACAAATTCAAAACTAATGCCGCTTCTACGAATTTAGAAATTCAGTATTTCTAGTCTGCTCCAGAGTGCCTGTTTTTTATGCTGCTACTTTAGCACTGAGTAACTTTTTGTGTTTGGGTAAAAAAAAGAAGTAAAAACATACACAAAATTGAATTTGATTTGCGGCATTTTAATTTATGAGCATACAAAAAATGTGCGAACATGTTGAATGTAGTCTCTGATACATGAATTGCTTATATTCATGCTTCGTATTTAATACTTTCAATGTGGTTGATTCCATAGAAGAAACTCTATCTTCTTCAATAAAATTTAACAATTTTGCCTCTTTTTGTTCCGCATCTGCTGTTTTTTGTCAATTGTATAAAAACATACTAAAAAATACCAGTTGTTTTGATTGCATCGTTCCCAAAATATGTTGGAGCAACCTGCAATTAACTATTTTTTTTTTGGGTTTGTTTTTTGATTGCAGCAACTCCACAGTTTGTTGTAACTAACAAAAAAAAATATACCAAAAAATACCAGTTTTTTTTAGTGCATCGTACCCAAAATATGTTGCAATTGCATCGTACCCAAAATATGTTAGGGCAACCTGCAATTACCTGCTTTTTGTGTTTGATTGCAACATACAAAAAAAAAAGTCTCAAAAGATCAAAATTTCACAAAAATTTGTGTGGGAAAATTAGAAACTCGACTGCTTGAACAAAACGAAAGTGTTGAATGCATTATTTTAGTGGTCTATAACTTTGCTTGCATTATTGCCTTTCAAATAAAAACGTTTTGGGACTCAACGGTTGTATGGTTTCAACTTTCATAGCGGACATAGAAATATTTTTACTATTATATATATAATAGATTATGCATTTGTTTTTCATTTCACTAACTCGAACTCTGTCGATTTGAAATCGGAAATATTTTATTATATGCGATGGCTGGAGCACCAAAATTTGGCGATTTAAAAACAAAATTTTACGTTTACGTTTCGGGACTGCCTGATTATTTACTCTGACATTCTCGCCTGATTTGAAGAGTCGAATTTTTTATCTACATTTTTGAAACTAAAATTCTTACAAATTTTATTTTCACAACATTTTTATTCATTGAAATCTTCCATAAAAAGGAAAAATAAAAAAATTCATACAAGCTTAGAATTCTTGTTATACATTCTACGTACATGTGTAAGTATCTCAACTGAGCTTTGCTTGGGTTTAATGTTTCTTATTTTTTTTTCATTTTATTTCATCTTTATTTTTTGCACAGCTGTCGATTTTATTTTGAATAGCAAATCAAGTGAATTTTTTGTACTTAATTTCTACATACAAAAAGCAACGAGAATAAGTAAGAACAATTTTTTTTTTTTTTTTTGGCAACTGCTGTTTTTTTTTCTTTTTCTTTTTCTTTTTCTTGTTGTTGCTTTTAGTTTATCCTTCTATTTATCTGCGTATGTGTGTATTGATTTGTATGTGAAAACATTTGAATACATGTTGCCATAACCATTTTAACAAAAGCGTTGTGGGCGTTTAGTACGTTGTCTGTTTATCGCTGATTGCATAAATCTCATTACAGCTGTACAGCTCCTTTTCAACATTTTTAAAATATACATTCAAAAATATTTCTGTACGCTAAATCGTAAAAGCTGTTGCTATCTATGTCGTCTGTCTGTCTGTCTTTCCTTAGAGAAACTCATATAAAATTGTAAACACACACACACAAATTTTTCATAATGAATATGGCGTTGCTAATGAAGCATACAATACATACATCCTCGTACATTCGCAAATATGTTTTTGTTAGCTCTTCTTTTTTTTTTTTTTTGTTTTTAGATTTATGCATGAATATGGAAAATTAAGCTAAATTTAATTATGTGTAAAAATTTTTATGTAAATAGCTTTTAATTATGAAAGTCGGTTTAATATCCCAAAAGATTTCCTTAGGCAATTGTATATAGTTTGTCTAACTAGCATAATTGTTAAACTTTTTTTTTATTGTATTTGTCCAAAAAAAAGTAAAATAAATAAAATAAAGTTAAACTAAATTACCATTTGTGTAAAAAAAATACACGTGTGTCACAGAAGTCTCTTTGGTTTGGCTTATCAAATCTCTCATGTTTTAGCAATAGCATGTTATCATACAAACTAAGTTCTTTGGAAAAGGACGTTTATTAATATACGATAATGAGATCATTTCAAGATTTTTTTTAGGGAGAAACAACCGATAGGCGATTTTCTAGTGCTTCTTGTGACATCCCTGATAATTTAAATAAAATCATGAAGGCTGAATTGAGCCAACTTTATTGTTAATTAACTTTTCAATCTATTGTTTTATTATCAAACTTTATGAGTATACAAAGAACTGGAAAATCAGTAGGTTATGAAACTCAAGTGATTTTTGGCTACTAAAGGGTGTTTCTCAGAATTCACGCAAATGTCCCGGAATTATCGCAAGATTTGCAATCAAGTGCTGGCAACCCTAGCAAAATTCGATCATATTCTATCGTGTAACGTTCCATCTCTACTGGCCCTAAACTTTTCAGCAGTCATTCTGTTATTTTTTATAGTTGCCAGCACTTTACTGCACTTCTTTCATTCATTCTGGGACTTGCGTTATTTCTGGGAAAATACTTCATAACTTGAGAATGACTTCATCGATTTCATTAATCTTTTATTTTAATTTTTCTAATACTTTTTAGAAGATTGTTATGGAAAAAAAAAAAATCGATAAAATTGAGCATAAAATTGAGAATTTTACAAAACTGCAACGTCCTAAAAAATACCAGAAAAATTACACATATCTAAAAAAATTTAAAATCAAATTAAAAATCATACAAAAAAATATTATAAATATAAATATTAAGGAGCGGTAAAAATATGATTGATTGGAAAAGTGGCTGCTGGGAAAAGTAGGTTGCTGTCAAAAAAATATTTGAAAAGAACTATTTGTGAAACAGGGGAAGCTCGGGCATTTCGGTTTGTATGTAAGTTGCTGCTCGGTATTATTCATGCCTATTTTACATAATTTTTTTTGTAGTGTAGCGCATAATTGGCTCTAAATGTTTTTAAATTGTTTTTTTTTTTTTTTTAATTTTTGCATTATTGAAGTATGTACTTTAGTTTTTTTATTTATTTATTTCTCTTGAAGTTGCCACAAATTAAAAAATAAAAAAAACCAGAAACTTAATGCGCAATCAGCTTAATAGAACGAATTCTATTCTATTTTTTTTTTTTTATTTCTTTAAAGTTTTAGTTCTTTTGTTGTTGTGCTTTTTTGTTTTTGTTTTTGTTTTTGCCGCTATTATCGTTGCACTCAATTACCAAATGGCTTGTGGTACATTCGTATTTTTGCGTTACTCAACAACAACAACAAAAGCAGTAGCAGCAGCAACAGAGCAGCAAATCGCATGTCCTGCATACAACTTTTACCCTTCCAGCACGTTTGTCCGCTCGACTGGTTTGTTTGTAAAATTAAAAACTTTGTTTGCTGCAAAACGAACAAACGAAGAGAAAAAAAAAATTTAATTGCAAACTTAGTTAATTGAGTAGCAACGAACTGCAGCAATAGCAACAAAAAAAAATTTAACTTTAACTGCAGACAGGGATTTGTTTACTTTTTTTTTTTAAAATTAGGTTTTTTCGTTTATTGTTTGTAGTTGATCAATTTAAGTTGTGCATTATTTATTTCATTTTTTGTAAAATTTCTAAAAAAAAAAAAACTAAAATATAAAAAAAAAAAATTTCTAAAAAAAGGATTCTTAAAGTTAAAAAAGATTTCTAAGAGTTAAAAGTTTCAAATTTAATTAAAAGTAGGTATAAAGGGCTGGCACCAAAAACACTTCCACTGGAGTTTTGAGTTTTACATTTTAAAGTAGAATTGTAAGGTTTCATTTTCAGTTTGACGGATTGCAAATTTGAATTTTTTTATAGAAATTAAAATTAGCTACCCTGTGGAATCAATGAAAACAGTCGAAGTATCGAAGTATTGTATGTAAATTTTCGAGTATTTACACCAAATCACTTACATGAAAACTCTGAGATTTCGGTGACAACACTGTTAACTTTTTTTTTAAATTCTTTTTTTTTGTAGTTTAAAAATTCAAAAAAAAAAAAAAAAACCATTTAATTATCCTTTGCTTGTGACTTTTCAATGTTTGCTCCTTCATTTACACAAATCATTTGTATCTCAGGGATATACATACTATATGTTTGCTTTGACGGCTTTCGACTTATCAGGTTTCACATTTTCTATTTATATCTGTGTCATTGTCATTCTATCTTGTTAAAAGTCTGTTTTTGTCTGTCTGTCAGTCTGCTTGTTTACTTATTTAATTGTCTGTCCGTCTGTCAGTTCATTAATATATGTTGTACATATGAAATGGTTTCACAATAATTTAATCTTTTATAGTACGTTTCCATTGGTTTTTGCGTTCGAGTTAGCGTTAGTCTGTTGCTATCGAAAGCAAAGACTACTACAATCGTATACAATATTTCTTATATTTATTAATTCCCAGAAATTTATTTTGAAAAACTTTGCGCCATGGTAGGCATTGCTTACGATAGCAACAGGTTAACGCTAACTCGAATGCAAAAACCAATGGAAACGTACTATAAATGTGTCTTTTAGTTTGAAACATGTCTAGCAAACCCTGCTTCCGTAATTGTAATCATAAAAATTTTGCGATTTACTTTTGAAATTGAAAATTTTGTTGCTGCGTCCTTCGCAAAATATTTGCGATTCCAAATCGACTGAGTTCGAGTCAGTGAAATGAAAAGAAGAAGCATAATGTTACATAAGAAAGTACTTTCGATTTATTTATATATATTTTTATATTATGTTTTGATAGTAATATAGTTTACTTATCTTTCTACTTTTTAATATCATAGATATTGAAAACAAATTGAAAATAATTGTTTTCTTCTCATACCTAAATAAAACGGTTAGACCGATAACCTTAAATTTGTAACCGATAACAAGTTATGTCATGTAAAATGCAAAGAAACACTTTGGAAATGAAACATAACTTTTGCTATTACCGAAACACGAATAATTTGAAATCGTACGAATTCTATAAATCTTAAATCTAAAATATTTGCGATCACAGGAACATGGGGATTTATTTATATCTGTCTGTCTGCCTGTCCGCTTGTTTGTCTTATGTAACGGATTATCGCGGAAACTCTTAAAAGAGCCACCATATTTAAAACATAGACTCTCATTTTAAAGGATATCACCCATGCAAGTATACCCTAGAGTTTGTAGTTCTTATTTGTTGCTTAGTTAAAGAACTGTAAACTAGTATTATTATGCCTTTGATGGATTATGTACACAGTATCTCAAAGTCACTCTGATTATCTATTTTGTTTTTTTTTTTACCTTATTTACTCAAAATTTCGACATTCCAAGCTGACGAAAATTGTCAATTGTTAGACAATTCCAAATTGTGCACAATTTGTTCACAATAAATCTTTTATTTAACTTATTTAAGTCTCTCTCTCTCTCTCTTATCACTTTATATGATTATATTTAATTTACACTTTTGATCTATCAATACAGCATTTCAGTTTATCCAATTTAATATGTTACGTATACGTAATAATAACTTTATATAAATTACGTATACGTGAAGCAATGCATACTATGCATGCCTATGCTATACACAAATTGCTTTTGCAATATAATCTACACTTATTCCAATGGGACAATGTACAATGTGTATTTGAGCTTTACATACATTATATGTCATCAATAATAATTTTGCATGTCTAATGTAGAAATATGACTAATTTAATGCTGTCATAATCAAAGACGACATACGAAGCTAGCTCTTCTAAGGAACATCTACGAAATAACTATATACGGGGTAAGTGCTGTAGATATAGTTACAAGTCAAAGGTAGCTCTACTTTTATGTCTTATTATATTTATGAGTCGTTTCCAAGCTACTTTATCAATGCGTAGCCTGAGTGTGAGTAAATATGAGACACACCTAATGCGCTACGACTACTACGATTTCTTAAATTATACAGCAAAAAAAATATGACACCATAAAATGTCGTTAACATTATATACATATTTTCACACATTTGTTCTATGACTTTATAAGTAACACACACACACACACATACACACACAATGAGAAGTTGATGTGTTACAAAAAAAAAAAAGATAGATATAAAATTCAACAGGTTATTGTTATTGTAGTTGTTTTGTTTTTTTTGTTTATTTTGTTGCGGGTGTGCACACTCGTTTGTCTTATATGTTTTTTTTCTTACGCTTCAACGGAAATAGTGATAACGCCTGTAAGCATGCTACATTTATATTCACATTCTATGCGCAACACTTCATTGCGCGACGCGAAAACTAGACGCGCTTCATTGCATGACGACGACGACGACGACGACATGTCCTTCATTTCCGTTTCCGTTCTTGACATACTCACCCAATCGTTATTGTCGTCGTCGTTGTTGTTGTAGTCGTTTGGCAAGAAATTGCGCATATCAAATTTACCAAATTATCAAGTTTATGCCGCACAGTTGTCTTCTATGTTATTTTTTTTTTCCACTTCGCTTATTTGTGCTCTATTATACTAATAGATTCAAAACGCCATTTTATACTTTGGCATATTATATAAAATTAGAATAAATATGTTTTACAAAAAATAAAAGTAGTTTCTACATCGAAGAATTGAATCGATGTGTTGCTAGGAAAACATGTTTAACCTAAGAGCTTTTTCAATCTGTGCGTGTTTTTTTTTGCTCTGACATTTTTATACTTCTTACTTAATTACTCACACTTAGTAAAAAAAAAAAAAACAAACATAATTTATGCGTTCTAAATACCCGAAAGTATGCAATAATTTCTTTGCATGTAAAGCGTAAATATTTCAGCTCGTTGACATACAATATTTATATTTTTTTTTTGGTTAAAAAAAAAGAAAAAATTCATAAAAATAAAAACGAAATTACAGCATAAAGATTTACATAAATGCTAAATAAAAATATTAATATTATATATGTTGTTATATAAACGAGAGTGGATTAAAATGTTTTTACTTTTGTTTTTCATTTGTAAAAACAAAAAACAACCAATTAAAATTGTGTTTAGTTCAACCTAATTATCAGGTATGTTCCCGTATTCGTAAATATTTGACTTTTACGATTTAGTAAATTCGTACGATTTCAAATTATACGTTTTCCGGCAAGCTCAAAAGTTATGTTTCATTTCCAAAACATTTCTTTGCTTTGTAAATGGCAATAATTGCAATCGCTTTTAAATTAAGAAGTTATCGGTCTGATTTTCTGCACTTTAAATTTAGGCATGAATCAATTAAAAAAAAATAATAAAAAAAAAAAAATATTTTAAAAAAATAAACAGTACCTTTTTTATGTATTACTTGCAGATACCGGGAGTGTGCTACTACGTTGTACGGACGTTTTGGCTGCTCTTTCTGCTCTTTTCCGTTTCGCACCTACTGTTTTTTGTGCGATTGCAGTTATTTTCTGTGCCATTTTCCAGAATTTTTTTTTTTGATTGCACCGCAAACAAAATATTTGAGGGTTTACATAGAAACATGCTAAAAAATACCAGTTTTTTTATTGCATCGTACCCAAAATATTTTGGGGCACGCTGCAATCACCTTATTTTTGTTTTTGGTTTTTGATACCGAAAATATTTTGGGGTTAGTACAATAAAATCATAAAAAAGCCCATCATTTCTGTATAGGAAAATTAGAAAATCGACTATTTGAATGTACCGAAAGAGTCGAATGCTTTATTTCAGTAGTCTATAATTGTGCTTTCACTGTTGCTTTTCAAATGAAACCGGTTTGGGACACATCAGATGTATGGTTTTAACCTACATTGCGGACATAGAAATATTCTTACAGTAGAATTCGGTTATAACGACTCCGCTTAAAGCGACCGACCAGTTATAGCGACTAAAATTCGATGCCTTGGTTGCTCCTCCATACAAGCTTCCATGGAACTGCTCCTTTCGGTTAGTGTGACATCCACATATAGCAATGTTGAACGGTTGGACCCTTGTCCGTCGTTATAATCGGATTCTACTGACTCGAGAACTGCCGATTTGAAAATAGAAACATTTTACGATTTGCGATTACCAAAACACGCATGGTTGATAAGTTAACACTAAACGACTCTGAAGGTTTTAGTTTTATATATTTTATAGTTTTTGAAAAATTGTTGACACATTTTTTAACTTTTAAAACTACTCCTTGTAATCCACTAAAAAAAAAAAAAAAAAAAAAAATTGAAAATTTGATTGATATATTTAGTCAAAATTGAATGTTATCATGCTGTCACTTACACAATTGCCTATACACATCACTAAATCAAGCCATTTGAATGACTGAAATGACAGTTTTTCTGCTCTGCACTCTGTCATATTACAGACACATGCTGCCTTGTACAACAACAATTTCGCTGTATGATTTTAGTTAATGTCAGCTTTACGCTGATATCTATTTTATTTGTTTAGAGTTTACATTTATTTCCACTTAGCATGCACAGAATAACGGACGGACAGAGGGACAGAAGGGCGCATAGTTTGATTATTCATCATTTGCTGCAAAATTGATTGAGTTTTTTTTTTGCACAATTTATGACAAAATCACGCAATGCTAAATAAATTTATTGAATGGGATAACATATCAAAATTTTATATAATTTTGTTGTATGAGTTGCAACTAATGATAAACTAATAACGTATTCCATGTATGTGTGTGTGTGTGTGTGTAACTGTAAAAACGCTTCACTCGGATCTAATTTGTTTGCGTGTGTCAGATACATTTATAGAAAATATTTTAAAATTAATATTTTTGCATTGAGATACATTTTGATTCGACATAAATGAATATATTTGTTTTTAATGAATTTAGCCAAAACTTATTTAAATATTCAATTTTTGTTGTGTACCTAATTAAAAACGTATTCGATTAATGCAAATTGTATAATGAAATATTTTATTTTGATTTTAGGTAGAAAAAGTTTTTTTACTTTTTTTGTTTGTTTTGGGATTGAATTTATTTTTTAGGGATTTTTTTTTATAATCTTTTTTTTTGTTTAAGTATTTTAAAAAGTCAACAAAACTATTAAAAAACAACTTTTTTTTTGTTTGTTTGTATAATAATTCCATGGAAGCAGCATCAGCCAAAAAAGAAATGCTTATGAATGAATCCTTTAAGCATACTAATTGCCATAATTCCAGAAAAGCGTAGAAATTTTTAGTTCGCGATACTGAAAAATGCGATTATATGCGCCAAATGCATGAATTTGTAAACTAAATGAAAAGTTTTTAGTTTGAGAGTTTGGGATTTTTTTTTTTTGGCACATTAAAAATAATTATGCAGCAACAGAAAATGACTGAAAAATCTGCTTTTGAGATAGATAGCTGAGCTGAGCACCGAGCACAGAGCACAGAGTTGTATGTTTACACTGACACTTTCAATATGTAAATCTGTGCGCATTTTTAATGAATCAACACTTGAAAGTTGTCTATGAAGTGAATGAACATCATCATTCATTTAGCTTGTGGCATTCATTTTGAATTTTATTTTAATGATTTCTTTATTTTATTTGATTTTTTTATTTTTGAAGCTACTCTGCAAGTTATTATAATCCTTTTTTCATTAAATACTTTTAGCTTCTTTTTTTTTTATTAATTTTTAAAATTTAAACTAAATCGCTTTTATTTGTATAAACTCGTTTAGAGTTGGTTGGTTGGCTGTGTTAATTGTAGATAGCATTGCACTGCATTGAGCGTATCTAAATTTTAGTGCTTTTGAGTGCGGCAACAGGAGCAGCAGCAGCAGCATTCTGTTGGCTAACCACGCAACTCAACACGAAATTTTACATTTTAATCTATTTGATTTGAAAATAAACCCTTGCTGACCATAATTTGTTGCCTGGTTACTTTTGGCATGGTTAGCTAGCAGCTAGCTAGCTAGCTGCTCTGCATTCGGACTTTGCTTAACATGAATTTTCACTTGGTTTCCATTTCAATTTCCTTTTTTTTTTTTGTCCATATTGCACAGTTTTTGTGGCATACCAAAGGGCGTTTCGGTGTGTGGTGTGTACGTTTTTTTGGCGTTTGTAAAATTTTTGTAATTTTACACTTGAAATAATTTTGACGTGAAATATGAACAAGAAAGAATGACTTGCGAGAAACACTGTAACCAATTTTTGTGTTTTGGGTGCACCTTAAAATGGGGCAAGAGAAAAATCGTTTGTAATTGATCAATTCATGGCTTAGTAGAGTCTAAGTTTCGAATATGATGGTCCTATCTCTAATTGTTCCAAGGTAATCTATTTCATTCGGCTGATGTCAGGTAGAACGGATGAACGCATAGACGGACGGACAGACAGAAGAGACAGATAGACATAGCTATAGTATATCAACTCGCCGGCTCTTCGGGTGCAGAATATTAAAATAAAATACAAATTCTTTCAAAATTAGGTAATTTTCTCTTCTCGTCGTTCGTTATGCGCCTCTGTTTGAGTGTAAGAGAAGTTAAGCTAAAATTAATTAATTCTATAATCAGTAAAGCCTGACGTTGTGACTGGGCCGAGGCCGCAAGACAAGCAAGCGAAAGTGGAGACTCAAGAAAGTCACCATACGTTTCTACCGAAACTGAAGATTAAAGAATACAGCGACTGCATCGAAGTCCTATTGTACCCAAGCCCGGCTGGAAAATTGATTAGGGTAGAGGATCGAGTATCCTCTCCGCCTCTTTAATAAGCACTAGAGTGTCCTTAGTCGAGGGGACTCTGATTTAGTCGGTTGTGTTGAAACAGCAATTAAACAGATTGAATCTAAAGCGGGTCAAAAGCCGAACATTCGCAAAGAATGTGTGTGCTAGTTTCATTGTCCTCCAACCAGAGTCTACACGCTGACTCTGAGGACAAGCCTATTTTGTTGTAATAATATCTCAATCTATTATGACCGGAAAGGTTAGCGACCTAAGGGTATGACGGTTGAGATGTACGATGTTTATAGGGCAGATAGGGCAAGCTAACTGCAAAGCTTGTTTATTTAGGGGCGAGTAGGAGCCAGATCTAGCGTCTTCGTCTGCGATTTCATTGGCATTAATACCTCTGGGCCTAGGAACCCATCAGATAGTGACTTTACGACTTTGAGAGAGTTGTTGAATTGTTTCATAATTGTATTGTACTCATCGAAAATTAGCAATTTTTTGAAAATTGTTGCCGTTCGTTATGCGCCTCCGTTGAATGGAAAAAAGATTGAACTAGAATTTATAATACAATATCAATACTTTCGCTAAACAATTTTTTTGCAGTGCATAAACCATTTGTAGAGTTTTAATATAACAGCGTGTATATCTTAATATTTCGTATGATAAATGATGATGCGGGTCGTTGACGCTGGCGTTTGTTCGCTCGTCGCTTGTTCGGTTAGGTTTTGCTGCAAAGCAGCTGCCATTCTATGCATTTCGGCTGCATTGTCTTAGAGCGTTCGTTACTAATACAAATACAAAAATATATATTTACACCTACACAGAGGCAGGCAGCATCGCAGCAGCTTATGCCGTGCTGCTTTGAAATTAAACATGCTGCTTCCTGTTGCGCTGTCGTTTATTTTATTTTATTATTTTCATGTTTTTGTCTTTTTTTTTTTTTTATATATTCGCGCACTGCTTTGGTTCACTCTGTTCATTTGTAAAATATCTAGATTTTTTATGTACTCAAACACCCACCCACACCACCAGCAGCACTGGCAGACCACTGCTGCTGTTGTCTGCCACTATTTAACATCAATCACTACACTCTACATTTGCACTCTTGTCCTTTGGCGTGTTATACAGCAGCTCCTGCATGATTCTTTATGTATTTTGAGGCTCTTCATTTTGTAAAACTTAAAATGTATGTGCGTGTTTTTTTTTCACATTTATTTTCATAAATTTTTTAGCATTTATTTAGCATTATTGCATATTTTAGCGCGTTTTGTTTTGTTGTTGTACTCTTCTTTTTTTTTTTTTTTTGTGTTGGCTGCTATGGTTTTTTTTTTGATTGTTGTGTATAGAATCGCTTTTAATATTAAAAAAGCATGAAAAGAATATTTGTTTTTTACAATAGTAGCTATGCAAAATCCTATCGCATTTGCAATAAAATTGAAATTAATTTTTAGTGTTTGCGGATGCGGTGTGTGTGTGTGTTTTATCATTCAATTTATTTGGCATTGAAATGTGACTTGACGTTGCATTTATTTTTCAATAAAGAAAATAAAAAATTTTGTATTTTGTTCTAAACAATTTAAAACGGAGTTTAATATTAAAATTTAAACGCATTTTTATGAAAAATAAGACATATTTAAAAAAAAATATTGTTCTTGGTACAAAAAATATTAGTTCTTAATACAAAGCATAATAATAAATATAAAAGAATGCAAAGAACGTTTGTTCTACGTACAAAAATTATTCTAATACAAAGAACGTTTGTCCTTGATACAAAGAACGATTGTTCTTGATGTAAAGAACGATTGTTCTTGATACAAATGAACGATTGTTCTTGATACAAAGAACAATTGTTCTTAATACAATGAATGATTGTTCTTGATACAAATAACGATTGTTCTTAATACAATTAACGATTGTTCTTAATACAATTAACGATTGTTCTTAATGCAGTGAACGATTGTTCTTGGTACAGAGGAAAGTTGAGCAAAAAATTATCTTGTTCATGAAAAATTCGTGCTTGTTTCAAGAATCAAATCAATGGAACCACTTCACCAAGATGAAAACAAATTGTAAAGATCGCGTTTCTCTGTCTTGTAGATATGTTTAGCCACTGTCATCATCGATTATTTCTGTTTACGCAGTGACTATGATTTAAGCCAATGACAAAACCTTTTAGGCTGAGAAGCTCAATGATACCAAAAAAATGGAGTTACTTTCTGCACAATATTAGGATTCAAATACAATTGATACTCTGCCTTATTGATTTTCAAATTTATTTAAAAAAAAAACAGAAGTATCATAATTTACTATTTACAAACGCGTACAAACGCTGCAAACTAAACTAATTATTTTCATAAATAAATATTTCTAATTTAACTCATGTTTCCGCAAAATACAGGTTAAATGAAAGGTTTTTCTTTTTTCTTGTTTAGCTGACACAAACAGATTTTTTTTTTTTGTGTGTGTGTGTTTGCATGTTAACGTTCGCCTGGCATAAGCATTTAATTGTTGTTGTCTAATTAAACTCTAAATAAATATTGCATACACACAGGCGCTTGGTAGCAGAATATACGATTTGCGAGTTGCGCTATTCATATTTAATGTGCATAGTTTTTGAATATATTTATTTAGCATGATTCAAATTGTTTTGTGTGTGATTTCGCTGCGGGTTCGTTGACCGCTAATGTGTGGCGTATATGCGGCGTTGACCACAAAATACATATTTAATATTTATTCAATTTTATTTGTATTCTCTTTTTTTTTTTTTTTTTTTTTTTTAAGTATTTTTAGTGTTGTAGGTGGAACTTTTGTTTTCGAACAAAATTATATAAAATATACAAAAAAAAGAGTTTAATATTAATGCAATTTTTGAACCACAAACTTTAATTGAAAATAACAAATTTATTGCATAAAATTTTAAAATAAAAATTTTTTATTTATTTATTTTTGCAGGAAATACATTTGGCGCATTAATTGAATACAATTGTTGAAAATAGCAGGTAATTAAATATAATTAAGTTCGCATAATAATTAAGTTATGAAATGAAAAAAAATAATAAGTATTGAAAAACTTATGTAAATAAATATTGAGTTTGGTTTTATTTATTTTCTTTGTATGACACAGTTGCGCACTGTGATATTTGGTCAAAAAAAAATTGATAACTTTATGATTGGTTTCTTGATTTTTACGTTGCGTTTAAATCTCAGAGGCAGATAGAGATAGATATATAGATAGAGAGAGAGAGAGAGAGAGAGAAGAGAGAGAGAGAAGAATTAATGTATAAATTGCCCCTGCAGCTTTATATCGGTCTGGGCATCACTTAGTGTTCTGGTATTCTAATCTAGTGAATCTCTTTCAAGATCAGAATCGCCCAGCCTTCAACTTGGTTCACGTTTCGCTCGAAAACTGTTTTTGCAAGAGACACTCCCTCCCTCCAATTCGTGATTCGTGCTCAATTCAAGCTTCCGAAACATAAAAATCTGAAATACTGCTGATTGTATTCCCGAGTTTATGTAAAGTCAAATTTTCGGGATCTAATTTTTTATCCATAAAAAAAAAACCTTAAAATAGCTAAGAAGTCTTGCAGGTCGAATCGAGCAAAACAAAACTGCTTGCTTGAAATTTATGGGACATTCTTGAAAACCTGGACTTATACTTTTAAAAACTGATTTTTCTCTCCTTTTTCACGTTTTTCGCAATAACTCAGTTAAGTTCGAATCGATTTTTATTTTTTAACCAGTTTTGAGTGGAAAATACTCAGACCTTTCGAAGCATATATAAAATATAACATCGATTATGCAATTACTGAAGTTATTGTCCACTCAAAATGGTTCAAAGATTTTTCGATGAATTTCTTTGCATGAAAGCATTCCTGGAAAGAGAGCAACAGCTAAAAGAGTATAAACACTGTGCACAAACCTTGATGGTGATTACATATCCTATAGACAAAATATATCTTATATTTTGTTGCCTTTCGAATTTATTTTTAAAATTAATTTATTCCATTTTTAATATTAAAGTTTCTAATGCAATTTAATTAAGCTAAATTTTTCATAGGAAAAATATAATTTTTTTTAATTGAATTCGTGTTTTCGATTATTTGATAATAAACGCATAATTTGTGGCAAAATTTGAATTGTTCGAAAAATTCATTCTAATAAAAACTTTGTTAGAAAATTATAATATTTATCTAAATAAATGAAAAACGGCAGCCAATAATAATAATTAAAATGACAAACAGTCAAATGGACTGCCTGACTGCCAGACTGTATGCTGTATGCCACAAATCATAACTAATTAAATCAATTCTTGTTGTAAAAAAGGCAAAATGTTGACTAATTATAAATTCAACATAGATGAATACAAACAGAGAGAGAGAGAGCTACTACACACTTACAGACTTATACTAAAATGTCTGGGGAGTGACAACGTGTTGTGGGTTTTGAGTGGCACGAGATGCCATTAACAATTCATGTCACACCAAATGGCAACTTATTGTAAATTTCACAGGGGAGTTGTGGCAGAAATTTAATTTTAAAATCAAGCAAAAGTGCCTAAACTACGCAAAAGGGACGAACGGACGGACGGACGGACGCCTATCTTGAAGGCGACGACGACATTGTTGACAGCAATACTCAAACTCAAAAAAAAAAAAAAAAAATGAAATGAAATGAAAATTTTTCCATTTTGATTGTCATTGATTCGTGTCAATTAAAAACATGACAAGCTTAAGTTTGAATTTTTTGAATATAAAGCAGAAGAGTTGAAGCATATACAACGAATTATTTGCAAATTTAATTAAGCAACATTAAATTTGTCATCTTTGCTTATTTTGGCCCTAAACAAAAAAAGAGAAATGCACCCCAAAGTGTTATGTGGGATTTGTGCAAATCCTTTTGGCAATCACTTGCAGTAATCGTTTAATTTTTTTGCAAATGCAGCAACAATGTTTGCAGCAGTACGAAAAAGATAGAAAGATTTATTTAAGCCGAGCACGAGTGTCGTCTAGAGTCGAATAACTTAATAGCCAGCTTGAAAATCGACTTTGACCAAGTTTTCATTATTCATTGCGATAAATTGAAATGTTGTTTACGTGCTCGTTAGCTACAAGCAATGCTGCTGCTGCTGCTGCTTCTAAGTAAAACAGGCTGTTGCTGTTGCTGCTGTTGTTGTCCTAGTGAGTAGTTGACAGGCAACAGTTGCTGCCAAAGCTTTGTTAGTCCTGCTGCTGCTGCTGCGGAGGCTGATCCTACCAAACTGCTGCTGCTCCTACACTGCTGCTATTTTAAAGTATTTCCATACATGTTCACATCGATAGTACACAGTAGAATATCATCGTCACTGTTACTGCTGGCTGCAATCCCAACGGCTTAATGACTGAATACTTCATTAAGTATATATTTTTGCGAGGGTTTATATAAAAAAATATGAGTCATATGTCCAATAAGATCAAACATATTGCTCATATGTACTTCGTCGTTAGATTTAGACTTATCACTACTGAGTGCAGCTTGTTCGGGTGCCAAGGTACACGAACATCAATGAGTTAGAAACTGGAAAGAAGAGAGAAGAGAAGGGGACTGAGTAGTTGTACAAATTTTCTCCGTAAGAAATCGATTGATCTAATCATTTCGACATTAAAGACATGGATCGATATGCAAACCAATGGTTTACTGGTTAACCTTCGGTTTCTATATTAGAATCTTTAAATTGGCATGGGCTCTAAGCTCATAGCTTTTTAATCTGAGATTGAGTCGCGTAAAACAAAACTGCATATTTAGAATTTGAGGAACACTGTTAAATTCTGGATTTATGCTTAAAAAACAATTTTTTTTTCGCTTATGTGGCAATAACTCAGTAAACTACGAGTCGAATTTTATTTTTTAAACTGTTTTGGAAAGAAAAAACTTGAACCTTTCGATCAATTACAAAATATCAGATCCTTTCTGTGTATAATTTGAAAGCTACGCAATTTGTTTCTATTTTTTTTTTTTATTTTTTTTACTTTCTCAATGTTTGGCTACATCATTTTGTTGGAAAGCTACATTTATGAATAAAACGAATGATTGAACTAAAAATTTAACAAGAATTGACCATATTATTAAATTTTTTCATTTTCAAAACATTTTTGGACTGGAGATTTTTTAAAGAGTCTGTCTCCCATTTCTGAAAACGATCGGTACTAAAAATACTTTTTACTGCTTAGCTCACTGCTCGTAAACGGCTGGGTCTTATCTCAGGAGCTGGGTCTTGTGGATGATAAATGTCTTTCTTTGTTAAAATCAAACTAGTACAGGTACAGGTGTCTCATATTGAGCGTTCTAAAATTCCACATGCTTTCTTGTTTTCTATAAAAAATTATTATCAATAAATACTTCGAAAACGACTCTCGCAACTTAAAAACAAAAAAATTCCCTTCCGAATTACTCATCTTTATAACTAAATTCCCATATTTCCACAATGTATGTTGTATGTATTTTGTGTTGTCGAAAAAGGGTTACACGCTGCTTCCATATAAATTTACCAAAAGTATCGTTTATCTTTAGAGTAGCAAGATTTAAGATTTAATTAGCCGCATCTGCTCAGTATTTGTGGTTTTCTAAGAAACGTTGAACTTTGTCCAAGTGTATTCTCTTTTTTTTTTTTTTTTTTTTGGCTAGAAATCTAATGGGGTTGCCTAAAAGTATGCTAACTTTTTGCTTTATATAAACACATACATACAATTTTATGTGCTTTGTTTTGTGCTGCAAAAGTCCTTTTTATTGCTTTGCTACTACTACTACTGTTGTTGTTGCTGTCGCATTTGCCATTGTAGTAGAATATTAATGCATAAAATTGTCTTTCAAGCGCCAGAACAGAGCGCTTTCTATGCTTGCCATGTGCCTCTACATACATATATCAAAAAAGTATATATGTAACTGTTTGTGTATGTGTGTGTGTTGGTTTTTGTTACAACATAATTTTGAAAATTGAAAATTTTCATTATAACCGAGAAAACTTAATTATCTTTTTCATTTTTTTTTTTTCGAAATATTTTCAACAGCAAAAAGTTTTACAGTAAAATATAATTTTATATTCTATTTTGACTTTTACTGTGTAAATCTCTTTTTGTATTTGTAAAATGTTTCTTTGTATATTTTTAGTTAAATTTATTTTTCTAATATATATGTGTGTGTGTGTGTGTGTGTGTTTGCGTAATTATGCATGTCTTTTACTTGAACGACTACTTTTGACAATTTTGTTAATCACTTGATGCTTTTGGGGCGCACACAAAAATGCTTACTTTCATTGTCACGTTTCATTTAAGCCATGCAACCCATTCTGCTTTCACTAAAGCACAGCCAACTTATTTTAAACTCAAACATAACAAAAATTTTGCTGTTAAAATGTTTACTTTAGAATTTTACTAAAAGTGCTTGTTTGACACTAGAGTAGCAAAAAAGAGTGAAAAGATACATTTGTATATAACTCTAAAAAAGCAAGAAAAAGATACATATACACATAGTACATAAAAGTATGTGTAAGTAAAATGTGTGTATTTTTAATTTGAAAAAAACTTCGAAAATTTTTGCAAAATTTTACTAACAAAAATATCTGAAAAGTATTTTTAGTGGCAAACCAATTTTTTTTTTTTCGAATTAAAATTTTCAAATTATAAATTTTTGTTGTACACTTAAAATGTTCTGGTCAAAAAAAAAAAAAAAAAAAAAATTGTTTAAGTGATTTTTCATTTTATTGTAAAATTATGCAAAGTAGCAGCAATGTAAATATTTTGTCAATGGCACTTAACAATCAATAACATTTTCCTAATTTTTGCAAAATTTTCTTATAACACTTGAAGCGTAACTCAAGTTTTAATAGTTTTGCATTGTTTTGCATTGTAATTGTTTTCATTTTTGCAATATTTGTCCTTGTCCTTGTGTACTGCATAAAAGCTAAAACAAAATAAAAAAAAAAACAAAAAAAAAAAAAACAAAATTTATGTCTGCATTCAATTGACATTTTAATGTTTTTGTGTATTTGTATATAGTGTGGCAGTGTTGAAGCATGTACATTGATTAAAATCATATCTATTGAGATTTGGTAGTGTTAGTTTCTTATTTTTGCTTGGGGAAATTGTTGTGGTAAGAAAATATACAAACAAGACTTTCAGACAGCTTTAAAAATATTGAGGAATGAGGCATATTTGTGTTAAAATTACAAAATATTCGCAATATATTTGCAAAATATTCGCAAAATATTCGCAAATTATTCGCAAAATATTCGCAAAATATTTGCAAAATATTCGCAAAATATTTGCAAATATTCGCAGAAATATTTGCAAAATATTCGCAAAATATTCGCAAATGTTCGCAAAATATTAATATATTCGCAAAATATTCGCAAAATATTCGCAAAATATTCGCAAATTATTCGCAAAATATTCGCAAAATATTCGCAAATTATTCGCAAAATATTCGCAAAATAATCGCAAAATATTCTCATAATATTCGCAAAAATTCTCATAATATTTGCAAATTATTCGCAAAATAATCGCAAAATAATCGTAAATAATCGCAAAATTTTAGAATATTAGAAAGTATATTATTTAGAGAAGCTTTCACCTTTGGTAGGTACCAGTTTCGGTTGTAGTTTATGACTACTCGAATGATTCTGATTTATTCAGTGGGTCTAAGATATTCATGCCGATTCTGTCTAGAATTTAAGAATTTAGTTGTTCGTGTTATTTGTTTTTTCTATTGAATAGTTTTGACTGTAGCATTTTGGCTGATACTAGGGCTTCCTTAAAAAAAAACAAAAATCGTAGGCAGTTTGTTATTCAAGAAATCGCATTCAGAATGGAAACTCCATATCACCTTTTTTAAAAAAATTGTGTGTTCGATAACAAAACGCTTACTAGTGGAAACAGTGCTGCAACAATTATCGAATTATCAATGTTTTATCGATATTTTTAATTTTTGAATTATCATAATTTTAATTATCGATACATGTCAATTCAACGTCAATGTTTTATCGACATTTAAATTTATTGACTTCCCGATACTTTTTCAATCGATACTGTTTAAATATCGATAAATAACAACGTCATATCGATGACGTATCGATATCATAACGTTGTGATGGTTGGCTTTTCGTAACAATAGTTTAGTTTTCAGCACCATAGCCCATATTTTATTTAGTTTTTTATTTACTTTTCACTCTCTAAAATGATTTGACTTGAAATACTTATTTTCCCCTCACAGTCTCAAATGTTGTTCAACTATTTATCTATTGCGTGCAATCAGATGCTTTGAATCTTTTATTAAGAAGTTGGTTCATATGAATGAAGTGTTTAGCTTCAATCTTTTCTTCTTGAGTCGAATCTGTAGCACAGCATACAAAGATTCGCTTTTAAATTATGTATTAAAATCACGCACGGTCAATATATTCACACTCTGTTTACAATTTCTTCAAAATCCTTAAGAAAATACAATATAAATGTTTAATTAAACTATTAAAGTCGCATCAAAACTATTTCCAATACAACTCGTATAATTTAACTTTCCTGCTTTGTGTATTTTTAGACTGCGTGTCACGCAACAATTACATTTCACAACGCTATAAATATTTGCTACGCCTACATCCTACGCTGCTGCTGCTACTTAAGCGAAGCATATTCATAGAAAAAGAATTTATATAAGTGAAATAATATTAAAAGGTAACACATATACACATACAATAACTAAGTAGAATAAAAGTAAATTGTATACGCAGAACCTAACGAACAAACATTAGCCCAGCGAAAGTAAAGCGAAGCACAATATTATATTTTACCTTTTATTTTCTATGGCGCCGCTGTAAGTATTCAAAGTGCTAAAATGGGAGTAGCGAATGCGAAAGGAGCAACAAAAGTTTAAGGCGTTCATGAAAGCAGGCAGCAGGCAGCAGGCGTGGCAGCCATTACATTTTTACACAGTAAAGTGACGTCTTAAGTGCGTTGGACTGAACTGGACTGTGTTACTTGTTAATGTCTTCATGCCATAAAGCAATCAGACAGACGCTTCTATAGAAAACTTTATAAGTTTTACGTACTTTTCTTAACACTAAAAATACACACACACACACAGTTACATATTTATGCTGCTTCCTTTTGAAGCATATTTTCTCAATCTTTCTGTCTCTTTTACTCCTAAATTATCGCACTGCAATGCATTTATTTTTGAAATATATATTTTCGAGTATTTAGTTTTGCGGCAAACAAACCACAAATATATCCTGTGTTGCCTGTGTTGTGCAGTTGGCACAATTAGTTTTGCTTTTATTTATTAAATGTTGTAGTCGTGCTGTGTATATCCTGTGTGTGCCTATAGGTGTGTGTGTGTTTGTGTGTTGTTCTAGTTGCTGCTATACTAATTAACCACAACGTTTTTCCATTAATCAAATTAGTTTTTATTTTACTTGTTTTATTTTTGTTTTTTTTTCTACAAAGTTTTTTTTTTTTTTTTGTTTATGGCAACAATTAAAGACGCCATTGTTTGTGTGTAGCCATTTTTTGACTTTCACTTCTTAGATATCCTGTTGCGCATTGCACAATGGCATTTATTTTTGTCTAAGTTTATTTGGCAGTTGACACAGCGCTATTTATTATGCTTTCTTTTTTTTTTTTTTTTTTTTTTTGTTACTATTTTTGTATTTAACATTTAGCATTTGTGGTTTTTTTTCTTTGTAATTTGTCAGGGGTCGTTAGCTTCTATTTATTTTTACTTATTAATTATTTTCATTTAAAGTTTGAGCTTTTTGTTACGCATCATTATATTTTCTTAATGTCTTGATTCTATTATTGTGCGCACATTGTTTGCGTAGTTTTTTTTTTATTATTGGGTTTATAAATAATCTGAAAGTAGTACTAAGATAGTTTTGTATCTTTTATAATTTTCATCTCCAATGCCGCACTTTTGATACTTTCAGTCTTTTGTTAACAGTTCAGCATTTCACACTTGAAACGAAGTCCTTGTTCCTACTTGAAGCATGTTGTGCAACACTTCTGTTTCTATAAGGGCTGAATTGATAGGGCAACAGTTCTTGACAAAAAGAGCTTTGAAAATACATTCTCTACCTAGAAGCCTTTGAATTTTAGGCAGACTTTGTCGAATTTATCAAATGAGATACTTTCGCTTTTCAAAATAAAAAGAACAAGAAAGAACGCTGAAGTCAATTACTCTCGCTTGCCAGATACCATATAACCAATCATTATTTATCTTAAGTAAAGTCCTATTTTGGACCATCTTTATTAGTAAAAAATTGGGTTAAATTTGTATGGGGGCAACACCTAACATTTTTTTTGCTTCTACCCGTATTGGGAACTTTCATAGGAAAATTTAGATTTCCTAGAATAAGAAAAATATACGTTTTATGAAAAAATACACACAATTCTGTGGTGAATTTCGAATAGTGTTGAAAAAGATCGAATTTTCAATCGCAGCGTGATTAGCGACTGCAAACAGTGATTGTAATTGCGCTTTGACCGTTCAATCGTTTCAAAAGACCGCGCTTTCAGTGAGTTGCACGTTATGACGAATTAAGTGAGTGGCAAATGTACCAACGAATTTGTACAGGTACAGGAAATAAAAGCACCAATCACTGATAAATGAACCGCTTCACTGTTCACAAAGAGCGATACACAAAATAGCCGATAACTGAACATGTTCACTAGAGGAACAAGAAAATCGCAAATCACATTGCGAATTTTAAAATCACTGTGAAAAAATCACCGGAAGTGTTATTTTTTCCAACACTAATCTGCAATGGTTCATAAGAAAAACCGTTTGTAAGTGATCCTTCGATGGCTCAGGCGGCTCTAAGATTCAAATATGGTAGCCCTGCCTCTTATAGTCTCCGAGATTATGCTTTTGTTTTGGCAGACAGCATGATAGACTGACGGGAGATAGACAGACGGACAAATAGACATGGCTCGACTCAAGAATATATATGATTTCTCATTAGTAACTATCTGGCCTCCTTCTGTCTGTAATATACAAACTTAATATACCCTTTTACACTTCAGATACAGGTTTCAAAAATGTTTTTTGTTTTTACTAAAGTTATTGTTATATTCTAATCTAAGGATTACCTTTATTAATTTGAAAAGACTGTAAAAAAAAAATTTTATTATAACTACAAATTGTATTCATCTGTCTCTTTTCTAGTTTCAATTTCCATCCAAAAAAAGTCTTATATTTTTGGTCCTTTTTGTAAATTGAATTAGAAATTATTTTATTCACAAAAACTATAAAATTTAAATAAATTTTTCACAATTTTCTTTGAAAAAAAAAAAAACAAAAATAATTTAAAATAAAAAATGAAAAACTATTTTTTATATTTGACTACACAATTTCAGTCAGTGCCAAACACTTAATTAAAAGATTACTTTCGAGCACTTTTACTAAGATTTTCTGTCAACAGTTAAGGCATATAAGTAGCTTTTATATACATAGTATGGTATATGTATATAAACTACAAACAAACAAAAAAACACATGTTGAGCTGCCAGAATTCTATGAAGTATTTTAGAAACTTAAAATAAATATAGAAAATTGCAATGCAAACGCAAAACTAAATTCAAGAAAACTATTAGAAGCAGTGCAACTTGGGAAAACAGCTGAAAAAGAAAAGAAAAAAAATGCGAAAAACGTTGAACTTTGATGATTTATTGCTTCGTTCATGACATGGAGCAGCAGCAGCAAAAGAAACAGTTTTTAAGAAGTTTTAAAAAAAGTAAAGCAAAATATTCATTTGAAAATATTTTGCACAAACAAACATAAAAGGATATTCATGTTTGTGTGAGGCAATATTTAATTTAGTACGTGTTACACATACACAAACAAAAAAAAAAAACGCATGTATTAAAATGTATGTGTGTATGTGTTTTGCTGTTAAAACAAATAAAACAAAGTTTCTATAAAGTTGGTTTCCTTTTTTTTTCTTTTGCATAAAAAATACTGCAATACTGTCTGTCCGTCCGTCTGTCTGTCGTCTTTACGAATAAATGAAATATTTTTGAGTTTCGTTTACTTTGAGTTGACATTATTGTGTCAAAGTATAACTCGGTATATACAGCGCCTTAGTTGCGACAAAAAAATTGTATTTTTTTATTTTATTTTATTTAAAAACAAAAAAAAGTTTATAGAAAAGTTAAAAAAAAAAAAGAATAAAAATTTTGTTTAAGTGCCAACAACTGCTTTGCAGTATTTACTTGCTTTACTCATTGCCAAAGTATCTGGCTACATTTACGCACTCGTTTGGCTTTCTTTTTTGCACTTTTTTTTTTTTTTTATTTTTATTTTTTATAATTTAACCACATTTTGCATAAACGTTGTCAACTTTTACAAGTGTAATAAACTCTGAAAAGCGACATCTAGCCAGAGGGGCATAATCATGTTTACATTATATATAAAGTGCTTTATATGGCGCCTCTAAGTTCTTCTACTGACTCACACGCTGCTGCTTTTTTTTTTTTTTTTTATTTTTGCTCTTCAAACAGTTTTAAAATTCATAAAGTTTAATTTAACGTTAATAATTTTTAAAATACATATAAAAGTATTTAATTTACTCATATGACAAAGTTAGCTGCGCAGCTTTTTTTTTTTTTTTTGTTTTTAATTATTTAAACTTCCGCATGCGTTTTTTATACCCTAAAGTTGCTTGGAAAATCCTGATATTTATAAAATTAAAAGAAATTCGCAACATTAAAAAGTAGATAAGCCAAATTTTGTACCTTTATATTGCTAAAGTCATACGCAAATAATCGAATTTCCCAAAAATTCACTTTCAGTGATTTTTTCACAGTGATTTAATATTCGTAATGTCGCACTGCGACTGAAAGTAGTGATTGGCGATTTTCTTGTTCCTCGGTTCTCGGTTGTTTTTTTTGTTTCACTACTCGCGGACAATAAAACTTTTCGTGATTTTTTCACAGTGACTTAAAAATCGCAATTTATCACTGCGACTGAAAGTAGTGATTTGCGATTTTCTTGTTCCTCAGTGAACATGTTCAGTTATTGGCGATTTTGTGCATCGCTCTTCGTGAACAGTGATTGGTGCTTTTATCACTCTTCGCGAATCATTTATATTCGCTTGAACACCGAACCTGTACAAATTCGTTGGTACGTTTGCCATTCACTGAAAGCGCGGTCTATTAAAATGATCACACGCTGATCACACTGTGACTCAATAGTCACTCTTTTTGCCAACACTAGTATACACAGCTATGCTTCCATTCAAATCGTTAACGTAAAATTTTGGTGCTCCGGCAATTGCAGATTGTAAAATATTTCAATTTAAGTGTAAAGTAAATGTTTAATATTAAAGAAGATACTCTAGATTTTTTAAAAAATATTTTTATTTTATTCTGTGATGTTTTAAGAGTTTATCTTTGTACTTTTTAATAAAATTGATTCTGAATTCGTCGAAAATTTGATCAAAGCTACAACAAATTACGATTTGGTAAGACCGATAACCTTTTAAATTGTAACAATGCAAAGAAACGTTTTGGAAATAAAACATAACTTTTGCGATTGCCAGAACACGATAAAATTGAAATCGTACAAATTTACTAAATCGCAAAATGTTTATGATTACGGGAGCATGGCTTACGAGTATATCTTTGGATTAAAAAAAAATATATAAGAAGAGTATACAAGAATTTTTAAAACTAAACTAATCATTTCCTCTTATTTATTTATATATATTTTTTATTCAATTTTTTTACCCGTTACATAGTGTAAACGGGTATATTGGTTCAAAAGTTTGTAACGCATTGAAGGAGGATCGAAGACCCACAAAGATATATATTCTTGATCAGCTCGATGAGACGGTCGATCTAGCCATGTCCGTCTGTCTGTCTGTCCGTCTGTCCGTCTGTTGTTGTCCGTCTGTTTGTTGCTATGCGATTTATTTGATGAGATATAAAGATATTTGACTAAATTTTAAACTTAAGCTTTTCTCGGCAACGACTATGTTAAGTTCGAAATGGAGTGCCGCCCATTTTTAGGTATATTACCGATTTTTTCGTTTTTGTTTAAAAATAGTAATTATTTATGAATGTACTCCCCAATTAGGTAAAAACATTTCTTTTGTAAGCCTAACGGGTATTTCAGCTTGGTTGTACTTTTTCCTTTTTTAATTTAGTAAAATTATTCTATAAACAAATAGCAAAGCGGTTAGAAAAATAAAATTAAAAAAATTATAATAAAAATGCAAAAGTTTGCTCAAAGGCACTTTTCAATATCAAAGCGCGTATGCAATGCGTTATTTACATATACATACGTTGTTGTCCTTGTTGTCCTTGTTAGCTGAATCAGTCTATATACATATTGTATGTATATGTGTATTGTATATGTATGTGTTTTTTAAGTGTGTTTATGTGCATATTATGCAAATTGGTTTTGAAAAAGTTTAACAAACCATGCTAATTATTACTTAACGTTGTGACTTGTTTTACTCATATAAATCAACGCGGAAATTCTGTTTGAGTTTGCGGAAAAAAAAGTTTTTTTTTTTAAATAAATTAATTGAAAAAGGTCTAAACAAACATTAAAAGTTTATTTAAAATTTAAACATAAAAGTGCCGCTAAGTATTCTATAGATCAACTGAAATATAGCTAAAATGTCGCTGCTTCAAAATGCATAACAATGGAAAAAAAAGTAAAATCAAAGATAAACTTTTCAAAGTCTGCGAAACAAATACAAATGAAGTTTTACAAAATAAAATTATGTGTTCAAAAAAAAAAATAAATTGTATCGCATTTTGAAAGACAAACAAACAAAACAACACTAAAAGCTGAAAGCACAAAAAAAAGTACAGAATTTGGCGTTGTTGAAAAAGTTTTACAGGATATTTTATACACATAAATACATATACGAGTACATACATTGTTACACAACCACAACAAACTAAACTAAACCCAAAAGTATGCAGTGAAAAATGTAGTGAAAAAAAGCTTGCAACATAAAGTAAATAATAAATTATTTGCCACATGAGGTGCAACAAAACAGTTGCAATGCAATAAGTCAACAATAACAACAAAAACAACAACAATAATAAAGCGTAAGCAAGCTGATAAATGCGTTTGAAGTAACAAAATGAAGAGCAACAAAAAGAAAAACAAGTCGAAAAATCCTTTACGGGAAAATATTAGAAATCATGAAACAAAGTGCAAAGAGTAAACAGTAAACGTTTAACAAAACTGCTTGCGAGAGTTGATCTTAAAGTCTTTTTTTTGAAATGTTATGAAATATGGTAGTAGAGCAAAGTTGTATTTGTAAGAACATAGAAGAAGAAGTATGATTAAAGACGAATTATAAAGAATACAGACAGCGGTTCGGATACTTTTTAAATCACATTTAATATGTCACTAGCAGATACCCGGCATGTGCTACTACATTCTACGGGCGTTTTGACTGCTCTTTCAGCTCTTTTCCGTTTCGCATCTGCTGTGTTTTGTGCAATTTTAGTTCTTTTTCATTGCATTTTTACTATTTGTTTCTTTTTGTTTGCAGCGCAACCAACTCTTAAAAACATACTAAAAAATACCACTTTTTTTTTAACTTATCCAAAATGTATTGGGGAAAGCTGCAATCAGCTGTTTTTTTTTCTATTTTTAGTTAATGTTAAAAGAGCAAAACTTTTTATATGAAAATTGACAATTTTAAATGAACCGATACGCATTAGTTTTTAGTATTTTTTTCATTTACTTTCAATAGAAAACGGTTTGGTGCACATCGGTTGGGGTTTCATGTAAATAGGGACATAGAAACTTTTGTTTCTGTATTTGTGTTTCCGTCCTCATATTTAGAGAACGAGGTCTTTATGACGAAGTTATAAACCATATAAACAGGGAAAACGGGGGGTATATTGCTGATTCTTGATTTATGATTTCAAAGAAAAATTTGAGAATAAAATAAAAGTTTTTAGCAGATAACAGATAATTGATAACCGATAACCGATAACCGATGTTTTTTTTCCAAAGTTTGACTTTTTCAGTATTGCACTTGCAAGTTCATGATGTGTCTGACAGGCATCTTTCTCCAGTAAAGACTCCAAATTCATATCTACGAATCTGGGATGCTACTTGTCTTCAACGTTGAGGTCATCACCTTTGTAGCGTTCATTCCCAAATCGATCTTTAAACTTTTAAGTTTTAACAATCATTCGAATCGTAGATTTTCCAGAATTGAATGCACTTCTCGCGAATGACATTTATTTGGCGTAAACGTCGCCGTTTTCACTTGCCAAAAGTATTGTTTGTCGCAGCTGGGACTGGACTATTACAAAATGGATCGTCTCACAAATTGAGTACAACGCAGAAGCACTAAAATTTTGAAATTCTTATTAAATTTCTTAAAAAGTCTCAGTTCAATATGCAACATAATTCAATCACATAACTAAGCAGATACTTATGCACTGAAGTTTTTTTTTTAAAAACGACAACGGAATTGAAAACAATAGCGGAAACGGAAACGGATATCGAATGAATGTTGCTCCTTGCTCCTTGTCTCTTATCGCTTTATTTAAAATTTTTGCAAAAGCGTATAACAACAACTAAAATGTTATTAAGCCTCTAATTCCAAACGTATTGTTTTGCTGCTGATTGCAAGTATATGTCTCTGTGTGTGTGTGTGTGTGTGAATGTGTGACTGGGCGTTTGGGCTTGTTGCATTGTTTCAAAAGTTATGCTTCTTTCTTTTGCTGCCATTGCAGCAGCACTGCATAAACATATTTGTCAGCAGCAATTCAAGTGGGAATTGTTTGTCGTTTCTAGTTTTCTTATACTCTATTTTTTTTTTTTTTTTTTTGTATGTTGTGTGAGTTTTTCATATTTTTTTTGTTATTACTGCAGCTTCTTCTTCTTTCGTGTATTGTCCTTACAATAAAAACCGGAAGGAAACAAGCAAAATGGCAAAGTTAGCGGATGTAAGCATAAAACTGTACACATGCGCCTTGAAATCTCGATCTCAAACTCTCAATAAACTTGTTTATTTGCTCATATGTGGTATTGAATGTACTTTTAGTTTGGTTTTTGTTATATACACCATATTGTTTTAAGGATTCTTTTTTTTTTGTTTGTTTTATTTTGCCTTTGGACAATAGAAAATTAGTGTGTGTTACTATGTATGCACAATATGTGTATTTTATGTAGGCGGAAGGAAGGAAAACATTTTAAATTTACTTGATTTATGAGCGTGTAAACTATTTTATTTTTTTTATTTATTTGTATAAACGAGGGCAAAATGAAAAGTTATTTAAAAGGAATTGATTTCCTTGGTTAAGTTATTTCAAAGCTTCTTCTGCTTGCTTTTGCCCATCTGGAAAAGAGTGATTTTATTCCAAACACTAAAAGATCGCTATAAGAAATTCATTAGAATGGCAATATTGCACAAACTATGTTGCCAGATATATTTAAAGGCATTGCCAATTACTTTAAGTGATGTCTCAAGTCTGAGAAACTACATTTCAAACAAGACAAACAATTTTAATTAATTTTTAGGATATAGTTTATTCCAATTAGGTCTTCACATTAACGTCTTGAACAGCTCAACGAGACAAGTATATCAAACCATATCCGTTTGTCTGTCTGTCCGTACATCTGATTGTCTGTTGCAATAAGTTCTACTCGCTTAGTTTTAAAAAATTAACTGTGGAAATTCGAAACTTAAGCTTTTCTTAGATCTAGGTTCTTTTTGTATCAAAACTAAGGTGCCACGCCCTTTTTAAAAAAAAGCCTTCATACAAAACCATTTCTGAGTTTTTATGTAGTAAAATTTTTAGATAAAAACACTCCGGATTGTAAAAGGTGTCCCAGAATTAACGCAGGTGCTGGCAACCCTGAAAAACAACAATTTGGCAGCTGGAAAGTTTAGGTCAAGTAGAAATGAAGCGTTACACGATAGAACACGATAGAACATGATCGAATTTTGTTAGGGTTGCCAGCACTTCATTTCAAACTCTTTACAATTCGTAAAACCGATCGATTGAGTGGTGAATGTGTGTAGGTGTTGCCAGCTGTGTGTTTTACATTTCTCTTGTACAATATATTCTGTACAGATGAGTATTTTTCGACAACCAATATTAGAAATGATGCCAAAAGTGCTTCTGTATTGCAAAAAAAACATCGATGATCATTCGGAATTTCGGGTGACGTCTTTTTGAGCTTCGTTTCTACCAAAGTTTATCTCGTTTTTTTATTTAAATTTAATTTAATTGTTGAAAAAACTGCTTCATAACTCTTTGCTTTGTTTTATTTTTTTTCAAAAAGTTTTTTTGTCGCACGCTGACTACTTGGATTGCATTTCCGCTGTGCAAACATATGTATCAGCTTTACATTTCCGTTTGTATTTCATTATTTTGCTGTCATCGTGTGTTGTAGTGTTGCGTTTGTCTCTGGTTTTGTTGTACACATAATTCCCATTACAAAGACAATTGCACACACACATACACATATGCTAAAAATGCACACACACACATACACACATATACTGAGTAACTAATTTTTATACACTTCCGTTTGTAAATGCTCAAGATTGCCTTCTAGTTTTGTGCTCCCACAGCACTACTTTTTTAGTTTTCTTTTTTTTCGTTCTTTTCTTTATTATTTTTCTTTCTCTGTGCTATGCATTCAGCTTATTTTCTTTTTTTTTTTTTTTTTTTTTTACTTCTTGCTGTCTCTTGCTTCTTTACTTTAATATATCTCTTGCGCCATACTCAAGTTGAAAAGTTTTGCAAAAAGTATCTCATAAATTTTGCTTTCATGTTGTCATATTGTTTAATATGCAATACAACTTTTCATGAGTGCACTTCGCATTCACTTGTAAATACTTACTTACTGGTATGCGTATGCGTCTACTCCTTCGAGGACAAGCCAAGTCCTTGTGTGATTTTATAATTTTGTAATAAATTGCAAACCATTGCACAAGTATTAGTGAATGCCATGCATTAAAATACACAAACATATTATTTAGATTTCTTTTATGAGATGCAATATTTTAATGTCAAACTGTAGCAATTTACGCTAAGTTTTAATTCGTAATTTCGTAAGTTAAGGAGTACATTAATTTGTGTATTTATTAATTTGATGTTAAAAAGCTTTTGAATGCATAAAATTAGTTACTTTCTTTTCTTTCACATTTTTATAACAAGATATAATTTTTATATATATTTTTTTTTAAATAACCAAAGTGCTCGTCTTTTGTGTAAGTAAAAACTAACTTTCTCCAAGTTTGTGTCATATTTAATATATATAAAAATAAGGTAGAAAGTGTATATTGCAAGTTGTTAATAATCATTTTTGCACCTTTTTTGCGCGGTTGCGGTACTCTTACTTTTTCACTGTGTAATTGACTTTTCAGTTCTACTTCTTTTGAATTATTCTTAATTAAAACAAGAAAAAAGTTTAACGTTAACCGAAGCTTAAATACCCGTTGTACGATGATTAGACTATCTCTTCTTGAATGAATATGAGCGTTCGGGCGTAAAGGGGTTATGTGCTATATTGAGCCTACAATAAGTATTTTGAAGATATTTGAAATAAATCTCTTCATAAATAAACATTTTTTTATACACTTACTCAAAAATTAGAGTTAAATTTCTATAAGGATTATATATTATAGTGATCCCACCTTAACTAAGGATCTGTTTCTAAGCATGGGTTAATATTAAAATTTCGTATTGAACACAATTATTTAAAAAAATAAAATGGGATTTATTTATATGGGGGCTATAGTTTACCCAACTCAACCACGGTCCCTTTCATAATCATCGGTTACTATTAGAAGTCGTTTTTATCGTATTTGACACAAATCGTTTCATAAAAAAATTATTTTTCTTATAAAAAATCAAAAATTGGAGGTTGATTTGTATGGGGGCTCATCTCAACTATGGGCCCTTCTATTAACATAGGGTGCTATTAAAAGGGTTTTTACTGTATTTGACGCAAATCTCTTCATAAATAAACCATTTTTAATGAAAACAAGAAAAGTTAACTTCGGTTGGACCGAAGATTATATACCTGTTACACATTATTTGACTGGATAGATCTTCGTGTGCAGCATAAACAAATTAAAAATATTCTTAAAAATTTAGAAATTCGCGGTCCGATTTGAAACTGATTTGGCATGGTATAAGAAGCATTTGTACATATTTGAACATTCGCTTCATAAATACATTTTTTTCTTATAAGAACTGGACAAAATGTTGTACTTTTGTATGGGAGCTAAAATAAATCGCGCAGCAACAAACAGACGGACAGACAGACAGACGGACATGGCTAAATCGATTCGTCTCATCAAGCTGATCAATAATATATATGTGGGTCTCCAATGCCTCCTTAGTGCTTTACAAACAATGTTATTTATATACGAGTATGGTGAAAGTTAGGCGTGCCCAAAATCGTCTAACGTTTTATGCAAATATTTGGAGATCTGTAATTATGATCTATACCAAATTTTAGTTCTATACTCTTCAATATTAGAATTTATGCCAAAAATTTGTCGATTGAGCCCAGTGTGCGCTGTTAGAATTTACAAAGTTATTGGATATATAACATATGGTTTTCTGAACTTATCTTTTGTAAAAGCTTTAGAACTACTTCACTTTTCCAATGTATTAAACGCATATTCTGGACATTTTTGATAAACTTTCGATTTGAAATATTTTTTCATAAATTATACATTGCAATAGTTTCGATTTTAAACATTTTGTTTTTCTTACTAGGCTCAAATACACAACTATTTTGGTTAACAATGTTTAAAAAACGCCATGAAATCGAAATCCAAAATATTTTAGAAAATGCGATTATTGGAACATTACTCAAAAATTAAAAATTACTTTAACAAACAAGAAATAAATTCAAAAAAAAAAAATATAGTTCGCCATAACTTTGTTGCTGCATTTTATGAAGTGAAAATGAAAAATCGAAAAGAAGTTTATAATACAGAAAATATTATAAACAAAAAAAAAAAAAAAAAAAAAAACAAGAAAAAACACTCAAAATTTCCAGAATTAATCAACTGTTCGCCCACTTTGGTCATTTATTTACGAGTTCTAAGCACACACAAAGTAGTAAAGCAAAAAATCGCAGGACAACGAAGGCATTCGAAAGCTTTGAAGTTTTCATTTATCAATGTAATAAAAAGTAACATTATTGCGTTCTCAAGAGCAGGCAGGCAACTCAGGCAACTCATAAGTCGATACAAAACAATTCCAGTCAAGTCGTTGTGACTTGACTCCCGTGTCAACTTGCAATTATGCTAAAGTAAATGTAGATGAGTGCCGAATGGGTGGATGGGTTGGTTGGGGTTTTCAACGAAGAATTTATATAAATATATAGCGGCACACAGAGGCTCATAGTTATATTGTAATGGTACTTACCTCTCACTACAATAGCGAACATTGTTCGAGTAATGAATGAACGAAAAGGAGAAAAAATGCCGCTTAAATTGCATGAAATCATCGCAACATTCCGCAAGTAATGAAATTAGTAAAAAAAAAAAAAAAAAATAAAAGAATGAAAAACAAAAGCAAATAGTACAACGCGAATCGAGGCCAATAATGAAAAAGCGAAAAAAGGCAATAAAACAAAGCCAAGTGGACAATCTAAATGCTTTTTGAATAGCGGCGAGTAGCATGCCGCGTAAAGTGGAGTTTTATACTAGTTTTTTTGCGTAGTGTCCTTTGGAGAGAACGAAAGAAAAAAAAAAAAAAGGATCACAGTTGAAAATGGAAATATAAATTAACAGCACTTTGCCCTTTTTTTTTTTGTTCTGGAATATTTTTTTGTTGCTGTTTTTGTCGGTTTTTCCAGGTTTTTTTTGTTTCTAAATGCGACTTTTGCTTGCTCGGTCCCCAAACAGTCATACAGTAGTATCAGTATTTATTAACGTTCTATCTAATGCTAAATATTTTATATAAAGTATATATATATTTTTTGTATTAGTTGGCGTGTAAATTGTGTTTGTCACAACGAGGAATTGCATGTTAAGCATTGAATTATTCAAATTCAAATTCGTTGAGCGTCATAAACTTTCAGTTTTAGAAAAGTTGCTGACAGCAATGTCGCGTCTAATTGTTGGGAGTGTTTTAAGCGACACCCTGAACGAGCGGCAATGAGTTGGTGGTACGAGAAAAGGAGTTGGCGTTAAGTGTATAAATGAAGAAGTTAGAAATTATATGTAATTAATTAATTTTTAAAAGTTTCTTTCGTTTGCATTAAATTCAAGAATTGGTTTAAAACCCTATCATAGTGAAAATACATAAGTGAACTGCTTGAAAGTTAAATACTTAACGATCAAATATTCTTAAATCATAGTTAGAAATATTGTAAACAGTGTACCAATGATAATATTGGCTGTTTTTTAAAAGCACTCAGCTAAACGGTAAGAGAGAAAGAGATAGACAATGAGAAAGTGAAAAATAGAGAAATAGGAAAGAAAGAAAGAATGAGAGAAAGAGAAGAGAGATAGTTATAAAAGAGAGAAATACATAAAGACAAAAATCAAGAAAGACAGAAACAGAGAAATATAGAAAGAGACAAAGACATAAAGAGAGAATGAGAGAATGAGAGAAAGAAAGAAAGAAAGAGAGAAAAGAGAAAGAGAGAAAGCAGAAGTCAGAAAGAAAGAAAGTAAGAAAGAGAAGAGAAAGAAAGAGAAAGAGAGAGAGAGAAAGAAAGAAACAAAGATAGAAAGAGAAGGAGAGAAAGAGAGTAAATAAGAAAATAAAGAAATAAAGAAAAACAAAGACATAAAAAGAGAAAGAGAGAAAGAGAGAAAGAGAGAAAGAGGAAAAAGAAAGAGAAAGGGAGAAAGAGAGAAAGAAAGAAAGAAAGAGAAAAGCAAAAGTCAGAAAGAGCTAAAGAGAGAAAGAGTGAGAAAGAAAGAATAAAAGGAAGAAAAGAGAGAAGAAGAGAGAAAGAGTGAAAGAGAGTAAATGAGCGAAGGTGCTTACCCTCGATTTCACAAACTTTTCCATATAGTGTGGATTCATATTCATCTCTTGGGGTGGGAACTCTTTTGTGGGAAAGACGAGTGAACAGTTTTTTGGTGATGGAATGTTTCCCAGTTTCTTCCAGTTGATGTCTCCGGGTGAAGGTGCACTAAAGATTGAGAAGTTGTGTCTGTCGGTTAATATGGTAACGATGACAGAGCGAACGATTAATCGATTAACAAATTAATCAAATAATCGATTAATACCAAATGTACGATAAAACGCGCCATAACCTATGACGATACCATTTTGGGTCAATTTTGTTCGGGCTTAAAAAAATATATTAAATTGGGCATATTCTCCAGACTTTGTCATATCCTAGTTTCTGTTACCATATCTGGCAATGGTTTGTGTCAAAATGAATGAATCTTTTGAGTTTTTGAGAAAACGTTTTATTTGGAAGCGGTTACAAAAATATACAAATTATATAGATTACGTTGCGAAATAACACATTTCTTTTTGCTGGAAAAGTTTTATTTTTTATTAAAAAATTATTTACTTTTGCAATCGTATTTTTTACTCAATTTCGAGTCGATACTAGCATGTTCCTTTGTTCTCTTGTACGTCTGTCCAGCTTATGCAATTGCTTGCCTCTGTCTTGTTTAAAACCGCGACGCCTGCTGTTATAGTTTCTTCAATTTTTCTTCTGTTTTAGCCTTTATCTATTTGATCGGAAGTGACATCTGTTAAATTTATTCGATATAAAAAATTATAAATAAACGAATACCTTTTCACTATAATTTCACAAAAGAATTGAGTGTGATGTATGTAAGTATTTTAAGCCTATTTGTATATGTAAAGGGTCTAAGTTCCGAAAAAAAAAAAATACGATTTAGTTTAAAGCCAAAACCAAATTTTTACTAAAGCTTTGAAAGCCTATTTTGATTAACTCTAAATAAAATTAAGCCATGCGCAAAAGTACAAAAGCGACTTAAATTCAATGTTGCAAAATAATACAAAAAATTTGGCAAATGGAGTATTACAAAAATTATATGAAAATGCACAGCAAAAGGGTTGTTCTTCGTCTTTATTGATTTTTATTGACGTCTGATGACTACTCTAAAAGATATAAACGGCTTAAATAGCATTTTGCAGCATTAAATTTTATATAATTGCCGTTGACGCGTTGGCATTCGCATTCGCATTTATGAGTGACGATAAAAGATAAAACATGAAAAAAGAAAAAAAAAGAAATTGTATTGTATATAAAGCAGGACAACGCAATAACTAAGTGACTCAATGACTGACTGACTGAGTGACTGACTGACAGGACGACAAGCTGCCATTTTAAATGGTTGCCTGTTGACAATAATATTGTGTTGAAAGAAAAAAGCGACGCACGAATGCTTTTAATTTTGTGTCATTGACAATGACAATTTGATATCAATAACCGACATTCATTCACTCACTCATTCAGTCAGTCATGTTCATTTAAAATGAGCGCATGACTGCGACATGAAAAGTGAAAGCGACAACTGCCGAAATTCGAAAAAAAAAAAATCGCAGAAAAGGATATTTTACTACAAATACCCATCAATAATAAAACAGAAAATGGGTTAACAATGATAAATGCTTTTTTTTTTTATAAATTAAATAAAAACAAAACATAACAAATAGAAATAAAAACCGGTTTACGTATTTAAAATTTTAAAAGTCATCATCGTATACTGGAATAAATTCCATAGTAATAATTCCCAATGCTGCATGTAGTATGCCAACAAATATTGCTAATATTCCGACAGTTTCAAAACGTAAGCCAACTTCGTTATTGCAATGATCCTTCATCTCAGTGAGTAGCGTTGTGCCAATACAAATTGCAACAAAAGCCGCTGATTACATTAAATTCAATGGCCTAAATAGAATTTAAATTAAGATAAAAAATTAAATATTTTTATATAAATCTATTTACATATGGATCCAGGCCTACAGTGTGAAAGCAAATGCGCAGAAATATAAAGCCAAGTGTTTGTAGTAGTATGGCTGGCATTAGAAAGAAATAAAGCCAAATAGATATGCCATACTCGCCACCCTGAACACAGTGAGAACTGAGCGTTTTGATCATAAGATACAGACCTGCATATTCACAGACCTTAAATATATTAAAGATATATTACGTTGTTTAAAGATAATACATATTTAAGCTTAATTAAAACTTACAGCAATAATAATGAGAACAATCCAATTAAAAACATGCAATAAGGTTACAACTCGCATTATTCTATTTTTTAAGATTTTTTTATAATTTTTTTTATATATTTTTAATATTTTTTTAAAATTTTTTTTTATGCTTTCTATTTTTTTAAAAAATAAAGACGAAAATGAAAATTTGACAAATTTTTCGAAAATATTTTCAATGCTTTGTGCCCAGCGGAAAAGTCATCAATGCTGCATTGATGACTAGTCTCTTTCCTCGATGATATACCGATGACAACGCCATATAAGTCTTTGAGGACATTTTTATACAAATGTCGCAGTTATCTTGGATGACATGTCTTGCAGGAATTCAATGGTAACATAACCGACGACATGTCACCACTCTGTCATCAGTGACCAAGTCATCAAAGAAAAAATTGATAAAGATTTTCAGGGTTAATTTGCGATATAAATGTTGACCATGATGCAATCCTGGAAGATGTTGTATTCGTATTCTGTCTCTTTCTATTTTTCTTTTTCTCGTCTATTTAAGGTTTCGGTTTGTATAAAAATTTTTCTCTTATGTTTTTACGCTCTCAGCAAGCTTTCAGCTGACTGTGAGTAAGAATACAACACCTAGTAATCATGCTTGTTGAAGTCATCGAGAGAAGTTAGTGAGCTTGCATTAATAAATAAAAAAAACATTTTCAATAACTTCGTAGTTTTTATACCCTGTATCCAAAGGGTCAAGGGTATATTAAGTTTGTGCTAATGTATGTAACAGACTAGAAGGAGGTAGATAAACTCTCTTAAGTATATATATTCTTGATTAGCATTGGAAAGGGGAATCGGAAGAGCTATGTCTGTCTGTCCGTCTGTCTGTCCGTTTTTTTATGCCGTATGAGAGAGCTTACCTCGGAGACTATAAAAGGTAGGGCCACCATATTTGAAACTTAAGCTCTCCTAAGCCGTTAAGTATGCACTTGCAAACGGTTTTTCTTCTCCTTATCTACCCAAACAGGTTTTTTTGTTAAAAATGATGGTAGTCCCAATGAAATATCCCATGGTCAAAAGTATCCCAAAAGTTTTGGTGTTTTCCACAAAAACGTCAATGTTTCTTATTCTAGGAAGTCTAAATTTAGTATAAATTATGCCTAGGATAGTCCCAATGAAATATACCAATATGGGTAGGTCCAACAAAGTTATTTTAACGTAGATAAATAAAAGTTTTTGCAATTATAGAAGGTGTAGCATTCCAAAGCTAACTCTATTTTACTTACATATATTTTGCTATATATTTTATTCGCTTCGAAAGTAAACTGTGATGAAAAAGAGTACTGAATTATGTCTATCTCGCTTTAACAATCTATACTCTGTTACACTCTGTTGCGGAATATTTCACCTAGTATATTAAAACTCAATAAAATATATAAGCAAAAAAATACAAATAAGACTATTTCCATTATTTAAATTTTTCTTTTAATACTTTTTCATAATTCACTTAATTTTAATAATCATCATCACGTACTGGAATAAACTCCATAGTAACAATACCCAAAAATACATGTAGTATTCCTACAATTATTGCCAATATTGCTGCAACATTGAATTTATAGCCGTATTCATTTTCGCAATGATCCATCATGTCTGTTAGAAGTGCAGTACCAATACAAAATGCAACAAAGCCACTGATTACATTAAATTCTATAGACTTAAAATATTTTCATTAAGAAACTTTTTATATTGTATAAAAATTATATAAAAATCACTTACATAAGGATCTAGGCCCACAGTACGAAAGCAAACGCGCAACAATATGAAGCCAAGTGTTTGAAGTAGTATTGCCGGCATTAAAAAGATATAAAGCCAGACAGATGCGCCATATTCACCACCTTGGATACAGTGCGTATGAAGCGTTTTGAATATGAAAAATAAGCCTACAAACTCACAGATCTATTTATAATATAAAAGATATGAGACAATTATGCGATAATATTTGAGCTTAATGCATACTCACGGCAATAATAATTGTAAAAACCAATTAGAAACACGCAAAACTGTTGTATATTTCATTATAAAATATTTCGTTTTTATTAATTTTTTTTTTTATAAAATATAAAAAAAAAAAATTTGACAAATTTTTCTTAAACATTTTAGTTGGCAGATACAAAAAGAGATCAATTACAGAGATTGGTGGCGTAAGATTTTAGTTTATTTTTAAAATTTAAAATTAAATATATGCGGGCTTGCAGTTCTAGAAATATAAATGATGATTTTCTTTTTAAATCGGAAAATGTAAAATATTGTCGATTTCAAATTCTTTGAGTAATGAACCAAACATAACTTTGCGATTGCTGGAACACATCGTAAAGGCTTTCCTAGCAAGACGAATAAATATTTACTTAAATTAATTCCGGTTTAAAAGTTGTGCTTTGTGAATTAACATTTGCTGCTGCTGGTAATCTTTGGTATTGATATACTTCCGAGTATACAGATTCCTCATCCTTGCCTAATTCACTGTAGATAACTGAAACCATGCTAGGCAGTGTTTTTGATTCTTTTAATAGATCGCTTGAGGAATTCGGTTGTTGAGAATCATTAATTTTTGACGTTACCGCATACAATTTTTTAGTGCAACGTTTTGATATGAATTTGTACATTTTATAAAATATAAAACACAAAAAGTAATAACAGCAATGATGTTGTCACGTAGAGTAATGTTTCAGGAAGCCATGGAAAATCGCTTAACTTTATTTTGATGCCCATAAAATTAATATTGGATTCTTCAATGCTAATATTGGATTCCTTAGTGGTATTATTTTGTGTTAGCATATAATCTGTTATAGCTTCACATTGATTATTTGGTTGGCAAATTGATTGTACGTCACATTCTGGTTCACAAATGATGTCAGTTTCCATTTTTACAGGAAATATCAGTTCGAAATTTTATTGAAAATAATGTTTTTTATTTATTTGTTTCAAGATTTTGAATTTTTATTAAAAGTGTTCCGTACGCTTTGAAGTTTGCTTTATACTAAAATATCTGGAACTGCAAATGGTTTTTGGAGCGTACGTTCTTTAGGTATACACATTCAGTTGGCATTTCTGAGTCATGCAATTTATTGAATAGGTTTTCTGCACGCGTCAAACATAAAATGCTGATAAAATATTAAAAGTTATAAAAAACATAATTGTTTTTTTTTTTTTTGTAAAATGTTTTGTTTTGTTTTTTAGCAGCGGTTTGCTCATACCTTATAAGACGCATTAAGAATCTTACTAATCATTAAATCATTTTTTCCATCGAAAAAGTAATAAAAATGAACCTAAATGAATGTAACTTCAGATGCAATTAGTTCGAGGCGATAGAATGTCTCATCCATGTGCACCATCCACGAATGACTGCTATAGGAAGAGTCATCGAGGTTAAAAACCAAGAAAGAACGCTGAAGTGAAGTCTGCTCGGCTGCAAAATACTCTGTTCCCAATCTTTATGTACCTTAAGTTAAGTCGTATCTTACTACCATACCTCACCTAAAATTTTGTTGGTCCTACCTATATTGGGATATTTTATTGGGACTATCATAGGCAAAATTTATACTAAATTGAGACTTCCTAAAATAAACAAAAAATGGGGTTACCCCTTTAAATTGGCTAGAAAAACTGTTTGCAAGTGCACGCTTGATGGCTCGGGGCTTGTTCCTAGATAATCTCACTCTGCAGACAGCAGGCAGACAGACAGACAGACAGATTGACGGACGGACAGACAGGCAGACGTAGCTAGTTCGACTCCACTTCCAATGCTGATCAAGAATATATATACTTTAAAGGGTCTATCTAGCTTCCTTCTGTCTGTTACATACATTCGCACAAACTTAATATACCCTTTTACACTTTGGGTACAGTGTGTAAAAATATATCTATGAAGTCGTACAGTAGGAGTTGTAGGTCTGATCAAGTAAAACAAAACTGCATATTTGGAATTTGCAGAGCACTCCCAGAATTGTTTCGTTGTAATAGTTTTTTTTTATGATTTTGTTTTTTGGCTTTAGAAATTATAATTTTGAATAAATAAAATAAAAAGTAAGTAAATCGGGACTTATGATTAAAAAAGCCTTTTCACTTATGTAGCAATAACTCATTAAACTCCGAACCGATTTTTATTTTTTAGCATGTTTTAGAAAGAAGAAAGTTAGACCTTTCGACTAATATGTATAATATTATAACAATTCAGATCCTATCTGTGCGTAGTTTCGAAGCAAACGTATTTTTTTTTTTTATTTTTTTTTTTTTTTTTTTTTTTATATATTTTTTTTTTTTTTGACTTTCTTGTGTGCCTCAGCTTTGGTTGTATCGGACTATTGACTACCATCCCCTCTCCAAAATTTACCATAGCCACTGATTATCATAAATAAACTATTCCAAGATTCGTTAGGCAGTTATATGAGCTTCGGTTCCACCGAATTTAACGTTTTAAATTCCAATTCTTCAGTATTCAAATAGAAGACAAAAATGTGTTTATATTAAGGGGAAACAATTTGCAATAAAATAAAGATTTTTGTAGAACTATGAAAATGTTTATTAAATTACATTTTAGTTTTATTTGTTAAACTTATCAAATTTCGTTTGTATATCACGCGCCTTTACATAGTTAGGTAGTGGCGTTCGATCAGCAACCAATTGTAATACTGTGGAATCCAAATGTTCATCCATATCCAAATCAGATAACGATTTTGAGTCCAATCTGCGCAGTGTATTTGTACTTCGTGAAAGAGTATTCGTTGAATCCGGTTGATATGTTACAACAATATTATTTGACGGTGCAGCAGCACTTAATTTTTAGAGCTACGCAGTGAAATGTATTTATAAATTTTATAGATTATGAAACACATAAGTAATATCAATAACAATGTTCCACCATAGAGTAAAAATTCGATAAGCCATACAAAATCATTGCTACTCATTTGGGTACCCATATAATGGACTTCCTCGTCTTTTTTTCGTATTTGTTGAATTTGTATTATTTTTATAATGCTCCTCATTATCAGCTGGAATCATGTTAGTTTTGGTAGACTTTATTTTGGCTTGGCATTGCTCGTCGCATTGTGGTTCACTATTGTGAAATTTGTTTTCAAAGTAGGTGATTTCGTCTTTAAAAACGTCTTTTAATGTGGTTGAAATACTTTCAAAAAACTGATCTATACAACAAACGCCTGAACTTGCAAAAATCAAAAAATGAAATATTGCAAAGCAATGCCAATTCATGTTTCAAAATTTTAAGCGTTGAGATTTTTATAAAAGTGTGTACCGCACGCTTTAAAGTTTTCTTTTAACTGAAATAAGTGCCACAAGAAATCGTTTAGCATTTCTTATGAAGATTACGTTTTATAAATAAATCATTTGTCACACGTTTAAAAATCGAGTTGATAAAAAATTAAATCGCCTCTCGGAATTACGTATATAAAATAAAAAACCCAAATATATATAATTTTTTTTAAACTTACTCAACTTTACAAAAGTTTTCTCAATAAGATGTATTGATACGCATTTAAGTGGTACTAAAGTTCACGAGAATGAAGTCATTTCAATTTTCTGCGGCAATAAATCGAAGCTAATGCGACCGATATCATTAAATTTGCCGTTATGTCAGTTAATCTGCTGCATTGTAGTTGGTATTTTTAGATTCCATTGAAGCACCACACTTTCTTCTTATAATCAGAGGTGTCATGGAAATCTTTAGTAAATCGGCTTCGGTTGGTTGTAAATCTCTCAAATAAAATCTCGGTTTCACAGAACTTTGTAAGATTTCATTGTTCGAAGACAGTTGTGGTTGTCATTACAGCTGAATATTTTAGTAGACTTCACATTTTTATAAATTTTTTATGTTTTTTATGATCCAACCAAATATAAGTACAACGAGAAAAAAATTGTGATCGTACTTTTTAAGTAAAAAAAAAAATTAATCTGTTATCGATTATCGATTATTGAATTTGTTATCAGTTTCCCACCACTAGCTAACTGCCAACCCTTTTTTTGTATGAATATTAATAGTAGAATTTATTTAATGTAACCAAAGTAGTTACTTATCTGACAAAAATTAAATTATTAAAACACACTTTTTAATGGGTTTAACATTTTACTAAAACTCTATCAAATCGTTAACAAAAACTTGATGGATTTGAGACCAACCCAAAGAGATTTGTGTGACACCTTGAAATCTCTTTTGGTTGGAATTGGGATGGTAGAGATTTCCCTGACAGCCCTGAATATAAAAAGCTCAATGAAATCACAAATGCAAGTATTTATATGCTTTTTTTTTATTTATTTATTAGTTTATACAGTCTTTGTTTTCATGCATCGTCGTTTTATTTCATCAGCGAAAGAAGTTTCAGGTAGTTCGGGAACTTCATCTACGTTGTAATCTTCAGGTTTGATATCCACTTTAATTGTGACTTTTAAGAGACTGGCTCGATATGCTTTAGAATAAACGGTTGAATTCAATGCGGAATGTTGAGGCATTTTAATTGCTTCCTGAAAACATTCTAGCTATTCAATAACTACATATATATGGTATAACTTTTCGGAAATCTCACACTGCTTTAAATTTAATAGAATATTGTTTTTTTTTTTTCCGAGTAATTAGGCGCCAATTTGATTTCTGTACCATCGATGTAACCAATTCAATGGGTCTCTTCATTCATAGATTTTATAATCAAAATGATTACAAAAACGATATATGCATCTCATAAAAGTACCTCCATCACCATTTCCAAAAAATTATATTGTACTGGCTCGAGTCAATTGACGGAACTGGATTTTTTTTTTCGAACTTTCTGACTAGTTCACTTGGACTAGTCACTGAAGTCAGATCAGTTGCAGAGTGCATTCCACTACCCATGCCGAGTTACAAGTGATTCAAAAGCTTTGCCATATAAATTTTTTTTGGAATATTCTACAAAGCTAAAACATTAGGTTCTGCATCTACCTGAGACAGTTGCTGAACAGCACTGGTTCGTCTTTGCAATAAAATAAACTTTGTAATTCTCAAAGAGTTTATTCATAAAATGTAATATTATAAAAGATGAACTTTAAAATTAATTTTAACATTATTTGATACGTTAGGCTTGTCTGCAAATGTATTATATGAGTCCGTTCGTAGTCGGATCAACCAGCCTATTAGTAAATGACCCACGCGGTGTCGTCTAATGCTGATTCAGAGTCGTTACAGTGTTGGTCAGCAGCTATTCCATTGAAGCTATCTTTGATGCGGTACAGTGCTGAACAGGTATGATCAGCTGGTAGTTTCAGTACGGTTTAGGTCTTTCCATGTACATGCAACATTTCACAACAAATCGGAATACACTATTTCTTTTCTTAAAATTTTTAATAAGCAAAGCTATGAATCAGCTTCGTACAATATAATCAGACTTATTACATATTTAAAATTTTATTTACAATTCAGTGCTTTAAGAACATTATAATTTCATTTTAAAATCACAAGAATTAACATAAGCAGGCGGTGGCTGTTGCGGACGATGGTGAAAATTATCCAAATCGTCATACATATCCACCTCAGAATATGCCACAGAAGCCATGCTGCGCAATGTATTTGAACGTTGTAAATTATTATTATTATTTGTTGAATCCGGTCGATATGTTATAACAATATCATTGGTCGGTACAGCACAAAATCTTCGATTGCAACGTAATGAAATGCATTTATATATTTTATAGCAAATAAAACAAATAATTCCTAGCAATAATATTGTTACACCATAGAGCAAAATTTCGATTAACCATGGAAATTCGCTGCTACTCATTCGCATGCCCATATAATTAATATCGTGCGTTTCTTTACTCTCCGTCGTAGTAGAATTCGTAACGCTTGAGATACTTTCATTTCGCGTGGCATTATTTATAGTAAAAGTTCTTTTCATTGTTTGACATTGATTTGGTGCTATGCAATTTGATTGCTTATTACATTCTGGTTCACATAAAGGTTCACATTTCATCTCAATATTATTGAATTGATATCCATTGCGACATTCACACCAATTTACATCAACGCATTGAAAGGTGGGCGCACACTGGGGCGTACAGGTGGGTACACAAATATCATTTTCAGGGCGAAAACCAGGCAAACAAACACAAGCGCCTTTATAGTTGGGATATGAATTTAACTTTGGACAACTATTATTATTGTTATTATTATTATTACTTTGCATATGATTTGTATTCTGTTTATAAGAATGCACTGTTTCATTCGATACATAGCCAAAATGTTTATAATTTTTGTTGCTGTGTTGATGATTACAATAACCGTGAACCGAACTTTTTAAAAGTGATAAGAGAATTATTGCAAGATACGCAATATACGAATTCATATTTTTATTTTATTGTAAAATTTGTTCCGTACGCTTTGAAGTTTATTTTCAACTAAAGTCTCTGGAACTAGACTGGTTCTCAGCTGTGTTTCAGTACGTTTTGTACTTTATACATTCTTACTGAGTCATTTAATGACGTCAATGCGTCAATGTGTCATTCGCTTAAAAGCGAAAGTTTAATTCAAGCAAAAATACGTGTATATATAGTAAAGAGTTTAACCGCAAGTCGGAAAAAAAAAAATAAATAATAAAAATAATAAAATTATTGTGAGTTGATTAAAAGCAACAACGATTTGCACATTTGTACTACTTAGAACCGGTTTAAAATACAAACTGCATTTAAAATATATTTTTTTTTTCATGTTCATAGCAATGGGTCATTCCCAATGAATCTGTTAAGTTGACTTACTAACTTTTAAAATATTTTTGCTGCTAATTAAAAATTAAATAATTAATACTAATAATTATTGTATATCTGTCACACATAATGTGGAACAGGTATATGGAATCGAAGTCCCTCAAGCCTAAATCTTCAGTAATGCAATGGTTAAGAATTTTACATTTTCAGATTTTTAAGAACACAAAGATCTATTGACGTAGATGATATGTGACAGGTATATAAGCTTCGGTCAGTGGGTATGTCACGTTTTCTTGTTTAGTTTGATTGCTTCAGAATATACAATGTCGCTAATGTGTTAAAGATATGCACCAGTGCCGTAAATACATTTAATTTTTCTAGGTTCTGATGGTCCTAGATGGTTGAGATCGAATTGCAAATTTTCAAATTTTTAAGAGCATATGTAAGTAGTGGTTGCAATGGTCCAATATAATTTAAATAGTAGAAATCAAATAATCTTTCTTGACAACAACTAAAAAATGCAAAGATATCTACCGATGCGAATTTAACATAATTTTGCTGAGTACATGGATTTGCTTGAGCAATTTTTAAATTAAAAATTATATTATAAATAAACATGGGTTAAACCACACTGTAAACGAACGGTAAATGGGTCTATTAATGCGAAAGGGGATAGGACTCCATAAAGTATATTGTTAATCAGCAGGAAATAGGAGAAAATGCTCCCTGAATCTTGCTTTTTTATGAGGCTCAATATATAAAAAAATTTTGCATCCGGTTGTCGAAAAATTTGTTACGTTTTAGAGTAAGCATCTTAGACCTTATATACGCCCATTTTTTTGTCCACATACAAACCTACTACCCAGTTCCTATTTAGTGAATATGTTCACTTCTAGTGCAAATCGATCGATTAAACTGAAATAATCGATTTTTAGATTAATCGATTCAATCATTTTTTGTTTTTTTAAAGTTAAATCTATCGATTTTTTTGTAAATGATGAATTGATTGATGGATTTTACGGAGAGATGAGGAATGTTTTTTTCTTTTGCTCCTTGAAACCGTCCAAAAATCGAATTAAATTGAGTCGATTTAAATCGATGTTTTCAAATAAATGCACATGGCTAACTTCTCTATACAAAAATCAGATTCCACTTACTTTTATTTCCAAATATTTATATCATTTCTTGAATTTTTAGATCAAAAGTTGAAAAATACAACTTGGGTTCCAACGTAAAATTGACCTCATCCCTTTTGGTACTAATGCCCACACATACTATTAGCTTTTCAAAGGTTCGAGTATTTTAGCTGCGGTTCCAACGGGACAACACAAATTTTGAACTTCATAAATGGAAAAGTTTTTTGTTTGAAAAGCTTAAGGTCAAATTTAGCATAATATCTTCTAAATTAATGTGACGGGTATAAAAAAAAAAAAAACTATACTCATTTTATGATTTTAATATGTAACTACATGCAATGACAGTGAATGCTTATGTTTGCTACTGATCCTGACATTTTTAGCGTTCAATTGTGATGATAAGTTGCAACAGTCGACATTTCTCATATGCAATCAGTCAGTCACTCATTTGTCAGTCAGTCAGGCAACAATTCGTAACCAAAATGAGTTGAATGAATGAGTGACTTGTATATGCAAATCTGTTGCTGCCAAACAGCCAGTCAAGTCAGCCTGTTTGTATGCTGAATGCTGAATGCGAAACTCTGATGATGTCAGTCAATTGCCATTTGCTAGATTGCCAGCAGCAAACTCATTCACTTAAACATGCTTGGCAATAGTTACAAGTTGTTGTTGTTGTTGTTGTTGTTGTTGTAGCTGCTTTAAAATTCATATCCTTATACTGTGTGTATGTATGTGTGTGTGTGTGATATGGATTATGCGCGTTTCTCAATTTGTGCAACTGTGATATATGAAATCGCATAAACGTTACCGAATCCTCGTTATACAAATGCCAAAATACATACATGTGCGATACAATTACAGTTACAGATACCTAAATACAGAGATACAATAGAATATCATTCAAAAAAAAGGAGTGTGGAAGAGTGATGGGATGGGGAATGAGGAATGTAAGACTACACACACACAGCTGCATGAAGTTGAATGAATTTCAACTTGTTAAGCTATGCGCTACGCTTTGATTTTCATTTTCATTCTCATTGCTTTGATTTTCATTGCATCGTAACATCGTGTTTCATTTTATTGCTAATATCTCCACTGATTCTCTATGCAAAAGCGATACGATTTGTATGCCAATTTAACTCGATGCAATTTCATACTTTTCACGCTACAAAATGTTTATATCGTAGGTATCGGAGTATATAGTATACTATATCTTTTTTAATTCTACGCATTGTTCTCCATTTTATTTTTCTGTGCACTGATTTGCTTACTTCTACAATATTCCTCATCGCATTGCATTGCATTTTTCTATACGAAATTTATTTCATTCACCGCCATTTTGTTTGACAGTTTGTTTTAGTACAAAATTGCTATTTTCTGTTTTGTACATTTTTTTTCGTTTTGTTTTTTTTTTTTTGTATTCAATGCAATTTTGCAGTGCAGTGAAGAGCAGAGCAGATCAACGCAGCCAATTGACGTTGAAATGTAAAATGTCAACTTGTGCTGTCATTTGTTTTGTTTGTTGTTGTTTTTTTTTTATTGGCTGTGCACAGTGTTAAGGTGCCTTAAATTGTATTGCTAGTAGAAATCAGCTATTCATTGAATTTTTTTACGCTTAATTAAATACTTTCTCTTCTATGCATAAACATTGACTTGGATTTTGCAGCAGCGGAGTTGTAAATTTAATAGAAGAGAACTATTGTTTGTTTCTGTACTTTGGCGTTGACATACACGCTTCTTATATGATTCCCAACATAATGTATAAACTTGGGTTATGGACAGGACCATGGATCTCCAATCCACTCCTTTACAAAAAATTACCGAAGCCACTGATGAATATATATAAACTATTCCCGACCAAGGTGTTCGTCAAAGCGAACTGTATGGCATAGCCCATAGACAAGTCTACCGAATTTTTAGGTGTTTAAATTTTCAGTATCTTAAGATTAGAAGTTGAAAATATGCCTCTAAATGAGAACCCCCATAATGCAATTATACCAGGAAAAGTACTCTGGTAGCCTTTGAGAGCTTAGATTGTGGTGAATTATATATAATTTCACCACGACAGTAGTGAAGTGTACGAGATATTTTGAGAAAAAAAGATAGATAGATAGATAGAGGTGGCCGATGAGAAAACTCATATTCCCCACACAATTAGTATATAAATGCGGAAGTGGGCCTTAGGTACATGATAGGTTCTGGAGGATCAAAACCAACCAGTACAGTTAAGGAAGGACCGTAGTTTAGAGGGACATAAGAGAGAGAGATCGGTCAGCGATTCCAACTGCCAACGTCCAAAGTACCTTAGTCTACTCGATCTAAGTGCAGAACACACACAGAAAAGTGTTCAACGTTTCGTGGGTATCCTCTTCCTTACAACTTCTGCAGGTGCTGTTATAAGGGATACCCAGTCTAGCCGCGTGCTTCTCGATGGGTCAATGCCCAGTGATGGCGGCGGAGAAAGAAGATAGGAAGTAAACCTTTTTTTATTAAAAAAAAAATAATAAATATATTAAGAAGCAGAAACATTGACATTTATATGGTGAAATTATATAAATTCACCATTACATACATACTCAACAAAATTTGTTAGCAAATTAGAAAGAGACAGTGGCGAAATACTTCAACTGGTATAATTGCAACATGATGGAGGCCAAAATAGTATCAAAAGTTGGATTGTATCATGTCATTGACGGCCATTTAAACCATTTTAATACAACACTGATGATTATATATGATTTAGATCAAAAGAACAAAAAATTTATCATACAAAAACAAAAAAAACATTTTAAGGATGATTTGTATAGGACCAAACTATTTAAAAATTTATTTGATTAACTGTATTTTAAAAGAGATCTGAAGATTCTACTATGTTTCGAGTTGGATTACTATATCACATTTAGTTTCCCAGATCGGTAGACGTTTAGAGTAGTTATCAATATGGACCAATGAACACGGCTATCAAAGGGGTTATTAAATTGAGGGTTCCTAGACTAAGAAACATATACGTTTCTATGCAAAAATTCAAAATGATGGAGCAGATTTGTATGGAGAGTATACCTTGGAAGAAATATTGTTAGAGAAAACCCGTCTAAGTTTCAAATATGGTGCCTCTATCTCCTGTAGTCTCCGAGAAAGTCGTTTTCAGACAACATGATAGCCAGGAAGACTGGTGGACGGGCGGATAGATAGACATACATAGACATACATATATAGGGTCTACCATATCTTCATTTGCCTATGATTAATAGATGGTAGCAGCACAAAAATATACATATGTATTCTTTACCATTATCGAAAGCTGAGTCAATTTAGCTAAATCCGTCCGTCTGTCCTATTCCGTCTGTCCGTCAACCTATTATATACAAATACAAATACAATGAACATATAACAGCCTTGAAACAACAAATTTGGTAATCAATTTGCCACAGTTCAAGCAGCAAAAGTACTCTCTTTATTATCCAAATTGTTTCTTCCTTTTTGGAAAAAAAAAGTTATAATTAGTTTAAGTTGCATTTAAATAAAAAATATTATAATATTTTTCACAGTGTAAAAATAGCAACTATTAACAATATTTTTTGTTTGTTTGTTGCTTCAACGAAAAAGTGTTGACAACGCAGGAAGTGCGACAGGAAAAACGCTTCCAAGTTGTAAAATGAAGTGCCAGACGTATGAATTTATCTACGTATCTAGCGCAACAGACATGACAGTGTATGACAAGTGTGTGTCTACAGATATATGTATGTGTGTATGTATACATATGTGTGTATGAGAAAAAATTTTATATATGTGCAATAAAATCTAAAGTTCATTTCTGTTTTGAATCAGAGTGACTGACAGACGGAAGACAGACAGACACCATTTTGAGATAAAAAGACTAAAAAAAGAAAAAAAAAAAGTGAAAGCAAATAGCTAGATACAAACAAACGACAACAAACAAATGAATGTAAGCGACAAACTAACGACTCAAAAACACAAACAACAAAATGGCGTACAGTCAGCAGCAAAGATGGCGACAATGACAGCTCATAATAAGCAGCAGCAGCAGCAACGGCAGCAGCGGTAATGGATGCGCTGCACTGAAATGAGTTTGTCTATTTGTTTGCTGCTTCTTGTTGTTGTTGGCGTTGTTGTTGCACTGCAGTTGAGTGTTTATGTCTAGTGGAAAAATATAAATTGTCACAAGTACGCATGTGTGTGTATGTGTGTGCTTGAGTGCTTGTAAATATACAAAGTTTTGTTGTTGTTGCTTTTGCTGCTAAATGGAATGGAATTGTTGCATTTGTCTTTTGTTGTTGTTGCAACTGTTGCTATTTGCTGCTGCTGCTGCTGAGGATAAAAAAACTATGTATCTTTACTGTCATTGGCTTTGACAACGTCAGCAAAAGTTCAAAGTTGTAATTTTTCTTTATTTTTTTTTTTTTTTTTGTTTTGCTTTTTGTTGTCACGTTAGATGGCTAAGTTACTTGTTATGAGTTTTATACTATTTATATATAATTTTTTTTTTTAATGACAATGATAACACGTCATTGCGAATGTTGATAATAACTGAAAAAAAAACTGTTGAAATACTTCGAGTGACATCTGACATTCAAGCTCAAAAAAAAAAAAAAAAATGTACAATTGCTGTCATAAAAGTTTTTGCGCTTGTCATAAAAGCCACAACACTTTGGAATTTCTAATAAGCGAGATACCATTTCTATTTATTTTTTTTTTAAGGATTTTCGCTTTGTTTATTTCATTTCTACTGTTTTTTTCTTTATCTAAAGAAATACTTTCGAACTATTGTATTTTTAAACAAAAGCTTCAAAAAAAAAAAAAAAAATGAAATCAGGCTTAAAAAAATATCGCGAACGCTCACTCACTCAAAAATGCTACCAATAAAATGTAAAAGCAATTTAAATTAATTTTCCATGGCAACGCACAAAAGCAAAGCGAGCAGCCACAGCAGTAACAGCAGCAAAAGCATTGAAAGGACAACGTAGAACATTTCGCAGAGTTTTATAGTTGTGTATTGCCAACAAAAAATATAATTAAGTTCCAACGCTTGATTTAACTTCAAAATATTTTCACTCAAAGTCAATTCAATGTTATCCCTTTTTCCTTTTGTTGACCTTTTTTTGCGGCAGAGAGTGGACAAAGTAAAGCTAAAATAAAATTCAATAAAACGCTTTGAATCTTGATTACAACAAAGTTTTGCCCTTAAGCAAAATAGAAATGCATGCCAAATGAATTTTCAAATAATTTTGACTTTGAAGTAAATAAATCAAAATTATTTGACTCAAAAAAAGAGATAGAGTGAGAGAGAGAGCGAGAGAGCGAGACCGTCTAAGCCGGCATTATCAACATCATCATCAGTGGAAGGTCCTTTAGTAAAACTAGAGATAGAATGCAAGTTAGAAAATTTATATAAGAATATTTTTACTTGTGTGTGTGTATCTTGTTTGTGTATAAAATATTTTATCAACTTTGTTGCTTCAAAAGAAGCATTCAAGTGAAAACAGACGAAAAAAAAGAAATGGAAAAGATCGCATTGAAAAAGATGATGGTATTTGAGTTTTAAGAGTTACAACAACAAAAAAGGAAGCAATACAACTCAAGCATATCCTGCAAAATAAAGCGCAAATTGATGTCTATTGTTAGAAGAAGTATGCTGCTATTTCAAATTAGCATTAAACCAAAAAAATCACATAAAAACAAGCAATAATAACTAATTTATTTAGCAAAATCAAATACATTTTTATGCAATATTTTTTACGTTTTGGCTTGTAATCAGTCGCAGGACATAAATAATTTATTTATAATAGGCACTCAACTCAACATTACTTTTTTTTATTTAGGTTGCCAATAAAGACATAAAAGAAAAAATTGAAAGTAGTTATGAGTTTGTGCTGATTGAGCTGTGAACATAAAGTAATAATGCATATTTTTGGGAGTACGCATTAAAATTGCCATCATAAAAAAAAAACGTTATAAAAAGTACTCCAAAGTACCCACTTCTAGGCAATCGAATCGAACGAGCAAGCATTTAACATTAGCCTAAATGCAGCAAAACCATTAAACTTGTTTGCCAATAAAAATAGACCCACAATAAAAAATGATTTTCTGATTGTTAATGTTAAAATGCGCATAAAGTAAAATCATTTAATTTATTTTGTATTAAAAATGAAATGAAATAAAATTATGTTAAGTATTTGAAAAGAAAAAGTATTCGTACAAATAAAATATTGTTATGATATACTTTCGAAATCACTTCTTTTTTGTGATTTACGAATTGCGATTTATGATTTACGATTTAAGTAAATTTCTACGATTTCAAATTGTTCGACAAATGGTAAAGTAATTTGTTATTGAATTCCACGGAAAATGGAAAAACTTTAAGTATTCCACCTGATCCATGTTGAAATACTAAAGGGTGACGCCACTTCATGTTTGCGCTCTCAATTCGGTTCCCTATTTTGTGTCAATATGAATGTGAACGTCACAGCAAAAGGTCGTATGCGTGCAATTGCCGACGACTTTTTTGATTACTGGCAGCAGAGTAGAAAATTGAAAATTAAGGTTTTCTCAGTCCCAAGGTATAGCTCCCATACAAATCTATAGCACACATTCCCCATATAAGCATACCTCCTATTACTTATTGTTCAATAAGTAATGTCGTATCTGTGATCGATTTTGACGCTTTGTTTAACATACTTAGAATTATCCGATTTAAGTCAAATATGCACCGTTTTGTTCACAAACTTATTGCCATTTAGAAGGCAACTTCATTATGCCCCCCTTAAAAAACCCCCTCCCTATTTGCAAAAACTCAGACAACCAGTTTTCGCAAGCCTCTTTTGAGGCCAACGTAGTACCACCAAGAGCGTTTTGCATGGCCCGGAATAGATGGTAATCACTTGGTGCCAGGTCCGGACTATACGGTGGGTGCGATAGGACATCCCATCCGAGCTCCCGTAGCTTCTGGCGGGTCATCAAAGATGTGTGAGGCCGAGCGTTGTCCTGGTGGAACACTACACCCTTCCTGTTGGCCAATTCTGGCCGCTTCTGGTCAATCGCCTGCTTCAAACGGTCGAGTTGCTCGCAGTAGATGATCGAATTAAGCGTCTGGCCATAGTTGAGCAGCTCATAGTGGATGATTCCCTTCCAATCCCACCACACACACAGCAAAACCTTCCTGGCCGTCAATCCGGGCTTGGCGATGGTTTGGGTCGGCTTGCCGCGCTTCAACCACGACCTTTTTCGCTGGACGTTATCGTAAGTGATCTTTTCATCGCACTTTAAAAATGGGTCGAGTTCGTTCCGTTTCAGCAGCGTATCACAAGCGTTTATGCGATCCAAAAGATTTTTTTTGCATTAATTCGTGTGGCACCCAAACATCTAGCTTCTTTTTGAATTCCACTTTTCTACAAATTGCTTCTTTTTTAAATATTTAAGTCCAAATGGTTGTATGTCTTATACCCAGTTCCTGGCCAATCGAACAAGTGCTAACATGCCGTTCCACTTGTATGATTTCGACTATTTTAACGGTTTCTACGAGGATTGGCCTACCAGTACGGGATACATCTTTGACATCCACTACACCAGAACGAAATCGATTGAACCAACGCTGTGCAGTGCGAATCGTTACAGCATCGGGCCCATAAACTTCAAAAATTTTTCGGCCGCCTTCGTTGGATTTTTACCTCTCAGGTAGTAAACACGTAAAATATGTCGAATTTCTTTCTTGATGGACTCCATCTTTGGCCGCGCTATAACTTGAGTCTGAAACATATGATCACAGCACAGTCAAAGAAACACTTGTAGCACAGGGTGTCCGCTTTAAATCGCCGTACAGGATGACCCGATGCGTTTAGTACAACCTAAGATATATTAAAGAGTTGCCATCTATTTAAAAAAATACGACATTACTTATTGAACATCCCAATATATACCTTAACATGGTTTCTTAAGCTGAGTTGTATCTGATCATTCTCTTTACGTTATACTATCCCCCCACTGATCATATATAAACTATTCAAAGCCATTTTATATGGCGTGTATTTAAGCTTCGGTTCTACTGAATTAATATTTTTGCTTGTTACTTTTTTTTTTTGCGTTTAAAGAATCTTTCTTTAAGTTTTTTTTTTTTCTAATATACCCAAAGCAACTAAAAAATTAATTTAATTGATTAAAATGCTTTTAATTGCTTCTGAGAAGTGCTATGTTTGTCTAAGATTGTAACCCTTTTACTTATAAACCGCAGGCTCACTGCTTTCTATATGTATACGGACCGTAGAAATAAAAATATTATGTTAACCTAGCTTATAGTCACTACACGTACGCAAACAGAATTGTACTACGTAGTACAGCACGCAGCGCAGATATTGTAAAATAAATTTCATAAAGAAAAAAATTACATTTAATGGACAAGTAGCATCATAAGAAATTTTTATTTTTATTTTTCGTTGCAACATTTTCCCAATTTACTGTTTTTATTTTATTTCACATTTCTCATTTCGCATTTCTCATTTACTTTTATTTTTTTTTTTTTTATTCAATTTAGCAAAAGGCAAAAGCAATTGTAGAACAAAATAGGCGCAAAAGAAGAGAAAAAAAAAAAAAAAAAAAATAAAAAGGACATTGGCACGCACGCAATTTGGCAATGGACGTTGCCTATGCTGCTGCTGCCATACTCGTCGTCGTCGTCGTCGTAGTCAAGACAAGCATCGAGGCGTCAAGTGGGCGTGAGTGGTTTGTTGTATGACAATTTTTGGCTATTGTAAGAGACTTTTCCTGTTGTTGCTTGTTTTTTTGTTGCCAGCCGCTGTCGCTTATTTATGCCAAAATGCCACTTAATGCGGTTTATGTTAGCATGAGGATGCATACACTTCATTTTATTTTTGTTTTTTTTTTTTTTGTTGGGGGAAAATTAAGTTAACAAAAAAAGAAAAAAAAGAAGAAATATTTAAATATAAAAAAAATAAAAGAAGAAAATATGATGCCAAAGCGAATGTGCCACAAAATGATGAAGTTCGTGCTGCTCTACGAAATATACGAAATGAAATATGAAGCATTCTTAATTAAATTTCAGTTCATTTATTAGTACCCAAGCAGCGAAAGTCCTTTTCTAAAAAAAAAAAAATTAATAAAAAACAACAGCAAAATTTTATATAAAAACGCCTACAACTTGTTGACTACATACGCGCTGCGTTATACATAAATATTTATGTGTGTGTCTGTGTGTGGGCAGTTATTTTTGGTTTGGCATACTTTAAGGCGCTGCTACGTTGTCTGTCTTGTGTTGCTGAAATTAAGTTAAAAGTTAGAGTGTGAAATATTTTGTTTTTTTTTTTTTTCGTTGTATTTTTTTTTTAATATAACACATACGCCAGGTTAGCTTGCATATTAATTTCTGAGTACTCATTTGCAGCAGAATTCTGACTCGCAGGATTTTCTTTTTTGCTTCACTTCTTTTGAAACTATTCGCATTGTCAGCGTAAAACAACAACAACAGTTTGATTTCATTCATTATGACGCAATGTTTCTCAATCTCAACAACAACAACGTAAGTAGCATTGAAACGTGTCCTTTTGCACAACGTAATACAACTACTTGTACAATGCTACTACATTTCACTCGCACCAATGTCCTGTCTGTCGTATAGACTTAACCTAATTAAGAATGTTCAACAGGACACAGCATTCGAATATAAATGAAAGACTTTTCGACAGTGCAAAGGACTTTTTATGGTAACTATAGCAACTTATATAACATTGAGAAATCTACTGTTGCAAAGGCATACAAAAACAAAGAAACAAAGAAACAAAAAAAAAGGAAAAAGGATTTGACATTTGCTACGGTAAGGAGTTTGGTTACAATACATTGAAGAAAATTTTCTTGTACAACGTCGAATGCTAATTTTATTTATAAGCACACCTCTATTTGCCAGTAAGGATATATAGTGGAGAGCGGAAAGAGGACTTACCATAATATTGTCAACGTTTTCGCTTTTAATTTAAACAAATGTTACTAATGTTTTCATTCTTGTACTTGTCTGTTGTTATTGTTGTTATTGTTGTCCTTTCTGTCTGTACGTTTGTTGAATATTTTATCGTTTGACTTCATTTCTTTGGCTGGCAACATTTGGCGACATAATTTTATAAAATCCTTTTTCAAAGATTAAGTAGCATTCATTTAAAACAGACAGACGCAGCCAACTTAAAAACATTTTATCTTCATTACAACACTTGGACACTGACATAGAAAATTAACGTGTTACAAGGAAATTTGATTTTTAAAATAAAATTTAAATTTTAAAATTTATAAGAGCGGCAAAAAATTGTTAAATCAAATTTATAATTTTTTTTTTTTAAATTTTATTTTTTATGTTTTTGCAAATAAATTTAACATTTTGTATTTTTTTGATTTAAAATTTTTTTATTCGCGTCACACATGGTGTGAATGGGAATTATCAGTTTGAGAACAAACTGTGTTTGTATTAAGAACGAATTGTTCTTATATAATATCAAGAACTTTATTTGTATCAAGAACGAATTATATTTATATCAAGCACGAATTTTATTTGTATCAAGAACGAATTTTACTTATATCAAAAAAGAATTGTATTTATATCATGAACGAATTGTTCTTATTTCAAGAACGATTTTTACTTATACTAAGAATGAATTATACGAGTATTAAGAAAGAGGTGTACTTATGTATATTAAGAACGAAGTTTACTTATATAAAGAACGAACTATACATGTATTAAGAACGTGTTGTGCTTAACATATATCACAATAGAATAAAACTTATATTAAGAACGAATCAAAATTCTAGATAAAAAGGTTTTGATACAAAGGTGGCTTATTTCCTCTATTCAAATAGATTACTTAGGATACTCGGCGTGTGCGTTTGGACTGCTCTTTCGGCTCTTTTACTTTTCGCTTCTGCTGTTTTTTTTTGTAATTGTAGCGCTTTTCGGTGGCAATTTTGTACTTTTTGTTAGTTTTTGATTGTAGCGTGACCAAAATATGTTGGGACTAGTATGAAAACAAATAAAAAACACTGAAAAATATATTTTTTTTTTGTTTGTATACAAAACATACAAATCAAACAAAAAATCTTCCATGGTAATAGTCGAAAATCGACTTCATAAATGATTCGAATGTGCCTAATGCACTGTTTTAGTGGTCTTGAATCATGCTTGCATGACTGCACTCCAAATGAAACCATTTTATGAGTCATCGATCAAATAGTTTCAAAGTTCATAGCGGACATAGAAACATTTTTACTATTTTTTTAATTTTTAAATTAAATACTTTGACATATTTTATGGTTTTGTCATACATATATGTTCCTGGAAAGTATATATTACGTAAATATGGGGGCGGCTCTAAAATACTTTAATAAACTGACACATAAAGAAAAATGTTCTTGAAATTTCGAGCTTCGGTTCTAGCGATATTAAAGTTTTGTTTTCTTTTTTTTTTTTTTTTTTTTTTGTAATCTATAACCAAGTTCTTCAGCTATGTTAATTGAATATGACAAAATGCTGTGATGAATTTTTGTGCATAAAAAAAAAAAAAAAAAATGTATTTCATGGATGCTCAATCGTTTATTGTTTGCTTGCGTTTTTTTTTTTTTACATGAAGCTCTACCTACACTTTGCATCTGAAAAAACCTTTATGCGAAAAATTCAGTTTTTCAGCATTACTATTTGTCTTTTTTTATTTTTATTTTTAATTTTTTTTTCATTGCTGTTAAGCTCTCTAGTAAAAAAAGTTGTAAAATATGCTCTCTCTTTTTTTTTTTTTTTGGATTTCTTTTAAATTTTATTTTTACGTCACATTCATTTAATATTGTTCGTTTCTTTCGTTCTTTGCTGCGTGCAATCAACACTTGTAAATACAGGATAAAAGGATAGTTTTTCTTCTGTTTTTTTTTTTGTGTGTTCATGTTGCCATCATATGTAAAATAAAATAAGCGTACGAAATATTTTTGTAAGCGAATATAAAAATATTTTAAAAATATGAATGCATAAAAAAAAGTGTGATTGCATTGATGACAAAATTTGAGAAGATATGTGAAAATTGATTTTAATTTGATTTTATTTGAGTTTTTTTGTTAGCTTTTTACGCATTGTTAGCACAAAAATTAATGATATTTCTTTGGAATGTAATATGTATTTAAATTAAAATTTTATAATTTTTATTTATTTATTTTACATATTAAAAATAATTAAAAAAAAAGGATATTCTAATTGTTAAATTTAAATAATTTTAATCCAACTCTACTTGATTGAATTAAACAAAATACCATAGTAACTGAGTATTGGACAGAATGCGTTATTTATTTTCAAATCTGAAATTAACTGGAATATTTAAGTTGGCTTACAAAATACAGCAAAGTTTAAATATGTATTACATCCTTAATTGAAGCTAAGAAATTAATTTAGTATTAAAAAACCTTGTCCAAAATAATCGATTTCATAAAGGTCACAGCAGAACATATCTATGACGACACAACTCCTAATGCTTAATATACTTTAAAGGGTCTACCAAGGTTCCTTTCTTATCCGAAAGGTACACAAAAACTATTCATATTCTTTATACCAAAAACAATCGTCCTTAGTATCACCAGCAACGTTTTACCAAGAACAATGGTTCTTTGTATCAAGAACAATGATACTTTTCATTAAGAACAATGTTTTTTTTGTATCAAAAATGATGGTTCGTTCTTTGAAAAACAATTGATTTTTTTATCAAGAACAACGGTTCTTTTTATCAAGTTCAACGGTTCTTTTTTATCTAGAAGCATAGTTCTTTTATCAAGTACAACGGTTCTTTTTTATCTAGAAGCATAGTTCTTTTTATCAAGTACAACGGTTCTTTTTATCTAGAAGCATAGTTCTTTTATCAAGAACAACGGTTCCTTTTATCAAGTAAAACGATTCTTTTTTATCTAGAAGCATAGTTCTTTTTATTAAGAACAACGGTTCTTTTTATCAAGAAGAACAGTTATTTATATCAAGAGTAACGGTTTTTTTTATTAGGAAAAATGGTTGTTTGGATTAAAAAAAAATTTTTTTTTTTTTTGTAACAAGAACAATGGTTCTTTATATCAAGAATAATCGTTTTTTACGTATTCGTGTTTTGTGACATGAACAATAGTTTTTGTGTCAAAAAAAAAACATTCTTTTTAACTTGAACAATCGTTTTTAGTATCAAGAACTATGATTCCATATGTTATTTATAACGGTTCTTTGTATCAAAAACAATCGTTCTATGCTTCAAGATAGGTGATTGATTTTAGAAAAATTATTAAATATTTAAATTATTTAATGTAAAATAATTTGTACTTTACATATGTTCGTCTCTGTGAACCATTGAAAATATGCCTACCATTTAAAGATAAATCAGACACACCAGTATAAGTTCTCATATTTGTACATTTTTCGTTCTTCTGAATGTTTCGGTTTTGCCAATGTTAACTATTTCATTTTTTTTATTAACGTTGCATGCAACGCTGCATATAAAAATATTTTTATAATAAAATATGCAGTGGCAAAAAATTTAAAATAAAATAATATTGTATAAAAAAATATATATATTTATATATGATACGAAATAAAAATATTATTGCAAGTGCGAATTTTTGCATTAAAAATATTTTATGCAAATAAAAAAAAACGAGTCAATTCAACAAGACTGTTGCTGTAAATTGAAAAAGAAATAATAATAAATAAATAAAATGTAAGAAAATATTTTCGCTTATTAAATATTTTGTATTATTTTAACATTTTTTTTTTTTTTATTATTAACATTTTTTTTCTTGTTAAAACGTGCCAAAGCTGAGCTGAGCACAGCTGTTTTCATTTTTTTCAAAAGGTAAATCTGGTGTAGCAAGTTTTTCCAAACAAAAAAAAAAAAAAAAAAAATGGTGGCATAACAATTGCCTTGCGGCTTTTATTTTATTTTATTTTTTTATTTGGTTTGCCTAAAATTGCTGTCAGCTGTTTTTAGTGTTTATTTTCTCTGTTATTTAAAATATCAACTGTGACTACTTCTTTAGTAGTGCCTTGTAGCACAACCTGGCGCCATAATCGTTTGCACATCGTTTATATTCAAATTTTTTATATGCTTTTTGCTGTGACTGTTCCTGGTTGCTATCTGCTATTTAGTTTTTCGGTATTTTTTTTTTGTATACTATCAAGATTTTAATTTAAATTTTCTGGCTAACCGAAAAGTGTGCATGAAACTTTTGCTGCAGGACATTTATAAACAAAAATACATTTTTAAATCAATTAAAATGGCATTTGAAAAAATGAAACGCTGCTATGCAAATATACACAAAAAATGAAATGTAATCCAATTACCTGCTGTCGCATGCTTATCAACGGCAGCATTGCAGTGTTCTGAGTTAAATGAATTGACATGAAGTGCTGTGCTGTGCTGAGCTGGCAGCATGACATGCAACCAAGAACTCATGCATACATACGAGTATGTCACATAACCGCATGAATCAGACGTAGTACCCTGCTAGACAAGTAAACAGGTGCACAGGATATGCATATAGTACATACATATGTGTGTGTGTGTGTGTACTTTATGCTGGGAGTGCTTATCTATAACTTTTGTTGCGCACTTCCGTCACTGTTGGGGTCAAGTTGACTCATATGAACCTATAAAACAGTCTGTCTGAATGAATGTTTTTTTGGTTTGCTAACTGTCAGTATACATTGTTCATATAATGCCATGAACTGCATTGGTCAGTTCATTTACTTTTATAAAAGTTAACAGAAAATTATGACACATATGAATTCGCAAAGCTTATGGAAGTTTCTGAAAAAAAAGAACTTACCGATTTGATAGTATTTACGCTTATATAAAAAAAATAAATAAATAAATTAAACCAAAAATTGTTTTAAAAATCGAAACTTTTATATAAAAAATACTTTAACTTCGGTAGAACCCCAAATACTGCCAGACTTAAAAATGTATAAGTACCAGAGACATTGATAACCCGTTGCGTAAGGCATGTGATGTGAGAAAATTCGTTCTCATATCAAGCTCATTGTTCTCTTATCAAGCACGTTCGTTCTCATCGCACATTCGTTTTCATATCAAGCACATTCGTTTTTATATCAAGCACCATTTGTGCACAACAGACGAATAGAACGAAAAGAACAGAAAACAAGGAAAAACGTTAACTTCGGTGGAACCGAAGCATAAATATCCAACACACGAATCTTTGAATAGGTGATCATCAGTGGCTTATATACATTTTAAAAATATATAGACGAAAATAATTATTTTTTCATACAAAAGTTCAAAAATAATCGGTGAGTTTGTATGGGGGCCATACATAAAAATGGGCGTGGCATCTAGGTTTTGGAATTAGATGATTTAAGAAGTGTTTTTACCCAATTTGAAGTAAATAAATTCATAAATAATTCCAATTTTTATTCAAAAATTGGAAAATGGGCGGTAAATTTGTATGGGGGCTACACCTAAAAATGGGCGTGGTACTTTGTTTTTGATATTGAATGTTTTTAGAAGTGTTTTTATTAAATTTTGAGTGAATACATTTATAAATAATACATATTTTCATACATAAATTCGAAAATGGGCGGTAAGTTTGTATGGGGTTTATACCTAAGAATGGGCGTGGCACCTCGGATTCGACTTTGAATGACATAAGAAGAGTTTTTACCCAATTTGGAGTGAATACATGCATAAATATTACCTATTTACATAAAAAAACTCGCAAATTTTCGGTAAGTTTGTATAGGGGCTACACCTAAAAATGGGAGTGGCATCTTGGTTTTAACATAGAAAGTATTCGTTGCCGAGAAAAGCTTAAGTTCCAAATTTCGGCGTAATATCTATATATCTTTATCGAAAAAAATGAGTAGAAATAAACAGACAGACGGACATGGCTGATCGATATAAAAAAAATATAAAAGAAAAGATATTTTGCAAGGAGACCAAATTTATGAGAGCGTATTTCACGTAAATCACTACTTTGCTCCATCATTTTGTAATATAAGCATTTGAAACTTAAATTAAGCACGTTTGTTCTCAATATAAGAACTGATACTAGAACCGAAGCCACATTTGTGCTTGATTTCGTATGTGTAAGCAAAATCGTTCTTATTATCCTCACAGCGTTTTTCTTTCTGTGTACATACGTGTGACTGCTTTTGTTTATGTCCATGCATTGAATGTCCTGTTGTAACTTCGCGGTATCTGTTCGCAAGCTTCGTTGATTTAATTTTGTGACACTACTATTTTTTCTTTTTCAACAATAACACAATTTTTTTTCTGCAAACAGAAATGTTGCAAAATAAAATATTTGTTATGAATACATAACACACACACACACACACACACATACATACGCACTTTCATATTTACTTGTTATGTTGCCACTTACATTTTAACTTGATTTAAATACGCGCGTATACCGTATACTGAATGCCGCTTTCAAAATGTGCGCTGGCACACATAAATTCGCTAAAAAGCATAATAAATAAAGAAATAATAACATTTTTATTATATTGACGACATTGACGCTGCCGCTGCTGCTGCTGCTGCCAAAGATGGAAACGGAAATAAACGACGACAAAGAATAAAGTTTATAAGCCGCAGCGGCGTTTATATGTAATAGAAAACATCAAGGACATAAATACTTGTATATAAATCTGCCTAAAATTAGAAGTGCAACCGAAGTGCGGAGACGTGCGGCATGTTAGGCAGAGCGCAACATTTTTTTTTTTTCGTGCTGTCGTAATGTTGCCATCATAAATTATTATATCGCTATTTCGTTTTATTGTTTTACTCGCGATTGAGCACACTTCCATTTTTTACACAATTTTTTTCTTTCTCTCTTTCCTTCGATTTTATATACTCTGTGCTGCGTATTTTACACAACTTTTTTGTGCCTTTCCCACTTCTGCATTTGGCTTTTCTTTTTTTTTTTAATGGAAAACAGTTAAATTTTTTTTGTCAATTATTACTTTTTAAAAGTATTTTTTACGCGTATTTATTTTATGCACTCAAACACACACACACACACACTTATCCGTGAAAAATAATTTACTTGTTTCAGATTTTTTATAATTTTCGATTTGTTATTTTATATCCCAAAAGAAATAGGGGAAAATGTGAATTTCGGTAGAACCGAAGCTCAAATACTCGTCCAGTCAAATTTAAAAAACTTTACCTATAAGCGAAGACCTCTGAACTATATAATTTCTCGCAAATGGGATTTATGGGGGTTAATAGTTCGGTATAATCTGTAGTTTTTGGCGATAAAAGCATAAGTTCCAAATCAATATCTTCCAAACTGATTGAAAGAAACTTGTATGAACAAACAGATGGACGTTGCTAAATCGATACGTCTTGGTGAACTGATCAGGAATATATAGTTATAGGGTTTACGATGACACCTTTTATGCTTTAGAAACTCTCCGCAAAGCGGTGGCGGTAATAAAATAGCAATGACAATAATGTTTTGTTGGCCAGTTCTGCATTTATTCTTGAATTATAGCTTATAGAGAAAGCATTAAACTCTCTTTATACCGAATTCCGTTATTTCGCCTTAATCCCGAATTTTTTTATCCACTTGGCCAGCCGCTAGACCAATCTGATGCTATAATTGTAGATGATCTTTTTCGTTAGTGAAGAGTGAATCATTAAAATATCGATATTATATCGATAGACTTTTTAATATCGGCCATTATCAATATCGATTGATTTTGTATTGAAGTCTTATAGATGTGGTGACAAACTTTTTGGTGCCAGAGTAATTTTTGGGATCACAGCCACTTCCTCTTTAACTAGAAAAATTATAAAATGAGTAATATTGATATAATCGATTATATAAAGTATCTTTTGATTAATTGCATCAATTTGTATATATCGATTTGGATATTTTGTCCACAGCTGCGCTTAAAAAAATATCTTAAAGACCAAGTTTTTACGAGACTAAATATTTTTGTTCTTCTTAATCTTCTTAACTTATATATTTTACCACCAAACTATAAAATATGTCTCGTCTGCAGTTTATTATGCTTATTATACCGAGTATCCTTGTTACTATTAAAGTGGGTGTTTTATAATACGCCATGCCAAGCGTTTGATCATTTTGCTCCACTAACAAAAATTTCTTTCATTTTTATTGTCACATTCATTCCACCTGTAAGATTTTGCCTGTCACAATATGCATTGAGCATATTCAGCATATTTTAAGTATACGAAAATTTTTTCATTGAAATATTTTTGTACTTTATTACCACGTTTGTTGTTTGGGGGGGCGGCAGCCACAGACGACGGAAAACAACGGCGCTTTTTGAGTGTTTTTTGGTACAGAGGGAAAAATTGTTAAAACTGTAATTGCTAAACGAATTTTAATGAGCTCATTAATTTGATAAAGGGATTTACGCCATGTGGTCGCTGCTAGCAATGTAGACAGACGGACCGACAGACAGACAGATAGAGCGATAGACAGTCGGTAAACGTTGTAGTTTGTATTGAATTCTGCGCTTTCTGTCTTCATAAGGGGGTGCCTGTTGCGCCTGTATGTATGCTGTAAATTTTGTGGTTCGTTTTGTGGCGCTTATGGCCGTATGGAATTAATTAAAATTTACCTTTGATATAATTTATAAAAATTTTCATTAAAACTTTGCGTTAAACAATTTTTTCGCAATACATAATTTTTTTCTTTCTACAAGTTTTATAACGTTTTGGCCACTGCATTTTGTACAAACGCCAAGATTAGACTTATTTGTTATGATAAACTTTTTTTTAATAATATTAATATACGTGCTAATATTATGTTTTGTTTGTCTAGTCTAGTCAAAAAATAATAGTAACTCTGTTGGGAGCTTATTTTATTTGTATTACGTTCAATCGTTTTATCGATTAATTTACTCCTCTTTTTTTTTTTTTTTTATTTATTATAAATGACATATACAGTTTTTGTACATATGCCATTTATTAACCACAAAAATATATATTATCTATAGAAGCACTTATACAACTTATTGTCTACTTTCATTTGATTTTCTCTCTCTTATGGCATTGCATGTCTGTCTGTCCGTCTGTCTGTCTGTCTGTCTGTATGATATACTCGTATAATGCAAGTTGATGACATGCAATTTAATATTATTTATGGAAAATATTATGCATGCATGAGCATTTGCGTAAAATAATAGCTTACGTAAAAGATTATTGAGATTGAGTTACAAAAAAAAAAAAAAAAAAAAAATAAACGAAAACAAATTTTTAATATGCATAAATTCATCTAACAACAATCAAAATATTTTTTTAAATTTTATTTTTCTTTTCATTGCAGGTAAATTTCAAAAAAAAAGTCTAAAAAAAGGTATTTTTAAATAATAAATTTAAATTTATGTAAGCTGTTAAAAGTTTAATTTTTAATACTTTAAAAAGCAAATTATAAAGCATTAAAGCAGTACATATACACACCAAAAACAATTAATGCGCCGCTAAGTATGCAACAAAGTTGTTAAACTGTAAAGTTAAAGCAGAAGTTTGCTGCTTTTTAAATTTTATTCTGTTCATTTTTTATAACTGAAATGTAATTTTTTTTTAATTGTAGCTGTTGAAAGCTATTTTATATTCTTACACTTTTTTATTTATCAAGTTAAAAAAGAATTTTAAACTTCCATAATTTCTCTTTTGATTTACATTAATTTCAATTTAAATGCCTCTAATCGACAAACCATAAATGACAAATTCTTATTTTATTTGACAAACAGCTTAGCGCCAAAAAAAAAAAAAACAGAGAAGAGAAGCCAAAAATATTCCTGCGACTCTTTTGTGCTTTTGATTAGAGCTTAGAGTAGTAAAATACGCTACACTGTAAGTGTCCTTTGTTCTCGCCGAGTGAAGTTTTAGTCAACACAATGTCGCCAATAGCAAGAACAACAATAACAACAACAACAATGATGACAACGACGACACGCGACACTCTTTACTATAGATTTTGTTTTGTGTTACTTTGTCCTTGATTTGTTCAGCCTTTGTGCTTCTTTTTTTTTTTACTTTTTGTCTTCAATTCATGTCTGCTTTTTTTTTTTTTTTTTTTGTATTATTCTGCCATTTACATTATTCAAGCACGACGACTAATATTGACATTATCATTATTTTTAAGCTGCCATTTAAGGCAAAAAATCCTTTGCTTTCATATAGATACTTTTTTTTCTGACATTGACAGAGACTTAGAGAGGCATTTTATGTATGCTCTGCTGCTGCTGCTGCTGTGAAAGTAATGAGTAGAAAGTTTATCTAAAAGTCAGGAAGTGAAAATTTGATATCTCTTTTTGTTGTTATTACTTGCTGCACATAATTTCGGGAAATTAAAGCCAGTGTATGAGTGTGTGTAGCGCAGAAAGCGTATGAATCGGAAAAAAGATACAAAATTGTTAGCATTTTTTTTTTTTTTTAAATAATTTTTTAATAATGTTTTTGTTTGTTGTTTGCTTTTATATTTGTATTTGAGCTTTAATTTCTGTAGACTTTTACCCAATTCTATGTAAGTATTTGAATGAAACATCGATTAAAAGTGTATTAAGTAAATAGAAGTATGCCAAGATTGGATGATTTTGTAATGCGGAATGCTGCGAGGGTGATACAACAAATTCAAGAACCGCAGTCGAAAGTCAGGCCGCCATAAAAGCCTTAATAGCGATCACCATCTGCTCCAGAAATGTTCTGGCAAGCAGGAAAGCAATTGATGCTTTATGAGTTGGCGGATTAGCTGGCAAACGAAGGTGTTGGTCTAACCCAGAGGGAAACAATAGATTTTTCAATTGCAATACGGATATAGTACAGCAGTCTGGAAAAGATTGCATCAAACGATTTTGGAAAAAAGTGAAGCAACCGATTTAATCTAGCAAAAAATTTAGCAGCTTCTACTGCAGCTACACAGGAGAGACTGTAGCACACTGTTCTGCATTCAAACTAGTCATTGCATAGCGGCTGCTCGTGCTAAAAAGCTAGAAATAACAATGAGAAGTAACAGGAATTTCAAAAAACATGGTACCCTAGAGTTCTTGGAGTACCTACTTTGCGATTGCGCAGCTATTGCCAAAATAAAACTGAAACACATTGCTCACCTTGGATTGCATCACTGGAAAATGCGGCCAGACTGATGCCAAATCAGCTTTAAGCATTCGCCAAACACTCAAAAATATTACAGGAATACTGAACGACCTATGCTAAAGCATCGCTAAGAACCACATTGGTCCTTGTGTACCGCCCACCATAATGTGGTCAGCCTAACTAAACTTAATCTAGTCAAGGGAGACACATTTTGCACTCGTATGTCGAACAAGACACTGGATATCGTCTGGAAAAAAATACTTAATAGCCAAACAAACATCCAACATTAATTATGCACTGATGAGTCCTATCCGGGAATGTCTCTTTAGGTCTGAGTCACTGAATTATTAGGTTGTTTAAATAGATGGATAGGAAGACATCAACTTAAAGCTTTACGAATCAGAAGAAAAGAAGCAATGCCTTCAGCATTGGATGGAGGAAGTCGAACTAGCTGTGTCCGTCTGTCCGTCCTTGAAAACATTTAACTCGGAGACTATAAACGATAGAGCTTCTATATTTGAAACTATGTCTCTCCTCAGCCGTCAAGTGTGCAATTGCAAATGGTTATTCTCTATTTCAGTTTATATTTCTTTTTATTAGAAGGCTTTTAGAATCATGATTTAAAATAACTTTTTAAAATTTTTTTAGTCTTTTCTTTTTACTCTTAAAAGTGCAATCAAAAACATCAAAAAACCAGTAAATAAAGTTCAGAATTGCAGAGTGTTCTTTTTTTATTTCTTTATTTTGCAAAGAATTAGAAAATTCAATCAAAAAGTGTGCTCACATTTATGGAAAAAAAAACTGCACGACAAGATATTTTGATGTAATAGAAAAAAGTTGCTGCACAAAAATCAACCAAATAAAAAAAAATAAATAAATAAAAATTAAATTCTAAAGAATAACAAAGTTCAGAATTGAATACAACAACGTTGATATATTTTGCAGCATAAATGCAATGAAGTGCAATGAAGACAACCGTATTTTTTAGTCACTAAACAAAAAAATCAATATTATTGGAATGCTCAGGAAAAATTGAGCAGAATCATCGAGCAAATTCGAACCAAAATGATGAAAATTTATAAAAATGAAAGGTACAAATATGAGAAATAAAGCTAAAATACCAGCTTTGCCATTTTCTTCTTAGAGGCAAACGCAGCAGTAAAGTGAAATACATAAAAAAAAAAAACAGCAAACATCACTGCAGGCGCAGGATAAGCAGCAGCAAAAGCGTTAAGAATAAACTCTTAGAAAGTATCTAAAATAATTAAAAAAAAAAAAATAATAATTGAAAAAAAAATTGTTTGTGCTTACAATTTTCATTGCGGTTTTCATATTTTTCCTTTTACATCAGGCATCTTTCGATTGCAGAACATTTTTTTTCTAGGACAATTTTTAAAAATTCAATTTCCACAACACAGAGAAAACCAAATAAACGAATTGCTTCTACGTTTTTTTTTTTTCTTTTTCTATTGAAGTGCAACAAAATAGTAAAAAAAAAGGTTTAGATTGAATTGGCCTAAGTTAGATGCATGCAACATTCTTAAAAGAAAAAAAGGAAAAAAAAAAGAATGTAGTTGACTTTTGCTGTGTTTAATGCGAAATAATCGAAATATAAGCAAGCGCAAATAGTCCAAGAAAAAATTGTTAAATAAACAAGAAATACACGTAGCCACATAAAATGTTTTGCGGTAGATAGTCTCATAAAAGAAAAATTCAATTTCACAAGAAATAATTGACTTTCAGTGCGCGCAGGCAACATCTTAAAGCAACAACTTAAATGCTTAATCGCAAGCAAATTTATAAAAAAAAAAAAAATATTTCACAAAACGCCCACAAATTGATCACTTTGCGTGCGTTCAAGCAAAATGGCACTTAACAAGCTTTACTATTAGACATCGATCACGTTTACATGAGTAAAGAGTCTTCGAATGACGAAGTTAGCCGTAAGGATTTCAATGTTAAATGTTTGTACGAAATTCAATGCCAAACACTTTACAACATGCTTGATTTTTTTTTTTTTTTTTTTTTTTTGTATTTCACATCGATACAAACGCAAATCCTATAAAAAATAAATGGCTAGAACCATATAAAAACAAATACGTACAAATATGTAAAGCATGTAAGGAAAACAACAACAACAACAACAACACAAAGTAAAGGGTTACACTGTCTACATTTGGCTGCAGGACATATGTACATGTGTATACATAGTATGTGTGTGTGTGTAAGTACATGAATGTGGGCAAGAGAGCAAATGAAAGTATAGCATAGATAGCAACATTAAGTGGAGATGTAGCTAGGATTTGGCAGGACATATATTTAAAAAAAAAAAAAAATAAAAAAATAAAAAAAAAAACACAACGAAAGATAGAAACCGTTTGTTGCTGCATGTATGAGAATATGACACTAAAGAGCAAACATAAAAATAACAAATTTATTTATTTGCAAAACCATGGGGAACGATTTGTAGAAAATATAAAATGAATAGCTCACATAAATATGTACAGTTCTAATATATACAAAGATATGCACATATGCAGACAATAATATATAAAATTTTGCGAGGGTTATTTAAAAGAAGTGTGATTTTTAAGTCGCAGTGTGTTTAACGACAGCGACTTTAAAAATGCAAAAGACTGCAAACAGTGATAAAATCACAGTTCGCACGTTCACTGTTCGCGAAGAGTGATACAGAAAGTCGCCACTTTCACCTATCAATCGTTTCAATTGACCTCGCTTTCAGTGAGTTGCACGTTTTAACGAATTAAGTGAGTGGCAAATGTACCAACGAATTTGTTCAGGTTCGTTGTTTAAGCGAAGAGTGATAAAAGCACCAATCACTGATTAATGAACAGTTTCCCTGTTCGCGAAGAGCGATACACAAAATCGTCGATAACTGAACATGTTCATTGAGGAACAAGAATGTCGAAAATCAGTGGTTTCAGTCGCAGTGCGACATTTTGATTTTTAAATCACTGTGAAAAAATCACCTTTTTTATTTGAAAGCGATAGAAAGCTAACAAGTTTCGTAGACAAAGAAAAGAGCAAAAAGTAAAAATAAGGAATTATAAATTATGAATTTCAGTAGGCTCTAGGTCGGTCAAAGAAATGATTTTTTATTAAGAAATATCAAAAACAAAGATGGAAAACGCAGCCGGAACAGTGTTGTCTCATTGTCCGCCACGACAACTCATCAGACCGCATCACTGCTCTAAATTGTGTTCTTTATTTATTGCAAACCGATTCGGAAAACTAGCTCATGAATTACAATCATGAATTTTAAATTTACGATGTACGGGCAGGACCGGATCAAATCCCAGAGCACTCAATACATTCTTTTTCAATTTATAAGAAAAAATTTCATTTAAATTAAAACATTTAACCCTCGCATTTTCGAAATTATTTATTATATTTGCAATTGAGCACAAGTAGTAGCATTTGCAAAGGATATATCAATAGCAGCAGGCGACAGCACAAACAAAATATTTATATGCTTTGGTATTTAAAAAAAAAGAAAAAAAAAAAACGAAAAAACAAATTGTTTTTTATGCTCGAAAGCAATATTTAAAAATTAATAAAAATAAAAAAAAGGACACCGCACCAAAAACCAAACAACAAACCCGACAATTCAAGCAAACCCCTTACTCTAAATCACACACACACATATGTACAACTGACTGGCAATATATCCTTGCGTACAGAGAACGCAAGGATGTTGCGTGACGTTGCATTTATGCGAATATTGATTGCAAATTGAAAAATGAATGAATGAGAGCAAGCGTAGAACAGACGTAAAAAATTTTTCAATTTTCTGCATAGCTAACGGAGGAGAATGAATGAATGAATGAATGCATGCATATGAATGGATGTGTCAGTATGGTATGCGTACTTTATGCTTTATATGTGTATGTGAGATTAGTTTAGAAAAATAATAATAAAAAAAAATCACCTTTGCCATCATAATTCATCATCAAGGCAATAAACACACACACACACATCACAACGTTCTAATGAAATGCATAGTCATGCAGCATCATGTCTAATACAAGGGAGAAAATGGAGAGGGGTGTGTATTGGTGTTGGTGTCGTGTGTAAAATAAATACCACAAAATATGCAAAGAAAATGTCGCATAACAAACCGCAATGGCGGCGTTCATATGACAAACTCTATGCTGCATAGGGCAAAGGTCAACGTAATCAAAAAGGGCTCCATTAACTGATCCTTGCGTGAAATAACATAAATTGAAGCGGCACATGCCACATGCCACACGCCGCTGCCTGTGATGCATTGTTCATGCCACTTGCGGTGTTGATCAACCGCATTCAATTGCTTTGCTTTGCTTTAGTATTAATTTTTAGCCATTTCAATTCATTTCGAGTCCATTTTTCTTTTATTTTTTTTTTTTCGCTTCACACTTCCTACTCGAACTAATGATAGCGCCACACATTCACATTCACTTGACAATTTACTCGCGTGTTTGTGTTTGTGGTTGTTCAGGATATTCAATTTGAGTTTTTAACTCCTGCTAAGCCACTTGCCACAAATATGCTCAATAAATTCTGCACTTTTTTTTTTATTATTTTTTTTTTTTTTTTTTTTACTTTATTATTGTACATATTTTTTGATTTTATTGCTTTTCAAAATCTATTGTTGAAGCTGTAATACGAGCCGTAAGCACTTTTGGCATATGAATTGCTTTGTCCAGATATGTTTATATGAAGCTGAGCTTATATTCATATTTATATTCATGTGTATATGTCACATGATGTGTGTGTCATGATTTGACAGTTATTATGTTATATGTTGTATTTGGAATGAATTTATTGCACATTTTTTGTTATTTTAATAAAAAAATATATAGTAAATGCGTGACATTTTATTTAAGACACATTTTTTATTGAAAAATTAATATTTTTATATCCAAACAAAAAAGCAAAGTGTCCTGTTGAGCCTTTTATTTTTAGGTATAACCAAAAGAATAAAAAAAACGTGGCCTCATACATAATCTATCCAAGCTTGAATTGGTTCCTTAAAAGGTCCATGGGCAAAATTTCAGAAAATTCTTGCTTATCTTGCAGAACTTCATTTTATTCTAAGCAAGTTGTAGATGCGCCGTTTTTCTTGAAAACTGTATCCATATTTTCACTACTATTTCATCTTTTGTGTAAAAGCTCCGCCAACCTGATGTTTTTTTTAGCTTTGTCTCCATTCTGTTTGTTAATGAGAAGGATTTATTGCTATTCCAGATCTTGTGCTTTGTCTAGACGGAATATTTTGGTATCTGGCTGTACCTGAGGAGACATAGACCAGAAACGTTACAGATTACGACTTCACCATCCCTGAGATAGATCTAGTCCAGTAAACATCGTTTGTCTTTGTTTGATTACTGTCACCACAATATCGATACGACATCGATATTGAATAAATTATCGATATGAAAACAATAACGAAAAAAGATATCGAAATTGCATAAAATATCGATATTACATCGATATGATAAAGATCGATATGACGTCTATATTGATTAAAATATTGATATGACAACGATAATGAAAAAGTATCGATATGAAAAGATCGATAAGATATCGAATTTGAATAAAATATCGATAGACAACGATATGAATAAAATATCGATATGGAAAGGATCGATATGACATCGACATTAAATAAAAAATCGATATAACAACGAAAGTGAATAAAGAATCGATAATAAATAAAGTATCGATAAAATTTAGATAGGATATCGATATCAAATAAAGTGTCGATTTTGATATTGAATAAAATATCGATATGAAAATGATAATGAAAAAAGTATCAATATTGAAAGGATCGATATGACATCGACATTAAATAAAATTTCGATATGACAACGATATTGAATAAAGTATCGATAAAGTAACGATAAAATTTCAATATGAAATCGATATCAAATAAAGTATCAATTTTGGAAAGATCGATATGATATCGACATTACATCGAAATCGAATAAAATATCGATATACCATTGTTATTTCTTACATCTCCGGTGCGAAATTTAAACTATTGAATTTTGTCTTATTTTACAGCATTTTCGCGCAATGTTATATCAGAAAATTATGTAAACAAATAATATAAAAATGAACAATTTCATGCGTTGCTTTCACAGTACACATTCTTTATGTAGTGTATTAAACCAAGGTACAAATTGATTGAATAAACAACTTGAAAAGAGAATATATTGTGTCATTTTAAAATAAAAATTTAATACGAGTTTTCGGTGTTCCAGCATACTTTCATTCAATTCACTGCATTTGTGGTGTTACCATATTTTTGTTTTCATGTTTCATTGCATGAGTGTGCATACATGCATGTGTGTGTGTATGTAAACGTAAGCGTAAGTTTTATGTGTATAAAAAGCGTGTTTGTATAGCTGCGCCTTTGTGTATGCAGCACTTCGGTTGACAATATTGAAAAAGAGAAAAGAAAACATATTTTTTTTCTCGTTTTTCGTTATTATTTGCATCTTTTTTTTTTTTTTCTTTTACCTAGCCACAATTGTTCGTGTTATTTTTCTTTCTTTTTTTTAATGTATCTTTTTGTTGAGAAAATATTGCAACCAATATTGTTGTACAATATTTTAAATGACAAAAGTATCTCTTTTAAATAAGTACAAAAAAAAAAAAAAAAAAAAACAGAAAAAGGTTTATAAGATAAAAAAATATATATAAATATACGTATTGTTTCTCAGAATATGCTTAAAAATGGCAACGGTATATGCCAGAAATATCAATTGCAGCATATTGTGGCATTGAAGCATAAAGAAATAAGCTTGCAGCATATTAACAAATAAATTCAATTGAAAACTTTAAACAATATCAATAACAATATGAATTGAGTACGTAGAGTATGCAGCAGCAATGGCAGCTTTTAAATGCCTATAGAAAATGCATACACATACTATATATGTATTGCTTTGAGCTATTTTGTGTACCATATTTTCTACATACACACACATGCAATTCGATGCAATTGAATTTGCAAAAAGTTTACAGCAAAGTTGTAATTGAGCAAATTGGTATGCAGCCTTGCAATGCAATAAGAAGAAGAAGCAGAAGCAAAACTGCAATGGTACAGCAAATCTCATATGTGTATGCATACACATAGACAGCAGCACTATGCCACAAAGAAATGCATTTGCGCACTTGAAAATCGCCCGCATGTAAATTTTTAATTGACCCACTTTATGCGCCTTTTGCCTATGCTGCACTTTACCGACACCAACTTGGAATTTTTTTTTAATTTTTCTATGCCTGAAAAGTTTTCGAAAGAGCAAAAACAAAAAAAAAAATACGCATATGGAATTTATTGCTGCAACCTTGAGTATATAAAAATATATTTAAATGTTCTTATAGAAACAATGAGTGTTGAGTGTTGCATTGATTTCTTGATTCAAACGACATCATTTAATCAATCAATCAATCGATCAAGCTATCGATAAGCAAATAATTGAAGGTTGCATGCATAAATAGAAATATGCATGCATGAAAGAGAACCAGAACAGCTGCAGAAATACAATAAAAATGCCATACGTTCACATAGATACACACACACACATACACATATGCATGCCTTTCTTATTTGTATTCAATATTTTGCTTCGATTAGACTGCTTCAATATTTCATTCAAGGTAAACATGCCATACCATATATTGTACCTACATATATGTGTGTATGTGTGTGTGTGTATATATAAAAATATTTTCAACAAATAGCACAGCAAGTGAAAGGCAAATAGTGTCCTTGTTATTATATCAAAAGCACTTTGCTGCATTTAATAGAGTAAGTGAGAAAGAAATAAATAAAAAAACAAAAAAGCAGCGTAGTAATGGCAAAAAAAGTATAGCAGCACTTTCCCTTTTTTTTTGACAGCGCACTATAAAGTAAAATGTTTACACTGAGTAAATATTTTTTGTATCAATAAAAGTAGACCAAAAAAAAACAAAAATATTGAAAAATTGAATTTATTGAAAGCGAATCTTTTTTTCTTCCTTTGCAACAATCACTTTGTCTGTTTGCATTTTTTTAAGTGTAACACATGAGTTTGTTTTTAAAAAAGTGCCAAATTAAATAAAGTTTAAAAAAAAATAATTGAATAAAAAAAAAAATAAAACAGGCTTCAAAAATATTAAAAATAATAAAAGCAAAACTTTAAATCCGACTGATTTTTCGCAATATCAACTTAATCAAATGTTTTTAGAGTTTATAAAAACATTTTTTTGGTACTTGCTGAACAGGAACTATTATGCTTTTTATACCCGTTACCCGATCAGCGCGATGAGACGAATCGATTTAGCCATGTCCGTCTGTCTGTCCGTCTGTTTTTATGTTACGAGGTGATTCATTCGCTTCGTTTTAAAGATATTGAGCTGAAACTCGAGACTTAAGTTTTTATCGGTCCTAGGGTGTTTGTATGTTAAAATTAGAATGCCACGCCCACTCGAAGGTGTAGGCCCTTTAATAATTTACCGCCCATTTTCAAATTTTTGTATGAAAATAGTTATTATTTATGCATGAATTCACACTAACTTGGGCAAAAATACTTCTTATGTCCTTCAATGTTAAAACCAAGATGCCACGCCCATTTCCCTATTTCCGAATTCGCCCATTTTCGAGTTTTTATATGAAAATACTTAATATTTATGGGTAAAAATACGACTAATATCATCATAAGTGCACTCCACCGATACGGAAATACCTCTCACTTTCTGATATTTGCAAGAAAATTATTGTTATAAATGTATTTTTGCTTAAAATTTGATTTTAATGTTATGTATAGATTTGAGTTGTATCAGAGCAATCCCAACCAAACCTTCACGAAATTCTGTCCAAGCAATTGATGATCACACCTAAACTATTTAAAGATTCGTGTGACGTGTATTTTAGCTTCGGTTCCACTAAAGCTAACGATAATAGATAATTTTTAAACATGTTAAAAATCTGAAATCAAAAAGAAAATTTCGTAGACATAAAATAATAAAAATTTGCTTTTGATAAACTCTTTAAACTAATTGTGAATTATAAAATGAATTTAATAAGTTGAAATTTTGACAAATCGCTCGGGAATAATCGCTTTTAGTAAAAAGAGTGATTTTTGAGTCGCAGCACGATTACTGTGATTTTAAACAGTGATAAAATCGCTGTTCGCGAAAAAAAACTATCAGTGAAAAAATTGATTTTTTTTAAGATAACTTGGAAATGGTTCTCAAGAAATATTGGAGTATTTAAGTCCAAGTAAGATAATGTTTATTAGATTATATTTTCAGCTCACATGACAAGTACTTCTAACAGCAAATTTGGAGACCATAAAAATAATGACAATAATTTTTTTGGAACCTTAAAGTATCAAGCAGGCATTCTTGCACTTAAGTGCTTTATTCTTTAAAATTTAACTTTAATATATGCATTTGTTTTATACGAATCCTTAGCACTATGGCACGTGTACTTCTTCTTTTAACAAATGCACACATGTAAGCTAGCAAAGCTGCCACTTTTCTCAGTCAGGTAAACAGCATTGCCGATGCTATTTTATGCGTTTGAACGTCTGCTGCCACTTCAAGGAGTTTGCAAAGCAACACTTTGATTAGAGCAGAACACATGAAAGTCTGACACGCGAAACTTGTTCGAAAAGTGAGAAGAAATCTCCATTGTGCAGTTCAGTCTTCGTAGAAAACACGATTTAGTACTAAGCAGGCATTCCGTTGCAACGGAACTGAAGTATGTGGCATGGCGTGGCACTGGCTGTCTTCCATTTTTATGCTTCAATGTTGCATGCAAGTTTTTATGTCCAGCATTTATTTATTCGTCCCTTTTTTCCATTCTGTGCTGTGCTGTTCTGTTATTTTCTTTCGTTTTTATTTTTATTCTTATTTTTTTCAATTTTGTAGCACATTAAGTTTTCAAGATGCTGAAACTTGATAAATAAATTGCTTAAGTTTCGTTTTTTTTTTTCTTTTTAACTTTATTTTGCGTCTAGGATTTCTCGTGCGCGCTTAGATTTAATGCTCCAAGGTAAAAAGTTGCAACGGATTTGAAAATTATTGCAGTCAATTGTTTGGTATTTGTGCAGTTTTTCAATTTCAATTTCAGTAGTGAAATGAAAGCCGGAAATTCTGCGATTCATTTGGCTTTGAGTAAAAAAAAAAAAAAAGTTTACAGCATATTGATTTTTGCACTAAATGAGAAGTTGACTTTCTAATTTAAAGCCATGGAAACTATATAAATTTTTCGTATTGATTTTCATCGAATTTTTCCAAAGGCAAAACAATAAAAAAAAAAAAGAAATAATTGTCTGTCATAATTCAAAACAGTCGATATCCATTGCCGACGTTTAGGCGCAACAATTCGCGCAACAAAATATGCGGCATACATTCTTGGTAGTGGGTCTGGGTGTGGCGAATAATGTGCGAACTGGCTTTCAATCAATTTAACGCATAATTCCTGATGGATTTAATGGTAATTGATGATTGATTACCGCTTGAAAGCGAAATAGTAGGCTGGAGTGAGATACTGCGCAGCTTTAGCAATATTCTCAAAGGACCTTAGCTCACATGGTAGACAATGAGTCCTTGGCAAAGTGACTGCCACTATTCGATTGGCAGCAGCAGCCAGTTTATATGCGTTTATGAAGGCGCATTTATTGTTATATGAGCGCTTGGTATGCTTGTTATGCGCGCTCTGTTGTTGTTGAATCCTTGTAAATATCCTTGTACTATACATAATGTATATATTTTTTTGTATACATTTGTGCGCATCACTCTCGTGTGCCTCTTCATTTCGCAGTCATTTACGTTCCTTTAGCAATTTAGCTTAATATTCTGTAATTTATTTTCGCACAGCAACGGTGGTGCTTGAAGCTTGAAGCTTGCAGCTTAAACGCGCTTAATGTACACTTGACGCTTAGCTTTGGTACGTTTGGGACTGTTGAATCTCAACAATTGAAGCAGAACATGCTGCGTACAGCTGTGTTATTATTTCAAAGCAACACCTTTATCTCTCGCTCTCTCTCGCCTCTCTCGCACTTTATATCTATATCTGCTTGTGCGTCTGTGTGGCGCATGTATTTTGTAAATGTAGTAGTAGATTTAATGTTGTCAATGTTCCATGGCGATTACTAATGAATGAATGAATGAAACTCGATTGTTTTACCTTTTGCACACAGTTGTACACATTAATCAATGACGACATTTTTATCTGTTCAATTGCAGCTGTAAGCCTTAAGCTGGCATTATTTATGTGGAACAAAGCTAAGCTGCATTACGGCTGCTCTTGTCAGTTTGAAATGGACAACCAACTTTTATGTCGTTCTTGTATTCTTGTTTCTGTATTGCTGTAGTTGATTGCTTGTAGCTTTCATTCAATGTAAAAGGATATTATTTGAATAAGTTGCTTTAAAAGAGAGAGAAAAAGAAAGGAACCACATCAAAGTCAATTTTTACCTTTTTCTACAGATTGAATTCATTATAATTCAAATCAAATACATAAATAGAAAGTGCAGAATTAAATGAGTTTCTATTGCACTCAATTTCAATACGCATGCTTCGATGTCATCGCATGATTTACTGAAGTTGAAAAGATTTACCCATTTTTTTTTTCGTAATGTCAAATATTTTTGCGAGGTGTTTTCGAAAAGTGTAGAGCAACATTTGCAAAAGTGAATATCTGCATACAAAAAAATTTCTGTCCCGACTAGCCTGCGCATTGTTTTTGTAAAGACCAAATTCGAAGTGATATTGAGCTGGTATTCTACTTTTATTATAGCTCCGTGGAAAAATAATAAGAGAACTGTTATTTCAAAAGTAAAAGGAGAAAAAAAAAAAAAAAGAAAACTGAACACTTCGGAGCCAATAATTTGTTTTGGGCCTTATTTTCGGTATTCGAAATAGCTAGGATCTTAGACATAGCCCTTTAGGACATGAGGTTGCTCCAATGTTTAAAAGTTCGAATTGTTAGCGACGGGGTAAGACATTATATATATTTGGGCAATCGTAAAATAGGGTCCATCCTTATTCCCCAGTAACGGCGTAGGTTGGCTTAAAATGCCAATAGTTGCACAAAAGGTCAGATTATTAGATCTCAGCAAACATGTCTTTCTTGAGGCCCTTTGTCAACTTTCAATAGAAAAAAATATAAATATTGAATTATATTGTATAATCGTGATTCAGAAATCACTCAATAGCACTCCGAGAGGTCCAAAGATTAAAGAAGAGGAATCTTTCTCTCGAACAAATCTAATGCCGATTTATTCGATTCTGATGGTCAGCGCGTGGATACCAAGTACTTTGCTTTACTCTCTCATTTAGCGGTATTTTTCTCAATATTCGAGAAACCTTTATTGACCTTTGCCGGCATTCAAAGTGTTTACGCTTGGCATTGAAGTATATACTGCATCAGGAGATTGAAGAAGTTGCCGAGCAACACTTTACCCAATCTAAAGACTTTCTTTATATTGTAGGATTCGAAGATGTTTTTACTAGGTTTGGCAAAAAGAGTGATTTTTGAAAATCGCAAACAGTGATAAAATCGCAGTTCGCGATTACTGAGCAGTTTCACTGTTCACGAAGATCGATACACAAAATCGTCGATAAGTGAACATGTGCACTGAGCAACAAGAAAATCACAAATCACTACATTCAGTAGCAGTGCGTCACAGCGATTTTTAAATCACTGTGAAAAAATCACCGAAAGTGTTTTTTTGCCAACACTAGATTTTACCTACCGTAACAGCGCTGTGGGCATTTGTTAGGGTCATCATACAAAGGCGAACGATCTTTGCTGGAATACCACGTAGAATTTGGATCTTAGATCTTGGACTGGCGTGTCAAATGCGGCTTTGGTGGTGTGCATCGATTAGTTTTTCTAACGCCTTTTTTCAGCATAAAGCGTTGTGTTGATTTCATAGGCGTAAATTTAAATTTTAATAAAATAAATGCAAATATGTATGTAGCTGTGAGGCGTCCTTAATTTAATCTTCTCCATTTTCTCCAGAACTAAATCTTAAATGCAATATTTGCAACGTTAAAAGATTTTAATATTGATTTATAAAATGTTTTAAAGCATATCTCGTTATAAAAACATGATTTACGTAGATTTAACGAAAAACATTTTACTTTTCCAGTTTACATTTCAGTTCATCATTTTACAGATTTTTATTTTCTTGGTTTTGTTTTTTTATTGCAAATGTTCTGCTTTTTGTTGTTGTTGTTGTTGTTGAAACATATACTTTGATGTACAACACCCTTTACCACTTAATGCAACGCCTTTTTTATGCTTTAAACGTGTATTGAAATCAATGTCCTGCGAATGGTTGTTGTTGTTGTTGTTTTTAAGTTGCGATGCGCATAAACAGCAACAAAATGCATACATTCAAACTGACAGCACTTATGCGGCGTTTGGCTGCCCGAATAAAAAAAAAATAAAAAATAAATACCAAATAAAAAAAGGAAAAATAATATCCTTGGATAAATGATAAAAAAAATCGCATTTTATTTGTACGTTTTTGCCATTTTGTGCTTCACTTGTATTTAAACATTTTAAATAATACAAAAAGCAGCTGTGTAAAAAGGATACAGTCTGCTTTTTTACAAACACACACAGCTGCACAGTGGTATAAACTGTTACAAAAAGCTGTGCGGAAAGTCAGGTGAGCCGTATGTAACGGGTTAAATCCTGTTTATCTGCTTGTATTCCATGTCATTGCTGTGCCTGCCTGCCTGCCTGCCTTCCTGCCTGCGCCTGCCATGCCACACATGCCACATCCTTAATGCGCTTCGATATGTTGTAAGAGCATTTGAGTATGTGTTTATATGCTGCCGATGTTATTCTATATTTGTTTGTTTGTTTGTTTATATGTGTATGTATTTGTATATGAGTAGGTATCGTATCGGTTACATTTGGCGCAACATTTTTAAAACAGTTTCAGCGTGCGAGACTGTTTGAGTTTGTTAACATTTTTTTTTTTTTTTATTTTTGTTCTTTTATTTTTTTTTTTTTTTTTTTTGTAATGGGCACAGCAGTATCCTGTTGGGAATAAAATAAATATTGTGTATACGCAAAAGTATCTCCGGTTGAATGCATTTGAGCACACTTTACTTTGTCTGTCCGTCTGTCTGTATATTTATTTGTTTTGTGTATATTTTGCCCTGTCAGACTAAAATACTTTAAAAAGTGATTTTTTTTTTTTTTTTTTTTTTTACAAGCCACACATTGCATATAAATAAAATTGCACTACAGCTCATGCTACTTCATGCTATTTCGTTATTGAATGCAAAAGTGAAGTTGGCTGACAGCTTGCTTTGCTTTTCAAGCGCAACAACTTCTTCTGTGCTATTGCAAACTCCCTTGATGTAGGCTACGCCCACCTGCGCATTTAACTGGCTACAAAAAAGATAAATGTTGAATTTGAGCGCTCTTTCAATTAAAAAAAAAAGAACATAAATAAAAACTATACAAAAAAAAAAAAAAAAATAGAAGCTGAATTGCAAGTTAAATAATTTAATTTTTTTTTTTGACAAACTCAATAAACACAAACGCATTTGTTTTTATATTTTTTACAAATTTACAAATTTTAGCTTTCAAATCGTTTGAAATAATGAATAAGTTTGAAGCATTTTCATTTTTTTTTTTTTTTTGGTTTTTCGTTTGTTAAATTTTTTTCGCTGCCAAATGTTTGTATTTTATTTGTTGTTGTTGTTGTTTTTATACAAAATATATTTGCCGAAAACTGCTGCAATTGATTTTGATTGAATTTTTGATTGATTGACATTGCGTCTGCTTTTTATATACAAAAACAAAAAAATAAAATAAAAATATTTAGCTGTGGGCGTAACAGTGTTTCTAGTAGCTTTACTGGCCTAGTTTTGGTCATTGTAAAGTTTTTATTATTGGAAAAATAGTTTTTCATTTAAGTGGAAATTGAATATTGTTGCATTGCATGCATTTGTATATTTTTGTACATTTAATTTTATAAATATTATTTTTGAGTGTTTATTTATACTAAAAAATACAAATTTTTTGTTTATTGCAAATTCTCTGGTTTCGCTTTGAAAATTATTTTCAATATTTTGCGCAAATAAAATATTCAAAGTGTTTCAAATAAAAAAAAAAAAAAAAAAATAATGCTGTATAGCTGGCATATATATGTATATAAGCAAAAAATTTATATTAGTTAGGGCTGTATACTGCTATGGGGCCAATGCTAAATTTTTTTCAGTGTTTAGATTTTGAGCTTGGGTTAGGAAAAAAATTTTGGGTGTAGGCTTACGTTAGATAGATAGATTTGGCTTACGGGGAAAACCCAAATTCCATTCTCCACACAATTAGTATAAGAATGCCGTTTTGCTACTACTAAAAAATCTCGGTAAAAAAGAACTTTGTATGTGATAGACTCTGATCCGAGCCAATCAGTAAAGCTAAGAAAGGACAGTAGTTAAGAGAGACCTAAAAGAAACATAAAGCGCAGCGTTTCTGTTTGATCAAAGTGCTGGTCACACACAGGAAAGCGCTCCGATGAACCCCATTCCAGCCAGCCGGTTAGCTTGCTCGTTTCCGGGAATGTCACTATGCTCTGAAACCCATTGAAAGCTCTGAAGCTCTGAAACCATAAAAAAATTGGCACCAAAAAAAATTGAGTAGGTTTTTACATTGCCTAAACAATCTTATATTTGTTAATATGCCTATTCAGAGCTTAGATGGCAGCTTGAAGATCGATCTGCCCAGGATCTCTAGCTGTAGGCGAAAGAGCTCTTCCGTTGCCAAGTCTAGCGAGTGTAATCCATACTCCACACCGCAGCCCATTTTAGAACTATCAGTGTAGAGTGACAGACCGACTTCAATATCCAGCAGCTTTGCCATCCAGTTTTGCCGTGAAGGTAGCGTAGTTTTTTAAAGGATATATTTTTGGTTAAGTGGGTTTGGCTATAGAGTATACAATTTTATAGTAAGACAGCTAAGAGTGGCATATAGGTGATTTTTGATAACTTGGTGCACTACCAAAATATAAATGGAGATTGGACTACAGCCGATTGTCGGCCTTGGCAGCACGTAAGTAATCCAGTGCCTGTAATCAATCAGTTAGGGATACCGATCCTGCGAATGTCATCTAGGACCTGGTGCTCCCAACGCAGCGGCGGACGTCCTCTATGCCGCGCCCCTCCAATTTGATTCACGTTTAGCTTTCAAATTTTTCTTGCTGAAGCTTCTGTGTCCATCCGAAACAGGTGACCAGCTCAGAACAGCCTTTTGCATTGGATGTTCCTGACTATGTCGATGTCGGCATATAGCTCGTACAGCTCATCGTCATTTTCCACTCTAACTGAACCAAAGATTCTCCGAAGTAACTTCCTCTCAAATACGCCCAACGTTGACTTATCCGATTCTATCATGACCCATTCTGTCTGAGCCATACATAAGGACCGGCATTATCAGCGTCTTGTAGAGTTTAATTTATGTTTCCCTGGACAGTACTCTACTTCGCGTCTGCTTACCGAGACCAAAATAGTTACGGTTAGCAAGAGTGATTCTTCGTTTAATCTCCTGACTGATGCTGTTGTCGTCAGAGAAATAGGCAGACGAAAATGATAACTTGGAAAAATATGAATTTTTAGTTTGTTTGAGTTCTAGATTAAGCCGGCATTAATATTGGAAGTGATTAGATCAAAATTTAGTTATTTAACTAATCTTATCTTTTAGTTGTATAAACATTTTAAGCTTGTCAACTCTCGATCAATAATACCCTTCATATATATTTTAATTTAAAAAATAAAAAAAAGAATATTTAAAATAAAAATTCCATTGCAAAAATATCAAAATCAATTCACATTTGAAATTAATAAACTTTTCCAGACGATAAAAGTCAAAAAATATTACACTGCAATCATGAAAATGTAATGAAAAATCAATGAGTTTTTAGTACAATAAAAAATATATTTAAAAAAAGCATTCAAAAATCGCTGCATTTTATAATTATTCATATTTTTTTATATCTTTTTTTTTTCAGCTGCCAGAATAATTGATTGCTGTAAGTATCGATGACTACAGAATATTTTGCATACAAAAAAAGTGTAATATTTGCGCTGCCTTAGTACTTCAACTTTAAGATATTACTTTTATGCATATCAATATAGCTCAACTGTAAACTCGCCTATTACACTTGGATCCAGAAGCATTTGCTGATGATAGAGTTGCAATGTAATACATAAAGAAGCGGCAGCATAGAAATAAAAGAAATGCTATGCGGCATTTCTATGCGGCCACAGCAGCGGTTTTTATGTTTTACACACACACACACACATACACACAAAGCGAAACAAATCGACACATTTTTCTGATGCTCTCCTGGCAGTATGCCTTATGTCTATCTACAGGTAGGTTAGCCATGCTGAATGAGCTGTGCGAATAAAATGGCGCACGCAAACAATGGCAGCCGGAAGTGAGCCGCTAGTGTTTGGTTTTACATGTGGGAATTGTTGCAATTACGTTAAAAGCAATTTGAAAAAAAAAAAACAACAACAGCAACGATGATGACGATAACGATGAACGAACGTTGCTGCTGATGATGATGATGATGATGACGTTTGTATAAATATAAAAACGCTGCTGCACAGCTTAAAAGCGTTGAAAAGGCACAATAACGTTAAAAGGCACAATTTCGTTAGAACGTTTTTCAATTCATTTCTATTTTCTTTATATTTTTTTTCATCTTCTCTTTTTTGTTTACCTTTTTTGTTGTTTTTTTCTTGTTGTTGTACGAAATCAACTTAAACTAAGATTACATGAAAAGCACAACTGTGAAAAGAAGGAAAAAAAAAACGAGAGAAATATTATTGTAATACAAAGCTTGGTAGACGCCGCACTAAGTCTCTTAACGATTCATGCTGCGTTACCCCCTCCCCCAATAGTCTCGCTCTCTCTCTAGTTTTTAGCATTTGTATTTTAAATGAGATTTACCTGAGGTTTTTGTCACTTCTTTTTTGAGCGCTTTTAATTTGATTTAATGTGTGTCGTCGTCTACGCGTTTTGTTTGGCATCATTGCTTTTACTTTGTAACTTTGTATCTTGTATCTGAACAATTATCTGTGCGGTGTGTGTGTGTGTGTGCTTATCGCTGTGTATACGCTTAGGTCTCATATCTGTCTGTGTATTGCTTTTTATTATTATTATTATTATTTTTGTACTTTGGCTTTTAAATAAAATGCAAAACATTTAAATAAATTGAAAGCAATGTATTTTTTGCTATTATTTTTTTTTTTTGCATCTGTCTGTCTGTCTTTATAACTGTCTATATTATGCTGATATTTTATATATATATATATTTTATTATATATCCAAGTATCTTGAGGCGTTTAAATGCTGCATAAGACATTTACTTTAATATTTTAAGCAACTTTATAAGAGCCAATTTAATTTGAAAGCAATTATGTAGCAAACAATATAACCAGAAGTAACAATCTCAAACAGGACACAATGATTGACGTTTATAATAAACTAGAATTTATGCTTGGTTGCGCAATATAAGCAGCTACATAAGTACTTATATAGTACATATACGCATGTAAGAAAACTATAAATATGAAGTTATATGTGTGTGCTGCAGTTTAATGTATTCGACTATAAAATATCCTACACTGAAGTTTTTGGTAAAATGAATTTCCGGTTTTGTGTAAGTTTCTATTCGTATCTTATTATCGGTGGTGTAGCTTGTATTTCGTAAAGGAAATGCATCAAGGTCAATGATTCAATGCAAACACTTGCTTAGAGAGTATGTTAGGCACTTTTGTATGGGGACTTAACTTTTAATATGGCTTTTCATGATTCAACCAAAGCACTAATTGGGATCTGTACAACCACTGGCTTGGATTCACACGATGAATCCTCTCTAGCCAGCCTGTCGATTCCATGAATGTCTTGGAACCCATAAAGGGGAAAATGTCTATTACGATAATGTGGCTATCCAGCACTTTAATTGACTGTCTGAGAAAATAAAGATCGATCTGTCTCGAGTCCCAAGCTGTACTAGTAGTTCGCACACTATCAGTATGGCATGGATATTCGCTTGAAACACACTACGGAGACTCGGCAGACGAAAGCTGTCTAGTTTACACAGTATATTCTAGACCCCAGTATATCTTGAAGTGTGCTTGCCAATTTTATATGGCTTTTCCTGTTTCAAGACTTTCCTTGGTGCTCACCTGAAATAAAAAAAAAAATTGTCGAAAAATGTATTTTGGTTCCACCAATAGGTTCCAGGTTCAAGTTTCGGAAGTCCCTTGAACAAGCTAAAAATATTTTCTCCCCCCTTTGAAATAAGCCCAGTATTAAGACTTAATTTCAATTTATTCCAAAGATACGGATTTTCCGTTTTCAAAGCCCTCATTAGGCCTCTGGTCAAAATTCCGCCTTAGTACTCCTCTACTTAATAAGACACATCTACAGTATAAATTTCAGCCCTTTTTTTTTGTAAAACGATGAGTTGCAAGAAAATTGAAAATATAATACGAAATTCTTCGAATGTTTTCGGTGGTTTTAAAATAAAAAAAAAAAATCATCGATAATAGAAAATATCGATATGACATTAATATTGTAAATCGATATTTGTTTCAGCTCTACTCTAAATGAAAATTTATTCATACATCATGAGGCATTCAAGACCACACTGCTTTGTACAAAATTAATATACTCTATTCAGCAGAATATATGAAGTGTATTTTTTTTAATGCAAGAAAAACATTTCGTATGGATTTGCGAGTGGTTTTTTTTTTAGTATTTCTTCTGTTATTTCTTGTACATTTTGTTGTTGTTTTATTTTTTTGCTGAGCTATTCAGCCTGTCAGAAACTTAATGCAGAAAATTTTCTTGTTTATAAGCGTTATTATTATTGTTGTTGCTTTGTTGTTGTTGTTGTTGTTGTTTTTGCTAAATGCAAATTAATTTTCCGCAGGCATTTAAAATGTTTTTCCAAATAGCGTAATATTGCAGCTAGTTGCATGCAGCAGCGTCTTTTTTGCTTGCAACCATTGCATTTGTATGCTTTTCTTGTTGCTGTTGTTGTTTTTGTTGCCTGTTTCAGATGTTCTGCTGTCACTTCCGCTATAATTTCTGCTTTTACTTCTTATACATTTTCTTCTGATTTAACTATTTTCACAAGTTTTTTGCTTTATACAACAACTGCCTATAACGCTGTCTATTAGCTAACGCTATACACTATACACTGATTATGCTAAAATGTCTTTGACACTACCACTTTGCTTTTTATATTTTTTTTGCTGCGACAGGTATTATCAGTTTGTCGGAAAGTTTGTAACGCATTAAAGGAGATATTGGAGAACATGTAATATATATTTATTTTCTATGTCCTTGAACTACGCGATGAGATGAGTCGAATTAGCTATGTCCGTCAGTCAGTCCGTATTTCGCCTTTTTTGCTTCTTATATGAACCCCAACATGTTGTCTAAAATTGGATTATATCGTAGCCCTACCTACCCAATTTTGAAAATACTATCTACACGCTGTTATGATCATTAAAGTGGTTCAAAAATTTATTAATGATGGGATTTTACTCTACGATCACTTTTCGTTTTCCAGGTTTCTACATTAAATATACGAAAAGTGTTATTTTCCCATATAAAATACATGGGAAACTTCAGTGGCTTTCCGGCACCATTAAATAGATTTTGATTTAAAAAAGAACAATTCTAGGTGGTGAGCGCATAAATTTTTTTGGACCACCCTAATGATCATATTTGTATAAGCAATTTATAGAAGCATATGAAGAATATTTGAACTTCGGTATATATATTCTTGATCAGCTCGATGAGACGAATCGATCTAGCCATGTCCGTCTGTCTGTCTGTCCGTCTGTTTGTTGCTATGCGATTTATTCGATAAAGATATAAAGATATTGGTCTGAAATTTTAAACTTATGCTTTTTCGGCAACGACTACGTTAAGTTCGAAAATGAGAGTGATTTTTTATAGCCCCCATACAAACTTACCGATTTTTCGATTTTTTGTTTAAAAATAGTAATTATTTTGATGTCTCCCCATTGGGTAAAATTTTTGGTCATCCAGGGTCAAAACCAAGACGACACGCCCATGTAACGGGTTTCAGGTTCCACCGAGTTAACGTTTTTCCCTGTTTTCTTTCCTGTTTGTGGTTTTCTTTTCTTATTTTCTACGCTCTATTTTTTTTTTTCAATATTATTATTATTATTATTGTTGTTGTTTTACTTTATTTTATGCTGTCACCACTGATTTACATCAAAGTAAAACATTTTTCGCCTTAAGCTAAGCTTTGAACTTAAACATTTCACTTTATCTTACAACAATTTTGTGGCAAATAGTAATTTTCAACGTTAAATAATTTTTTCTTTAATATAAGCTTTCTTATCTTTCCCTTTTGCCGAACTACAGCGATTAAATGTATATAATCATACTATACATACCCACATACATATACATACATATTTATGCCATGTTTAATCACAATTAATTTAATGTCCTGCGGCATTCGAATATGTTGAAACGTAAATCAATTTTGCTTACCTGGTTTACTTTGCTTGAATTACTTTGCGTAGGAAGTAGCTATTTTAGCGGCATAATTTAAAATAGTACAGTATTTTATGCTCTACTTCGTTGTATTTTTATTATAATAAAATTTAATTGATTGCGATTTATATTCAAATAGAAAAAAAAATATTTATATAATAAATAAAAAATATTGTATATGAATATTGTTAACCTAATTGATTATTAGCGTTTGCAATAAGAGCCTCTCTGTACATTTTTACGACTGCTCATTGAGTTAAAAAAAAAGGTTAAAAAAAGAATAAACACAATAATAATAATAATAATAATAATAATAATAGTAATATTCATATATATAAAATATAATCAATAATATTTTATAAAAACTTTCAATTGCAAAAAACAATAGAAGAGAAAAAACTTATTTTAAATTTTACTATTCAGCAAATTGTATTGTATTTTATTTCAATAATTTTTTTTTTTCAATTATAATAAATTGTTTTAGTTGTATATTAGTTTTGTTTAAAGTTTTGTAACATATTTTGTACATTTATTCGCTCATTCTTTGAATATTCAAATATAAAATGTAGTCAATGGTGAAATGATAAAGATGTTGTCAAGCAAACTGTTGGTACCATGCCAACCAAGTGCGAAGGTATTAGCTTTCTCTTAATCTTTACTCCGTTCTAAAGTGGTCTTTCGTTTTTGTTTCTTTGCATAACTATGAAATTCGACTGTCATTGGTACACAACACGTATAGAGAGCAAGAGCGCGTAACATAACCTTATATAATTAAACCATGTGCTAGTCTTCTATTGTAAAGCTTTCAGCCAAAATAATTTCAAGACACTCTTGATGCACTAAAAGCGTCTTTAATGATTTTTATTTCTTTGCTATATTTATTTCAAATTTCGTACTCTTTAGTTTGCTAGATTGAAGTGTATTAAAAATTATATTTAAATGAACAATTTATTTTTTTTTTATCAAATTTTCATTTTAGGCACTTTTACGTTTGTGATATGTGTTATACTATATGCTTTTCAATTAAAATACTTTCATAGTTATATATATTTTATATTTTATTTATTTTACTAAAACTATTTTAGCCGTTGGCTAACGTAAAAGATTTCAATTCAATTTGTTAATATTATTCTTTATTTTTTATTTTATTTTTATTTTTATATTTTTTTCAAAGCGCAAAACAAAATTTTCTGTGCAACGAAATTCTTTAGTAGTCGTTTCAATTTAATTTGGTTTGCTTTCTAATTGACTGAATAGGTACTTAGATAGATACATAAGGAGAATATAACGTATAGTATATACCTTTTTATATTTTATATTGAGCAACTAATTGGTTTATTAGACACCTGAAATTTAAACTGAAGCTTATTTTGCTCTTTGCACTAAAAATCAATGACAGAGGCAGTGCTGCCAACTTTTGATTTGAAAAAAGCTATTTCTAATAAGAAGAAAAGCCAAAAAAAGCTGAAATTTTTTAGAAAATAAGTATAAGAGAAACACTTCATAGTCAAAGCAGCATTTCCCAAGTCATACCTGTATATTTTAATAAAAAATTACTATTATAGCCTATGGGAAAATGATTATGATGTTCCTTTGGCATTTTTAAATGGCATTTTTCTATTGAAGCGCTGGGAGATAGTGATGGGATTTGTGAAAATTCGGAAAAAAATATAGTGATGAGCCAGCCACCTCTTTCATACTTTTTATGTCAAGGAGAAAAAAAAGCCAAACGCTTTTCTAAAAAATCCAGAATTTCTGCTTTCCGCAATTCCCAAATTTTTCCCGCTGATAGCTTTAAAAAATAGCCAGATTTGACGAAAAAACTAGCGGAGTTGACAGCGCTGGTCAGAGATTACGCATTATTCTCAGCAATGAAATCCCATTTTATATAGAATCATTAAATGCCTAAAAAGGCTGCAATATTAATTTCATAAAATTCTTCATTTTTTCGGTTAATTTTCTTATCACAAAAATGTTGCTTATTGCTAACACGTTGACTTATGATAAATCTTATTTAACTTAACTCGTGCGTTATACAAGTTAACATTGAGCAGATTAACTGCGATTGTTGCTGCTATAGCTGCCGCTGTTGCACGTTCTGTCAGCGTTTTTATTCATTCATTCATTCCATTATGAAAACCGCTAAAACCTGCTGCATAAATATCTACCATATTTGGCCTTATATATACCATATATGTATGTATGCGGCTCTTTGATTAATATTCATATTATATTTCATAATAATTTTATAGTTCACTCAAGTCAGCAATGTGTTCTGCGGCGTAATGCGTGACATATAAATGTGGTATTGCTGCTGCTGCTACTGCATACATATAGATAATTTATAGACTTATCAACACTTAATCACCGGAAAAATGGCGTATCTCATACATACATACGCTTGCATATGCCAACATAGTACAACGAGTATAGTCGTATAATATACTCGCATGTGATACATTCATCTTGAACGGCATGATTACAACTTGTCTACGTTTTACGCATGCATACAAAGGGACTCTCTCTCTCTCTCTCTCTCTCTGGTTTATTTACTATACTGTTATGTCGACATACTATGGGAATTTATGTACTTTCATATACGACTGAACGACCAACCGACATATGCAACTTCATATATAGTATACAGAGAAACGCTTAATAGTTGTTAGTTAGTTGTGCGTGTTGTGCCATTACATTTCATCTCAGCGCTTGTCGTAATTTATACTTTATAGCTTTTAGTAGGCACAGATATGAAAAGTCCTACTACATATGCGATACATAATTCTTAATAAAAGAAAAAAAAAAAACAAAAATTTCTATATGGTTGCGCCTGACTTTATGCTACGCATTTTTGTATTCGCATGTTAACTTTCTGCCATTTTTTTTTTTATTTTCCAATTATTGTGCTGTGGCAAATGATTGCAAAATACCGTTGTATTTGTTTTGTTGTTGCATTGTTGTTGTGGTTGTTTTGTTTAATATTGTTCATGGCATAGAAATAAATAATCGTCTGCATTGCTTATATAATTTAAAGTAGCTGCAACTTAACATAAACTTTAATTTATATAAAAAAATGTGTTAGAAAAAATAAATAAATAGAAAATTAGACAAAGCTAAAAATGCGCTTGTATAAAATCTATTTTTAAATAAAAATAAATAGAAACTCAAACAAATCTAAAAATGCGCTGTCATCAGTCTGGCTAAAAGTCGTTCTTGAAGTACATACATGAAGTGACTCGCAACTAAGCGCAAATAATTTGTACATTTGTATGTGTGTAAACGTCTGCTCGTAGTACAGGGATTTATTAACAAAAAAAAAAAAAAAAAAAAACAAACAAACAAAAGACAATATAAGCAGCAACTGTCAATTGAAATGATAAAAATAATACCAAATAAGTCCAGAATATAAAAAAAAAAATAGAAAACAGGAGTAGCAAAAGCGTTGAAAAACTGAATCTCTGCAGAGGTCACATAGCGCACATTTGTCACTTCAACAATAAAAGTATAAGAGCAACAAAAACAACAACAACAACGACAACAATTTGCACACTGACACACAATAATGTCAAAAAACTTGTTATAAGAAAAAATGATTCAAAATAATGAAACAAAAAAAATTCTGGCAACAACATTGTCAGCAGACAATTGCCATGAAAATGCGTACCATGCTTTTGTATAGATTATCTACATAAATAAATTCATTGTAGTATGAGTATATTAGTTTATGCGTCTAGTTTGTGCCGTTTAGGTAAAATATTTTTGTATTTGTCTTAAGCTTGCCTTTGAGACTTAATCATATCTTGCAGCGTTTGTCTAGTTTATTAAAAAAAAAGAAGAAAGCATAATAATGAAAGGTGAGTTTGTATGGGGTCTATTATGGTTATAGCGGCCCGATCCTTGTCATATCGGTAGCAATCATTGGATAACAATAGAAGTGATTTCCAGATTGGGTGAATATATCTATAAATAAGAACTATTTTCATACAAAATATGCCAAATGGGTGCTAGGTTTGTATGGGAGCCTCATGTCAAAAAATGGGCGTGGCACTTTTCTTTTGATTTTGGATGTCATTAGAAGTGTTTTTACCCAATTTGTAGTAAATACATTCATAAATAAATAACTATTTTTATGCAAAAAAATCGAAAAAAGTGTTAAGTTTGTATGGGCACTATACTCTAAAAATGGGCGTGGCACCTTGGTTCTGACATACAAACTGCCTAGGAGCACAAAAAAGCTTAAGTCTAAAATTTCAGGTCAATATCTTTAAAACTTTCCTAGAAAAACGCATTGCAACAGACAGACAGACGGGACATGGCTAGATCGATTTGTCTCGTCGAGCTGATCAATAAATATATATACTTTATGGGGTCTCCGATGCCTCCTTTAATGCGTTACAAACTTTCTGACAAACTGATTATACTCTTCACACTATGTGATGGTTTTTGACGGCTATACAAGCTGTCTCTAGAGACTTCCCAAAATATCCGTTCTACGAATCTTTCAATAGTTTATGTGTGATCAATGGCTTGGTAGGAGTCAATAGTCTAATGCAATCCGTGTATCACACCATTGATACACGGGTTGTATATTTTAATAGAACACTTATTTTCTTCAAAATATAAGAAATTGGAAGGAGTGTTTGTATGGGGCTATATGGCCGTGTATGCATACGACGACAATAGAAGTAGTTTTTCCCAATTTAGATATAAGTAACAAATATTTTCATTAGAAAATTGGAATATGCGTGTCAGATATATATTGGGGCTGATCAAAAAATATATCTACTTTATTGTTTGTTATATCTTTCTTTTAAAATAATATCTTTCGCTCATTTCCAATATATATCCAAAAATGTGGTCAATTTTGCATTGCGCATCCGATTGATTTGTTTTATTTTATTATTTTTTTTTTTTTTGACAAATTTTTAAACCGCTCTCATATTCATATACAAAAAAAAAAGATACAAAGGCCAACGCTTGTCGAATTGTCTGCAATATACACACGCAGCATTATTATTTTTCTTTTTCTCGATGAAAATAAAATGACGCATGCGAATTTACCACTTCCTATTCGAACTCTATTTTTAATATTGTTTGTCAATATTTCGCAATTGTTGTCGTTGCGAATTATTCGAATTTCTTTTGCTCTGCGTTTTTTTTATTTATTTTTCTTCAATATTATTTCATCTACGCTTAATTCAATGCATACGTCTGTATGTGTGTACATCTGCATGTGACTTTCATGCGATTTCGCAAGATACATGATGCGTATACGTAATATAAATATGTTGGCGTCTTGATGCAGCGCATATACAAAAAAAGAAATGCCACATTTATTTTTAAATAAGCAAAATATACGCAATATGTGTATGCTTTTATATTTATTTACTTAATATTTGCCAAAAAAAAAAAAAAAAATCAAATAAAAAAATATTGCAAAATTTATACGCAGCCATTTGAGACATGTGTGTGCTTTCACAAAAAAAAATGAAAAATATTGAAATCAGTAAGCCTAACGAATTTTCATGAATTAAATTTACGTGCACTGCATAATATTTCGATTGTAATCAATTTGCGTTGAGTATCTAAACAATTTGTGTACAACTTTTGTACAAAGCGTTTTATTGATTTCTTTCGTTATTGTTTCATGCGTGTACTAAATAATTTTTTTCTCTATTTTTTTTTCATTGATACATAATCTATAATTCATATTAAATTGATCTGGATAAGTGTTAATTTTTCTCTGATATTATTCTAGAAGTTGTAAACAATTTATTTGTATTGTTTTTTTTTCCTTTTAATTGAAATCTATAGCAGCAATTTGTGCTATAATTCTATAATTCAAATTACACACAAAAAAAAAAAAAAAAAAAACAAATCAAAACAATTAATAAAACAACAACAACGACTACAATATCTAAGTAATTCAAGTGGCAAAGTCATAAAATATTTATTAAAACTGCGCTGCGCACATAAAATTTAACACGACAAGAATCGTTAATAATAAAAAAAAACGAAAATAAAATCGCTAATTGCTTTAACCCATAAATGAATCCCAATGTGAATAAAAATGAAAACCAACGACCGAATGAACAAAATAATACTGCAAAATATATTTAGAATCACAAAAATCAAATTATACCATAAATAAAAAAAAAAAAAAAAAAAAAGAAAACACTTTATAGCAGCGAGGGTGCTTTAAACGGAATATTTAATTTAAAAAAATAAATTTATTAGTTTAAATTTGAAATGTATCAAAAGAAAGCTGCAACTAAATGCATTAGTTTTGTAGTGCACAATTTGAAATATATTTGGAAACTTTACTTAAAAATAGTCTTTTTGATTTTGTTGTCCACCAATTTGATTAAGCTGTCGATTTGATGATAGCAGAAAGCAAATTTTAATACCAAATAAATAAAATAAATAAGATTTTTTGTTGCAAAATAAAAATATAAAAATATGAAAAAAAGTGTTGCATACTTTAAGGGGCAAATGGAAAAAATTTGTTTTATGAAAGCGCTATGTAAAAAAACGTCATGTTTCAGTACATTTATTTTATATAATTCATAGCAACGTGTGTAGTCTGCTGAGTTGACAGTTCTTAAATTGTGCTCTGATTATATTTTGAGCTATTTTTCTTGCATTTACTCATAATTTAATATTTATTGTACAACTCTCGCATACATATACAAAGAATATGTAATACAATAGCTCCATACAACTCCTTCTTTCGTTTTACATTGTTCCTTATGCTATATACACATACACACATACAATGCATATATACGTATATGTCGCTGGAAAATTGCTCGTTAGACGAAAAAAAAAAAAAAAACCATTAAAAATTGATTTATTTTTAATTATCATTGACGTGCGGTAAAATAATAAATAAACGTTAAAATTTATAACAACGTCAACGCGCGCGGTTGAACGCACTTTACACATATATACGCGGCATTGTTAAGTGTTATAGTGTGGTCTGATGGCTGGCTGACTGGGTGGTGTGTTGGTTGCTTGGTTGTTTGGTTTGTAGATTGGGTGTGTTGTGATCGCCTATGTTGAAGTGAAAGAACAAAAAAGTACATCCTTTTCCGCACATTTTAACAACATTTTGGTCTCTGGCATCTCTAAAACATAGTGGAACAATAATAATAACAAGAGCGAGCATCATGCAAGTACTGCTGGCATGTTCAGGCAGGCACCTAACCTATACAATCATGTTTGTTTTTTTTTTTTTTTTTTTGCCGCCGCATATCTCTAACAATTTCTATATTTTTTATTGTTGTTGTTGTTGTGCATGTTGTGTCGCTATAAATTAGAATGTATCTGCATTTATTTTTGTGTCTGTGTCTCTGTGTGTGTGTTTATATTTTAGAAATGCAAAACAGCAGCAATAGCAACAATGTTTTTGCTTTTGTTTTTTTTTTTTTTTGTTTTTTTCGAAATATTTAACAAACACTTTATGCGTCGCTTATCGCTGTCGACGTTCGCAAACGAATCGTAGCAATTTTTCTTTACTTGCGGACAACATTTTCGCATAAAGTTTGTGCGTCTGTTTCTAATTTTTGTTGTTTTTGTTGCGTTGAAGCTTTTTGTTTTTGTTGTTATATTTTTTAATTACTGTTTTTATTTTTTTTTATACATTGCAGCTGTCATTGCGAAAAAAGATACAAAACATGTAATAAATGAATGAATGAATGAATAAAAACGACTAAACTGAATCAAAATGAACGCTTTAGGCGTGCGTAACTGTCGTTAAAATTTGTGTTATTTTATGTGCATATACATTTTAAATACACTACACAGTTGCGTATATTATTATTTTACAAAAGTATCTATGAGATAGTTTTTTTCTGTTTGCTAAAACTAAAAACAATTTTTGACATTTTCTTTTTATTAAACTCGCCGTGCTTGTGCTGTAGGGTATTATAAAGTCGCATTATACACACAGAAGCTTTTTCAAAAATTTTTAATATAGTTGGCAACATTACAAACACATTGCACTAATTTATTAACTAAAGCAAACAGTTTTTGCATGTGCTGAGAATAATATTTTTCCATGCGCCAAATGTAAATATTTGAATGCACATTTTGTGGCAGTAGTGTTTGGTTGGGTTTGGGTTGGGTTTCGATATGGCAACCCTTTGCAATTAGAAATACAAAATCATCATCATCATCATTAGCAGTGTAGCCAAAATTGACGCCATTTTGTTTTTGAATAACCGTACGAAAGGACGAATTACTAAATAGAAGGACATTGTTGTTGTTGTTGTGTTTTTTTTATTGTAATTATTGCACAATATGCGTTGCCATGATGCATGAAACTAGTTTTGGTTTACAATTCTTGTTATTCTTGTTGCTTTGCTTCATTTGTGTGCAATGCGCTGCACATGCAAAAAAATTAGGCGATATAAGCTGTGTTGTCGATTTGGGTTAATAAAAATTTAAAGTATAGATAAAATATCTTTTGGCATTATCAGCTCTATTATGTGCCTTCATCTCTTAAAGATACTTTTATTGGTATGAAAAATCTTCAGTTGCTGCATTACTAAAAATTTGTTTATGATTGTGTAGCGTATCTAGTAGCAGTGTATAATTCAACTATTGTTTTTATTTGTTTTCCTATTTATGTAAAAATGTTGTTGCATACAATGTGGCGCGTGAAAATGCACACTAATGAATTTTTCATGTGTGGCTGCCTTTCGCTTTTTTCACTCTACTCTCTCTTTCTCTCCTTACTTACTTTATTTATTTACAATACTCATACGCCCTGTTACTGGCATAGCCGCATAAAACCACTGCAAAGCAGCGTTTAAATTATATACTTCGTCACTAGTTACCGCAACGCAATTCAAATCAATTTTTGCACTTTTTTTTTCTTAAATGAATTTTATTTAATTTTTGTACTTTTTATTTTTTTTTATTTTTTATATATTTGCATTTACAGTAGTAAATGATTTATTAGCGCAACAACATTTTTAAAAATGCAAGTTAAAAACATTTCAAGTGCTGCAAATTTAATTTTCTGTTTTATTATTAATTTTTATTAAATATAAATCCTTTTTTTTTTTTGCCTTCAGAAAAGTATATATTGCAGTTTTTATTTAAATATTATGCAATTTGTGCATCATTGATACGCGGAATTGTATAATGCTGCTGATTATTTTGCAGCTGAATAGCTCGTTAGTTTTTTGACAGCGACAATGATATGGATTCATAAATTTTATTATAGATACATTTTTTTTTATGCAATATAAAAGCGGATTATAATAAAAAAAAAATGAGTAAAAAAATAAATTAATAATAAAATATGAGTATGCATTTAAGTTAGTGCATATTTTATACACTACAGCTGCATTTCAAATCATTTTAATACATTTTAATAAAATCGATCGTGCCTAATAGTAAGAACAATTTCACTTATGCCACGAACAATAGTTCTTTATATTAAGAACTAATTTTTTTGAAATCTTGTATCTTGATATGTTCTTATATTAAGAAACAATCGTTAAATATGTTAAGAACAGAATCCGATTGGTTTTAACTTGAGCAGCTGTCTATGAAGACATAGTCTCACGGGTCCCTTAGGCACCATTTGTGGTTGGTTTACTTCAATCTGCATCCCAGAGAGCGTATTTTCGGGTACCAATTTGACATGTCAAGAACGGAGCATACATATTTTTTACCGTTTGCCTGACTGATTCAGTCCAGGCCTGGTTTCTTACGCAAATCCATTTTACTCCCAAAAGAGCCGTTCCCTATTTCAGCAAGAGCCTTCTGGCTGTCCGTGGAACCAAACTCGCGTTTTATGATCCGACCTCGTATTTTACTGTACTACCAGTTTGGCACCGTTCCATGGCCTCCTTTTGGTAGAGGAAATTGTTGTGAAGACTTGATCTCACGGTGTGGAGCAATGGATTGCAAACTTTAGGTACCAATTTTGAATTTGGAGTAATGTTGGGTGTAAACTTCTCTCCATGGTGGGAAGCGAGGCATATCTTAAACCTCTGCTGATCTCTGGGTCACAGCACTCGATTGTAATGGACAACTCAATCCGCATATGGGTTTTAAATCACAGTTGCTCCCCAAGGGGCTACAGCACTGGTCAGCATGAACTATGAAGTTCGTGGGCTACCTTTCCGCCAGTTTAAGATCTCCAGTCAGACATCGTATGCTTTACGAATTAAGGTATAACTGCTGCGAATCAGCAGCTTTTTTTCTAAGCGGTTCAGCGATTCATTTTGAACCAATGACTCTGTTCATGAACCAGTTTTACATCAAAATGGAACCGCTGTTTGGATCGTTTCAAGCTGTTCTACTTAATTTTACTTAACTTCTAAACGATACATTAAGATCGATTGTTTTTTTTTTCTGATCATCGTGCAAAATTCTTCACTTTTATTTGTCGCTTTGGTGGAGAAGGTGTACCAACTACAGATTGGACTACTTTAAATAACAATTTTATTGGGCTTGTTAGGTTTAGACTTTGATGTTTGTGGTACTTATTAATAGGAAGTTCTTAGTTCTTTCTTTTTTTTTCAAAGATACACTACAATGTAGTATATACGTAAGCAGTGTTATAAAAAAGCAACATTATTGAAACATTTTGTTACATTAAATTTATTTTTTTTTTTAGTTAAATGAAGTGTGTGTAGTATCTTTATCTGTTTTTATTTAATTTAATCGAATACATTTTTCATATCTTTTTATATGTTCTTCCTTTTGGATTTTACGCTTTTTGCACAAAATATTAATTTCAAATTCAACAGCTTGTTTCAAAAAATTAAAATTACAATAATTGAATACAATTTTTTTTTTTTTTTTTCGTGTATTGTAAATTTTTTATTAATACTTTTTTCAATGCAGTTCATATAAATCATTGATAAAATTGCATAAAACATATTTTTGAATAAAAAAAAAAAATATGAAATAATCTAAATAAAATACGCTTTACATATTGCGTTAAGCTGTCATAAATTAAGTTGAGCGTAACGAATACTTAAAGTTATACTTGAATTGAATTTAAATATTTATAAAACAATTTAATATTAAAAATTGCTTTAATAATTTATGCAAATATTTGAATAAATTCAACTTGATTTGATTACTTTCCAAAATATTGCTACTTGGCATAAAAGCAATTCAATAAATATGAAATGAAATTGTATAAAAATTAATCAAGTATTTAGTTTGAAAAGTTGCTTAAGACTCTCTTTCATTTATTTGTATTGTAAATATTAATTTAGTTAAGTAGTTCTCTAAATGAACTAAAGGAAATATTTGCTTTTTATTAAATGAAAATCAAAAGTAATATTTTAATAATTTGTAAAGCAATTATAGCAATTCTAAAGCAAATGTTTATTTATAAAACTAATTTATTTTAATAAATTTATTTTTTTTTTTTCATTAAATCAATTGCATTGCATTTATAAATTATGTTTTGAGTTACTTATGCATTGAGATACTTATGTATCTCAAGTTGTGTTTCTGTCTTTTGTCAAATGTTTAAGCAAATTATATCAAAAATGATAAATCTAAAGCAAAGAAGTAGCAAAAATCACTTGAGTATTTGTGCAATTGTATCAAATGTGAAATCAAAATGCTTACACAGTCAACTAAATAATAATTTATCATAAAGTATCTGAAACTGCATAAAGTATCTGCAACAAAAGTATCTACAAGCATGTTTATTATAAGTGAATTTATTTGCTATGAATAAATGCTTTGACATTTTGACTTGTCAAATAAATGTTTGATCAGATTATTGCACCTTAAAATCGTTTGCATATTTTAATGCGTGAAGTTATATGAAAAAAAAAAAATTAAAAATGCTGCTTTTTGCTTTTGCTTTACTTTGATTATGAAGTATAAAGTTTTTATCTTAAATTTGTTGACATTAAATAACGTTTGCTGCAGCACTTAAAGATTTTTTTTTCATTCCATTCCATTTAATATTACACTTAGCATATTGCATACTTCTAGGCGCGCTCATGATTTTTGTTTAAAAAAAAAAATAAAATATTAATGGACGCCAATGCCATCAAATATTACCACATTTTTTTTTTTTTATTAGTTTATTGCGACTGGCATGCTTGCTGCATTTCTCAGTCTATAGTGTCATCAACGAGGTTATAAAATATTATGCATTTTTCTGTAAGCGCATTGTCGTTTGGGTGTGACTTCTCGTATGCAGCAGCAAATGGCGTGAATTCAACGTTGCGGAAAAAAAAGAAGAACGCAAGTCATAAAGCATCTTAATAAATTACTTTAGGGATTTGCAGCACAATTTTAATATTGCGCGTTGCTTCGTTGATGTTGCCGTTGCCGTTGACATAAATGTTGCATATCTTCTGAGTGCAACAGAAGCGCACAAAATAAAACAAGCATTTAGCAATGGATGTGTTGGCGTTATATCTTTTGGATTTAATGAAATTTATGCAATTTTATAGAACGTAAAATATTTACATATAATTTTTTTTTTCTTTTTTTTTCTTACACTTGGCTGCAACCTCTTCAAGAGTTGCATTCATTAAGTAAATGTTGCATATTTAATATTAAAATGCAATTAACGCAAATGATGTTTTTGACCTCGTCACTGTGAAGCTGGGAATACATTTTGAGCTTGTAAATTTAGAAAAAAAAAACAACTAAAAGAAGCGAAGCTAGGCGACTATATTATGCAACGCGCAAAGCGTTTGTGACCTGAATTAAATAAAAAAAATGTAATTAGATAATTTTTTTTTTTTATGCAGAGTATTTTTTTTATCAGCTGAACTGTTTAATAGACTTTATAGGCTGCTCCTAATGTATCTGCGGCGTCGCAACACATAAGTTGCAAATATTTTTATTTTTTAAAAATAATTTTAATGTTTTAGTCGCGTTTTAAAAAGCATTTGGTACTCATTTAATTTCATGCTACATAAAAATATGCCAAAATTTAATCAAAATCAAATTTCTTTCGTTTTTAATATTTTTTTTTTTTTTTTTGTTTAGCTTTTTCATGTTTTTTTAGTAGATTATTTTTTTAATTATAAATGTTTTGCTAAAAAAGCCAAACTCAGTCAATTTAAAAAATTTTAGTGTTGCTATTTTTAATTACATTAAGTGATTTGGCTCGTTATAAGTTAATGCAGCATTCTAAAAAAAAAAAAAAGATACTGTATCTATATTATATAATAGCCACTGAAGCGTATAATCTTTTGAAGGCAATTGAAAGTAAGCCACTAGGGGAGCATATTAAGTGTGTTCTTGGCTCATTTGTTGTTTATTTTTATCAAATATTGGAAAAAATACGTAAAACATTAATTAAATATTGCTAAGGCGTAATAAATTTGACGCAGCCATACTGTGTAGCTTTTGGTTTCACTTCAGTTAAGTGCGATTCTGTAGAAAATTATATATTTCTGATGAAAACTTTTTAATTAAATTATTGTTTTTGTAATAAATTATTAAAAAATAAAGAAAATAATAACATAATAAATTTTTGTCAAAATTTCAACTTCAACAAATAAAATTTAATATTTTTACATAAAAGTCAACAAAAGCAACATTATTCAATAAAGCAATTCAGTACGTAAAATCTCTCTCCAAGAAACAGCAGCAAAAAAAAAACACATAACCAATGTTAACATCTTTTCTTTTACCTTTTCAAATTCAACGTACAAGAAGGACAAGAATTTTGTCGCAATAAGAAAAAAAAAAAAAAAAAAAATATATATATATATGTAAACGTTTTATTGATGTAAAGCAGGGTGCCAGCATTATATGTAACTTGGCCTGTCCACCTAGATACCACATCCACGCACCTTTTCAGTTAAATGCAACGCGGCCCGTACCCTGATACACCTGCCGTCCTTTAAGCTGCGTTTAGCTTGTACAAAACTTCCCTATACCATATCGTGATGATTTTATTGTTGATAATAATAATGAGTATGATATGCATGATCTTTATGTTGATGGCAATCATTAGGTTCGCGTTATTCGTTATGCGAGATAATAAACCTTTTTTGTGTGTAGATACTCGTAACTCGCATAATAGGGAAAAAAAGATATAAAATACACAAATACAAACGGCAGCAAACGGATGTAAGCCATATGCTTCCGCAGCAGCAGTAGCAGCAGAGCATCCTCATTGGCAACAGGATAAAGTAAATTAATATATACAAAAACCGGTTTTGAAAAATTTCTTAGAGCAAACATATAAAACTCAAATACGCACACCCACACACACGAACGGATTCATTTACTTTTTTAGATTGTTGTCTTTTTATAAAGTAGCTAAATTTTGTATTGTCTAAAATTTCCGTTATTAATAAAATTTTATATTATTACCGAAAATAATTTAATTTCAAATATGAAATTTAATATTTTTCAGAGCTTTTGGTTTTATGTCTAGTTTTCAGTTTAAATTGGAATGTATGCGTTCTTTTGTTGTAGTCAGCAGAAAATTGGCCCAACAATTTATTTATGAAGCTGTAGCTTGCGACATGTGCTGTAAGAAATTTTTCAGACAATTTAACTTGCAGCAGCCTTAAATTGCTGCTAGGATTAACTGAGAATTGGGTTAGTCAAAGTACAATTTTGAAGTTATGAAAACAATCATAAACTTCCCACCTTTAGGGGATAAATAACGGGTGATTTTTTTGAGGTTAGGATTTTCATGCATTAGTATTTGACAGATCACGCGGGATTCAGACAAGGTGTCAAAGAGAAAGATGCTCAGTATACTTTGACATTTCATCATGAATAGACTTACTAACGAGCAACGCTTGCAAATCATTGAATTTTATTACCAAAATCAGTGTTCGGTTCGAAATGTGAAAATCCGCTTTTTTTATCGACAAATTTTGTTCAGCGATGAGGCTCATTTCTGGTTGGATGGCTACGTAAATAAGCAAAATTGCCGCATTTGGAGTGAAGAGCAACCAGAAGCCGTTCAAGAACTGCCCATGCATCCCGAAAAATGCACTGTTTGGTGTGGTTTGTACGCTGGTGGAATCATTGGACCGTATTTTTTCAAAGATGCTGTTGGACGCAACGTTACGGTGAATGGCGATCGCTATCGTTCGATGCTAACAAAATTTTTGTTGTCAAAAATGGAAGAACTGAACTTGGTTGACATGTGGTTTCAACAAGATGGCGCTACATGCCACACAGCTCGCGATTCTATGGCCATTTTGAGGGAAAACTTCGGAGAACAATTCATCTCAAGAAATGGACCGGTAAGTTGGCCACCAAGATCATGCGATTTGACGCCTTTAGACTATTTTCTGTGGGGCTACGTCAAGTCTAAAGTCTACAGAAATAAGCCAGCAACTATTCCAGCTTTGGAAGACAACATTTCCGAAGAAATTCGGGCTATTCCGGCCGAAATGCTCGAAAAAGTTGCCCAAAATTGGACTTTCGAATGGACCACCTAAGACGCAGCCGCGGTCAACATTTAAATGAAATTATCTTCAAAAAGTAAATGTCATGGACCAATCTAACGTTTCAAATAAAGAACCGATGAGATTTTGCTAATTTTATGCGTTTTTTTTTTTTAAAGTTCTCAAGCTCTTAAAAAATCACCCTTTTTAATTAAAGGAATATCAGGGAATTGTGGGAAAAAACCCCCCCCCCAAAAAATGGGTCTAAACTTGTTGGAAGGGTAGGAGCAAGTATCTTTTCTTCAAACCGGGAGATGAGAGAATTCTTCAGATTTCCCGATCACTGCAGCGCCGCTTATCTCTTAACGAGATGGTTGAGAAATGGTATATTTGCCTTACATGGGTTTCGGGATACCAAGATAATCTAGATAATTGAGAAGCAGTTAGGCTGGGTAGAGAATGTACAAATTTCGTTATTCCTCTTGGGAGGGTTTGCAAAAATTCCCAGGGCTTCTCTAAAAATGAGAGAAAACGGGAAAATAAAAAAGTTTGGAGTGGTGGACCACAAAGTCCAAATGCAATATCTCTAAACTCATGTGGCCAGAAAGATACGTAGCAATCAAATAAAAAATATCATTATAGGCAGACGGACGGTTTAAGGCCCAGGCTCTGCCTTTTTTGGAAAAATTTTTGTGCATTATGAGCTGTTTAAATGGTATGAAACCATCTTGGAAGATCGATAATGATCGGTGAGCTTAGAACATCCTAAATGCAGAAAAATACGAAAAAATAAATATTCGAAACGGCAAAATTTTGTGTTTTGTTAGGAAACTAATGAAATTTAACTTAAATCAATCGAATGTAAAATGGTCTCTCGTCCTGCTGGATTTACCAGGATTAAGCAGCACTTTTCTGTATGCCTACCAAGACTTCGAAAATGTATTTTCAGAGGCCCACACTATTAAAATGGGGAGCAGCACTTCAACACAAGATTACTGCTTTGCAGCTATTAAAAATGGCTTTCATTCTTTTGTTACTCGAGCCATCTGTCTGTCCGGCAGATGGGCTGCCTGTCCGTTTGGCTAAGTCTGAAGATTTTAAAAGAAAAATAAATAAAAGAAAAGTAATAACCTTTTTTTTTTTTGTTTTATAAAATGAAACTAATTAGAAACTTCATAAAAAATTAATTCATTGTTATAAGCATTCATTAACTTATCAAATAATCATTCGCATAATTAGTGCAACAGCTGCAGCAGCTGCACTCAAACATTTATTAATTATGCTTATCTGCCAAATTGGCTCTTTTTTCCAAAGAAAACGAAAAGCTTGTAAAATTTTAATCCTTTACTTGTTGCATTTGTAAAACGTTAATTTTGTGCTGCCACTGCTGCTGCTGCTGCTGTTGGCTGTCCTTCATAAATCGAAAATGCATTATAAGCCAAAAAAGCTTTGTCAAAGTCAATACTACAGAGCAGAGTGTGTACTCATGCAGCTGTACAACATTTTTTTTTCTTTTATTTGTGAACATTTTCGTAATGCTTTCAGGCAACGCAGCGCGGCTATATGAATGAGTTATAGAGAAGACGAAGTAGCAAAAAAGCATTGCAGAATGACTTGTTGGCTTGGCTAATATGGCTGCAATTTGCTTTAACTTGTGGCGCTTCGAATTGCTAAAAGAGATATTGTAGATGAATGAGAATTGTAGTCGGTATTCCTATTGCAGCAGCAGCGCTGGGCAGTCACATTCAACAGCAACACTAATGATGATTATTTCTGCGCCATTCTGCTACTTCTGCTTGAGCGTCTATCCCGGCCATTATACCGTTCAGACCATTCCATTCAATGCTCGCCACTTGTTATAATGCGGCTATTGTTGTTCACTCAAGCGCACAAGCACACTATATGAGCTGTCTCTTTCACTCTTTGACTGTTTGCTTTGCCTTCATTTCATTTCTTTAGTTTTCTTTCATTTCATTTCATTCAATTCTATTTTTTTTTTTTTTTTTGTTCCGGCGCTTTATGCTTTTATCTGCTGCTTTTGTTGTGCGCTTCCAAAAGGATTTTGGCTTTACTGTTAAGTCGTTCTCGTTGCCATCCTTGTTGTCATCCTCATCCTCGTGCTGTGTGGTCGAATACAAATGGCGCGGAATGTCGTCATGGTGTCATTCTTTGAAAATATGTATTGCAATGACTCTTTCGTTCTTTCTTTCTTTCTTTCATTTATTTGGCTTGGCTTGGCTTTGCAATTGGCGCTCTAGCTTTGCAGTATTGACGCTAATATCCTTTCACTCCTATCACTTTGCTTTTCTTTATAACTATTCACTTTTTTTCTTTTTCGGTATTCTTTCCGCTTTTATGCTTGTCCACTCGGCAAGTGACTTAAGTATACGAGTTAATGAACCTAATAAATTAATTTTAATGATACTCAGACTCATTTCACCATTGTACACTTTAACTATGCATGTGTGTCTATGTGTGTGTGTGTGTATGTAAGTAGTTCCGCTATATCCTTCAAGTAATTGACAAAATCTTAATTAGTCGCCACAATTGCTTAGCTTTGTCATTCGATGCTTGTCGTAGCCTTTAATTAGTGTTAAATATTTGTGCCAGGGACAATTCTAATTAAATTAAAAATAAATGTACTTCAAGTACTTATTATGTACATAGAACAATTGTAGATGTTATCCTTTATAGATAGTGTACACTAGATTCTTATGTTTGACCACTTTTCAATTTTGTAATTTAATGCTTAAGTTTTCTTTTTCTTTTTTTCTCGGTTGAGAACACTTTGCAATTGTTTTTGTACTCTTCCCTAAAAACTTAATTTGCTTTGAGAAATATCATTGCTTTACGGGGGTGGTTTGATAAAGATCACCCAATCAGTAAAATTGTTATAAAAATTGACAGGAACATGATTGCAACCGAAACAAATTCGTAAAAAAAAGAAATAAAAAACCCTCATATTTGCAGAGGTGCTCCAAATTTAAGACAGATTCGAGGAAAACATATATTTTAGGGCTGCAAACCACAAAAAACTGACAGCGGTTCGCGGAAACCTTTGAATTCTGAGATCGATTACTTTCATTCTAATGTTTCTAGAGAAACACCGATCAATATAATCTTACTTTTTTGATTTTATAGATTAGGACCGACGTTCGATTTTTTGTGTTTTAGATATTATCAAGGATCTCTAAATTTTTAACATTTTCGCAAAAAAATATTTAATATAGAGCTCTGCTCCTATAATTGTAAAAGTTTTACGATTTACGATTTAGTAAATTTGTACGATTTCAAGTTACTTGTGTTCCGGCATTCGCAAAAGTTATGTTTTATTTCCAAAACGTTTCTTTGCATTGTTCATGACAAAAACTGCTATCGGATATAAATTAAGAGGTTATCGGTCTAACCGAATCGCAAATTGTTCTTGCTTTGGGCATGAAAAGAAAAATTTAAATTCAGAATCAATGAAATTAAAAATACAAAGCAATTTTTTATTATGCATTTAGTTTATATTTAAATTACTTAATCGCTGCCGGTTTGAAATAGGAAATATTTTGCGATTTACGATTGCTGGAACACCAAAATTTGCGATTTAAAAAGTAAACCGCAAATCTTTTAAAATTGCGAATACGGGAACATGGCTGATAATATTCTTTCAGAGAAAATACTTCAAACCGAGCCACTTATGGCTCATTTTTTGGTTCAAAACTAGTTGCTTCAGAGCTAATACTCAAAAAATATTGAGATTCAGGTTTAAAATTCGGCTTGTAGCTCGAATATGTTTAGACAAACGAATAGACGGACGGACATATAGTGAACTGACGAACATAACTAGATCGTTTTGACACGACAAGCTTACGCAGAATATAGATTTTTTGTAACCAGTTGTGATCAAAATCTTTGATTGCTCCGCACCTCTTCCTGCTTTTAACATTTTTCTTTTAGCAAACTCTACATGGTCCTTAACTTCGACTAATTTAGATTGCCAGGATCTCTAAATTCGAAGCATCTCAGCTCTGTTCATTTTATTCTTATTTTTATGCATTGCTCCAAAGTCAATTACATATCCAGATATCCTCGTATGTTATATTCTTTTTTCCCCAAAAGATTTGTTGCAATTGTGCTATTTAGTGCAAATAGAACAATTTTATTTAATCGTTGCTACAAATTAAGCTGTCAACTTTAATTTAAAAAAAAAAAATAAAAATTGCCAAAAAAAACAAGAAAAAAGAGATGAAAATAAAATAAGAAATACGAAATTTTTCGTTGTGATAGCTTATCTTGGGAAAATGAAACCGTAATCAGTTGAAGCAGCTGCAGCTTGGGAATATTTTATTTTAAGTGCAAAGTCGCTATCCAGAGAGCACACTTCTCTATCCAATTTTCTACTCATGCTAACTCTGTGCAAACTATTTGAAGTGCACTTCAGCTGTCGAATAGACTGACAGTCAGACAGATATATTGTATACGTATAGAGCTTATCGATAGAAAGAGACATGCATACTTAAAGTGTGTAAGAAAGACAAGACAAAATGCAGAGTGCATGAAAGTATGAAAGATTTGTAGGAGTTGCTAAGGGGCGTAACTAAAAAGAGAGAGAAAGAGAGAGTAATGCAATACATCTGTGCTGTTAGACAACTCTGGCAGTCAGCCATCCACTTGTGCAGCTCGACAACAACAGACTTACACTGCCAATAAGTGTCCTTGAAATGTGCTCAGCACAACTCAATTCAACTCTTAGCATGGCATGGCATGCCAGTAACAAAGCCGCTAGCTGCTAGCGCTTATGTTGCATACTTTAAGGCGATTTGTAACTAAAATTTAATTGTCCTAAGCACACTTTAAGACTGCACAATTTTTTTACAATAGTTAAAGAAAGTTAAATTACTTTTCGTTTATTTATTTTTTTTTTTCGAAATCAAAATAAATCTTTTTCGTCATCATTTAATAATTAATTACGTTGCTATGACAGCAGCCTTTTGATTGTATCGTATTAAAATGCTTAGAAATGATTTTTGGCTTTTATTTTAATTAATATAAAATTAACATTATTGCAATTGCGTTGGCGTTGGCGTTGCCGTTGCCATAGTAAATGTCATTTTGTGTTATGCTAATTATTATTATAATCATTATTTTGGATTTAAGATAATTGTCAAAGTGTCAAAATAAACATGGCCTTGTGACAATGACAAAAAGAGTCAAATGGAAAAGGTTTAAATTCAATTAATTGTGTATAACACTTCGTAGTAAATTAAAAAGGGTCAACTGAGGATTTAACAAGAATGCCAAATGACGTTACACAATTAAAATTATTTCATTTAATTGATGACATTTTTTTTTTTTTTTTTTTAAATTCATTTTGGAATTTTGATGAATAAAACAAAAAGAAGAACATGCATTTCAAGTGTCAATGCTGGCAGCACAGCATTTCATTGTTGTAGTCTGTCTAATTGAATAAAACAGGCAAGCGAAGATTGCAAATTCAGAACACAAACACACATATACGCACACACTGAGAATGCCATTTACATAAGCCTGTCGTTGTCTACATTCATGAAAAAAATGGAAAAAAACTTGATAATTACAGCACACAGTATGCATGTCGTACAAGTTGAAGCGCAGACGTTAAGATAAAAGTGTTTGCTATACTCTAAGCATTCACGTTGCAGCAGCAGCAAAAGCAGATTACGAACAGTTGCGGCATGTCATGCAATTAGCACAAAACTGACAATCAGCGATGCAACACATACACACACACATACACATACACACACAATGTCTATGACTATTGCCTTTGCTGCGTGCACCCATGAGAATTTGGCAGCTGAATAGTGCAGCAGTTGAGTTGGCTAATTACTTGCAAGTTGGCAAAATTGTTGCATGGTCAAAAGATTAAATTGAATTTGACGGCAACGGCGTCAGCATCGTCGGCATCGTTGTCGTCGAATTGAAGTTGTAGTCTTACACCGGATATACGCCATTCGGTTACTGCAACGCCCACCACCGGATGTAGACGTCGCGTGTACATGATTTCCGTCAGTTTCCGTTCGCCATTGGCACTTAGCAATGAACGCACAGAAATTTTTTTTTTTTTTATTTCTTTCTTTCGTTTTTTCCTGTAGCGGCATCTAATTTTGTTTATTTTTGTGTGTAGTGCAGCGAAATATAATAAGTAACAAAAAAATTGGACAAAATGTTATCAATGTTAACTTGGCTTAAGGCGGTGTCGTCGTTTCTCGTTGATTGCTAACCGAGTTAAGCGCGTAATTATTTTTTAAGCACTGCTTTGCTGCCGCACAAGAAAAAAAGGACACACACGCGCATACAAATTAATTTTTTTTGGCTATTTGTTTATTTAATTATTTTTTTCTCTTTTTTTCTTCGCTATTTTTTGTTGATTTTTATCCTTTTTTTATCCTTTTTTTTTTTTTGTCTGTCTGTCGGACTTTGTCCAATTAGTAACAGTTTTGGGTTACGATTTCATTTCTTTTATTATGCTCGTTATCCTTTTTGGTTACACACACACACACCCATACACACTTAGAGCGACTTCTAAGGCTTCTGCTGCTGCGCGCAAATTTGATATCCTTGTTAGATAAAATTGTGTTGTGTACAATTATTTTCGCAGTTTCTTTTCGGTTTCCACTTTAATTTTTTTTTCTTATTTTTTAATACTTTTTTTTTTTTTTTTTTTTTTTTGCTGCTGTTTGTGTTTGACTTTTATTCTTCAACTTCAGTGGTTCTGCTTTTAAAATTCTTTTGCCATTCTTTGTGCTTTGCCAATATTGTCGCCTTTTCGATTATTTATGTTCTATGCTGCTGTCTCCCAATGGGCCTGTGGCCAACTTTGGTCGTCGTCGTCGCCATAGGTTGCTTCATCATCAGACATAGTCGTCGTTGTCTTCGTAATAAATTTATGCTTCTTTTTTATTTCCGGCTGTCATAATTTTCCTCTCGACTACACTGAAATTTACACACACATTCACATAAAGAACCAAATAGTGCGCAAAGCACATAAACACATTGTGTGTGTATGTGTGTGTGTTTGTGGAAGTGACACATAACTCTATCAAAGCATAATCCTTGGACAATTTTTCTTTGCACCACAGCATAACAAAAATTTGCTACTGTGCTCATCCTTCCCTTTTTTTTTCTATTTTTCCCATTTACTCCTTTACTCCACACAGCATCATAATATCCTGCAGACGTTTGCCCGCTAAATTTTTTTTTATGTATTTACACAAATTTTCTGATATACTTTTTTTCTTTTTCTTTTTTTTTTTTTGGTAATTTTGTGGGTTTTACCGAAAAAGAAAAAGAAAAAAATGAGTAAAAAGCTGTAAAATATATGAAATTGTCTACACGAAACTAATATCCTTTTGCCAGTGTTTGTATATGTATTTTTTTTTATTGCTGCTGCTTGCTTTGCTATTTCCTGTATATCCTTTTGCCATTTTTCTTCATATTTTGCTTGTAGTACATACAAATGCCACAACTCATCAGCGTCAGGCGTGCTTTTGGTTTCTCGTCACTGAAGTGTAACACTGTGGAATGTACTAGGTCAAGGTAGAAGAGGGAATTTAACAAAAAAAAAAAAAAAAAAGCAGCAGTATTTCCTGACATTACAACGTCGTCAAAATCGTCCTTGTCGTCAGTCCTACATGTTTTTTTTTTTATTTTTGTTTTTTCTTCATATTTTTGTCATTCATTTCTTTCCATTTTTTTTAAATAAAATTCAACGCCTAGTTTTATGCTTCATATTATGCGTGAAAAGTATTTAAGTTTTGTTGCTAAGTTTGTTACAATTTTTTTGAGACATACAAAAAGAGTTGCCCCATATTTTTTCTGCCCACAAACCAAGAAATTTAGTCTTTAATATTACCAAACTTTATTGTAAAATTTTATGTTACATCTTTTCGCTTCTGCACAAACTTCTTCGATTTTGCTTCATCAGTAAAACGGTCCAAAGCAGCCCCACTCACTGCAACAGCGACAACGATTGCATGGACTGGTAAATGGACCGCACGGAAAACAAGGGCCCGGACAGCAACCGCTGTAGGTTCCTGCAGGCAGCATTGGACCAACGGGACCGCAACGTAGCGCATATGAGGTAACACCGCAGGGGCACTGCATTCTTCGACTTTAAAGCTGGTTACTCTCCTTGCCGTCGAATGTTTGCAGCAAAAGCGTCAAGGCTAGAAATCGAATGTATAAAAAAAATGCTTAGAAGATTATACTCAATTTACCTTTCTTCAATTTGGTTCTATATAAAAAGCGTCTATGCGGCATAAAAATTGGTCCGTAGCTGTTAAAATTTATTTATTATTTTTTTGCTGCCTGAATTGATGTTGTTTGTTTGATTGAGAATTTTTAACTGAAAATTTATTTAGACAGTCTAAAATTGTACAAAGTTTTTCTAAAGCATTGCTTGCTTAGTTTTTGTACATTATTAGCGCAAATTATCGAAGCGTATATAAACTTTGCTTATACTTAAACTCATTTTTTTTCTTTTTATTTTACTCAGAAAATCAATCATAGTTTTTACTTTAGCATTTTTTTTTTTTATTTATTTTTTTTTGTAAAGCTTGTTATGCCACTTTATGCCTATATTTCGTCCTGTCTTTACCATTCATATCCTTGCTTGTCTGTCTGTCTATCTGTTGTGGCACATATTTTAACATCTTTATAGTTGATTTCACATAAACTAAATTAAATTTCACTTTAAGTTTTTATTGGCAAAATAATGTTGCTGCTGCTGCTTCTTCGTTTTTTATACTTTTCATCTTTTTTTCATTTTTTTGTGTGTGTTAGTTCCTGTTGAGCTTAATAAATGCTTTTGGGTTTATTTTTCGATACGATGCTGGCATGTTTTTTTTGTAGCCTTTTTTATTGGCAAATAAATTTACATCATTAATTTTTATATATTTTTTGCATGTGTGCGCTTGTTTTGCAAATTTGAGTAATATGCGCCTTTTGAGAACTTTTTTTTTTATTATTATTGATTTATATTTATTAGGGCAAATTTACTGGGTCATTCGGTTTTTTGTACCCTGTAACCGAGGAGTAAAAAGGGTATATTCAATTTGTGCAGGCAGCAGGAGACCCTATGTAGTATATATATATTCGTGATCAGCATGGATGGAAGAGTCGATCTAGCAAAGTCTCTTTGTCCATATGGCTGACTTGCGATTATCTCGAAAACTATAGGGCATAAATTTTACTTGAACTACTTTAACCGAACCGAACCGAACCGCTGTTCGACACCAACAAACAAAACCGGTTCGTAAACCGAACCAGTGGTTCAAAGGTATTGAGAACCGCTGAACCAAACCACTGTCAATTTTTTTTTTAATGGTTTGCAACACTGATTTTTTATGCCTATGATACTCCCTATAAAATTTCCCAATACGGGTGGAACATAAATTTGTTGGAGTGTAATTTTTTCCATTTTTGGAGTTTTTTGTATGAAAATCCCATACATATGCCTTAGTATGGGATTGGTGTATTAGTGTATCTTACAGTCGCGCATACTCGACCTTAGCGTTTTTTTCTTGGAATTTTGTTTGTGGTACAGACCACGTTTTTTAAATTTTATTTTATGTTTATTTTAACATTTATATTAATCAACTTGATTATTTTTGTCTGAAGGCGTAAAATTTTAAGTAAAAAAAAAAAATTAAGGAAAACTGTTTTTCATTTTGCGTAATATTTTTGTAAAACGAAGAAATTGCGTAGACGACACGTTTGCATATAAATTAGAAAAAAATGTTAAATTAATTAAAATGTTTTTTAAAAACGAATTTAGCAAGTTTTACAAATCGGCTTTAGTGTTTAAATTCTCATCTAAGCATTGAGCTGTGGCAGAAGTTTATTGTTATGCATTTTATTATTATTTTTCGTTTTTTTTATTTGTTGGCAACTCTATTTCGCCATTTGCATTTTACAGCTCAGTTTTAAACATTTTCATATTTACAAAATGCAAATAGCTAAAAAAAAAAAAAAAAAAATCAAAGAAACGAAAACTTTCAACTTAAGCAAACCAAAGATTTAATACACTACATGCGAGTATAGCAGATGTCAGATTATTACATTTTAGCTGAAATATTTGTTTTATTGCTTCCTAAAAGTGTCGAAATTAATAAGAGCTAATCAAGAGCTTCATTTATAGAACACACAGAACGACATAAAGTTATTTCAAACAGAAATTCAGACAGTCCAGGTTCTATACTATAAATGCATGAAGGGCACACTGGAACCAAGCAATTTGTTTTGGGGCATTTGTTGCATTTTTAAATGCATGAAATATACAAATTCAATGTAGACGCCGCAGGTGCAACGAATAAAAATTCACGCAATTCTGATTAGAAAACAGAATAAAACCGAAACCCGAAAAATGGTCAACAGATTGCGCGTGTATCCGCATGGGTTTTTCTCGAAATAAATTCTCTTCTTTTTTTTTTTTTATTTTTTATAGAACGGAAAGTCGCGGAAATGGTATTTTTGTTGTTGTAGTTTTATAGAAATATATTACAATATTTGCTTGTGCCAGAGGGCGTTTATGTAGATTTAAAAAAAATGAATGAAAATAAAAGCGTATAAATTTGTATGTACACATGTACCTACTCGTACCTACTCGTACATAGGTGCTTCAGGTGTAAATGGCGTACGTAAAAAAGTGCAATCGGAAAATCTCTCGATGTAAAGTTGACTTTGAATTTGACTTACAATTGCTTTCTATAACAAATATTTATGTATATATTTGTATGCACTTCATATTCATTTGTTCTTTTATTTGACTTTCCGCCATATTGTTTTGTTTTTTTATTTTTTGTTCGTTTTAGAGATTTGGTAAACGAAAAATGTTTTGTTTAAAGTTATGCAGCGCATAGTTGCCAAAACAAATGTTGCATGAAACTAAAAATGCATTCAAATATTTTTACAGCCGATATCAAAGCCAAAAAATTTTTGTCTAAAAAAAAATCAGAGTAAAAATGATTTTATAAACGAATTTATATGCGAATAAATACAGATATACGCTTAGAAAAAGTTGTTCGAATTAAGCAGCGCGGTTGAGAACATTTTAGTTTGTTAGTTTAAAGTTTTACTAAAAAAAAATTTTAAATAATGCTGCATTTACACTGCGTTTGTGTTTGCGTTAAAGCAACGATTTACGATTGTTTTAATTATCAGACCGATAACAGATATCTGATTATAGCGTCAAATCTCAATGGATACATAATTGTTTATGCTTTTTAATACTTTTAAATTATTTATTTAGCTAAATATTTAAATTTAAATAAAATACTGTTATCGGTTCGATTTTTTTTGCAAGAAGTTCAAAGAGAAAGAGAACATCCCATATGGTTTATGGTATATTATTGATCTTAATTAAAAGCTGTATCGTTATTGCCAAGTCTAGTTGTATGCTCAACTTGCTGTCTGTCCTACAAAACAAGCGAGACTATAAAATTAGATTTTTCAGAACCCTTGTGAGCTATTTTATTTACAATAATTTATTTATAGTGGTAGCGGCAAAATTTTTAATTTGATGACTTGGTCACTAATGACTGATCGGTGACATGTCGTCGGTTGTGTTACCATTGGCGAGTTTATAATACACAATTTGTTTAAGCAAATATTTCATAAAGCAGAGAAGTCACAGTTTGGGTAATAATCAATTGAATATTGGTTAGATATATGTAGTCTTTCAAGACATGTCATACATGAAGTCTTGCAAGATATGTCATACATGAAGTCTTGCAAGACATAGCATGCATGAAGTCGAGGAAAGAGACTAGTCAGCAACGCTGGGTCAAACAAGTCGCTTTAGCTAGGGGCGCCTATTTGACTATCACATTTTGTCTTTTCGTCTGTTTTTCTGTTTGTCTGTTGGTGTGTCTGTCAGTCAGTGTATCTGTCTGTTTGGTGCTGCTCCATTTATTCGCTTTGTTTTGGAGTTATGTATTAGCTTTGTTAGCATTTTTTGTTGCTTTCGATTTTGTTAATTTGGCAACGTAAAATGCAATTTTTTTTTGTTTTTTTTTTTTTTTTTTGCTCGCAGTGTTCCAATTTTTTTCGACAAGTTTTTTAATGGCAAATTTTAGATGCCTGCTAAGCTTTTAATGAGTTTGAGTTTTATGTGTGAAGGTTTCCAAAAAATATAAAAATTTATTTTTTTTTTAGAAATGGAACACAATGAAAATCGGTACTGAATTTATGGAAGATATCGATTGCTTTCTCGCATCTGCTGTAATTTGTTCAAACATTTTTGTTTGGTTGACATTTTTGTACTGTTTTTATATGCAGCGCAATCAAAATATGTTTTGGGGTTAGTATGAAAATGTATTAAAAAATACCAGATTTTTAGAATTAGAAAATCGACTTCATAAATGAATCGAAATGCACTGTTTTATTTGTCTATATTTATTTTTGCATTGTTGACTTTTAAATGATACCGGTTTGGCACTCGTATTTTGATTGGTTTCAACGTTCATAGCGGACATAGAAACATTCCAACAATTTTATATAAATTGCCTACTGAATTTTACTATGGGATAGTTATTTGTTTGTTTGAATTCTTATTTTTTTTTGAATTTTCAAATAAATTTATGTGTTTTTTTTTTCTCTTCTCTTCTCTTTACAGATTAAACGATGCAAAGTGAAAACAAATAAATGCAGCATATAAAAACAAGTAATTAAACGCTTCAAATAAATAAATGTGTGCTGTGTGCTAAAAACCTATTTTGAATAATTAAAATTTTGTAAGTGTTGCACGAAACAAAACAAAAAAGAAGAAAGGAAAAACTAAAAAAAAAAAAAACGAGCATTAAAGTTGTGCAATTATTTTGGATAGTAAACGGCAAGCGTGAAAAGGGTGTAAAGGACACAGCAGAACTTTGCTGCGTGTATCTGCTGCATGCAAAATTACTGCAACATAAAACTTTTGCTGCAACATTTGTGACAGTTAGTAACAAAAAAAAAAAAAAAAAAAAAACAACTGCAACAATGAAATAATTAATTCAATGCACTTGAATTTGCAATTATACAGCTGAATAGATACAAAGTGTATTAGAAACAGAAGCAAATTATTTTTTTTTTTTTTTAAGATTTTTATAAAAGTTAATAAAATGACGTCTTGTGACGGCCAAATTAAAAACAAAAATCGTTTCCGGTTTAAAGTTAACAGAAAAATCCGAAAATCACGCAACACTTTTAAGAGTAACAAATCGAAACAAAATGTCTTCAACAGCAGCAAATACAATTCCAGCCAAAACGATATTTAAATGCGCTCAAGAAGTAGAAAAAGAAGAAGAAGATAATAGCTGCAGCAGCAACAGTTGCAGCCTAATTGCCACCGATATTGAACAGACCACAACAACAACTTTGCCAATGCAGCAGGAAACATTTTTTGTCAGCTGTCGCCTAGCGCCTGCAACAGGAACAACACGGCCAACACAAAAAGGATATTATGCAACTTCAAAAAGCACAGGATTACAGCAGCAGCAACGACAACAACAAAAATATCGTCAGTTAAATGCTATGCTGCGCACGTTTGTCTTCAGCATATTTGTGTTGCTTTCAGCGCATTTTCAAAGTGGTAAGTGAGGATCTTATTCTTATAAAAAAAACTTTCTTTAGATCGAAGTCTTCAATTTATACAAAGTCTTTTCCGCTATCGAATTTACTTAAACGCAGCTGTTATCTTACACTAAAAATTTATAGATAAACCACAATTTTCAGTTGAATCTGTTTTTTTTTTTCTTTTGTGAAGCAATTTGACAGCGGACGTTCGAAATAATCTGCGCGTTGAATATTTCAATGCGAAACTTAAGCAATTAATTTCGCTAATTGCTTTTCATTTAAACGAAACGCAACGCAACGCAACGCAATTCAACTCGAGTCATTTTATTTTTGCTCGAGGCTTGCGAAATTTTTGTTGCATGCAGCTGTAGCAGCAGCAGAAGCAGCAGCAATGAACTTGAGTGGGTCGTACGCTTTTGTTTGGGCGCTGCATAAAATTCAAGGACTTAACTTTGCTTTTGAATAAAACTCAATTTGACATTTATGCGAATGTCCACAAAATCAAATAAGCGAAAAAAAAAAGAAGAAAAAAAAGTTGACAAGGGGAATGGAAGACAGTGCCAGAGTTTGTTGAATTTGAGAATAAGAAATGACACAAGATAAAGCAAAAGTTTGTAAAATATTAAAAATAGAAGAGACAATGCGCGGTAAGTGCAATGTCCTTTCAGCATCAAACAGCAGCAGCAGCAGCTATTAGTATTCATATCCTGTTGACTGCTTTAGCAGTTGCAGCGTTTAGAGAATGCCACACTTCCGTTTCCTTTTGCATCCTTCAGCTTTACTACGATTTTCTCAATGGAATTTATCTATCGTGACTTTTTTTTTCGTTTTTTTTTTTTTTTGTTTTTTGTTTTTGTACCCTACATATTGGTATATTATATTTCTTATGCGCTATGTATAAGAAAAAGTAAATTGCTTGTATAAGTGACTAAGCGCATACAGAAACCGGCACATAGTTCGATTTGAATTTATGAAATCGCTTAAACCATTTCAAGATACTTAAAAATCTCACAGCTAACTGTCGCTCGAAATTTGCATAGTTTATATGAAATGTAGGTAATAAAAGTTTCGTTTATATTGAAGTAAAACATTTTTCTTATCTTTTATTTTTTATGTCGAACAATGTCTGCATGAATTTTCATTTCAAACGCAAACGAAAAAAAAAAGCAAAATGAAAAAACGAAAAAAGTATCTGAAAGATGCAATTAAATTAAAAAGAAGCACGAACGAGATAAAAATGAAACGTTTAGCCAGCGTCAAACAAAGTTTTCAACATTTCAGCATTTAAGTTGCAAATTTTTTGCTATATTTAAAAAAAAAAAAGCAAGGAAAAACTTCGGTAGAATCAAAGCTTAAATACCCGTCTCACGAATCTATAAATAGTATATATGTGAGCATCAGTGGTTTAGATAGAACTTCGAGGTGGCATGGGTGGGGATCAATGGGCTGATACAACTCAAATTTATACAAAATATTGGCATCAAACTTAAAGCTAAAAACACAGATACTACATAACAAGGGAGAATACATTTATAAATAATAACAATTTTCATACAAAAAATCAAGAATGGGCGTTAAGTTGGTATGGGGGCTATACCTAAAAATGGGATTTGTACTTTCATTTTTGAACTTAACGTAGTCGTTGCTGAGAGAAGCTAAGAAGCTAAGCTTAAAACTTCAGTTCAATATCCTTAAAACTAAGCGAATGAATCGCATTGCGTCAAACAGACAGACGGACAGACTGACATACAGACGGACCGACAGATGGACGGACAGAGAGACAGAAGGACATGGCTAGATCGACTCGTCTTATCAAGTTGATCAAGACTATATATACTATATATACGACATCTCCCCTCCAATTACACTACGTGTAACGGGTATAAAAATAAACAAGAATGAAAACTGAAGTCAAGTATGCCCGACTTCAAGACACCCTGTACCCAATCAATATCCTTAAAATGGGACTGGAGAGATGTCGTTTGTAAGTTACCACATGAAGGCTCAGGAGATTTCATATATGATAGCCTTATCTCTTAGATAATCTCCGAGATAATCATTTTCATACGGACTGACGGGCGGATGGCCATGATAGGCACTATACGTATACTTTATAGGGCCTATAATGTCTCGCTCTATTACATACATTTGACAAACTTAATATACCCTTTTATGTCTCGGGTACAGGGTATAAAAAAATTTGCTTGAAGCCTAAAAACAACGTCAATGGTGGCTGTATTCTTTTTGTAGTTTCTCTGCAATTTCTTCGAATGTTTTAATACTTTTTAGTTTGCTGTCACACGTTAAAAAGAAAGTTGCTATTAATTTGTTTTTCAACAACTTCGTTTTGAGTAGACTTACACCATTTTGAAATTCATTACAAAATAGATTCAATACTTTAGTGCACTTTTTGTGGCATTAATAAAAACGCTTTTAATTTGTATTCTCTCAATTTCGAATATTTTTGTTTGTTAAAAAAGAAGAAATAAAATAAAATAAAATATACACTCTGACTTCAGACGCATGCACTTTCAAGTGAATAATGAACCGCAAATAACTTTACTTTGTATTAGTTTGCCGTGAGTTTTATTTAGTTTTTTTTTTTTTTTTATTTAGTTTTTTATTTCTTTCCAACGCGTTGCGCTGTATAAACGCTGCAGGATATTTGCATTTTGGCTGTCAATATATATCGTATTTAAATATATATTTTCATTGCACTCAGTCATTCACTCACTCAAGCTCATCCTGCTGTTCAAATAGTCTTTAGTTCTTTGCTTTTTAACTATTCCAGACCGTTCTAGTGTCAGTATCAATTATTCAAGGTTTTGCTTTATTTTTTTTTTTTCAGTGCTTTTAATGCTTAAAAATATTTGCATTTACGGGTTTTCCAACTTCCGTTTCTATGTCTCTTTCTATGTGTGTGTGTGTGTGTATCTCTTTCATGCTTAAATATTGCAATCTGTTTCTGTTTAGTAATGATGAAGTGCAAAATGTTCGCTGACTTCGGGCAACATTTTGGTTTGGTTTGCTTGCATTGGTTTCCTTTCTTGCTCTTCACTTCCTCTTCTTCTTCTTCGTCGTCGTCGTCGTCCATTTCTATTTCTATTTGTAGTCCTTTCAGCTGTTCTATTGCTTTTGCTGTTGTAAATATTGTTGCATTAAATTGCAAAATAAATTTTAGCCAAGAACGGAAATTGTTTTCGTAATTGACAGCAGCAATTTTTTCTCACCGACAGCAGCAATTGTTATTGTTTTCGTTGCTGTTTGTGGTTAGTAAAAGTATTTTGCATACAATTCTGTTTTTTTTCCCCGTTTAAGCTGCTTTTGGCATTTATAAATATTTGATCGTTTTGCAAATTAGTAAACTTTTATAGTTTAGAACTCCTACATATATCCTTTTTTTTTATTTCGCTCGCTATCTGACTGCATCAATCTTTTGATTATAAAATAAATAAACATATTTCAAGTGTTTATCTAACAAATTTCAAAATGTTGTAGCTTTATTCTTAAAAATATTTGTATCTTTTAAACTTTATTAAAACTTAAAGCAACCTTTTAGCTTATTTTCTTATTTATCTACCACAGAAAATACGCCTATGGCTCTATTAACCCAATTTTAGCTCGTCTTTTTGCTAAGCAAAAGGCAACCAACCAACTTACTAACCAACCAAAGAAATAGACAATCAGTTTGACAAAGGTAACTTAACTAGATCGATGTGCGAAAAACTTTTTCTGACACACTTAACCACTGCGTTGCAAAAGTTGCGGCAAAAATTTTCAAACATAAGAAACTCGACTAGACATGACAAGAAAAACTTGTCGTTTTTATCGCAATGTGAGAAACTTTCGATTCTACTACTTACATCTATGCAGTACAAATGTATCTATGTATCGAACGATTGTTGTGAGATGAAGCGTGCTAACGAACTTAAATTTATTAACTGAGCACCGTAAATGCAAATAAATCAGTTGAACTGTAGTCAAAAACAATGAAAACGAAAAGTTTAAACCAAAAAATGTCAGAAAAGTTTGGTAGTTTTTTTTTTTTTTTTTTTTGAGAAAATAACATACACGGATAATATACACCGGGAAAATGTAGACAAAACTAAAAAAAAAAAAAAAGAAAAATTGTTTATAGAGTGATAAGCCGTGCAGCAATTCATACAAAAAAAAAGGACAAACTATAAATACAAAATACAGTTACAAATATGGAAATAGATACATACCGAAAAAAAAAATAAAATAAAAAAAATGTTTTAAAACTTTAAAGTTTTGGATGGTTTGTTGTTTTTTTTTTAGATACATGTGAGTAGTTTTTATAATCTTCATATCGCTTTAAAACCCTGTAATGGCTATATTAACATTCGCATTACGTTGGCTCTTTTTTAATATTTTCACTTTATGATTATGTAGAAGCTTTGAGAGCTATCGAGGAAGCCAAAAACTGTCTAAGATATCAACAAGTTAGTAAACAATCGCAGGTGTTCATATATCATAATAATCCAAAAACCCACTTTTTACCGCAGACCTCCATATTAGGGATATTTGCCAAAGATGAATACCGAGACACCAGGTTGTAATAGGTAACTGCAAAGCAGATAAGTTAGCTTGAGATGGTACTTAACAAACAGCAGAGAATTAAACGGAACAACTACTACAACAGAGCTGACTCGAAGTTGCCATAGATAGTTAGAAGTGACTATGGGACAATCCCATACAAGTAGCGCTGATGGGCCGTTCTGATTACATAAAATCTGCTGCGCGAAGCTGGTTATGACTACTCAAAGCCTAACCAGGAAAGAGCTTTGTTTAAAGGGTCAGTGACAACCCACTTAGCGCGTGGAACTGGCGCTGTTCAGGGAAAGTGTTATCTCTTCTTCTTTGCAGCTTCTGCAATATCTATTAAACGGGATTCCCAGTCTGACCAGTAAAGGCAGTAGAAAGTTGTTGGAACGTTTTGCGTTTAACCTGGTCCAAATTAATCTAGCTTTCCAACAGCTCTCCGAATTTTTCTATTTGTTCCTGGCCAGCATGGCAAAGTGGCTTTAGTGGCAGACATTTTTGCACTCATTGGGATCTCCAACTGGACCGAAAGCGAGCCACTAGCTGGTTTCTCCCCTGACTCAAGAGCTCGTTACCAGGGATATCGTTGTTGCCCGGAACCCACTAGAGAAAGAAAGGAGTTTTCTGTCTGTTTGTAAGGCATGCTGTCTGATTAAGAGAAGAGTCACACGACTCATGCAGAAATTATAGAAACAAGGATACAGCATTGGATCTCTACTTCTACTTCGAACAATAATATCAGCAATATTGCCTTTAAACAAGTTGCTAAAGTAGAGTTCCAAATTTCAGAAAGTTTCCAATTTCTCTGCTCGATTTCTAGACTAATTTTTTTCAGCTATTTATTGAACTATTTCCATATGCATGACTATAAATTTTTTCTTTTGGTTTGCTTTTGTTTAAAGCATTTCACTTCTTATTTACTTGAGTATGAAAATTTTCTAAAACGCAATTGAAAGGATATATCGCACTTGAGTTTTTTTTTTTTTTTTTTATGTTACACAGCCTACTGCGGTGTTGTTGTGAAACCAACGAAAAAAAAAAATTAAAGAATTAGAAACCACATACAAAGGCATTGAAAGGATATTCGCGCATATAGTGCAGAATGGAGTGTTAGTCGCTTATGTTTGAGTTTGGGCTGGGGTAAATCAAGTATTTGCCAGCGGGATATGCACGCTAAGCAAATTTCGCGTAAATGTTTGCAAAAGACTTCGCTCAAGTGCGTTCAAGAAAAAGAAAAACGAAAAAAATGGAGACGAAGCTGAATATGTGTGCAGCTTTGGCATTCAGGATGCTTGCGGTTATTGCTGCTTAGCAGCGAAAGGTCTATTTTGGTGTCACTGTTGTACTTTCTACGTTGTGGGCGTTTTGGCTAACTCCTTCTACTTCTTTTTTGCATTTTATTGGTTTTCGAACATTTACATTACTTCGGTTCGGTTCGGTTTGTTTATGTATGTAGTGTGTAGTTTTCCACTACTTTGACTTATACATACATACACACACACACACACACTGCAAATATCATACATATGCTTAGGTATAAGCCTCAAGTTTACGTCAGAAGTATTTGCGCAAATAAACTTAAATAGAATGAGTCGAATGAGCGACTGAGGAGAGGCAGTCAGTTGTCCCAATGCGTTGCATGTATGTATGTGTGTGTGTGTGTGCGCAGCGGAAATGACAACGCCATGTTCGATTGCTTGACGAGTCTGTCTGTCTGTCGGTCTGTCTGTGAATCTGTTTATCTGTTTTTGTAGTTGATGGTAGACGAACGGACGGACGGACGGACGAAGATAGACAACAGCGCTACTCATGCTGCATGCGCTGCTGTTGCTGTCAGTGCTGTCATCATCAACATCAACAGCAATATATGTACATACACATATGTATATGTATACGTATACTCATACACACATGCGTACATTCTCATTCATATGGAGATAACGCGCTTCTTCATTATTGTTGTTGTTTTCAATTGTGTTGTTGTTTGTTGCTGTTATTGTGTATGTTGTTGCTTTTGCAGCAGTACTACTCTTCAATTTTATCCTGTCAATAACTTCTTCACATTCGCATTTTCATTTTATTTTTGCTATTTTTTATATTATTTCTTTAAAGATTTTTGTTTTGTTTTTGAGATGAGATAAATTGTTTTAAGAATTTAAATTGTTCTTTGTTAATAAAAATGAACAATATTCAAGTGCCTATCAAAAAAAAAAAAAAAAAAAAAAAAAAAAAAAAACTCAATCTGGATTCCTGACGCTTTCTTCATATGGCAACCTCAATTTTTATTAGTTTAAGAATAGCCAAAACAAAGATTTTCTTCTTTTTTTATTTTAATTAATTTTTTTATGTCATGTCTGTCTTTCGGTCCGTTCATCCTTCCATCTCTTCGTCATGTAGAACCAGTAAACTTGACTCTTCGATTCTCCAGAGCTATCAGGAGGTCATATACAAAAGTGTATTTTCTAGCTTCTTTACACAATTTCTTGAGTTTTTCCATGAAAATTTCTTTGATATTACATGTAGGCACTCTAAATTTATGATAGATTATTTCTCTGACATTCCTTATAAAACATTACAGTTGGGTTCAAATTGAACGACTTTTAGGTATGGTTCATTCGCTTAGTTTTAAATATATTGACGTGTTTTTAGAAAATTTAGCTTTACTCAACCCTACATAGTATATATTTTAAAACCAAGTCATGCCCATGTTTAGTCATCATATTTTGGCCTCCTATTGTAGCTCCCAATCAAACTTAAAGCCCATTTTCCAGTTTTTATATGAAAAATGTTTTTATTTATTAATGCATTCACACTAAATTAAGTAAAAAACACAGTTCTAACGTCAATTCATGTGTGTTCCTCAGATTTTATGAGGATCGAACAACTATAGCCTATAATCCTCATATAAACGTATCTCCCACTTTTATTGTTTTTCAAGAAAATTATTTTTTATTTGTAAATTAAGTTTAAAATAATGTATATGCTTCATAATTATATCTTAAACACCCCTTGTTTTTTAGCCTTTGCCGCTACCCACCCTCGTTTACGATATACTATCTACGCCACTGAAAATCTTAGCTATTTAAAGTTTCGTGTGATAGGTGTTTTAATTTCGGTTCTGCATATAATGAAATTATACCAGGTGACGTACGACGCCACTGTCTCTTTCTAATTTGGTAACAAATTTTGTTGAGTATGCTTGTTTTGGTGAATTTATATAATTTCACCTTATAAATGTCAATTTTTCTGCTTCTTAATTTTGAGCAAACAGCTGAAAAAATTTAAAAAAAATCAATTATTCCTACAACTAGTTTTAAGTTTTTAAAGTTACATATTTTAATTTAATTTCTTTCACGAAACTTCTGCTACCGTTCTCTCCTATCATGGTGAAATTATATATAAGTCACCACAAACTAAGTTTTCAAATTTATGAGAGCAACGATTTTCAAAGTACTTATTTTGTTATAAATTGCATTACGGGTTCTACCGTATTAAAAGTTTTTCTTTGTTTTTTTTTTCTTTCTTATTTTATTTAATTAACAGAGAGAAAAACGTTAACTTCGGTAGAACCGAAGCTTAAATACCCGTCACACGAATCTTTAAAGAGTTTATGTGTAATCATCAGTGGTCACCTAAGTTTACACACAATATTAATTTAAAATTTTGAGCTTAAAATACAGATATGTATAACAACATATTTCTCGAATATATCTGAAACGGGCGGTAAGGTTGTATGCAAGAAACACCTGAAAATGGGCGTGGCACCATGGTATTGGAAGAGTTTTTACCCAATATGGAGTAAATACATGAATAAATAATAACCATTTTTACAAAAAATCGAAAATGGTCCGAAAGTTTGTATGGGGTTATACCAAAAAATGGGCGTGGCACATCTGATTTGACATTGGATGACATTAGAATTTTTTTAGCCAAATTGGAGTGAATATTGCATAAATAATTAGTATTTTTTAACAAAAAATCGGAAAAAGGAAAGTGGGTTATATGGGGGCTATGCCTAAAAGAGGGCGTGGCATTTTGGTTTGACACTGGATGACAAAAGAAATGTTTTTACCCAATTGGGAGCCAATACATTCATAAATAATTACAATTTTTTTACAAAAATTCGGAAAAAACGGTAAGTTTGTATGGGGGCTATACCTAAAAATGGGCGTGGCACTCTAATTCTCGAACTCATAATAGTCGTTGCCGAGAAAAGCTTAAGTTCCAAATTTCGGCGTGATATCTAAATATCTTTATCAAAAAAATTGCGAAGAAATAAACAGACAGACAGACAGACGGACAGACAGACGGACAGACGGACATGGCTAAATCGATTCGTCTCATCGAGCTGATCAAGAATATATATACTTTATGGGTTTACGACGTCTCCTTCAATGCGTTACAAACTTTCCGACAAACTGAATATACCCTTCACACTATGTGTGGCGGGTATAAAAACTTAATTTTGTCAAAAAACATATTTTGTTTTGCAGCCATATTGGTGCATGCATATTTGTCAATCAGTCAATCAGTCTGTGAGTTTCTTTTCATCATAAAAATAAGTACATAAGCTCATTAACAGTCACTTATTGGCAAAATGTTAAGCATAAGATGATTTGCTTGCTTTTTAAGTTTCACTTCAATTAAGTTTTGTAAACGGTTTGCTTGCATTGCAGTACATATTTATTATTTCGACTAATTGGTAACATAAACTGCTGCACTTACCTATGTGTATGTGTATGTGTATGTAAGCATGTAACACTATTGCCGCTGTGCGGATCTTAGCTTAGAGTCTAGCTGTCTGTCTGTCAATTAAGCGAAGCAAGCGAACTTTCACCGGGCGCAAACAGAAACATTCCATAAATTGACTTTCAAAGTTAATTGCTTGTATTCTGCTTTGAACGCGCGCTGAATCTCTTAGTTTTGCTCATTTGCTCCTGACGCTTGCCACTGCCACTACTGCTACTGCCACTGCTGCTGCTATTCGTTTGTTTGTCTACTTCATTGCACGAATGCGCTAGATATGTATGTGTGTATGTATGTGTGTGTGTTGCATAGTTTGTATTCTTGTTTGCTTGTTTGTTTGTTTGTTTGTCTTGGAATGTCGCGTAATGAAGTAGTTGAAGTACATGATACTATCTACCTGCAAATATTCACACATACATATAAATATTGTGGATGGCAATGAAAGTCAACAGGGACACATGTCAGTGAACTGTAGAAAAATCATTAAACGAAACAACAGCAGCAGCGAAAGCAAGGATATGAAGAATTTGTCTTAATTTTCAGATTTGTTTTTGCGCGCGAGTTACATCTTTCGTACGTTCTATGCTATGCTTTGGATAGCTCACTGCGATTCAATTAAGTTTTGAGTTTTACAGCGTTTAGAACGCTTAAAGCGTATATTTAGCTGGACAGAGCGTTTCGTTTCATTTAATCTATCAAATAAAACGAATGTGCACTTAGGTTTCGCTTTCATTCAATGAACTTTTTTTTTTTTTTTTGAGTTACAACTCGTTTAAGTGTATGAAATAATTTTTCATATACGCTTCAATACATTCTGTAGCATACTTGAAGGCGTTGAGCAGTAAAAACCATTGCTAAAGCCTATGAAAAGAATGAAAAAAATTAAACTTTATTACTATAAATGTCACAAGGAGCACAGTGATTCAAGTTTATTACCACATTTAAGACACAAATAGAACTCATCTGAGAGTAAATACATATGTGTATGTAGACCTAAGCGTACTTAACTAACTTAAACCTCAATGTAGACACACACACACACACATATACACACATACACTCGAATACGATTTAAAACTTTAGCAAAGCAACCGCATATATGTATGTAACAACTCTCAAGTGTAGACAAACTGAATTCTTGCTGTACTCTTTAGTTGGAATTTTATTTTTTTTATTTGAATACCCTACATAAATTGTATTTAGGACAGTCGGAGTATATTATTTTATCAAAGAGTTTGTATGCTTTTTTTTATAAATTGTAAAGTTCGCATTGATTTCGAATCTTTTTAAATTGTTGTTCGTGCAAACCTTTTTTTTTAAATTGTCTCTTAAAATAGTTACTAGCTCGTACCATCAATTGTAGGGTATTTCAAATATATTAAACCACAACTAACATGTTTTTCTTTTTTTTTTTCTTTTAATATCAACAAAAGTTTTTCTTACCGCAAAATCTTTGACTTGGCCACAACTTGCTTATGTCTGAAAAATATAGCATACGTTGAGGTGCACCAACATGTTTAGCTTGACCAATGAGTTGGGTGTGTGTGTGTGTGTGTGTGTGCGCGTATGTTTATGTGCTAACTTGAACTGTATTTGACATGACATTTCTTCTGTTGGTACAGCATTTTGCTTTTATTTTATACATTTGGTCAAATGTCGGACAGACAGACAGACAGTCACAGTCAAAGTCACATTCTTTCGTATTTAATCGAGTTTTCTTTTATTATTTCTTTTTCGGTTTTGTACAGACATTTTCTTATAATTTTATGTCTTTTTTTTTGTATCTTTTTTTCGTCTGTCTTTCACATTTGATTTTGAGTATTTTAAGTTGATTGCATACTTTTCGTTGCCTAAAATTACGAAATTGTGGTTTGTGGTTGCTTAAATTCTATTAAAAGTGTATAACATAGTTTTTCTTTTCTTGGTTTCCACTTAACTCGATATTGTATTTCTGGCATTTTGCTGTCGTCTGCAAAGTTTTTCTTTTTTTTTTTTTTTTTTTTTGGCGCAAAAGTGTCTCAAGTGTTTTGTATTATTTCGTTTCGTGTAGTGCGTTCATTTATTTTATATTTTGTTAGAATTTATATTTTTATTTCTTCTTTTTTTCAGAATTGCATAAAATATTTGATAATCAAAATGTTTTGATAGGCTTTTTTTTATTTTACTCTATTTAATTCAAAGTAGTTCAAGTGCTGCATAAATATTGCCTTTAAAAAAATAAAATAACGTTTTACTTAGACATTTTTAGATATTTTTTCTTTCACTTTCTCAATTTTGCGCTTGCACTTGAATGCTTTCTACTTTAAATATATGCACACATTTTTTTTCTTTCATTTCCTTCATATTTTTTTTTTTTTTGTGCTTTTTCTTTATTGCTGCTTCACATATAAAATATGAAAATTCCACACAAAAACCTTGTTGTACAAGAACTAAGCGTGTATTGCGAGTGTAGATCTGAGATACTTTTACTATGCCTAATGCACAACTTAGTTGTACTACAGAACAAGAACGCTACTGCTTGTTCTATGCTGCTGTGTCTCTATCTACACGCTTACTGCTTACTGGCAATGGACATTGCATATTTTTATCCATGCAAAAATTCTTTGTCGTAGAAGAAATCCCAGCGAAGCATAGTAAAATATTTTGCAGCTTATCTTTCGACAGTCGTCGAGCCAGTCAAGAGTTGAGTTAAGCGTAAAAAAAAAAAAAAATATATAAAAAATGAGGAAAATCTATATGTAAAATATTTTCAAAAAATTTTAAGATTATATTATGTTCCTTTAAAACGAATTTTTTATAACCCTACGCATTTATTTTAGACGAAATTTGAAGTACAATTTATCTGGGGCTATAAGTTATATTACTTCGATCTGATTTATATTTATACAGTGACGTATAACCTCAAACGTGCAGACAGACTGACGAACGGACAAACAGGTTAACATGTCTATAATGCTTCATCTGGTCCCAACGATGAAGAATATATTTATGTTAACGTGAGCCCTTTAAGTTTGGTTAAAAAACCTTTAAAGACTTACCGACAAGTCTGGATCCATTCAAAGTTTTGCCGCTAAACGTTTTGGTATTCTTTTTCTTTGCTCTTTCTGCTTGCTTAATTCAGATTTAAAAGGATTAGTATACAAATTAGACTTTTATTTTGCTGCCTTTTGCTTTAGATACATTTGTATCTGAAGGTTTGCAAAAACGAGGCTCAAGGATTTTATCAAAAAACAAGCGTATAACTGAAGTTTATAACCAAGGAGCTTCTTTCTGTAAGAATAAACATGGAAGCATGGTAACAGATACCCAGGAACCACTAAGGCTATGGAGCAACCTTTTCTCAGCCCTACTTGATTGCGTGCTGAAAGAATGGAACAAGGGGCTAGGAAGAAGAACTAAATTCCTCGATCGATGATGGGTTTTCTGTAGAGCCACCAGGCTATGGCTAGGTCTTAGAAGCTATAAAAATGATAAAAACTGTTTTTAATATTTGCTTATTTAATTTTTTACACTCCACTACTTTTTATCAAACTGATTAAACTCAATTTTGTTTCATGACGTGAAGTGTATAAAAGCCATTCGAAAGATATATGAGTCACTGTTGTGCTTAGATTTTTTTCTCCAGTCTGCTGTATAAGAGTAAAGCGGCAGGATTTTGAATGAATGCAATCGCATTCCTTTAAAATCCTTGCAGTTTGCATACTTTTGCTTTCAGCTACACTGAAATTGTTGTTGTGCGCTTACCTGTAAACGACAAGCAGATACTTTCATTTCTTGGCATCTGTCTTAAGTGTATTTTTTTTTCCTTGCTACTTAAATTTTTCCATTTATTTATTTTTTTTTTCTTAATTTTAATTTCATGGCAAATCATCGCTAAATATGTAATTTCTATGCTGATTTATGAAAATATGCATGAAAAAAAAAAAAAAAAAAAAAAATTTACGTCCAAGTTTAAGAAGAGAAACTTAAGTGGCAAATAATAAATAAAATTTCACGCGCAGCTTTTCTTATTTATTTTGTTTATTTTATTTTGTATTTTTTTTTTCATTGCGCTTAAAATGCAATTCCAACTAATCTTTTTATGATAAAACTGTTTATATTGTTGACAATATCAAAACACTTAGGCAACACAGTTTATGCGACAGAATGTGGCAGGATACGAGCGGCGGCAGTAGCGGCCTTGTTGCGTTGCGTTGCTGCTTGGTTGCAATAAATTTCAAATGCAAAGTAAAGCACTCTGTCGCTTGTCCTTCTGCTTGTTCTTGGGGTTGGGCGTACCATGTGGCAAAGTAACTTTCACGTTCACAGTTGGCCACATGAAAGATAAATACGCGGATAAGAAGTTTTATTTTGTCGAGCAGGCAAGGGAGTGTAACCGAACGAACGAACGAATGGAAGAACTTGGAAGAAAAGAAGATTGTACAAGCTAATTTAAGTTGAGTTCAGAGCAGAGCCATTCAAACTCAAGTGGCTGGCCGTGTTGCCGTGCTGCCGTGCTGCCATCTGATGGGGTCTGTGGCCAAGCGCGCAGCTGTTGCTCTACGACTTTATTATTATGTGCTTAGGATGTTCTGAATTTAGCAGAAGGGGCTACTTGTGGCGGCGTGGTATTGTATGCAGTTGAGCATTTGTCCAGCTGCTTCATTTCATATTCAAGAGAAATATATATATTTTTTTTTTTTTTCGTCATTACATGAGACGTGCTGAATGATGGTGGCACGAAATGAAAGTAAGAAATCACATAAGTGTGCAAACTTTTCTTTTCGCAACATTATTTTCTCTTGTTTTTCTTTTTTTTTTTTCTTTTTTTTGCCGTTTAACTTTTCCGATTTTTTTTTTTATTTTTTTACTCATTTTACTTTTTGATTTCGTTAACTTTTCATTCATTATGCGCTCACATTTGTTGCAGCGTCAAAGTTCTTTTTTCAAGGCAAACCAAAGAAAAAAAAAAAAAAGAAAAGCTAAAAAAGTTTCATTGACTTTTCTGGCGTTGATGAAGACAGCGACGGTGCCAACTGTCTTGCGCCTGTTAGAGCATCATCTGAAGCTCATCATTATAACGTAGCAGAAGATTGTTTAAACATTTTTTTTTTTGCTTAGAACACATGCTGATACCCTACCATTTATTGATACCCTAGCAAATAAATGTTTAATTTGGCGTTTTTTAAGGTGGTTTTGCTGGAGTGGCTTTTGCTAGGGTGGCTTTTACTAGACTGGCTTTTGCTAGAGTGGCTTTAGCTAGAGTGTCTTTTGTGGTTACCTCGAGTGGCTTTTACTAGACTGGCTTTTGTAAGAGTGGCTTTTGCTGGAGTGGCTTTTGCAAGAGTGGCTTTTGCTAGAGCCTGGCTATGACATTTCAAAAATTTTATGAACCCCTTACTTCAAGCTAAAAGAAGAGTTAAAAAAGCCACTTTTCAAGCAAACCCCAGCGGCTTAAGCTGTCCAATGAGTTGCAAATAATTCAAAAAATTATTAATGCCCAGCTTTAAGCCATATTTAAAGTGTACATAAATGAGCACTTTGCCTTGTTCTTAAAAAAAAAAAAAAGAACTTCGTTTTGTATAAAGTTTTTACATTATAATTCGCTTTTCTGCTGCTGCAGCTAAAAAAAAAAGAAAAAAATGTTTATTATAAAAGGGATTGCTGGTCCTTATGTTCTTTTTAAGCGTTTGTGCAGTCTTTTTTTCTTTTGTTTTTGCTGTCGATTTTGTTGGCTTCATTATTTTACCGAATATTAGCATTGAAAACACATAATTTGCTGTGCTGCGCATCGCATTCGCCTTTATTAAATTTGACTTGGGGCAAAAAAATCGGACTTCAGTGTACTTATTTTAACCTGGTTGAAGTCATCATGTAACATCATTTCCGCTTTATTGCAATTTATTCATAATAAGCTTTTGTCTTTTTTTTATTATTTGCCCCAAAGTAGCTATCGAGGGAAGTAAATTTATTTTATTTTTTTCCAATAAAAGTTTATAATATTTTATGGATTCTTTTAAAACGAAATACTTTAAAAATTTACTTTAAGCTTAAAAATTTGCTGAAAGTGCATAATTTGAAATTTGCTGTCAAAATAGGCGTTAAAAACATTTTGCGTTTAATTAATTTTCTGATTGGAACAACAGCAACAGACCCAGCCAGCAGCTGAAGCGTTGGTGTCAAATTTAGTGCAGCCTATTTGATGCTTAAATAAATAGACACGCAAGCCAAAATATAAAAGCAAATCCAAACACACAAAAAGGACACCTAAAACGCAGACACTTAACGGACTTGCACGCACAGTTCATGACAGCTAAACAAAATACAAAATATGTAGTTTCATTGTATAAAATATCGTATACAATAAATAGATTTACAATACATACGAGTAGATTGCAGCGACGAGTGCGTGTCCTTAGTAAGGACTATTTACCTGTGACCACGCATGTGTCATGAATAAACAAATACAACAAAAGCAATACAAACAACAATAAACGCACACCAAAAAAAAAAAAAAAAAAAAGACAGCCAGGCAGGACAGGACAGGACAACAACAAATAGAATGGAAAAACAAAACTAAAAATAAAAACTAAAAAGCAAAACATTTCCAAATGAAAGGCGTCAAAGACAAACGTTATGCACAGTTAAGTATGCATAGTATGTGGCAATCAACCATTTGACAGGACACAGCCAACATTATCCTGGCAACAACAACAACAACAGCAAATGGTACATGGCTATGAGCACAATTGAAACAGATTTGACAATTATGTTTTATTTATTTAGCCATGCACTTGGCATTACAATGAACGCTGCGGCTTGCACACACACACACACACAGACACACTCAATACTGATAAAATAGGGCACATGTCCTTTAGCTGTCCTTGTTTTGTTTGCTAATTTGCTGTAACAAATATTTGTCAATTGAAGGGTACTATGCATGTGACACATTTGCCGCGCATTCTATTTTTTCTTCATTGCAATGAAAATTGTTTGACAATTTCTTTTGTTCTGCGCTCAGTTTTAAGGGTGCCGCGAATTGCCGGCATATGCTGTTGCACAGTTAATGATATTGACATTAAGTATCTGCATTCTGGTAAAATCTTTGCTTGTACTTTTTGTTTGAAAATATATAGGACATATATACTCTACACATTTTGTGCGAATACGGGGCTTAAGTCGTTTTGTAGTTCACTTTGTAACGGGAGCAATGTAAATCGTCTGTCCAAGAGGCCGTAGCGTCGAAATTTTTTATAAAAATTTTTTTTTTTTTTTTTTTTTTATTAATGGAAATTCTTTTGATTTTAAATTTTAAATCTAAAGAAATTTAGCCAAAGAACTTGTTTTGCAAGTCTCAAAAAAGAGTATTTATAAATGTTTTATCTTTCATTTGCACCTTGTTTTTATTGGACTTGTACAGCAGGGCTGCGAACCGGATTTGAACCAAACCGGGTTTTCAACTGAATCACATAATTTTTGAGTGTTTGCTCCGAACCATGAAGTGAACCAGTTCTTTTGAAAGAAAATGATTTGGAACCAAAATCCGAAACATATAGGAGGAAGGGCTTCAAACTGGGTCTCCTATTTCTTTAAAAGATCATTATACTACAAAAATTTATAATATTCTAATACAATTTGACGTAAACTTGATAATATTTATTAAAATCAATAGATACGGGTGGTCTATAAATTTAAAGTGATCCTTTTTCCCATCATCAGTTCATATCAGCAAATAAAAAAAAAACCTATAATATTAAGTTTTTGCTCTAAGTTCGCCATATGAACATTAGAGGAAAAAAAAAAAATTTTAATAAAACGTGGGGAGTGGGGAACCCCCCAAAGAACGATAATTTTCCTAAAATTTAATAATAAAACAACCCCAAACTAACCACCCACTTTTTATTTATTAAAAAAAAAATTTCAAATAAAAAAAATAAAATTTTTTAATTTAAAATTATAAACTATAATTTAAACAAAAAAATAAAACCTTTAAAACCCCCCCCCCCCCCCTCCCCGCTAACCCAAAAACCGAAAAAAAAACCAAACCCCCAACCAAAAAAAAAAAAAAAAAAGTTGATTTATTGGTTTGCAGCCCTGCTGTACAGACGGGTTTAATGCAGATTTGTCATAAATTATAAAAATTTACGTAGATAAGGGCCATTATTTCAATGTCCAGTTAAGTACTAACTGCCAGTTACTCGCTTCTAAAGTGGGAGTATTTACGTTAAACGATAATTATTCTTTTATTTCAAGTATTCAAAGGTTAAATAAATAATAATACTTGGTCATAAATTAAGGTACATATAAATGGTGTACAGAGCATCTCGTAGTCGTGTAAACTTAACTGCAGCGTTTTTTCTTTCTTTTTTTTTTTTTTTTTTTTTTGGGGTTTTCTGTTGCACATTGTTGCAATTTTGCATTATTGTTCTATTGTGTTGCAAAGTGTTTTAGTTAATGCAACATTGTAACAAATTGTTAAATCTACCCCTAGCAGCCGCAACCGCTACGAGGGTGCAAACTCATTGTCTATGTTGCAAAATCCCCTTTTTAATAAAAATAGGTTCTATTTTATTTTTACGTTGTCACTTTTGATACGTAAACCTTTTCTCATTTTTCTTTTAAATCATATTTAAACATTACCCTTCTATAATAGAATAGTTTGCCATTTCTTTCTCTCTCTCTCTCTCATACACACAAACACATACAACCATGCGTTTGTTGCTCTCTAATGAAGCATAACGCTTTGTCATTTAGAATGTTGTAAATCGCATATCTCGTATTGTAGAGGGTATTTAAGTGTACAATTGGGATTTAAATTGATTGCTTCAATACACGAGTTTTCTTTCTTTCTTTCGCTCTTTCTTTCTCTTTCTCTTGCTAACACCCTGTAGTGACACAGTGCATTGCATGCGTATGTGTTTTTGTATCTGTGTGTGTGTCTATTCTGTTTGTCTATCGATAAGTGTTTGTGGCATTAGGATTTGATTTACTGCATTATTTAGTATTTTACTTTATTTCTATTTCATGTATTTTTTGTTGTTGTTGTTTCGTGTTAATACGCTCCCCTCGCATTCGCACGTTACTCACCCTCTTTTCTATTTGTTTTTTCGATATCTTTTGATATGTGCAAAATGTCGATAAATCCTTTTGCCTAACGCAGATGATTGATAAAGTACCTTATGGCGCGCGTATTAGTAGAATACGACATTGATTTAGTATGACATCGATCGATGCTTGAATGGTTTAATACTTGTAAAATAATATACTATATATATATGTACTATATGTGTATATATATGTCTTGTATATGGTATATAGCAATGAATGAATGTGTATATTTTATTTTAATGCAGTTTTTTATTTTGCAATTACTTTTATTGTTGTTGTTGTTGTCGCGTATTAGTTTTAAGCTCAACGGCTCCGACAACATTAGACAAAGACGTTGACAATTTCAACGTTTTGAAGCCATTGTGTAAACCGAAACCACTGCAATGGCTTAGTTTTGGATTGCCTTGATTTAGGATTTATTTTCTATTAATTCTAATTGTATGCATTTGTCTTTTGTGAAAGCCTTTAGCAAATTTTAATGTTGTCAGCGTTATTATAGATTTTCAAAAGTAGCTGTCAATGTGATTTTCATATATGTCTGCCTTTCAATCTGTCTGTCTGTCTGTCCGTTTAAATACTTTAAGTGTGAATACATTCAATTGCTTACAGCTGTTAGTTTAATTAAAACGTGTCACTGTAGCTTTATAAGGGTTTATACTATGTGCATATATATGTATGTTCTATTATAAACCGTATCTATTATATATTTCATGTCTGACAGACAACATCATGCCTAATGAATCGAAACAATTAAATGTTTAAAATTCAAAACAATGAAATGCGTTCATGTCAATGGCACATACTGGAATATTTACGTAAAATTTGTAACGCGACATTGTAATAAAAAAAAATAATTATTGTATTTTTTAGTAAAAAGAAGCATAATTATACGCATTACCGAAACAAAATAAATGTTACATTAGATATTGTGTCTAGACGTCACAAATAAACAAAACTTTCGCATGTCATTTATTATTATTATCATTTTTTTTTACATTATAAATTAAAATTTTAATTGCTCGAAACGAAAGTGAAATATTTAACAAGAAAAAGCTTTATCTTCATCTTGGGTTTATGGAGAACAAGCTTCCGCTAACAAACGTTCGACTACAAACAAATCAAAATTAGATTCTAGCCCATGGTCTTTATGCAGAGAGCATAATGTAATTATAAAGATACCGAGTTTCTTTGCAAAAAATTGCATACGTCAAAGGATATGACTTCGATTTGTATGTGGGTTTTATAATAAAGATTATTTTCACACCTAACAAAACTCACCAAAATATGTAAGCAAATTAGAAAAGGAGAGAGAAAAAGTTGAGAAACACTATATCTTGCAAAAGGGTTCGCACTTCAAACATGGTTCCTACTATAAACATGGCTTGCGATAAGAAGTGTTTTTACCATATTTAATATAAATCGTGCCTTTGTCATTTAAAAACTAAAAAATTCAAAACCGAGCAGCTGCTAATTATTTTGTGGTTTTTGCAGCGTTGTTAAGAATAAAGAATTCATTAACTTAGTACCTTATAAAACTTAAACGAAGTGAAAAGTAAAGTTTACAATAAATAAGTCTAAATAAACTTCAATTTCAGAAATATTATTACCTTTTATTTGTTGCATAAGTCTAATATGTATCCTCTCTCTCTCCCACTCTCTCTTAAGTAGTTTTTCATTTTACTACTAAAGTGCAACTTGTTGCAACAACTGTCAAAACTTTCAGAGTGTTGCACATTATTATTTGCGTTACTTTTTATTCTGTTTTTTTTTTTTCTCTGTCACTCCTTTTCAGTTTTGCTGAGATTTATGAGTAAGTTGAAAAGTTTTCAACAAAATTTATTTACAGCTTAAGTGTTAATTACAGCAAAAGAAAAAAAACTAAAAGCATTCTAAGTGTAAACTTGTTTCTATTCAAATGTAAAATGTATCTTTTTTTTAGCCTTTTGTCTATGAATTACAAAGTTGCAATTTCCAAGTGCAAACAAACAAACAAACAAAATTGTAAAAAGTTTTTAAATGAAAATTTACACCTTGACAATTGTTGTCCTTGATTTGGTTGTCGTTGTTTTTTTTTTTTTGCATCCATTTTATAGTAAATATTGCCAGACTTTTTTAAACACTTTTATGCAAACCAAAGTGTAAAACACAAAAAATTGGTCAAAACTTTTACTATTTGCTAAGCTTAATACTTAAATGTGGCTAATAAGAAGCAAAGAAAAAAAGGAAAGGTAATGCAATTTACTGTGAAAATTGTTAAACTGTGCAGAAATTTTGGAATACTATATTGAACGAATAAATGTTATATTTTGAGAGCTGTGGCAATCTGGTCTGTCAATCAGAATATAAATATTTAAAATGCTGAGTTTCTGTAATCCTTAGTCGAAAGATAGCACTTTGAGGTATCGATTTGTCATACCGATATTTATTTTATTAACAGACTCTTGATACTATTTATTAAAACAGAAACAATTTTCAATGTATTGTTATATCCATAAAGAAATTATAAGCAGGTGTAGTATTCCGACTCTGCTTGCTTACATAACTTTAAAATAGTGAGCTTTGCTATATAGCTCCGAAGAAAGAGAGAGAGAGAGAGAGAGAGTAAAACATTTTATACACTCTTCACATAACAGCTTGCTTCTATACCACAATAATAATAAGTAAGCAAAATAGAAGAGAGAGATGCATAATACTAAACTTTGCTATAATTGCGTTGTAAACTTTTGTTAGAAAGGCTTACTGCAAAAATGATAAAATGCGTTCAAAAAAATATTATGAAAATTTTCCGCTTCTACGGAAACACTCTGAAAATAAAAAGCATCAGTTTCATACAGTCTTTTTATATAATTTTTGTTTAAAAAAAATATAATAATAATTTGTGCCATTTTGTGCAACTGAAAGTAGTCCAAATATATTGTATCTTTTAAAAATATAATAAAATTTTATTTGTAAAATATTCATAAACAAATTGGCTAACAACGCTGTTGCTAACGTCAAACTTGTTGACTTATAAAAACGAAGCTTAACAAGTTTTGCAAATTTTTATAACTTATTTTAATAAATCGCATCATTAGTGAACTCTTGAGCCAAATTATATACAAATAAAGTACCTATTTATTGGCTTTTTCAAACTTTTTCAAAAAGTTACAACAAAAATTGTTTTTTTTTTTTTTTTTTTTTTGTAAGCCAATTTTTTTTTATTGCGTTGCGCCTAATTTCAAATCACACAAAAGCCTAAATCCATTCAAAAACGAGTTAATTTACAAGTGACTTGGCTAAGTTATAAACTAATTGGCTTTAATTTACCCAACTCAAATACAAAAACAAGCAAGCAGCTTATCGCTTAACGCTTATCGCCGCCAACACTAAGGCCAAAGCGAATAAGCTGCTGCCGCTGCTGCCAACTTTGCCATTTATAGACTGCGAAATCTTTTAAATCAAATTGGAATAAAACAAAAAAAAAAGAAAAGTTAATACAAACTCTTGAAAATATACAAAATACTTATGAACTTATTATCTTGTTTATGTGCAAATATACAAACTCAAAATGTTGCCAACAGCCGCTAACAGCCAACAGCAGATGTCTCTGGACTGGTTTCCATTTTGGCGAAAGACCTTTTCGACGCTTTCTGTCTAAAATTCGTTTAGAATGCAGAACATGAATTCAACAAGGACGATGACGACGACGACGACGAATATGGCACGAGGGATCGTAACTTGCGCGCCATAACTTTGCTGCTTCTATTCAGTTTTTTTTTTTTCGGAAAAGTGCCGTGTAGCTTCGATTCCATAGAAGTGTTTTATTTTGCGGTTTTATATGTTTTCTAGTATTGCTGTCATTTTGCTATTTTTTTTTTTTTTTTTTTTTTTTGTTTTTGTTTATTGTTTTCCTGTATACTCGCGCCAAGTTCAATGTTTATTTTGAGTAGCCTTAACTCTGTAAATATATATTTTAAACCAAATTGTATAACAATATGCCAAACTGCGCCTCTGGGGCCAAAGAAACAACTAAACAAGAATGCGATACGATGCGATAGAATACAAAATCGAATACAATACGTCCGGCGACTATATAACTTGCCAACAAAAACAAAATACAATATTATTGTCGGCGGCAAGATTGTCTTACAAAGCAAATAATCTTAAATTTTGAACTAAAAGAGCTGCTGTGTGTGTCGTCTAGAATCTTAAATTTCAAAGTTTCGAAATTCCTGAGCGTTGACTTTAAATACGCTAAGCCCGTCGAAAAACTCTCTGCTGAGTGCTTTGAAAATGTGTGGGGCTGTTTTGGGAAGATTTTAAGATTCTTTAATGTTTTGCTTACCAGCGTGGAAATTACTGAAAACAGCCGCTGGTAATTGTTCGTTGAAAGGTCGTGCGTATTTAATCTAATAGGACAACAGTTTTCCAAAGTAATTTGTTGCGCCAACAACAACAACAACAACAAAATAACAAAATAAAATAGCACAAATAGCGTTGTTGTAAGCCTTAGATTCTCTACGCTTTTAGTTTGTTTGAAAAACTTAAAACATCCTCTCAACTCATCTAAACTGTTTATCTTGCTTGTGGATAACTTGCCGCACTCTGCTCACTGTTCACTGCTCGCTGTTGTTGTTGTGTTTCATGCAATATTTTTGAAGGCAATTGTTAAATGAAAAGCAATTTTCCTAAGTGAAGTGAAACTCATGGCAAAAAGTTGCTTAAAGTATTTTTGCTGTTATTGTTTCCTTTGGTTAAATTTTGTTTAGTTCGGTTTGGATTGCTTTTGACTTTGTTTTTGAGTTTGAATTCGTTTCGTTTGCTTTTTTTGTTGTTTTTTAGAATTTGCTCATTTCTTTATTTTTTGTTTTTGAATAAAATGTTTGCCTAGATATGCGGCATTGCTCAGAAAGATTTGCAGTACAAAAGACTTTAAAAATAGTTTTTAAATATTTCATCCATGATGCAATTATAGCAGGTGAAGTATTCCTCGACTGTCTCTTTCTAATTTGGTAACTCATTTTGTTGAGTATGCATGTTATGGTGAATTTATATAATTTCAACTTAAAAATGTCAATTTTTCTGCTTCTTGATTAATGTAAAAAAAAAATTTTTTAAAATTTTAGAATTAAAGCGATCAATGCAAGAAGTAATGCAAAGTATCATTTTTGTTTACTATCTCTTTCTCAAAATGTCTCGTACTTTTCTCTCACGTCGTGGTGAAATTATATAAAATTCTCCACAAGCTAGGTTGTCATATTTATGTCAGCAAAGGTTGTCGGAGTACTTCACCTAGTATAATTGCATCATTATTGCATCTATCTGTACAAAAAAAAAAAATTTTTCCATTTTAAGAAATTAAAAAAAAAATGAATGAAAGTGAAAAGCTTATTTTCTTTCCTTTTTTTTTTTTTTTGGCATCTTTCAGCCTTCTAACCGAATCAATCAAACCTTAGTTTTAATATAAAATTTTAATTAGTGAAATGCTAAAATCTTTATTGTTGGCTTTTGTTGTGGACTCCTTTTGTACTCCTTTGTTTGCTTAAAGATTTTATATGCCCGATTTTGAATTTATTTCTTTGAAAAATTTTAAGAAGAAAAGTGAAAATAAAAAAAGTTAAGCTTAAAAAAAAGTGCGTAACTCAGAAGATTTTCAGTTATTTCGTTTGGCTTTTAATATTAATTTCTTTCGTTTCCTTCTCCTTCTCCTTCTTTTTTTTTTTTTTTTGCTTTTATTTTGTTGCGTATTAATTTTCGTGCTTAATTTGCCAGCGCAGAAATCGTATTCAGCTTAACGCTGCAAAGCTATTTTGCGTTGAAAGGAGTTGAACAGGACATCGACGTTGCTATAGCTTGCAGCTGTAGCGGTTATCTTGAATTGTGGGTGTGTATGAGGCGAGGGTGTACGGAATGGTATTATACATATTAAAGATATAAAACTGAATTGAATATGGCAGCTGCCTGACCGCCTGCCTGCCTGCCTGCCAATGTATAACATTGTTGGGCGTATTTTTCTGCCTCTGTTGTAATTGCTATGTTTTCAGCACGCGTTCATCTTCATTGCTTTCGATGTAATAATACTATTTGTTGTTTTTTTGTTGTTGTTGTTGTTGTTGTTGTTGTTGCTGTAGCTGTTCATTTTAATTGCAAGAAATTGAATTTTAATTAGCAACGCGCAGAATCTGTTACGCATCAGTTTGCATATAATTTAATTTCTTGATTAAAATGCGTACGCATGTACGCTATAAAGTGTGGAAAAAATAGTCTAGAGTCAGGGAAAAAAAAACACAGAATTATCGAGTAAATATAACAGCAATTAGTCGTGCAGGAGTCAAGTCGTTACATTTATTGACTTTACACAACAATTGCAATTTAATATTTTTTTTCTTTATTTAATTTTATTAAATTTTAATTATTTTTAAGTGCTTGCAATGCAGATTTTCTGTACAAAAAAAAAAAAAAAGCAAACATGCAAACAATTTCCTTTACATAAATGTACAAATTTAGGCCAAAGCACATTAAGCGCGTGTGTAGCTAAGCAGTAGTACGTACACAGTTCACACACACACACAATGACTTTGCGCTTTTTGCACAAAAATAAAAATAAAAGAAAATAAAAGAAAATAAAACTTCATTTTTCTTTTTGTGTGTTTTACAAAAGGCTTAACCTCAGCGCTGTTCCCAGCGGCACTTGTCAAATGCAAAAAATTGCTGCCTCATGTTGCGCAATTATGTTGTTTGTACTCTAATTGAATTGCCTGCATTTCTCGGTCGTCTAAACGCAATTATGTAAATTAGCCAGAAAGTTAAACTTGTAAAGATTTAATACTAATTTTTTTTCTTTAATTCTTTATCTATTTTCAGGTAAGTCTTCAAACTTATATTATTAAAAAAATGATTTTGTAAGTATTACTTAAGGCATATTCGGATATACATTCTATTAAAAAACGCATTTTTTGAAAAAAATTTTAATTTCTTCGGAATATTATGTTTCGCCTTTAAAATAGGCTCCATTTGAGCCGATACAACGGCTAACATAAAGTTCCATGGCCCGCTCATTGGCCGCCAGCTCTTTCGGTAAATTTGATGGCATTGATCGACTCAAAACTCCTTTCCCGAAGAGGCAATTTTGGTTTTTGGGAACAGGAAAAATGTTGTCAAATTGTTTGTGGTGTCGATGGTATATATAGAGTTTTTGGCTTTTGTACTCTGCTGTACAATCACGACTGGATGAGATGGCGCGTTGTCGTTGTGAAAAAATTCACCAGTTGTCCTTCCACAATTCCAGCCATTTTCTGCGAATTCTCTCGTAGGCGCATTAAACCTGGTAATTAATTCTCTTTATTACCCGTTTGACCATCCGGGATGCGCTCAGAGGGAACCACACCACGGTAATCAGAGAAACGGTGAGCATCAATTTTGAAAGGCATTGGTGCGGTATTTTCAGATTCGGCTCGTTCGGCAGTCATCATGATTGCAAACCAGTCGCATATCATGTCCATGTCTTGTCTGGAGTCTCGTCTGGAGTTAAAATTGGCTTATGAAAACATGTCATCAGCAACCTCCTTACCATGCGATTTTTGCAAAAAATTTAGGTCTTTCAGAATGAGTCGAGCAGTGACGCATCTCATGCCCAATATTCCAGTAAAAATGTTTTGCGCGTTAATATGAGAGATGTTTCCCTCACTACCAGTCTACATAGTTCTCAAATGTCGATTTTTAAGTATCAATTTATTTTACTTTATCTACGTTTATCGGTCGTATTGATGTCGATTTTTAAAATTGAGCATTTCCGTTTAAATTAAGGTTAAACAGATGGTAATGAAAATAGTATATTCAACTATTAGGAGAAGTCTTATTAAAGAAATAAATATGATAGAATATAATAAAAAATGAAAAAATACCAATGAGAGGTTTAAAACTTTAAATATCATATTAAATCCATTCCAATAAGAAAACCACAACAACAACATTAATAAATATGTCGGTGGCAATATTTTTATTTTATTTTTATGTTTTAAAATGTAAACAAAAAAAAAATTTAAAACGCGAACAAATAAGAAAAAACTGCTTAAATAAATTTTACACGAAAAATGCGAAACGCTGCAGACGACACTTGAAGATTTATGAAAAGCGCGCGCGAGTAATTTTATTTTATATATTTTTCGTTTGTTTGCGCGTATTTCGGATTATTTCGTTGCTGTTTCAGTGCAGCCAAAGTGCATAATTCAACTTAATTACGAGTTTAATTATTACTTGGCTTGAGTGCAACTTTAAGAGTTGAACGAAAAACGGAAAAATGACCACAAAAGCAACGATTTAAAATTAGCAGCAAAAAAAGAAAAAAAAAAGAAAGGATTAATTTGACTACGTCAAGCAGTAACCTAATTTAAAAGTTTTTTTTGTTTGAGAACTAAACTAAATATTCGAGCATGCAGCATTTTAAATGCGTTAATTTTCTTTTTTCTTTTTTTTGTGGTTGCTGCTTCCTTTCTTTTTTACCACGAAAATGCATTCTTCTCTTTTTGCACAGTTCTAACGCTTTTCAGAGTAGTGTGTTGCCAAAGCAAAAGTAGTGTCAGTACCGCTACACTTCCGTTGCGGCATAACAGAAAACTTTATTTACCTAATTTCTAGAGTGCTGCGCCGCTTTGCAGTAAAGTGTTACACATTTGCGACGCCAACTTTTGTGTGCCAAAGTTTCTTACATTCCTTTTATTTATTTTTTTTTTCTCATTGCAATGCATGTGAAGCAAATAAATGCTGCATACTTTCAGGCAGTTTGAATTTTGTTTTGATTTATATGAAAAGCCACATTTAAAGCACTTTTAAATCGTTTGAGCGCACTAAAAATGTACTTGTTTGGCAAATCACTAAAAGATTTTAGAGCATCTTTTAAAGATTTACATAGCCTTCTGTAGACTATATCTTTTCAGTAGTCTTCTTTTTCCACTGTCTCGCATAGTCTTGCATATTTTATGTATTTCAACTCCAAATAAACTAAAATGAAGGTAAAGCTCAAAGAATATATAAAAAAGATTTTTGCTAGACGAAGAAAATACATTTGCTTTTGTATGCAACACTGCCAGCTGGCTTCGTCGTAAGTTCATCAATTGTATCTGTGTGTGTGTGATTGTTTATTTGCATTGGTATGCGTGTGAAATGAATCTTATTTCCGGTTGCAGCATTTTGTAAGCTTTAAGCAATTTTATGTTTTTCCATTTTTGCTTTTTTCTATGCCGAATCTCACAGCGCAGACAGCTGCAGCAGTGCAGAAAAATAGTAAAAAATAGAAAGCTAAATTAAAGAACGAAAACTATAGCGCAGCGTATTCTGTAAATAAATAAATAAATAAATAAATAAAAATAAATAAGTGAAAAATAGTTGAAAGACGTTTTAGCAACAGCAAACTTCGCGAGTTCTTTATGCGCATTTCCGTTGCAGACAAAATGCAATTGTTGCGCTCTTGCACCTTAATAGCGATTTTCATATGCAGTGCAGTGCCACATTTTAACGCTTTTTCCTTCAAGCTCATACTTTCTGCAACTCAGCATGGTATACCATCATTTTTCTTGTTGTTGTTTCTTCTATTTCCGTTTGGCATGAAAATCGTACGCCGGAAGCGTAGTATATTTCGCTTTATATATGTATTTACACACACACACACACACATGCATTAGTATTTGTGTATCTATGTGCGAAAGTGATAAAATACTTTGCATGATAAACAGTCTCGTTGAGTACTCGTCGTATTTTTTAAACTTTTTCTGTTTTTTTGTTTTTTTTTCGACACTATTTCGCGGTAAATGCAAAAAGGCAAATTGCTGCACAAGTGCGCACACTTTTCTTTTTTTTTCCTTTTTTTTTTTAGCATACTTCGCCTCACCTCTAAATTCTTAAATCTTCAGCTTCAAAGTGCGAATTTTTGTTATGCCTCAAAGCTTTCGCGATTTTCTGTTTTTTTTTTTTTTGCTTTCATTTTAACCTTGCAGCGCAAAATACATACTTGAATTCAAAGTAAAGTGTACGAGTATAAATGCGTGTCTCAGCTTTCAGCATTTCAAGTGTAGAGTGCCACTTGATGCTACTAATAGCACAACCCATACCAACTCTTCTGTTTGACAAACGTTTCGAATCGAATGGAATCGAATCGATTGTTCGATTGCAGCAGCATCTTTATTTCGCACAACTACAAATACAAATCTGTATGCATTTTTCTTTTCGTTTCGTTTCGATTCGTTTGCGTTTCTATCGCTTTGTGAGCAATTTGTGCGCACATTAACGTTTTCTTAGCCGAATTATACTCTTGAGCATCATTAAACATAGAAAACAATAAATTAAATTAGAAATAAAAGCAACGAACGAATGCTATACTTTATAAAATGAACGATTATGTGTGTGTATGTGTGTGTGTGTGTGTGTGTAGAATGCGTAGCTTAAAATATCAAAATAAAAAGCTTAGAAATTTCGTTATTCCGTTGCTAAGCAACAAATTGCGCATTTCCTTTACACGTTTTTAGTGTCGAAAATTGGTTTTATAACTTTATCGAAAATGTTGATTTGAAATCTTAATAACACTCACCGAATGGTGTGTGTGTGTCTTGGAATTACACAGAAAATGGTGTGCGTCTATTCAAGTTTTTGTTAGTCAAATTATGTTGCCTTAGCGTCTACAGATTTTTTAAATGCATTTAAGCACTTTGTTATTAGTGCTGGGAGAAATATCGATCACAAATCGATATTTTTAAAATCGGTCTTTCGAAAAGTTTTCAATGCAGAAACAAAAATTGGACAAAATTGCGCATGGAATAGTCTTCAATTTATGTTAATGGCGAACTTTATAGCACTTCTAGGATTCAACTAAAAATATCTCAGAAAATGACAAAAAACCGCGATTCTTAGGAGTGTCTGCCTTCCTGTTCTCTCAAACATTGTGACAGGTTTTTGATACCAGAATCGTGTTCATCACTAAAAATCCATTCGGAAACACCACCCATCCGTGGTACAATAATAGAAGGTATTCCCTCTCCTCGTTTTTCTCTCCCTGTTTTTTTTTTTTTTTTTTTTTTTTGTAAGAATAGAAAATCTTTTTTAGTTCTTATCCATGTCACACGAGAAAAGTTTGAATTTTCAGTGCAGTGTTAAAACATTCGAAATATCGATTATTTTTTAAAGTATCGGAAATATCAATCTATTTAAAGGAGTTTCCCAAAAATATGAAGCAGCAATCTCTATGGCCACATATTGTGTTTCCTTAGATGACTCAGCCATTAAGATTTTGATTGAATGTTTCTTGCTGAATGTTTTTAGATGGTTATTCAAAACGAGCATGTAAATGATTCTTTATACAGATTGGTCTTAAAGATGAAAAAGAAAACTATCTTTAATTTAAACTCTTCTTTGGTATTCAGCTTATCTTAACTTGAATTTACTTTTCGTTTGATTTAAATGGTGTAGCCACTAATCTGAGATAGATAGAAATGTAGCCTCTGAAAGAAAAATAGATAAGACGGCTGTCTAAATTTTTTTGTAAAAAAAGCAACTGTATATCTCTTCTATATAAAAAAAGTATTAGTGTTGTTGTTATTATTGTTCTTGTTTTATCAGGTAATTGCTCTTATACGGCATTTTATAAAACACGTGTAAGATGCTTACGGCAAGATAAATTGACTCAAGTGGTTTATTTGATATTGAAATAAAAGCAGCACCGCGAGAACCTAATATGAAAAGCATGCTAGACTTGCAACCTACACATTTGTATAAGTTGATATATTAACTTAAGAAGTACCTAAAATACTTATTAAGTACACAATGCAAACTATACAAATACAAAGAAAAAAATTATATATGTATTTGATAAGAGTTGGAACTTAATTTCATGAATGCAGCAAAACACTTTACCAAAAAAAAAAAAAAAAAATAGAAATAAAGATAAACAGCAAAGTTCTCTGTTTACACAAAAACCCAACCAAACCAAAGCAAACCAAAGCAATGCAAAGCAAATCGAAAGCGTAACAAAGCCAAATACATTTCCGCATACGTTTCCGTTTCGAATCTAAGCACTACGAGGACTATGAGCACTTTTGTTTGTTTATAGAGAGAGCCTTTAGCCAGAAGTCATACACACACACACACACACAACACACACCATGCTACACTTTAAGTAGCCTTTGCTATAGCTGCTTCTTCTTCTGATTCTTGTTCCGCTGCTCGACATTTCCAATTCATTTGTTTTTGACTGTTTTTTTTTTTTTTTGTTTCTTGAAGTTTAACTGCTTTTAAACAGCATAAGGCAAATGGTGCAAGACAGTAATAGATTGTATGTATATGTGTGTGTGTGTGTGTGTATGAATTGTGTTATTGTGAAGTGAGTGTTGGCAGCACATAAAATATTTACAACATCGATTATTTCCCTTTGCACTAAATACTAATAAATTAAATTGTTTTTTATTTCTCAATAAATTTTTATTATTTTGCTACTTTTATACCTCATTTGGTTTACGTTTACGTTTCATCGCTCGTTCGTTCGTTCATTTGTTTGTTGCTTTGCAACACTTCATTGGCATTCATTGGCATTCATTACCATCATTCATTTAATTTGTTCATTTATTTGCTATTTTCTGTTTATTTTTTATTTTTTTTTATTTTGATATATTTTGTAACGTTTCAATACGTAATTCGTAAACGTAGGTGTTGATTTAATGTGCTAGGCATATAGTTTTATCTACTTCAAACTCTTGATCTATACTGCAAACTTTAAGTTAAATTTCGACATTAAATGGTGTAGTACATACATTTCCGTTTCCGTTTTCCGGTTTCTGTTTTTAAATTGTTGAACTTTGGTCATTGTCATTTAAGTTTATATGTGTGTTGGTATTACGTAAACTTTGATTTCTTTTTCGTGCTTCATTTAATGAGTAAAAAAAAAAAAGAGCAAAGCATTTTCCATTTACTTGTTTCTTTTTTTTTTTTTATTTGTCAAACTGCTGCTTACGATTTATTACCAATTTGAGTTTGATTGCTAATTTGTAATTTACGTAAGTCGTCGCAGTTTACGTTCAGTTCTAGCAGCATTTTCGCGTTCAGTGCATACGCGTAGGCGTTTTAGTGTTAAACTTGGTACATATTATGACTATGGGTGGCATTGAGCTGTTTATTTTTTTTTTTTTTGCTTTTATGTAGTTTAACCTTCTGGACTCCTGGACTCCTGGACTCGATCTTTTGCATTACACGTAGGTCATCAGCTAATAATAAACATAAACAGTTTATTGTCTGCGCTGTCAATAAAAGTGAAAGGCCTCATAAAATTAAGCACTCAAGTAAAATGCGTAAAATATACTCACAGACTACGTTGGTCAAAATATTCTTCTACGCGTTCATACATACATTCACACTTAGGATTGTTACGTTTTAGCTATGCTACAAATACATACAAATCAATATTCTTATTATTATTATGCTTTATGCAACTGTTTAACTGCTTACGTACTTTGCAATACTGTGTAATGTTTATTATCTAAATTTTTATTGCTTAAAATTCTGTTGTTATTCTTCTATGAAATGCATTTAACTTAACACTGAATATTTGTATATAATTTTGGTTTGAAGATATTAGCCACACTTTGCACTTAACGTCTTTCAATTGTGCAAAATTACAACAATGCACATTTGAACACACATCTGTAAAATGAAGTTGTGCAAAAATGCAAAATCAGCTGTTTTATGCTGTAGCTCGTTTGTTCTTGTCGCAAAAATAGATATCCTCTGGATAATTTTTTTTAAATAGTTTTAATCGTTGTGTTTTTACAACGTCTTGCAAAATGCAAAAAGTGTAACATTCCTCAATCGAAAAATTGTGCAAATTTACACTATCAGCTGTTTCGATTTGTTTTGCAACACTATTCAAGTGTTTTGGGTGAAGCAAAATAGTGCTAGATTTTTTTTTTTTTATGAAATTGGAACCCAAGAACCTAAGCTTTTTAAATATTTAAAGTTTTAGTCTAAGCATGAAGCATTCAATATTTTAACGATTTAGTTTTTAATTATATTAATAAAATTAACTTAATTAAAAGACTTCGATAGGCAGCTATTCGAAAATGTTAATTAATTTTCGCGTTAATTAGCTGTCATGCACTTTTGAGCACTCATCAGCGTATATAATGCATCTTTCAAGCGCACAATAGGCGTACACTTGAAAGCCTACAAAATTAGCATTATAAGCGCTAAACACACACACATAGATACAAGCGTATACAAAAAAAAAAAAAAAAAAAAAAAAAAAGAGTTTACTGCATAAAAGCGTGCATGATTTTTTCAATTTAGCTGCCTCAGAGTATGCTTGTACTACTTAAATACAATTTTTAAAAACTAAATTTTATGCTGTTTACACAGCGAAGTGAGCATAAAATCAGAGCGAATATGAACGAAAGTTGACAGTATTAAATTCATGCAAGCGAGCGTGCGAGCGAGTGAATAACGCAAAAAGAACAGCAGCATTTTATATGTAAGGGTTCGAAGTGGCGCCTGAAAGTAGGCAACAAAAGTTCATATTTACGTTTATAAAAAAAAAAAAAAAAAAAATGCTACGCTTCAATCCTCTTACACATACACACACACATATACACGTGCAGACTTAAAAAGTCGTAAATATGCACAACTAACAGATTTATTTATATGCGGCATAAAAATTCACGAAATAACAAAAAAGCAAGAAAGGAAAAGCATAAAAGCCTTCGTTGAAGACGTTGACGATATAACCGGAATCAGGCGCAATACAAAAACGAATGAACGGAAAATTGACTGTGAAAGTGTTTTGTGCTGCTGCGACACTGGATAAAACTGTAATCCGAACAAAGGCGGAAAAATGAAATTGGCATCACGACGAACGTTTCGTTTGCTCATGGATTGCAATCAAAAAGTGGCTTATGTACCAAACATAAAAGTCAACTTTAGTACGAGTATGTCACTTCATGCCGCTTCCGCATTTACTCGTATACTACAGTCAATGTATTTTGTAGGTTTTAAAAGCGTCCTTTTACTTCGCTGTTAACTTAACGACGACAAGTGTCAAAATAGCTGCAAGACTTACATCTTTCAAACTTGCTACCGCCTGCCTAGATTGTGAATCGTTGCTTCGCAGTGCTAAATACGCCCTTACAATGCGAAAATCATTTCAAATCGCACATTTCAATCTTTTTTTAACGAATTTTATTCGATATTTTTTCAATAGATGCCAGCCACGCAATATGCTAATGAGGCAACAACAACAACAACGAACATAGCCTAACTTTGTGTAAAGATATTATTTTTTTTATTATTCCATTTTTTTTTTTCTGTTAAATATTACCCAAAGCCATGCAAATGCGTTAACATGTGTATGCATTACTTTTTTTTTTTTTTGTTATTGAATATTTAAGTTATTTTTTGTATTTTGCAAAACGAACTAAACAAGATACACATTTAAAACATTATATACAATCAACTGTAAATAAATAAAATAAATAAATAAATAAAATAAAATGTATTACACAAAAATGTGCAAATGTAATAAATCGAAAGTTTTTTTTGCAAAACTAACGAAAACAAAAAAAAGTATCTAACATGCGCTGAAATGTTAAACCCAACTTTAGCCGTTTTTCGGTTTTAATTTATGAATATTTAGCAACATTTTTTCTTCCACTTGAAATTCAATATTTATGCATTTCGCTTTTATGTTTACATGCTCGTATATAAAAACAAAAAAATACATACATATGCATATTTATATCCTTTTGGCTTCGGAATGTATACATTTATGCATATTTGTTTGCCAATGATTGATGCGCATTTTTTGTTTTGCTGATTGATTTTATTAGACAAAAAAAAAAAAAAAAAAAATTTGAATTTTTAAAATATTTTTCGTTTTAATTTTCTTTTTTCTTTTATTTCTTTTTTTCATTGAGTGCTAAAATGTTTATTGAAAGCATTTTAGAAAATTTATTTAATTTAATAAATTCAATAAATAAAATTAATTTTAGGTATTTTTGTTTTTTTAATTTTTTTTGTTGATTTTTCAATAAATATTTTGTTTGTTCTTAGATACAAATTTATCGGCTAAATCTGTTTAGTGTCAATAAATATTTTTATAAACAATATTGTGAAGGTCAAGCAGTTTATTGGGCTTAATATGATAAAAATATCTAGCGAAAATCATTCTGGAAAGAATAAATGCACTTGTACTCGAAATCAAGATTGAACATGCCGGTTTTAGCCTTCCTCATCGTGACCGACCGTTTAAACACTTTAGGACGAAGAAAATATTATATGAATAATTTGTTGTTATTTGAATCAGGTTCCCGGTTAGAATAGACTTACAAAATACCGATAAAACCAGTCTAATAGATGCATCTCCAATGAATATTTTCAAATCTTTTTATATAAAATGGTAAAAATGCTTCTATGTCCGCTATGGACGTTGAAACCATGCAACCTATGAGTCCCAAACCGGTTTCATTTGAATGACAATAATGCAAAGTTTAATTATAGACCACTAAAACAATGCATTAGGCACACTCAGTTCACCCATGAAGTCAATTTATCAATTTTTTCCATACAAAAATTTTGATTTTTCCCTAAATTGTACAGAATCGGAATAAGTTAAAAAAATTTTTTGGCTGAACAAATCCTTCAAATACCTGTGTGCGCTTGTTGGATTCATAGAATTGTTTTTAAAGACTTATTCTTATAGTCTTCATTACAACCAGTTTTATAAAGCAGATGGACAGACGGACATATGGTTTTCTGAAAATGTAATTGTTTCGAATGATGCAACGAGCAAGAAGACAAATAAAAAGAAAAAGGGATTAATGACTACGGTGTGAATATTTTTGGAATACTTTTAAGGAAGAGTCTTGGAGTTAGTTTTTGTTTGTTGCTTTTCTTTGAAATATTTTACGCTATCTAAGGACTCGGCATTCTATTTATATAAATAAAATAATAAGTTATCTCATGTATGTTTGCCAAAACACTGTGGCTCTTCTCTGGTTACGCTCATGCGTTTTTTCTGTCAAAATGTTGATATAAGAAGCAAATGTGTTGCATCATTAAAAGTGCATTTGCTCAGCACAGTTGAGTTACTTTTCTTTCGCAACTAGCTACAATTCGGTGTAATGACATTTCTTGGTTTGTATTTTATTTTACGTTTTGTGTTGTATTTCATTACAAAACATTATGTCCAAAAATTCAAAAACAAACAAAAAATGTTTGTCATATAGCAACATGAGACGTAATATACAACGCTGACTGCTAAACAAGCTGTTACTGTGTATCTGTCTTCTGTATGCAGCGCATTCTTAATGCTGCAAATGACACGTAGTCACGTGTGTGTTTCACAAGGCGATGTCTGAGGAAATGCAGACAGGCGAAAACAAAATTTAAACATAAAAAAAATAAAGCAAAGTGTTTTTTATAAAATATTTTTTTGTTAAATACTTGACTTAAATTTAACACGTCACACACACACATACGAACACATGTATATCCTTTGTATATGTATGTACTTATTTATGTGTGTTATTTTACTTTGTGCCAATTTCCAATAAAAATAGTATCAAAAGGAATAACACATAAACTTCGGAAGCACTTCTTAATTGTGCATTTGTACAAAGTGACTTTTGGGAAATTTTTGTGTAGTCCTTTGAATTATTCGTATTTTTCTATTTATTGTTAATGTTTTGAAGGAGCGTTGGCGTTTTGCCTCTCTCTGTCTAATAAAAGCACGTGCCATGATGCACACACACACACACTTGAGGTCCTTAGAGTGTATGGTGAAATAAAGTTTAACAAAGCCAATAGAGAAACGTGCTACTCACTTACAGGCGGCACTTTTATGTTTAATTCTCTGTCAGAATTGTTGCTGAAAATAATCATGAAAAGAAAAGTAAAAGAAAATACTGCAACAAAAGTAATTAATGAAATTACCACATATTACAGCACTCACCCACACACACACACACTTACAACACACAACACAAGAATGACTCGTTTAACTTTTGCCAAGAGTGTATGCATGGCATATGTTTGCCTTAGAAGCGAGTCCTTTTGGACTAAATATATGCTGTATGTATGTGTGTGTGTGTGTTTGTAGTGTGGCAAAAACAGTAAAGTCTCATTAAGCGTTTGGCACTCTTGCGCCTTTGGCTAAAGTCAGTCACAAAACTCGTTTCGATTCATACTCACACACACACCCACCCACATGTATGAGTTTGAGTTAGCGCATGTCATGCACACATGTACAGCAGCACAGCACGTTGATTATACATCATAATGAAGTTTGTGTTAATAATAATGATAATGATGAGCGTGACGCTGAGAATAATGAAAAGCTGCTACTACTGCTACTGATAATTACATTAATGATTATGAGCAACAACGCCCTTTGCGGCCAACTTTGATCCTTAACTTTTGGTTCTTCTTGTATTTTATTATTTAAGTATTTTTTTGTAAATGAAATTTTTTGCACGTGTTGCAGTTGCAATTATTTTTATTGTAAATCGTTAGATGCGATTTAATTTGCTGCATTTAACCAAATCAAATAGTCAAGTTTATCTTGTATAAAAGTTTTTATGCGCAAACAATAAAACCGATTTTCAAACCATAAAACTAATTCAAAAGAAAACCAAAAAAAAAAAAAAAGAGATTCATTTATTTTCTTACTGCACAATTTGCGTTCAAGTTTGTTAAACTGCAATTTGCATTTTCGTAGAACAATACAATAAGATGAGTACGCTGCCAATGCGCCAAAAAGTATGCAATACAAAACAAGCGCCAAATAAATAGAAAATAAAAATAAAATAAAATAAATAAAATATGAAAAAATTTTAACTTTGGAAGTTCCCGAAGCTCAAATACACATCACACGAAGCTTAAGTGTGCTCATCAGTGGCGTCGAGAATTGTAGAGGGTAATGAGTGGGGATTAGCTGTTGTTCTTAGACAGACAAGATTAAATATACTTTATAGACTCTTAGATGTCTCCTATAATGCTTTACAAATTTTACGACAAATTGATTATACCCTTTTCGACCCAAGTGTGACGAGTATAAAAATAATAGAATTTATATTTTAATATCGAAGTTTTTATTACTTTTTAGAGGCATATGTCTTAGGTCCTGTCGATTTTTACAGATCTCAGATAGTTTAGCTTTAAAGTTGTATAGCTGAAGAAAATTCCAAGCAAAAAATATTTTATATAAAGTCTCCAAATATTTGTTTGAAAGATGTTTTTTTTTTTTTCATATTTTTTAACTATTTTTGAAGAGTATAAAAATATATCAAGACCCATGATCATGTTTATACCAAATTGGGTCAAGTTCTTGTTTAATTATTTCTTTTTGTATTAAAAATCTTCGCCAGTACACAACTAGAAATGCCCTTTTGTTTTATTGTATACTTTCCGTTGTTGCTGCTATTGCAACTTGAAAACAATTTATTTAAAGTAATACTTTCCTACTTATAAAATATTTACAATACATACACATACATACCAACGTGCTTACAAGCAAATGTTTGTATGTATCTGCATGAATCCTTATTGAAAACTTTACATTTAAATTGCAGCCAGTTTATGCATTTGTTTCTTACTCTCGAAAAACGAAAAACTAAAGAATGTATTTCATTTTGAATTGTTAAACAAGTACTTTTGCCATTGTTTAATTATTATTGCTATTTGCCAGCAGCAATAAAATATCTTCGTGCTTGTACTTTTGTACTTTTGGATTAAATTAATTGCTGCAAATCGTCTAAAAAATTTAAAATTAATGCTTAAAATATGCTGCAGAAAGTAAGGAAAATTGTAAACGGAATTGAATTATTTTCGTAATAAAATGAAATGTTTTCTATTCGAGTTTTTTTTTTTTTTTTTTTGAACTTAGCAGAATATAAGAAATATAAATTTATTTAATTTAAAATTTTAAGTAGGCGAACTGAGAAAACACTTTTGTATGCTGAAGTGCGTCGACTTGAAAAATTTTGTGAAAATTAAATAAAAAATTAATTTAATTTAATTTTCAGCAAAATGTTAGAGCGTTTGTAGCAGTCAGTCAAGTGCAGTGCTGCGCTACTCTTACTCACTCACTCACTCACTCACTGACTCACTCGAGTGTATATGAATGTCGTCGTTCGAGTAGGCTGCTACGTGCCTAAAAAGCTAATATAATTTGCTTGTCTTGTCTATTGTTGTTGCTTTTTTTTTTTGTTATACTTTAGAGTTTTGAGTCGCGTTTAAAATGCCGCAAAACAATCTTAATTGTGCGCTCGCAGCTATTTCGAGCGAAAATTGCGTTTGAAAGCGTTTGTAAAAGAGCGACAAAAAAAAAAACATAAGAAAAGAATGAAAAAAAAATTCAAATTGCAAAGAAAAAAAGAAAAAGAAGCATAGCAAAGTTAAGCTGGCGGCAATTTCACTTAAGTTGCACATATATGTACACATATAGTATACACATAGATATTACCTATGGCAAACTCATACAACTGTGTGTGTAGTACATCTGCATTTAAAATTTGTAGCACACAAGGCCACACGAACGACAACGACAAACATAGAAAATACAATACAAACAGATGAACAACGAAAGAACGATATACACATATATAGTACGTATGTATACAGACTTATTTAAGATACTTTCTGCTATTTCACTGCGTTCATGCATCTTCATATGTTTTAAAGCGAGAGCGGTTTGTTAAAAAATAATAAGATAATTCAATAGATGCAGTAACTTTTCCAGTTGGCACATGGATTCATTTTCATTGTTAAACACTAAAATATCTGAAGGAACTACGTCGTGGTTGCAAACCTCTTTTAGCATTCTCTAAAGTTTGAAAAAACCTTTGCTTACGGGTATAAAAAGTTTCTAAACTATTAAAATAAAAATTTCCCACTTAGAGTTTTAGTTCAAGTCACATAGATTCGCGAGAGTCAAGGTTTAAACGACAACAACAGGACGGACAAAAGGGTATACAGCCGGACCACAGTTTTTAGAGCTTAAGATTAAATTGTGTGTCTATGTGTAGTCTCAATCATCTGTTTCCGCTTGTATAAGCTTAAAACAGCTTGTTATAGCCACAACCTTTGAGAGAAAATCCGGGCACTTGGACATGTTTATGAAAATATTTTAAATCAATCAAAGAAATGTTTTTTTTTTTTATATGAAAAATTTTCAATGAGAAAAATAACAACAACAAAAGGAAATGGCAGCGGGGACAGCGCTTTTTCATTGTCCGCAATCAGAGCTTTTCAGCCTCTATCACTGTTCTAATTTGTTCTATTGATGTATAGCTAAGCGATTCGGAAAGCTAACTCATGAGTTACACACATGAACTTTAAATTTGTACAAATTATATAGATGTATCAATGTTATGCAACTGTTGATGTTGTTTTGAAGATATATTTTTTTTAATTTCATAGCTGCCAACATCCCTTACGGAAAACAGCTGTCATTATGCTAGCCAGCTAGCTATGTCTGTCCGTCCGTCCATCCGTCCGTCTGTTATGCTGTCTGCCATATGAAAACGATTATCTCGGATACTATAAGATATAGAGCTACCATAATTAAAACTAAGACTCTCCTAAGCTCTGAAGTGTACACGTGAGAACGGTTTTTTCTAACCCCATTTTCATTATTTCGTTTTCTAGGAAGTCTAAATTTGGTATAAATTATATCTATGATAGTCCCAATGAAATATACCAACATGAGTGGAACCAACAAAATGTTAGGTATAGCCCCCATACAAAAATACCCCATTTTTAGAGATTGTATGAAAATCCAATAGAATGAGGGAATGATTTAACTTAAGGTACATTTAGATTGGATACAGGGTATCTTGCAGTCGAGCATACTCGACTTCAGCGTTCATTCTTGTTTATTATTTAATTAATTAATTATTAGCGATCTATTTATTGTTATATGGTATGAATTTCTAAAAAAAACTTTAAATTCAATTTTAGCTTACAAAACTTTTCATACAATTCTCGCATGTGATATGCTATGCTTTATTATAACTTTTTTTTTTTTTTTTTTGCTACTGATACACGCTGCGTTGAGTGTGTAGCTCAACAAATTGAAAATTTAACCTAAGGTTAAAAGCATAAGCGACAGTTGAGTTTAACGGTATTAAGCTGTGTTAAGCTCTTGGTTGCACACACACACACACACACATATTGTATCTTTAGATGAAAATATACCATACACATGTATGCATATATACAAATAAATACATATGCACCCACATTCTTTCTATGTGCACATAGATTTTGCATGTACGCCTTGGCAAAATCCTTGACTAGGACATTGTTAGATGACAACAGTGAAGCAGAGTTAGACAGCCTGCAAAAAAAAAAAAAAAAAAATAGAAGAAAAAAATCTCTACTTATATAAAATACATTTATTTGTCTGTTCATGTCAGCAAGGAGTATAATACATGTTAATACGATACATATGCGTGTAGGTGTGCCTTTTACTACGCCTGACTTGGTAAATGCAGCTTAGAGCAAGGATAAAAAAATAAACAAGTTAGAACTTGTTAAACCATTGTCAACGTGTTATTAACGTTTAAATGCTTAAATTAACACGAAGCTAAAAATTTGTTGAAGCTGCCTGTTGAAACCTTAAATTTTTACTTAAAAAATATATAGAAATTCCCGGAGAAAACTGAGTTCAAAAATATGAACAATGTCAACAAAACAAACAAATAAATGAATGAGATGCAGTTAGTAAATGTGAAATATTAATGTCAAAATCATGTAGTTTGTTATAGGAAACATTAAAAACTTTCACAGACATTCATCTCATTCACACAATAATACGCATACACACACGCACACACACACACACATGCAGTAAGAATATAGTGTAAATGCCATAAATTTCAACAGCCATCAACGTGATTACTTCCTGCTATAAGAAAAAGCGCAAAAGTAAAAATGGAGAATAAAAAGCGAGCGAATGAATGGAGAAATGAGAAGTAAACGCGTGAAAGAAAAATATAAATAAATAAACTATCATATATAACAGTAAAAGTTTCTCATATCCTGTGCACATCCTGCAGCAAAAACATATGAGAGTGAAGACCAACGGACTAAAAAAGAGAGAGAGAGGAGAGAGTAGCATAAAAAGAAAAAAAAAGAGAAAGTAAATAAACGCAATGCAGAAGGACGTTGTACAGGAAGAAGCAGTAAAACACAGACACACACACACACGCACACAAACATATTTATATGTGCATTTGCCTTGAGCTTAAATTATCACATAAATCACATTGAGGCTATGCGAAGGAACAATGTCTACGAAAACAACAAAGACAACAACAACAAGAAAAAGAAGAAGAAGAAGAACAATATAACACGAACAGCAGAAGAAAATGGCAACGTCAACAAGGATTTGCAAAAGAACAACATTAAAAACTTTTACAATCGCGTAATGAGAATCTGCTTTAAAACTTGTTCAAAACTGATGGCAGCAGCACTACGGCGGCAGCAGCATAATAGAGGCCACGAGAGCGTTACGTTATACGTAATACATAATACGTAATACATATACTTTCACATAAGTCAAGTCGAGCAGCAGCAGCAGCACTAGTAAAGTCTTTACAAGAATAAAATTGCAGCAAGTTAAAAGCTTAATTGACATAGAACTTTTTTTCTTTTTTTTACGAGGATACAAACTTACGCACTTTGGCTGAATATTTTATAATTATAATTTACAGCGAAGTGTATTTAGTTTTTGAACAGCGATAAATATTGGAAAGGCAGTCCATGTTTCTATATTTAAAATAATTTGTAATATTTTTTTATGCAGTTTAGGTTGAGGTGGCTGAGTGCTTAGACGAGCTCTACAACACGTAGGCCAAGACAGGCCAAGATCTCAAAAAAACAGCTCAGAGACATAGGACCATAATTTAGCACCATTTTGTCGCCTTAGGCTTTCTGGTTTCGATCGTTGTTATTTCAGATATAATTTCTAAGAAAAACCTTCGAGCCTTTTTCTAATCAGAGCTCAGGTGAATAGCAGAGAATATGTTCAATAGTTTCTTTATCATCTTCATTGCAACAGGTTCTTCAAAAATTGTTATAGGGGACGCCTAGTCTCAAAGCATGAGTGGCCATGAGGCTAGGTCAGGAAATATCTATTCTATTCAGTTTTGAGAATGTCATATGACTTCTATCGATTCTAAGCAGGCCAGGTGAACCTGTTCGCAGTTAGTAGAGTTTTTCTCTATAAGCATCAAGTCAATCCCTGGAAGTATATGGGAGCCTAGCAAGTTCCTCTGCTATGCAGTTACCAGCAATACAACTGTGCCCTGCACCCAAATAAGATGAATAATGTTTTATTGGGCCATCTCGTTAAGAGATATTATGCAGTCTAAAATATTTAATAAAAAAAAAATTCAATTAAAAAAATATATTTACCTTCACATTACAATATTTTAAATTATAAAGTGTTTTAGTCAGCAGCAGATCACAGTTTATGTTCAACTTTTGCTATTTAGTGTGAAAAGTTTATTATTATTATTATTATTTTTTTTTCTACTTTTATTTATTTTTTGCTTAAATAATTAAAAAAAAAACATATTCAACTTTTGCAACAAATTTAGATTTTGCTAAAACTATGAAACTGGAATAGCAAAATGTACGTAGTAGCGTGCTGTGTGTGCACTGCAGTCAAAGTTAGCTGCTGTTGCCGTTGTTGTTGCTGTTGCTGTCAGTTATTTGTGATAATCAAATGCAAAATATTTTATAAATATTTCAAGGATTATGTAAATAAACTTTTATAGAGTGCCGTGTCCTGCCAAATGTACGCAAGGACAATGCAACGATTGAACGAACGAACGAACGAACGGACGGACGGGAGAATGGAAGTTAGAACGGCAGAATGAATGGGTGAAGAAATGCTTGAACTGTTGTGCCATATTTTTCATTTTTGTTTTTCGACTAAGCTGCTTTTCGTTCAATCTGAAAGATATTTGCAAGTTTTGAGCTGTGGATAATGTTATTAGTTTAATTTTGAGTGCAATCTTGATGCTACAAAAATGAGATAGTCCGAAAATTTTGTTTGGAATAGCCACTACACTGAAAGTAGAAAATGAAACAGATTTTAAGTGATAAGTTCGAGTATTTACCTGGTCTAATTATTTTTAAGCTTTTTAAATTTTAAGCTTTTATAATTGTTTTCGGCTAAATGCAGTTTGCAGTAGGCATTATGCAAAGTAATCAAGTGTTTCTCTCAGATACATCTTTGACTATTTTAGTTTATATATCCGAGTCAAATATTTAGAGCTATGATTTATAACATTTAATTTTATTAACAACAATAGCTGCTCTGCCTTGCAGTAAAAGTAATTTTAAATAAGCTTATTGTCCTTTTAGTCCTGTTACACGTTGATGTTGCTGCTGTTATTTTGCATAGATAAAACGCACCATAGGCATGCATGCCACTATTAAAGTAACACTCTCGGCGCAAGAGTGATAAATTCAAAGTGCCATTTTGGATACTTTTATCCCAAAAACATAATGTCAACTTGATGGCAATGACGTGATTTTATGCAAAACATGTAGCAAAGAAAGAGACAGAGTGAGAGAATGAGAAAGAGATAAAGTAGGAGACAGACTGTAAACAATTGTCAGCCTACGAAAAGTTGCCAAAAAGTAAATCGAAAAAAAATGTAAATTGCCACAAAGAATGAGAATTTTGTATCTCAATAAAATCAAAGAACAAACGTGTTACATGTAACACACACAACACACACACATACATGTATAAAAAAATATATATATATAAATAACTACAAGAATCAATTGTGTGTTGACATTTTTATCAGCATCTTTCTGACCAAGTGTGTGTGTGTGAGAAAGAGAAGGAGAGATAGAGTGAGATCTTGTTATAGTGCGCCAAAAAGTATCTTAAGATACACAGAAAAAGGGCGTCTGTATATAAAATTTTAATAGAATGAAATCAGTGTCAAGATTTTCAGTCAATAACAAAGCACCAGCAACAGCAGCAGCAACGACAAAGGTGACCCTTTTTTTCTTCTTAAGGCTTTTGAGAAAGTTGCCGTACGTGAAAGTTAATATTGATGTGGCTCGATTGTGCTAAATTAAATATGCAAACAGTTGTTTGCTGACTGACCCTATACATAGTTGTAGTTTATAACTATGCTGGGAATATTTTTGGTCCTTTTATGTTAATGTGCTGCTCAGCAAACACGCTGCGTATGCGTGATATTTTATTACACACGCATACAAATAAAAGTTTAAAACTTAAATTTATTACAACATGTGTGGTGCAATTAATGTTGTCATATAAGATTGACAGACAGACAGACAGACGACAGGCTGACAGACAGCCAAATAGTTGTTGCCAATATACAACAATTTAATTTTGCAAAATAATCCGCTTACGTAATTACTTTACGTTAAGTAAAACGTTACACATATCAACGTAATTACAATGAAATACTTTGATTATCAGACACGACACGGCATGTTTTTCGTTGCGATGTGAAACTCTTTGAGCGAATGTTGTCAATAAATGTGCTGTTCTGTTCTGTTCTGGCAATGGTTGTCATGGTAAAAAATACGCTGGCAAAGGCATTAATGAGTCTGTCTGTCTGCCAACCTGCCTTTTGGCAAGCATTAACATTGGTTTATATTAACATTGTATATGTGTATGTACATATACAGTTACATATATGTAATTGTATATAGGCGGTATAAGTGTCAAAGGCAGCAAGCAACATTTGAGGAGTCAGGCGCCAATAATTTTGTCAACTTATGGCAACAGTAGCAGTGTAGTTCTTATTGCCAACGTCGTCGTCATCGTCGTCAACATTGTTGTTGTTTTTGTCCTTGTTGGCAATGAAGCGAAGTGAGCTACGCGCTTGATTGCTGTTCTACATAATCTTTGTTGTTGTTGTTGCTGTCGTTGTTGTAATTTTAACAGCAAACAATTATTTTGCATGCCAACAACTATAAATACGCACTTAACTGAAACTCAGAAACTGTGCATCGTTAGCCGCATATATATGTGTGTGTGTGTGTGTGTGTGTGTGTATATTTAACTACAAAACTGTATCCGCAAGCAACATTGTAATATGCGCTACGACAATCCGCAAGCAGCAGCAACATGATGAAGACGATGATGATGATGATGATGAAATGAATCAAGTATGCACAATCACACAAAATCACACTTAAACACTTTCACACACACACACAGACACAGACACATTAAGTTGCCTTAAAGCTACTTCGTATGCGTGTATTTGTCTCTCTTGCAACTTTGCAATCAGCGTCAGCATTCAACTGGCAGCATGCGTCTCTATCTTACAGTCTTCCGGCAAACTTGATTCTTGTTGTCCTTGTAACACTTAAAATTTAACACCAAGGTTGTTTTTTTTTTTTTTTTGCTTTTCGTATTTCACTAAAATATATGACGCGCTCTTGTATTCATTGCCTTCTACATGCATAAACATTGAAGCAAAGCATTTACAGCCTATTTGTATGCTACAAACTCTTCATTCGACACTTTTGCCACCCACATCCAAACACTTACATGCATAATTCGCGTTTCGTCATTAATTTGCAACACTTGTAAAACTTTTCAAACAAACACACACACACATCACAACACGCCAACTCATATCCTTAATAGTTTTATTATTTGTTGTATGTGTATGTGCATGTAGTTTGTGTGTAGTTTTAGTTTTAGTTTCGTTTAGTTTTGAGTTTATTTGTCAGTTTGTGAAAATTTCGTATAAATTTAATTTGTTTAACGGCTTCATTATGTCGCGACAAGGTTAATAAAATTTTATACATTCGTGTCACAAAATTTTCGCCAATGAAGAGTTTTCCTAGTAAAGTGAAAATTAGTTATTTTGCTTGAAGTGTGCGTTTTTTTTTTTTTTGCTGTTTAGAATTTATAATTTAATTTATAATTCACGCATACATTACTAGTTTGTTATTATTATTCTTATTTGGAAATTAATTAAATAATGTTCTAGTTTTATTCATTTATTCTTTATTTGAATTTTGTCTTTTATTTTATTTTTCTTTTTAATTCGCTCTTGATTAATATAAAAAATTATAATGGTTGAATAGAAACTAGACATCTTCAAGATTGAAATTTTATTTCAATTTATATATATACTTCTGTTTAATTGAAGAAATATATGTAAGGATTATTCATTTAATGTAAACATGAATATTTTGTTGTCGATAGAGCTGCTCTTAATTTGATAAAAGTCGTATAGACTAGGGCTGGGATTTTGAAAATATTCTCAAATATGTCACTATACAAAGTTATTCTGAGATTTCGAATTTGAACTTTCTACACAGAGCATCTTTAAAATTGTCTATTGAAGAACATGATAAAAGCATAAAAATTTGTCTAAGTATTTTATGTGTTTCACGTGATTTATATATAAAAATTAGTATAAATGTTTCTATGTCCGCTATGGACTATGAAACCATCCAACCGATGACTTTTAAACAGGTTTCAATTGAAGTGTAACAATGCAAGTATAATAATAGACCACTAAAATAATACTTTAGGTACACTCAGTTGATTCATGAAGTCGTTTTTTGAGCTTTCCCATTCACAAATTTTTTTGTTTTCTTTTTTTGTTTGTAACTTTGACATATTGTGGACTCACTGCAATCACAAATATTGGTGTTTTTTAGTGCTTTTTGTATGTTTTCATAATGGCTAAAAAAAAGCACAAAAAAACTTTAAAAAAAAAATGCCCAAACCCCACCAAATCCAAAAAAAAAAGAAAAAGCAACCCAAAACCCCCCCCCACCAAAAAACCCCCCCCCGCCCAGGCCCCAAAAAAAAAAAAAAAAATTTATAATTCGTAATAATATCGTAGTCGAATTTATGCGATAGCAATGTTATTTCACGTTTTATTTTACACGAGCCTCTATATGTGTGTGTGTGTGTGCCAAAAAACACGTGTGTGTGTCTGTATTAGTGCACAAAACATAACGCATACGCAACGTTGACTGCACTTGAGCCCTATTATTATCACACAAATGTGCTACAAGCATTTAATCGTACATTCAGCTCAAGTGCAGTTGCATTGTTTATAAAACAAACAGACTAGTGCAACTACAAGAAGAATAGATATGCCATGCCGTGTATGTGTATGTGTATGTACCATGCCATGCCATATAGTACCAACTTGTCTACACATTTGCTGGCTGGCTGGCTGCTTGGCTTGTTATGTCGTCGTAAGCGCACGACAAACGCACAACACAAGTTGAGCTTTTAAAAATTGTGTTTTTGTTGTTTTGTTTTCGGGCACTAATTGTTCTTATGAAGAGGCACGTGTTGCATAGAAAACGTAGACGCTTATAATACATAAAAACTAGAGAAATACTTTAATGTTGGCCTTTTATTCTTTTACTTTTTTTTTTTTTTTTTTTTTGCAAACAAAAGACACATATGCACATTTAGAATGCATGCATATGTATAACATAAGTTATAATAAGCGCCTTTTGTCCTGCAACGTCGCCTAATAGTATGCTATATAAAAAGCACTCTGCTGCATTCAAAATGAGTGAGTGACATTAAAGTTTATATAATTAAGTTATTCGCATCTAAAAGTGTTGGCTAACAAAAATTCAACTAACTTAATTGATGTAATTAAAAAGTTTAACGTTGAAATATATACATTATAAAGCCTTAAACTTTTTAGTAACAAAACTTATTGTAGATTATTTTTATTATAATACTTTTTTTTTTATAATTATATAGCACTAATTTTATGGCGCAGTTTATAGTTTTCACTTTTTTGCGTTATAACTTTTAAATTGTTTTAAATTGTATGCAAATTCACGCTTGTTGTTGTTGTTGTTTTTTTTTTTTTTTACGATCCTTTACGTTTTTAGTTGAACATCAAAAGCATTTCTGCTCGATTGACAAGAACGTGCAAATGCGTTTTAATGCATATTTGCACAACAAATCGTAATTGACACCAGCTAACCACACAAATACGCAGACATATAGACTAGTAACACACATACAAACACACACACATACTCAAGCGCTTAGTTATATATGCTAGTAACAGGACTAATGCACAGTTGTGGCATGTAGAAAACTATGAAGAACGTCAGAGTGTGTTTGTGTGTGTTAGTGTGGAAATGTAGTTGAACGCATTCTGTCCATGCTGTCATGTTGCTCCATTGATATAAATACACATAATCTATACATGTGTGTGTGTGTATGTGTGTCTTTATAGCGCACGTAACACATTTTCACTGCAATTCCGTTTCCGTAATCCGATTTGCTTTTATTTTGTTGCTGCTGCTGCTCACACATACAAATAAAAATTTATTCAAACATGTGCAAATGCTGCTTTTTTTTCGCTGTTTTTTTTTTTCGTATAAATCCTTTAGACTTTTGTTTTATATTTAGTCATGAGTATTTTTGTTTGTTTTTTTTTTTTTTTTTTTTTTTGTATAAATCATTAATTCATTCTAATTTAATTATTAATATTTAAGATTTGCACGTACTGACTTTTTATAAACATAGATATTTTGTAATCTGCAGCTATTTTAGTCATTAGAAAGATTCTTACATATAAAGAATGCTACACCTTGTTATAGTTAAATCGTGATATCAACTAGTTATGGCAGAGAGAAGTTAGTGTTTTAAATTGTATCGTAATATCTTGAAAACGAATCGAAAGAATCGTGGATCACAATACGAACACAGCTACATCGATCAACTAAAATTTAATTGAGGAATTCAGGAAGTCTTGCAACCCTTGCAACTTTGTAAAATGCAAAAAAAATTTTGCACAAGTAATAACAATTTACATTAAAGAAATGTGTCTCTATTTTAATCTACCTGCCTACGTATTGTATCGGTGTAATTCTAGTGTTGGAAAATATACACAAAATTGAAGCAAGTGGCAGTCCGAATTTGGGTAGCACTCCTGATAAATAACTCCTGTAATTCAAAAGAACAGCAAGCATTGGACACAGGGTGTATTCTATTTGAAGGGCAAAAAAACAAAGATGTTAAACAGCTGATTTTGAAAATTTGCACAAATTTAATTTGCACAAAGTGCACTCAGAGCGACTTCTGGTGCAAAGCTAATTTTTTAATTTCTTGCAAGAACTTCTGAATACCTCTAGACAAACGGACAGACGGACAAAAAGCGAAAACGAATTGTTCATTCTGTTATATAATTTTTAAATATTCACACACATTTTTCATATGTGCAGGGTATAAAAAAGCTCCACAATATCATGCTAAGCGCACACATTTAAGTAAATTTACTTTTCTCTTAGAGCTTCAATAAGACCAACGAATTAAGTCAGTAACATTTAATTTTATTTTGTTTTACATTTACTATTGTTGAATTTTCGATTTGTTATTTGCTGAATGTGTTGCAATGTATCTGTGTGTGTGTTTTTGTTGTTGTATGCGTGTAGCTCTTAATGCAGGTGCTAAACCCAAAACAAACACAATTACACAAATGCGTACACAGTCAGTTAAGCACAGTTGCGTGCAACGTTGTCTGTCTGTCTGTCCTTCTGTCTGCATGAGTGGTTAGCCATGGAAAAATAGAATTTAACTGCAAATACCAATAAGCTTATTGTAACATTAGCTGCAATTGGGAAAATAAGGCAGTCTCTAAAAGCATTTTAAATTGTTAGAAAATATTTTTATAAATTTAAGATTTTTATACTTTGAATATTTTTTTTTATGTTTTTCGAAAAATCATTTATTTTATTTTAAAATCAACGCAAAACTAAAAGAAACAAATTGGCACGCACGCATACACGCACTTCACGGCAAGCAAAAAGTCGTCCTTCGTCCTTTATAGTTTATTCTGGCATACGTACAGCATTTGGTTTCATTTGTTCGTTTGCAACACTTTGAACGCAACAACTTTGTTGCAGCTGCTACGCTACGCTACGCTACAGTTGCGTTGCTGTTGCTTCATCGAAGCACATGGCTGCTGTTGCTGCTGCTGCAGTTTATATTGGACTTTTTTGTTGCATGCATACGCTTGCAGCACAACGCTTGCGGCGCAACAAGACTGCAAACTATTTTTTAACAAGTCTACGTAAAAATTTACATTTTTATGCATGCATTTCTCCACAGAGCAGTTCTTTGTTCGTTCAGTTTATATATTCGTATTTGTAGTTGAAATGGTCGATGACAAGGAAGTGCGGAGCGGTATGTAATGGAATGGCTTACGAACACGCTCCAAAGGCAAGCAGCAAAAAGCCAAGCCAACCAAACCAAGCCAAGCCAACCAAATGCAAACTGAAAACTTTTCAACGATACTGTGGCGTGGCGTTCAGGCAAACTAAAATTTTTGAACATGTCCGGCATTTATGCAGCAACTTTTGCACAACTTTTTATTTTTATTTCTTTTTTTTCGTGTTTTATGCGTTTTATTTATTTTTTCTACGTTTTTTTTTTTCCATTTTATTTGCGTACAAAAAAAAAAAAAAAAAAAACAAAATAAATAAAATAAAATGGTGTGCGCCCCAAAGCCAGCGGAAAAGCGGAAATTTCAGTGGCGTAAAAAATGGAAAAATTAACGTAGTGAAAAACTAACGGCACACACATACTCGCGTTATACAATTTATATATTTATACATGTATTTATGTGCATATGTATGTGTATTGTGGATGCATGTGCACTCAAAGCGAAGCGTGGAAAATTAGTTTGTACAAAAATGCACTTTTCTCAACTTTGATACACTTGCGTTCTGCTGCTATTTCACTTCAACATACAACGCAAGTGCACTCACTCTTCTGTCTCTTTCTCCATTTTTTCCTTTTTTTTTTTTACTATGCTGTCATTTTTTTTTTTTCATATATGTATACGTGCTGCATTTTTCTCGCCACTTTGCTTGCTCTTTTTCTTCTCTTATTTTTTTTTTATTTTTTCATCTAATGTCAATCCTGCTCTCTCTTTCTCTCAAGCTCTCCTTTTTTATTTGTCTCATCGCCTTGCTGCTGCTGCCTTATTCAGTTGTAAATTAAATAAAAGTTAAAGTGGATTTCGTTTGAAAGTCAAAGCATGTGTCAGTCGCAGTCGCTAGTTCACGCGCACTTCCGACGAAAAATGGCGTTTTGCTTACTATGTATGTCAGTCTGTGTGTGTGTGTGTGTGTGTGTATGAGTGTATATTGTATGCATGTAAATGCATGTGTAAATCTCATTTAATGCCAAAGCAACAACGTCGGAAATTAGAAAAATTTTATTTAGTCTGCGTGTACAATTCGCGCGCGCTAAACAAAAGATTATCAAATTTAAAAAATTGAGTCGTTTACTTTTTGCAAAATATTTAAAATATATAAAATTTTACTTTTGCATTTTGCAAGCGAATCTCATAGATACAAAGTGCGTACGTCATACATTTTTTTTAATTTACCGGGACTTCTCCGAAGTGTATTTTTGAAATGCACGCATTTGAGGATAAGACTCAAACGAAAAAATTGCACTGCAGAAAAGCATGTGAAACAAAGATGCAAGTATTTGGTTCAAAATTGTCGAAAGTTGCAAGCACTAAATACGATCAAAAGCTATGTTCATTTAAATATGTCCGTCCACCCATATAATTGTCCATGATGTAATTATAACAGATGACGTATTCCGCAACTGTCTCTTTCTAAATTGGAAACTTATTTTGTTGAGTATACATGTTCTGGTGAATTTATATAATATCAACTCATAAAATCCAATTTTTCTAATCTTATGTTTGCCTACTATCTCTTTCTCAAAATTTTTCGTACTCTTCTCTCTTGTCGTGATGAAATAAAATATACTTAACCACAAATTTACGGAGTATTTCACCTAGTATAATTGCCTCTTGGTGAATATCTGTGGTGTTCGAAAAGTCTTCCGATTCCAAAAGAATTCCAAATGTAAAGTTATCAGAAAGTCTTTTTTGGTTGATTTTAAATCTATCGTTTGTTGTTTTAATATTAGATTTTTATTTTAGAGACTTACAAATCACGCGACAACCAAATCCTTAAAGATTTCTTTGAAAACTTGAAAACTTTAAACTAAAAATTTTTCAGTACGCTCTTGAGGTATAAGCATATTTATAATACAACAAAAAATAGTTCGATCTGACTAAGTTCAAATAATAACGAGAGATATGACGCTCATATAAAACTGCTAAAAAGTGTGGACTTATCTTAGGATGACCAAATGTTAAGTTGTTGTGTTTTTAAATTTGGACCTAAAAAAATTTGTTTGGCCATCATTTATAAAAAAATAGCCGTAGGAAAAAATTTCATTGCAAATCTTAGATTTAGATTTGCTGACTTGGTCGATATGTCTTCGCACATTACTCATACGCCCAACACATTTGTCTTAAGCATCATTATTCATTTTTTGCTAGTTTGTTCGGACAACAAAATGAAACTTTGATAGATCGAAAGACAGCAACAACAACAACAACAACTTTGTCAAATTGAATACAAGCAATCTTTTTATGTTCATACATTTTTTAGGCTTCACACACACACACACACACACAGAAGAGCATAACTTTTGCTCGCTTTTTATGTTAGGCAATCATTTTTATTTTATTTTATTTGTTTCTATTTTTTCCATTATGAAATATTTACACGAATCGAGTTGAATTTGACATTCAGCTGACTTTAGCATAAGTTGTATATTTGCTTCTGACATTTTATTTTCAGCAACAATGTTATCGGCAATCTTTGCGAATATATTTTGAAAAAAAAAAAACCCAGATACAGATTCTATGTTTGCTAATCTGTTTTGCATTTGAACTGGCGGCGTTGAGTGAGAAAAAAGAAAACATTTAAATAAAATTGAACTCAACACAACTTCAGTTTGGGGCGCTCGCTAAAAGTAACTAAACAGTCAAAACATTTAGTTAGCAGCAAAATAAATGAGGGTGCCCAACCAAAAAAAAAAAGGAAAAACATTTTGGTGTGATAAAGGTTGCCAAGCAATTGAGTGTGAAAAATCGCGAGTTACGCGTGTGAAACACTCAAGCGTGACTTATGTTATCGTTGTGCCTAAGGGCAGAGTATAGCATCAATGCTGCCATTGCTGCCATTGCTGCTGTTGCTCTGAAAGGTGAATAAGTCTTTCGTTCGAAGTGAATGCTTCAGTTAACAAGTTTTAATATGTGTGTGTGTGTGTGTGTGTGTGCGGTCAAAGAGCAACGCAGAACGTTAGCGCAGGCTTAATATGAGTTAACGTGTTTGTGACATTTTGATTTCCGGTTGATATCATTGTATATACTGCCTTGCTGCCATTGCAAACACACTGGTTTTTCTCTTTATCTTCTTTAAGCGCGTTGCTGTTGTTTTTGTTGTTGTTGTTGTTGCACGCTACTTCTTATACTGAAAGCCGCTTTGCAAACATTGCTGACACAACTTTCATTTCATTTCATTCACTTTCAGCAAAAATCATGTAAATGACAAATGCCTGTGAAACGTTTTTCAACTAACTTAAACGCACTTTCGTATCATTTTACTTGTATGTGTGTATGTGTGTGTGTGTGTATGTAGTTGTGCAGGTGTGCATACATGTATATATTTTGCTAAGGGCAACGAAAACAATAACAACAACAAGAAGAAGAATAACACTGACACTGATTTGTTATTGTTGTATAACTCAACATTTTCACTGGCGTCCGCAACACATATTCCACATATCCTTGCATAATACACAAATCCCTGCCACCCTTTTATTCGTTTGCTCGTTATTTTGCTTGTAATGTACTTTTGATTTGCCGAAATTTCATTTTTCACAATTTAATGCGCATTTGGAAACGTGTTCGTTCTTCGATATAGGAACCCCAAAATGGCGTCCTGGTCGCCATCTATCATTATATTTGTCACGTGTGCGGCAACGTGATTTAATTTTTGTTTTGTCCTCTTCGTCCTTTTCGTTTGTGTTTGTGTTTGTCGTCGCGGCGTGGTGCGGTGTTGCTGTCATAGCCGCCATCGTCATCATAATAAAGGTGTCACATTGCAACAGGATCAGCGAACTGTTTGGTCGCACATTCACCCTTACGCGGTGTAGTATTATTGTTGTTGTTGTTGTTGTTATCAGCAACACTGCTGCGTATACGTAATACAACGTTACATGTTACTTTATTATATTACGTATTCATGCGTTTTTCAAATGCCTTTCTCCTTTCCTGTCCTTTTTTTGTATTTCGATTGGAATCGGTAAGTTCATTTTGAATTATTAGCTACTCTAAGTTGCTTTTCTTGTTGCCGTCCGCGCCTACATAAGAAATACACACTCACACATTCGGAATTTAATACTTATAAATAAAATCGTGTCCCTTTTTTTTATAGTCGGCATGTGTATTTTATTGTCATGACGTGTACACATCTGAAGTGTGAGCTTACTTTAGAATGGAGTCGAGTAGGGAGGAGTATTGTCCTGAGAGAGAAAAGTTTCTAGACATCGTTTGTATGAATTTTTAGCTACCGGCATAATGTTTATTAAGTTGTCGCTTAATATTTAATATGATTTGTATTTGTGTGTTGGTGTGTATGTGTGTGTGTGTTGCCTTTATACGGTTGCTGCCATGCTGCATTAGTGCCCGCGCAATTTTAAACTTTTTATTTATTTATTTTGTCTCGAGTTGTTTTTTTCTTTCTTTTATTTTTAATTTTATTTAAATGATTTTAGCTTGTTGATTCCTGCGTACTGCTTACGGTGCTGTGACATTTTGAGTAGCTAAGCAGATTGCAAATGATTATGCTGAGTAATTGAATAAAATGCTAAATAGCAGCGAAATACATTAAAGTCGTGCATTGTTAAAAGTTTTCTGTAGTTGTTTTTGTTTTTTTTTTTTTAAGTTAAAATGATTTTGCATTTTATGCTGAAAGCGAAAATAAGAAAAGAACAAAATTTAATGCATTTCAAATGAATTAAATAAATAATATTCTGCATTTATGTATTTTACTACTACTATCAGGGTCTGATTTAGGAGAGGGCATTAAGGGCTTTTGCCCTGGGCCTCCACAAGAAGAGGCCCCCAGTAATATAGATAAAAAATATGCAAATACGTGTAAGTTTTACGTGTAACGTTTTACGTATAACGTTTTACGTGTAACGTTTTACGTGTAACGTTTACGTGTAACGTTTTACATTACTAAAAATTAATAACACAGCCCTGTAAATTTCCATTTTTCGGATGCGAATAAAATGGGACCTAGTGTTTCCGAAGGGAATTTTCGTGCTGAACACGAAATATTGGATGAAGCAATGATCCTAGGGGTTTCGTGGTATTAAAATTCAGTCAGAGTTCAAAAATTCAAAATGGCGGATCAAGGGCGTCATCAAAAACCCCCGAATATCAAGTTTCAAGTAAATCTGATTAATTTTTAACATTTTCGTCCGCCATATTGGATCCGCCATTTTGAGCCCAGATTGGTGTTCAGCACAAAATTACCTTCGGAAACACTAGGTCCCATCTTATTCAGCGAAACTGATGCAGGGCTGTGTAATTATTAATAATTTTAGCCTCCACTCCTTGGTTGCCTTACAACCTCCAGTACTTCCGAATCTGACCCTCAGTACGATTTGGGGAAATTAATGCAGGTTGAGACCAAATTGTTCACTTTTAAATGAAGCAAAATTTCTTCAACAAGTTGTAGCTAAAAACAAGGGCTTTTCATAAAAAAATGACTATTCGCAGATTTAATAAAGATAGCCCAGTCTTTTCAAGGAAGAACTTTACGCTGTCAGATTGGGTTAATCTCAGTCATACGTAGTACAGATGCCAATGAGCGCTAAGGACGCCCTTATTCAAATCATTACACCTGAGCAGACATTAATAGATTTCAACATTTGTATATTTCTGTGAAAACCTGATTTTTTTCTAACACAATCTCTTCTATTTGAATCAAATTTTATTAAATTGCAAGAATAGTTCTACAAGTCTCAGCAAATTATTAACTACGAAGAAAAAAAGAACCAAAATCAAATCAATTCAAAACCACAACAGAATTAACCAAAACTATTGAGTGGCAGATATCAATTTGTTCACTAAAAATCATTTAAATTTTAGTTTGCCAACTTTTGCCAATATTTTTAGAGTGCAAACACAAACTTGAGAAAGCCGCGACTTAAAATATTAAATTGAAAACCCGGCAAGAGCTAAGTGCAGATAATATTCAACTTTCCGAATACTTTCAATTGAGTGCTGTGATATAAAAAGGATATAAAAGAATGCTAAAGCCAAAGAGTAAAGTACAAAAATATTGATTAAAGCAAAAGTTTCAATAAAAATGAAAAAGTAACTTGAAAGTTATTTACCACTAAAAAATATTATATTGATTTTCATGGTGTGCAAAAAATAAAAAAAAAAAAAAAACCAAAAATAGCAGCAATAGATAAAGTTGAAAAACACACAGAAACACCAACTTACACTCACACACACATATACACATGCACAAGCAAAAACTTAAAGCCACAACTTTTTGCTTTTTGCTTGTAGAAAAACAAATTGCGACAGAGTAGGGAATGTAAGTTGCTGCGCTGGCTTAAATTAAATTGAATCGAGTTGAGTTGAGTTGAGTTCAGTTCAATTCTATTCAGTTAAGGTGCAAATTTTCAACAAAACATTGCATTTTCGCTTACACATATGCGTTTCCGTCCGTCCGTCCGTCTGTCTGTCTGTCTGTCGATGAGGTGTTTCCGGTATGGCACAATTTGGCATAAACAATTTGGCAATACGCGTAGCATAAAACGTACAGAGCGAGCGCATGGGTTAATGTTGTGCGGTGGAACACGTGGTATGGTGCATATGAAGTGGTGCATACTCGATCCTAACAAATTAGCGGTTCGCTTTTTGGCTGCGCGTATATGTCGCTGTTGAGGCAAATCCAAATAATGCCAAACCGAGCTGTAAAAGCAAACTAAACCAAACCCAACCAAACCAAGCCAAGCGGGAAGTAACTTTCAGTTCAGACTGTGGCAGTGAATAAGTCAGCGTTGTAAGATTGAAACTTTGTTGCTTTTATGCTTGTATTTGTTTTTGTTTTTAGTTTTGTTGCTGATGTCAAAAGTGCATTTGATGAATATTTCATTTGCAATCACATTGTTTTTTTTTTTCTAGTGCTAACTTTTAAGATTGTTTTAACAGAAAATGCATAGGTTTGTTTGTGTACTGTTGAGTGTGTTGTGTGTGTGTGCGGTAACGAAAACTTTGAATAGTTGCAAACTTGGATTTGATTGAATATAATTTTTTTTTAAGTTTATTGTAAATAACTTTGAATACGAGAAAAGTTATTAAAAAATCGGTCGGTTATCGGGAAAATAACATTCGATGAATTCACTCCAGATCATTCAAAAAAAGAATTTAATCGAGTCTTTTAAATAATATAAACAAACCGATAGCAGTTGTTTAATGTTACTATGAATTTCGATAACTCGATAACATAACAATGTTTTCACTGCCATTGCGTTTACGTAAATAAATCGATTTGTAGAAAATTGAACCGATTAGAGAATTTGAGTTATCGAAAAAATGTTGCATAAGAATACTGCTTTGGTTTTTTTTTTTTATGAAAAAGTCTCGATTAAATCAATTTTTAAAACACCGTTTTTTTTTTTTTTTTTTTTTGTAAATACGGACCGATACATGCATAACGCTTTGCAGTCTATGCTGAATTTATGTTTAACATTAATTTTATTTCTAATTGTCTCACTTTACCTAAAACCATATTTTTGTCAAAAGCACTTCAAATGTCCTTGATGCAAAGTAATAGTAATAAGGTGTATGGTTTTTTGTTGTTGTTGGTCAGTTTTAGATACACTCACACCTATCTTTTGTATTGCAAACTAGGGCAGCAGCAGCTGCAAAAGGAAAAAAAAAATTAGTAATAATAATAAAAATCAAAATTATTCCGTGCAGCTTCACCTCAAACAAACGCGACAGAGCATTAGCAAGTATTTTTTTTTTTTTTTTTTTAACGGACGCACTTGTTGTGCATTTTAAAAGTTTTTCGTAATCCTTACTTTTTTTCTAAATATCCATTTAGATGCTGAGCTCCCTCATGCACTGCATCAATGCTTTTGCAATGTGCCACACTGCACTGGCTTAAAGTTTGTAACCCATTCAAGTTTTTTTTTTTTTTTTTTTTGCTGTTTCCTTTTTTCCAACTCAGCGCCGCATTTAATGAAATTTTTTTTTTTTTTTTTGTATACGCATGGATTTTCTTCTTCAATTTACTTTTCAGCGAACGATATCAAGTCAAGTGCACGCACTCGCGTTGTCTGTGTGTGTGCCAGCTTCATCACTTTTACCAACGTTTTTGTTGCTGCTCTGATAAGGGCTAAAGTTTTGCAATCTACGTGGTTTTGGAAAGAAAAAATTTGTTAAATAAAAATAAACTGCACTTTTTTATATTCATTAAAGAAGTTAACCTTTGAAAGTTAACCCAAAAAGTTGCACATTTTTTTCCGCAGATGCAATCTCGTTTGGCCTTTAACCGTAACAATCTATGGCAGCGCTACAAGCTGCAGCGTTGCATTTCAATTTTGAGCAGAAGGTGTGCAATTGTTGTAGACTTTTTTTTATTTTTTTTTTTAAACTATTTTATGCGCTTTGCATGTTGAAATTTTTTAATTTTGTTTGGAATTTTTTTATTTTATATTTTTTTACTTTTTTTTTAACGCTTGAGTAAAACTCAAACAAAATAAAACGAAAGTTATTTAAATTGCATGAAGGTCAGTCAGTCTGTCTGTCCGTCCGTCTGTCAGTCAGTTGCATGACATGAAAGTGCAAAGAAAAGGTTGAACTGAAAATGAATAAAATGAAAAGTTCTTTTGATAATTTTCTCACACACACACACACATACACATACAAATTGAATATTTGTAAATGTGTAAACGAAACTTTTCTTATTCGAAAAAAGTAACTTTAATGGAAAAACTTTCGATTCGAAACCTCAAAATAGAATAATGTGGAATAAAAAAAAACCAACAACATAGAAAATAGACATGAAAATTGAAATTTCAAAATGTTTGTGTAACGTCAACACCCATAAATGTGTTTATTTTTTTTTTTATAAGTTTTTTATTATTATAAAACTTAATAGTTTATATTGAAATGTTTACCTTAAGAAAATAAACATGCAATGAAATATTTAAATTCTTTTTATTTATAGAACCCATTTTTATAGAACGCATAATTATAATTGCTCATTTTGAGATACACAATTTTTTTTGTTATGCCCAGTTTGAACTATAAATAAAATTAATATTCACACAATAACTTTTTTAAACTTTTATGGAACTCAACACACTCTACTATTTTCGATAAGCGTCCAAGTATGCTCAAGGCTCAAGCTGACATTATTTCATGATTATACGTAACAAGAGTTCGATTGACAGCACAATAGGCACGTGCTGACAGCGTCTTTATCCTTGCGATAATATTGTCACAGCAACAACAACAAAAAAAAAAAAGCGAGAAAGAACGCTCGTATTTCAAGTATGCTTGACTATGAGATACAAATATCCTGTATTCAATTTTTATGTAATTTAACTTATGTTCTAACTTGCCATCATTCTTTCTATCTTCAGGGCTCAGGAGAGTCTTAGTTTCAAATATGGTAGTTCTAGCTTCAAAGTGACTGCTTCATGCTGGATGAAAGGAACGGATTGATGCTAGGCAGACAAAAAAAACCAGAACAATACGACCGACTTTTAAGGATCTACAGATCATATAAATAATACATCTAGCCTTCTTCTGCCCATGATGCAATTATATCCGGTGACGTATTCCGCCACTGTCTCTTTCTAATTTGGTTTCCAAATATATTGAGTAACATAATTTTATGAAGAATATTTCCAGAGAGACTCGAAATCTATTTTTTTTTTAATATTTTTTTTCTTGTTCTATGTTACAAACTTCATAACAAAATGAAAATACTCGTAATATACTCGACATGTGGTGTATTTTTAGAACAACTATTTATAATACGCACAAAAAACAATCAGAATTGATATCAAAAACTAAGAAGTATAAAAAAGAAAAAAAATGTACACAAAGAAAATATATTTAGACAGGAAAAACACAAAAAGGAACAAATACGAAAAGTCAATGAAACAAGAAAATAGTGACAAAATACAAAAACAAAACAAAGCACAAATAACTATGATACGCCAACAACACACAAACTGAATGAAAGGAAAAAAGGAAAACAAAACAGAGTAAGAGTAAATGTGACAAACAAGAAGAAAAAAATTCCAAAAAAAAAGTAGAAAGAAAGAAAAAAAAATCAAATAAATATTGGAAAAAAAAAAACAGCTCAAAAGAAATGCCGGAAGTGGTGCAATAATCGAGGTCAGTGTCAACGATAAGACAGGAAGGCAGTCAGGCAAGCAAGTCAGGACATGCTTAGGACAATTGAGGACATGCTACGAAGCAGATAGAAATCTTTCTTTTTGCCATGGTCAACAACTGAACGCCCTCGTAGAGCAATGCTGTCGCAGAACATGTCTGCAAAACAGATAAATACAACATTTGACACTTCATTATTTAGCCCGCAGCAGCAGCAGCAGCAGCATAATCGAATCAAATCAATTCCAATCCAAGGCCTTCTTCAGTTGTTGGCTGCTTGCTTGTGTTGATGTCACAAAAGCCAAGAAGCAGTACATGCGTAGTACAAGCAGCACAACAGGCAAGTAGGCAGTTGTTTGAAGTAATGCGACAGCAGACACATGGCAAATGTTCTAACAGAAGAAAAAAAAATAAAAAAATAAAAGACAAAATAATGCTTTAAGCGCTGCAGCAGCCAGCAAGTTTTGGCCTGTTGACACATTTGCTTAAACGCATTAAATTGTTTGCGCCATTTTTTTTCTCTCTTTTCCTTTTCTACATTTTTTTTTTTTGTTTATTTAGATGCCATATGCGCTCTTATGTGTGTATTTGTTTTTGCTAAAATGGCGATCGATTGGTTTCCGCTAACCGGAAGTGTTGATATCCGATTAGCATTGCTGCTGCTGCTGCAAATCATACAATTACGCCTGACAAATCACTTCAATAGCAATCAGAAATTAATTTCATTTTGCTGTGTTGCTATTTATTGTATGCAACTAAAGATACAATATGTATCTACAAAAAGTATCTTTTGCCACAAATGTCTAATTATTATTTTCTAATTACGTAAAATTCGATAAATATTTAAATAGTTTGTCTCACATATTTCCTTTGTGGCGTGTACAATGTACATACATGCATAATGTATGAATTGTGAGTACAAATCCTTTTTTATACACATACACATACGCATACACAAAAACCGAATTGAATTAATTCCAACCACAAATTTACTTCATTCACTCACTTACGATATGCAACAAAAACCAAAGCCTTTAATATTTTATAACATTTTAACACTTTTCAAGTTGTGCGTCTTCAATTATTTTGCAGCAATTGCATGCATCTGCATTTGCATTTGCATTTTCGTTTGAATATTATCCTAACACCCACACAAACATTGACATATAAAATTGATAGGAAAATCAACAGCAGCAATAAATTTTCTCACAAGTTGCAACTAGATTAGATCGTTCTGTAATTTATATTTGACAATTTTCATTAGTTCTATGCAATATAAATGGCAATAAACTAAACGAAGTTCAACATCGATTGACAAATTTCCTTAAACGAACTAAACCAATTAGCAAACACACAGAAACACACACATAGATACATGAAGTATATGCTACAGATACAGCTACAGCTACAGATACTCGTACAATATATATTTATATTTAGATAGTATCTAGAATAGATTTAAGTGACATTTACGTAACTGCAATAGCGAAAATATTTATGTTACTTTTATATATGTATGCATTTGCCTGTTTATTTATCTTAAGAAATTCTCGATAAAATAATATTTCAAGTGAATAATTATGCAATACATTTTTACTTAATCAATTTAGGACAACAACATAATTAATTATTTCTATTCGCTTAGAGTTTAAAACTTAATTTAAATCAAATTAAAATCAATTTAAATTTTATTTCTCATTTCTTTTTCTTCTCTTTTTTTTTGCAGTATCAGCTCAAGGACTTTCAAGTAAACATGAGCCAATGTTTATATCACGTTCAGAGACTTTTAAATTTGTTGCCGGCGATACAATAGTGCTGCCCTGTGAAGTAGCCAATACTGGTAAGTTATATACTAAAGCAACAAGCGGCATAAACAATCTGTTTAAATTGCTGACGTATCTAAAATTAAGATACTTTGGCAAAAAAAAAAATAAATGTGCAAAAAACCACAAAAAAAAAAAAAAATGAAAAAAAAACTTTTTCCGTTAACAAAAGGAAACCATGACATTTGCTTATTTTCCGCATAAATACTTAAATATAAAAACGTTTTTATATCATTTTCATTTCGTTTGCTTTATTTATTTTTTTTTTTTTTTCTGCTTAGTCTATTATTTCTGGTTGCTGGTAGCTTTTGCTGCTGCTACAGAGTGACCGCATAAATTGAAAAAAATATTTATGTGACATTTCATCATAATCCAGAGTGTTCTGTTTAGACAATTCCAGTTATAAAATAAAAAAAAAAAACTAAAAGAATCAAGAGAAAATATGCAAAGGTTCCAAAATATTAAATGAAATTACACAAAAAAAAAAAATATGAAAAGAAAAAGGCACAACACACACAAAATTATAAACGAACGAACAGCACCGGAAAGCAAAGCAAGCACAACAAGGATATTACACATACACAAATACACATGTGTATGTATGTATTTGTGTATAACAGCAAGTAGTGCCAACAAAAATATGCTAAAATAAGTTTTTTTTATTTTTTATTTTTTATTCTATTCTCATTGCTGCTCATCATATTATTTCATTTCTATTTCAATGCTCGTTGTGTATGATTTTCAATTTTAATGCGGTCATGTGTACAGGATTATGCACATACATATGTGTATGTAACAAGAACTGATAGTCAAATAGCACTAGCATATGTATATGGAAGACAGTAAAAGATTTGTAGCAAAACACTGCTGTTTACTTGAAAATAAAAGAATTTTAAACGATGTACCTATTCCGAATGCTTCCGCATTTGATGCAGTACAAAGCAAAGTCATATTTTGAATTGCTTTATTCACTTTTAAAATTAATAAAGTTACATATGCAACAATAGATACAATGGTCGAATGCGATGGATACAAAGCGTTTGTAGAAACATTTTTTGGATAATTTAAAAAAAAGGAAAGAAGAAAGAACGCTAAAATCGAATATGCCCGACTACAAGATATCCTTTTCACAATCTAAATGTAACTTTATTGCATTGGATTTTCATATAAAACTAAAAAAGGGATAAATTTGTATGGGAGCAATAAATATATTTAATTTGGTCCTATCCATATTGATATATTTCACTGGGACTGTCGGGACTGTATTGGCATAATTTATACAAAATTTAGAGTTTCTAGGAATAAAAACAAATAAGTTTTTGTGTAAAAACCCAAAGTTTTTGGGGTAAATTTGTAACCCCCAACCGTTGGCGGGAGTAGAAAACCCATCAGAGAATCTAAGTTTTAAGTATGGTGGGTATATCTCTTATAGTCCACGAGATAATCTCTCTCGTTCAGCAAACAGCATGACAGAACGGCGGATGGATAAACAGACGGACTGACATCGCCAGATGGACTCTCCTATCAATGCTGATCAAGAATATATATATTTTGTAGAGACCCAAATCATCATGGAAAAACTGCACTACGATTGAAATATTTTCGAATGCTTAATTCCGCAATATCGGCCATGTTAAAAATAACGTTGAGAAAAACGTTATATTCTTTATTTTTTTCTGTTCTTTAACAATTTTGAAAAAATGACAAAAAATTATTCAAATTTAAAATTTCAAAATGCCGAAAATGTTTAAAAACGTTCAGATTTCCTTAAAACTTATCGTTCGGATGCTTTTGTTATCTTTGAATTCAAAGCTGAAGTCACATTTGCCGGTTCTACTATGGCCGGTTCTACTTTTTTGGGTCTAAGGTCAAAATCTTATCGTCTGTCCGTTAGATTTTTTCCAACCAAATCTTCTTTGCCTTGCTTCCAGCGGGTCCATGGATATCTCGATCTCACAATAAGTTATTTGCCTGAAAACGCAACAGTATCGATGGTTTCTGATGAAACAATAAATAAGTGGGGTCAACTTTAACTGTCTCAATTTACTACTAAATATAAAAAAAAATTGCATACAAATAGGCTGGGTACCTTGTTAATACATGATTTTCATCAAGTTTTTTCTTAAACGGCAAAATAATCAACAGTCTACATTTAAGTTTTAAAATTTGGTGCAGTCTTTATACAATTTCATTCAAAGTATTTCAAGAAATTTTCCACACGACACTTTAAATGTCAGCTTAGAGTTTATGTACTTCCCAAAGAAACATTAAATGGGCGGAGCGGGCGTTTGTGCCATAAATATAAAAAAATATATTAAAAAATAATAATAATTCCAAAGAAATTATGATTAAGCACGTGATGCGATGCATTGTATTGCATTTTGTGTTTGCTGCTGGCTTTTTTATGCGCGATTTTGTTTATTCAAATCGTTAATTTAAAACGCGTTCAGGTGTAATAATTTCAACTCAATCACAAAATTATAATCTTTTCTTCATTTTATGTTTCACGCAATAAACTCTGTGAAAAATAATTGATAGAATTTTTTCATTTTTTAATGGCAAGCGACCAAGGCTTGAGCTATCTAAGCAATTTTCACTTTATTTTCAATATTTTTTTTTTTTGTTAATAAACGTGCTCGTAAAAGTCAAAAGCTGCGAAATCACAAAATCAAATCGCCTCAGAAATGCTGTTGCAAAACATTTGCATATTAAATTAAATCGAATAAAATAAACTCATTTACTCGTCTCTTCTTTATAGAAAAGCAATTTAAATACGCTCAAAAGTGTTTATTTAATAATTTAAGCAGATTTTGGCATGTTGCATGCAAATACATCAAAGTTAGTTATAAAATAATAATAAAAAAACCAAAAAAAAAAGATTTCAAAGTGGCAAAATGCTTCAAAGCCCCAAATAATCTCAACGCACTTGAAAATGCGTGACCGGACCGACTGGCTGACTTGATACGGGTGCATTTTGTCTATAAAAATATTTGTTTTTACTTTTGTGTGCGTGTGCGTGCATGTGTGTGTGTGTGTCAATAAACTCTGCACACTTTCTGTTGCAATTTCCATTCTTTTTAATTTTACTTCCTTCCTTCCTGCCACGCAGATCCTTAGAAAATTGCCTCGTTGAAGCTTTTTTTTTTTTTTTTTTTTTTTTTTTTTTGTTCTTGACGATGACATACGCTTGAAAGTTGAGGAGGGGGTGGGGTAAAAGTTTTTTAAATTTTTTTTATACAATTTTGTTTTAAATTTTTTTTAATTTTAATATTTTAAAAAGAAATTTTTTTTTTTTTTTTTTATCTGTATTTTTTTTTTTTTTTTTTTTTTTTTTTTTTTTTTTTTTGTTCTTTATTTTTTGTTTTGAATCTTTGTTGCATATTTAATAAAAATAATATTTCATTTTTATTGTAAAACTTAATATTTTTCTTTTTACTTGAACGCTTCGTGTACAAATTTAATGAATTATAAAAATTGCCAAATAGAATGTTTTTATAGCAATAAAATTTCGTCATCATTTTTTTTTTTTTATATGTTATAAAATATTTGTGCTGTGTTATTTGGGTTGGTCACTTTGTAAAGTAAATATTGACTTCAATCATCAGCTTGAGGTGATGTATTCGAGTACTATATGTAATAGCAATAGTTATTTTTTTAAAGGGTTGTCCTCTGATTAAATATAAACATGGAAAAACCCTTTAAAGCAAATAGCAACACAATCCACGTTTTCTCTGATATGGCAATGCTGTTATAGAAAATAAATGTAGGTAAAAAGAAGTAGAAAATAAGTTTAAACTAGGAAAAACGTTCACTTTGGTGAAACAGAAGCTCAAATCTTGGTTTAGTTTATTTATGATCATCAGTTGCTCAGGTCAAATTTGGAAAAGGGATGGCTTGGAGTAAATAGACCGATACAGCCATAGTTTAGACACTATAATTGGGTCAAATTTTAAACAAAGTACAAAACAATGAACATTTTCTACTTAAAAATGGGTGTGGCACCTTGACTTTGACATTGGATGATATAAGACGTGATTTTACTCACTTTGGGGCAAAACCATTTTAAAAAACCATTTTTTTTATGAAACCCCGAAATAACTGGTTGATTTGTACGGGGCCTAATACCTTAAAATGGGTGTGGCTCTTTCATTTTCATATTTGATTTAGTTGTTGGAGATAAAGTTTTAATTCCAATTTTTAGTTTACACCTTTTTTAATCTTTTTGAAAGTTTTGCGGAAGCAAAGAAAAGACGGACCCGTACACACACCGCCATACCCACACACGGGCACACGGAGGGACACAACCGGACGGACAGGACGAACTGACCACGCCACTTCGCCTCGCCGGGCTGAGCTGAACTCTAATATTTTTTCTTTTTTGGGCCGTGGACGTCTCTGCCTTACCGATTCTCACTCTCACTCAAACGATTACATTACGTTGTACATCTTGAATATATCTTAAAAGCATGCATATATGTACACAGTACAGTCTGCTACACCAATTTAAAACAAAAACCAAACAGCACAAAAAATAATTAAATATCCAAAAAAGCAAAACTTAAATTACTTTATATTCCAACGATTTAACAATTTACAAAACCCATTTGTACTGAGAAAAAGGAATACATTGTGTGTGTGGTTGGCATAACACTCAAATACAATAAACTAAAAACTATAAAAGCCAAGCATGTGGTTATATGGACTCATTACATTTTGATGAAACGTTTCCAACTATTACCGAAACAAACCGGAAATGAAACAAAGCCTTAGAGTTTTTGTTGTTGTTGTTTTTGCTATTTTATGTATGCATGCACACATAGCTACAATATAAAATTTATATACATATACGATATATTCTTTAGTTTTTCGACACAAAAAAAAAAAAAACTTTTCATTGTTGTAAGCAGTTGTTTTGCTCTTTATCGAAATTACTTAAATTTGTATTGCAACATTTAGAACATTGGTTTGAGGGTTGAGCAGTTATTTTCAAATTAAACTATACTTCATCAATGTGTGTGTGTGTGGGGCAGGCAATAAGCCAAACTAAACTTGAAGCTTTCAAGTTGAAAGATGTTGTTGCGCAGATAAAACGCTTTCAATGTGGGTGCTTGTGGCTTAGCCGCAACATCGTTTATCTTCAGGGGTCATCATCATCATCGTCATCATCATCAGAGAAGCAAAAGCAAGAAAAACAAATAGAAATAGACCAAAACACACAGTGCCAACTTTTAGCAACAAAAACAACAACAACAACATCATCATTATTATTATTATTATTATTATTATGCTCATGATTGTACAATGTATCTGCTGCTTTGTCTTCTTCTTTATAATATTGGGCATTCCGACATGCAATAAATTGCGCTCAGACAAACAACATGCACAACTTGACTTACTATCCAAGACAAATATAGTGTGTGTGCATGACTCTAATATAAACTGCTTAAAAGTATGCAATGCTTTAAATATTATTGCGCATACGCAGCGTCTGCTGTGTGTAAATAAACTTACACACACACACACATATAGACATGGTAGAAGCTTTTAACAACTATGACGACTAACCAAAAGAGTTTGTTGCTGTTTTTTTTCTTCTTCTTTTTGGGAATACACTACACAATATATAAACTGCTTTTATAAAGCCTTTACAAGTGTATGTGTGAGTATGGTCAACATACATATAAGCTCATGTCTTTTTCTACAAATACCCTTTCAGCGCCCGCATACTGCTTTTTATAGAGTTACCATCTTACACACGCTTATATACACTTCAAGTAGCTCTATTTTATACGTATTTCTTTCTACAATTTTTTGTTTAGAACACTTAAACCGGAAATTGAGGCGTTCTGCTTTCGTCTTGTTGCACATAAATTGTTGTTATTTTTTTTGTTAACAATTTATTTTGTTGGCAACATGAACACAGTTAAACACAAACACTGAGACTGTATTAATTTATATTTTATGTTTGCTGAATTATTTGTGTATTTTATGCATAACACAAGTTGCTGCAACAATATAAATTCAACATTCAAAAGCTGTAAGAGCAACAACAACACCAACAACAACAATAACAACCACAAAGAAAAATACAAGTTACAACATACAGCATAAATATCTACAGCCGCAAAGCAAAGCCTTAACCAACTTAAGACAGCACATGAAAATTTAGTGCTTTCCAAATAGGCTTCTCTTGGCTAATATTAAGTTAAGTTGTGCCCAGACTTAATGTTCTTTTAGTTATGTTTATTTCTTTAAATATTTTCCATACTCAAGCGCAAAATAATTTATGTTATTTTAAATGATTCTGATACGCTTGAAAATACAAAATGCCACGCTGGAATAGGTAATGCCTTTCTAATATACTACCTAAGGGATGTACTAATATCAACTTGATTTAATTTTTGATTAAAATCAAATGTTTCAATTTAAAAATTTTTGTTAGATTTACGCTTCTAAGAATTTGAATACTTCAAATTTCGTAAAAGTCTCAACAATTGTTTTTTTTAAGACTGCCAACTTTTTTTAATGAAAGCTTATATTGTATTTAGACATTGCACCCCAAGTATTTTGGAGCTCTAAAATATGCTTGAAAAAAAAAAACGAACGAAAAAAATTGACATTAAAATTATTTTGGACAATTTGTGTTGAATCATAAATAATCACTTTTTTCATATAAAAACTAGAAAATGGGCGGTAGGCTTTGATGGGGCTATGCCTAAAAATAGGCGTAAGACTTTGGCTTTCATGTAGTCTTTGTCGAGAAATGCGGTTGTTCCAAATTTCATCTCAATTTCTTTAAAATAAAACGAATGAAACCTTTAGAAATAAATAGACGGACAGACAGATGGTATACCTCTTCTATTTTTTTGGTTAGAGTGGTATATTTTGGGTCCCTAACCTCGAATATAATTTCGAAATTCATTTTAAAACAAAGAAAAACGTTAACTTCTATGAAACCGAAGCTTCAATACAAGCCACACAATGATTGATGTACCTAACAGAACTGGTTTTTCAAGAATTACAAACCGCTACTTAAGTAACGCATTTTTTCATATAAAAACTAAAAAAAGGCTGTAAGATTTGTATTGAGCTATATGCTGTTTGGGTTCAACCTCAACCATGGATTTTTATTT